>OZ007587.1:160806149-161443866 GCA_963931845.1 Maratus michaelseni | reverse complement strand
GCTCCGAAATAGTAATTTGTCTTCTTAGAAACGCCTAGGCTATTGACTAGCAGTACTGAAAAATTGAACACAATTTTCAGTGATTTATCAGTTATCTATTTATTTTAATTACATGACACATGAGTATTTTCAACTTGAAAATCAGAAGCTGTTTAAAACGCTGAAACAGTTTCCATTTACAAAAGAGTTTTTAGATATTCGCAATTTCGGAGGCTAAGAAATTATCTACTTTTCAAATTTCCTTCAAAGGCAAAATTTACACAAAGTTTTTATAGCAAATCTTGCAAAAAATTACAGTCTTGGCATTATAACTTGCATTATCATTAAGGAATTATGGAATACCCAGATCATTTGAATTAAGACGTCAATTTATGTATGCATTGTGGAAAAGTGGGGGGGGGGGGAGTTGATAATTTCGAAGCCAAAATATACCTAAAGCCGTTGGTGTGAGGTTATCTCAAAATAGGTTTTGTCATCTGCGCCTCTATGCCTAAATGAGATTATTATTAAATATGAATTACCATGCTTATCAAAGCAGAAATATGAAAATACAGGGCAGCCTACTAGGCGCTAATATTTGGTAGAAAAAATGCTGAATATGTGATTAATACTAAATATTAGTTTCTTTGGAAATTAATATTTGTAGAGGTGTTGAACAAAAATCTAGACCCCGGGCGCCATTATTATCAAAGCAGAAATACAAAAATACCGGACAGCATCCCAAGGCGCTAATATCTGGTAGAAAATATGCTAAATATGTGATTAATACTAAATATTAGTTTCTTTTTTGGAAGATATTAATCGTTGAGGTGTTGAAAACAATCTAGACCAAGGCGCAATTATTATCAAAACAGAAATACAAAAATATCAGGCAGCATCCCAATGCTCTAATATCTGGTAGAAAATATACTAAATATGTGATTACTACTTAATATTAGTTCCATTTTTAGAAGATATTATTTGTAGAGGTGCTGAAAAAAAAAAACCTGATTATTATCAAGGGCTCATTACTATCAAAACAGAAAAGCAAAAATGCCGGGAAGCCCCCCAAGGCGCTAAATATTTGGCAGAAAATATGCTAAATACGTGAATATTACTTAATATTAGTTTCTTTGGAAATTAGTATTCGTAGAGGTGTTGAAAAAAATCTACACCAGGACGCCATTATTATCAAAGCAAAAATACAAAAATATCGGGTAGCCAACCAGGGCGCTAAATATTTGGCAGAAAATATGCTAAATACGTGATTAATACTTAATATTAGTTTCTTTGGAAATTATTATTCGTAGAGGTGTTAAACAAAAACCAGGGCGCCATTATTATCAAAGCAGAAATACAAAAATAACGTGCAGCATCCCAAGGCCCTACTATCTGGTTGAAAATAAGCTAAATATGTGATTAATACTTAATATTAGTTTCTTTGGAAATTATTATTCGTAGATGTGTCGAACAAAAATCTAGATCAGAGCGCCATTAATATCAAAGCAGAAAAAAAAAATCGGGCAGCATCCGAAGGCGCTAATATCTGGTAGAAAATATGCTAAATATGTGATTAATATTAGTTTCTTTTTTAGAAGATATTATTTGTAGAGGTGCTGAAAAAAAATCTGAGCTAGGGCGTCATTACTACCAAAATGGAAATACAAAAATATCGGGCAACCATCCAGGGCGCAAATATTTGGCAGAAAATATGTTAAAACGTGATTAATACTTAATATTAGTTTATTTGGAATTTATTATTCGTAGACATTGTTGAAAACAATCTACACCAGGGCGCCATTATTATCAAAACAGAAATACAAAAATACCGGCCAGCATCCCAAGGCCCAACTATCTGGTTGAAAATAAGCTAAATATGTGATTAATACTATAATATGTGAAATACAAAAATACCGGACAGCCTCCATGGGTACTAAATATTTGGCAGAAAATATGCTAACTATGTGATTTATACTTAGTATTAGTTTTTTTTTTTGGAAGATATTATTTGTAGAGGTGCTGTAAAAAGAAACTGAGCCAGGGCATCATTACTATCAAAACAGAAATACAAAAATATCGGGCAACCATCGAGGGCGCTAAATATTTGGCAGAAAATAATCTAAAAACGTGATTTATGCTTAATATATATGTCTTTGGAAATTATTATTTGTAGAGTTGTTGAAAATTACTATCCAAGCAGAAATACCAAAGTACCGGGCAACTACCCAGGCCGCTAAATATTTGGGCAGAAAATATGCTAACTAAGTGATTAATATTTGATATTGGTGTCTTTGGAAATTATTATTCATAGAAGTGCTGAAAAAAAATCTGGACCAGGGCGTCATTACTATTAAAGTAGATTTAATAAAGTACCGGGCATCTACCCAGAGCGCTAAATATTTGGCAGAAAATATGCTAAATACGTGATTAATACTTAATATTAGTTTCTTTGGAAATTATTATTCGTAGAGGTGGTGAACAAAAATCTAGACCAGGGAACCATTATTATTAAAGCAGAAATACAAAAATACCGAGCAGCATCCCAAGGCGCTAATATCTGGTAGGAAATATGCCAAATATGTGATTAATATTAGTTTCTTTTTTAGAAGATATTATTTGTAGAGGTGCTGAAAAAAAACCTGAGCCAGGGCGTCATTACTATCAAAACGGAAATGCAAAAATATCGGGCAACCATCCAGGGCGCTAAATATTTGGCAGAAAATATGCCAAAAACGTGATTAATACTTAATATTAGTTTATTTGGAAATTATTATTCGTAGAGATGTTGAAAACAATCTACACCAGGGCGCCATTATTATCAAGGCAAAAATGCGAAAATACCGGGCAGCCTCCATGGGCACTAAATAGCTGGTAGAAAATATGCTAAATATGCGATTCTTAAATATGTGGTTCTTAGTTTCTTTTTTGGAAGATATTATTTGTAGAGGGGCTGTAAAAAGAAACTGAGCCAAGACGTCATTACTATCAAAACAGAAATACAAAAATATCGGGCAGCCATTGAGGGCGCTAAATATTTGGCAGAAAATATGCTAAAAACGTAATTAATGCTTAATATTTATGTCTTTGGAAATTATTATTTGTAGAGTTGTTGAAAATTACTATCAAAGCAGAAATACCAAAGTACCCAGGGTGCTAAATATTTGGGTAGAAAATATGCTAACTAAGTGATTAATATTTGATATTGGTGTATTTGGAAATTATTATTCTTAGAAGTGCTGAAAACAAATCTGGATCATGGCGTCATTACTATTGAAGTAGATTACTAAAGTATCGGGCATCTAGACAGAGCGCTTAATATTTGGCAGAAAATTTACTAAATATGTGATTAATACTTAATATTAGTTTCTTTGGAAAATATTCATAGAAGTGAGTGCTGAAAAAAACATCTGGATTAAAGTATCATTACTATCAAAGTCTCTGTCAATGAGTTTAATTAAAACAAATATCTATTTTTCTTAAACTGTCTTAACACCATTTTTCATTGTTATATTGCCACAAGAGACAGAAATACGAAAATACCAATACCGGGCAATACCACGGGCGCCAATTACTAAAAGCCAGAAAACACGCTAAATAACTGAATACATAATATTAGTTTCTTTAGAATTTATTATTCTTACAGACGCTAAAACAGATATCTGCTCTAGTTGTATTATGTATACCAGTACCATATCTGATTGTTGATAACTTACATTATCTCAAAATTGAGTTATCTGATTGTAAATTTAAAAAAAATCAAAATATGCACTTTTAATTGTCAACTGAAAATATCTGAAATTATTTTATGCCATTCAAAATGCATAAGTGTAAACGTGCTTCTAAAAAAAAAAAAAAAAAAAAAAAAAAAATCGACGGAGGGCGCACCGGGCATCTGCCGCGTTGCCCGGTGGGCCAGTACGACCCTGTACTTTCGCTTAAGTGTGTGAATATTTTTATATAAAAATATTGATAATTTTAGTTGATCTAAAATACTCCAAAGTTCAGCATGCACAGTAAATCAATGTAGGTGACTGCACTCCTAATAATCATTTGAAACCAAAAAATTAACATGGATTCTTAAAATATGTTAAATTAGATGGAGGCCAAATTGAAAATTGATAAGATAAATCGAAATTTCACAAAATGGTAGATGTTTGAGGTCAATTTTTGGCACAATTTTTCATTTTTAAAACTGTTTAAAAAACTGAATTTATGAATATTTTTAATTTTTTAAAGGTTTGTCCTCCATTTAAAAAATCTAGTTTAATCTTTGAAAACAACAACAACAAAAAAAACCATATCGATAGGTGGAACAGTTTAAGCATAAGAATATACACCGATATAAAAAAAAAAGGTTTCAAGAAAAATGCATTTAAATATTTTGATGAGCTGTGAAACTGGTCCTTAAACTCATCTTAAATATTGTGTAAAAAAAATAAAAAGGTTTAGAGGGCATACACATTTCAAACACTTTAAAGATACAGTGATCAAAGATCGCACAAAGGATTTCATTTAATATTCCTTTCAAAACACTTTATCCTTTCTTTAATAAATCCAAATAAATTTCATTAAAAAAAAAAAAAAAAAAATCATGTTTTTTATAAAGTAAAAATTTACCAGTCTATTTTTCTCATTTTTTCGAAAATCTGAACCGGTCCGATAGCTGGTGAAGCCCACTATTATAGTTTGTCATAATAATATCTGTCATGTGGACTAAATGCGATATTAAAAAAAAAATCAATTTCAAAATTAAGCATGTTGTATAGAGACCTTTAAAATGTTAGACGTCAGATTAATTTTCTTTTTAATTCTCTAATGACGTCATATTAAGCTGCTTTCTGTCTTTACAGATACTCATACTCCTTGTATTATAGAGAAATGTTTGAAAATTTCCATTTTAATACCAATACGATGTCATATTAATCTTTTTTTCAATTGGTGAAACTTTTTATTTCATTTTCATTTTTCACGTGGAAATCTTTCAATAGAAAATTAATTATTGTAGAAAGAATTTTATTGTTCTGGCGGTAATTACATCTGTGCATAAAGTACATATCAAGTCGTCATCATTTTCGACACATCCATACTTTTCTTTCCACACATTATGAAACAATCTCTTTTTTAATTTTTGTTTGACCATTCTAATAATTTGTTTTAACAAACTGACCAAGTTCATAACTGAGAAAACTAATGCTCCTAACTGCCAAATTGTAGCAGTAGTTCAACCCGACTTACTGGACAAAAAGCGAGGTCGCAGTGAATGCGTCGAAGTCAGCGATTGGACACTGCCTTCCGCCGCACCTTCGTCCGTCCAACTGTTTCATTCGTTATGCAGTCGTTCATTGCTGCAGGGGAAGCCAAATTTATACCAACTCTATTTCTGGAGAATTTTTTTTTTCTCTCTTCGTCATACTTTATTTTCCCATCTCAAAACATGATTTTTATAACAAATAAGTGCAATTTTCTGTTATGTTATTTAATAGTTTGGAATTTCTGAATTAAAATTGAACCTTTTAAAGTTCCAAAATAAACTTAAAATATTTTTTCAATAGAAATTTTTTTAATACTTTTTTTCGGAACTCAAGAGGGTTACTAGGTGACCTGCGGGTCATAGGTTGCCGACCCCTGACTTAGACTCTAGAATCATGAAAGTTTATTTCTGATATGAAGTGTTTAGACAAAGTGGAAATTATGTATAATGGTTAACCGAGACATTTAAATTATAAAACAAGAAAAAACTAACAGCCAACTTATTTTATTAAAAAAAAAATGTTTTTTAGGAGGGTAAAAACATTTTCTTTAAATCACAGTTTACACAGTGATTAAAAGAATTTGATTTAAACTGTGTTCATAAAAAAATCAAAATATTTATAAATAGATAACAACTTAACTAATATGAGTTTAGTGGATGTGATTATCCATAAATATGAGCTGCAACAGATATACAATTTTATTTACAGACCCTATTCGCTTTAAAAAAAAAAAGAGCCGAATAAATCTAAAAATTACAAAGCAAGACAATTCATGTTACTTTTTCCGTGCTTTTAAGGTATTTGAAAAAAGTGCTGTACTTGTTTTGCACAGATTTTAAAATATACAGTATTTACTAATATGACTTCTTTTCTAAATAATTTATGCATCCTGTACTTTAGATTTAAAAAAAAAAAAAAAAAAAAAGTGTAATTTTCAGATAAAGCATCTACAAGAAAGTCTGAAATAATAAAATACAATTTAATAATTATCCTAATTTCATACATTTTAACTATACACTGCCGTCGGCGGCGGGGACCTTCACATGTTCATTCAGAAAATATGTTTGTTTGCAATACACTAGAAGCTGCTGAAAGCATTAGGGCACCAAAAACTAAGTTCAATTGAAACACTTTATGCTGCCAAAGGCAGTAGGGCCACAGAAACTAGATTCAATTGAAAGATTTTCCGAAGATATAAAATCCTACAAACTTGAGTTTTGTTTAAGGTTATTATCAGCTAGTCTATACTAACTAGCAAATCTACAGATCAGAGGCCTCAACGTCAGCTATACAAATCATTGTTCATTAATCTCACTCATTTTTAACATTATCTGCATAATATTTGATACCCTAAAATTCAATCTTTTTAAGTTATTTATACATTTATAAGAATATAAAATTTATTGAAAGTTCCGGAAATTCTAGAAGTATCGCAATAAACACAATGTTAGGAAATGATAGGATAAACTACTTATTACTGTATTTTTTCAAAATAACAATACATTACTTAAGGGGGCTCTTCCCCCCCTCCCCCCTGATCCCTGTCACTTTAATATTGATTATATCACTTTAATATTGATACTTTAATATTGATTTTATAATCTGATTTTAAGTCAATTTTGAGTTTAGTTCTGTATATCCAAAGGTGCATATTCTATTCTTTGTGCTTGTCAGGTGCAGATCCACGGGAGGGGGGGGGCGATCATCCCCCCAAAATTGTTTTTACTCATCTGTTTTTATAATATATCATTGTTATAATGAAAAGCAATTACTTTTTTTTTTCATGGAACTTTTGCGAAATGTTTAAGAAAAGGTAACATGAAAGAGTCAAAATATATCATTCATTCCAATTGTCAGTATCATAGTGTGGTATTTTCAGTGCCTAATAGATTGCTGAAAGCTCCATCAATCAACAATAACCCTCCTAAACAGCTGCCTCCACTCCAATAAATTAAACCCTTTTTTCTTCTTTAGAAAAATCATCTCCCGGAGCATACAGGGGAGTGTAAAATTGGTTACACACAAGAAGCCAGATTAGTTAAAAGAACTTTTGTATTGACATTTTCTTTTCTTAATACTATGCGCTTAATCTTACCCTTGCCTTCTTGTGTTCACACATGGCCTGCGATCACCACATCATCCGCTGCAGCTGAAGCAGTTGAGTGCCGACCTCAATGGCTGAGCAGCACAAGTGGTGCCCAAACCAAGTAGGGCTAGAGTTCGAAGGTCGCTATGGTCAAAGCAAATCTTGGTGGGGGGGAGCACCCACTTCTTGTGTTGTCTGACTATGAGGAACTGGGACGGTGGTTCGCCGACTAACGCGGCGACGATCAAGCCAAAACTCAAATCCTCGGGTCGAAAACCAATCCAGCATGTCTTTGCGCAATTGGAGTTTGCCGTGCCTGATAGTTGGATTAGTGGGAGTCTTCACATAACTTTCAAGCTACTAAACTCAACCAGGTCCGCTTCTTTAGCATACTTGAAGGTGTTTTCCATGCTCATCAGAGTCCGGTAGAGGTCCTCAACTAACTTTCCGTTGTTTTAACATTTGTTGTATTTTTGTTTTGTGTTTGTGTTGTGTTGTTTTTACATGTGCATGATCCTCTCAATGGAGTCGATCGGGAACCTCTCTTATTTCGCTGCGGAGCTCACCAAAAGAAAGCCATTGGGAGGGGACAATCTTAGCCAAGGCGTGTCTATGCGTCAGGGACTGATTTTCTTCGTACTTCCGGGTTGGCGAGAAGCTCCTCCTGCTCACCGCGGCAGAGGAACTAGTCGTTTCCTCCTTCCCTAGGACTCGACGATCGGACGTCGCAGCAAAGCAAGGGTCGTCGAGGGAGCTCGACGCATGGCCTAGGACCCGGTTCCCCTCATGGGTTTCCAGCTACTAAGCCATCGGATGTCCTCTTGCGATTCATCAGGTGTCTTCGTGGTGTTTCCTCTGATTTTGGGTTCCATCGCGTATCGTAACGATCTCTGTCGTTACTTCATGGGTTCAATTGGAGTGATGCGCAGGAGGCGGTGCTCCGACCAATCGCAGCGCGTATGGGAGGCCTCTCCCGGTCATGCGTATTATAAGTCCCTCAGGACTTGGGTGCGATGGTTGACAGGTGCCCTCAGTTGCCTGGTGGCACAGCTCAGTTTACCTTTGCCCTCTTCAAGCTAAGTTTTTGGGACAGGTTTTCTTTCTGAGACAAAATTCAAATACAGTAAAACCCGTGAAAACGTAACCAGTCTGTGATTCATGATCCTAACGAATGGAATGCCATACAAGTATACTTACTAAAATAGAGGGTTTTTTTTCGGTCCCTAACGAATCCGTTTTGGCAGATTTTGGTGTCGTGTAATAACCAATGTAAAGATCACAGTCCCATAGATTAAGCTTGCAGCTATATAGATGATGAGTATGAAGCTTGTTTCATAGCTTTAAAAAGGAGCTCTCCTTCTTTATAAAAAATCACAGAAGCAAAGGTGCTGCTCCTGTTTCTCAATATATTATTATATTGTATTTTGCACTGAAAAGGTAAGCCTGGAATTTTTTAGATATTTTCGTATTAGTTATTTTTCATTGTTTTTGCGCATCACAATACTACATTTTTTGTACTTATCCGTTTTTAATTGTTATTTAAGTCTTAAATACTCTCTTTGCATGTGCCAATGCTACTACAGTAAAACCTACAGTAAAACCTAAAAAGACGGAATCACTAGGGACAAAAAAAATTTCCATTGTAAACACTTTTTTTTGTCTTAGTAGGTATAGTTACATGCTAATACTTTTGCTAGAACCATGAAATATTTCCGGTTAAGGCAGGATTCCCTTATACACTGTTTTTGCAGATTTTATTGATTTTGAGAAATACTATTAGCTCTATGCAAATAGCTTCAGCATACATTTTCTACTTTTGAAGAACTAAAATTATTTCATAAAAAGGAATTCAAATGGTAATAAAATATGATACAGTAAAACATGTGAAAACAGGATTGCTAGGAACTGACAAAAAATTCCATTTTTGACAGGTTTCTATCTTACAAGGTACAATTGTATGCAATTCCTTGACGGGATTATGAAATTTTTCTGTTCAAGACAGGATTTCTTTAGGGACAGGTTTCCCTTCACAAATTACTCTATAAATATTACTGAAATTTTTTTGAAAATTAAGGTTATCTTAATGCTTGCTTTGAAATGTTTGGAAAAAACTATTACCTTTACGAAAGTCCAAAGCATAATCATATGGTAATAAAATACAATAAAACTTGCTAAGATAGAATAGCTAGACTAAAGAAAAGTTCAGTTTTAACCAGGTTTCCATCTTAATACGCATAAATGTTTAATATTCCTTCCGACATATAAAAGTTGAACCTGTCTTTTATGGAATCTTCTCTTAAACAGAAATATTTCACGGTCCCGATGGAAGAAATACCATAACAATCTATCTGCTAAGACGGAAACCTGTCAAAACGGATTTTTCTCGGTTTCCAGCGATTTTGTTTTCACTGATTTACTGTATTGCTATTTGTAAATCATTAAAACTACACATAGTAGTATTACTTTTCTATTAATTAAACAATCTATACTAATAAAAGAAAGTTGTTTGTCTCTTTGTGTGTGTGCAATGGCTAGCAAAATTTGCCGCATGTAGAAGTCTGAAAATTTAGTGCGGATAGTCCAAGGCAGGTCCTGATGCACCTGAGGCTCAGATTTTTAATTTTTTAAGACCCGGCCCCCTGAGGCCCCTTTAAGTTTTTTGCCCTAAATTGTTAATAACTGCCCCATTTTTATCCGATCGTCTTTGTTTTTGGGGCCCTTTCTCCATTTAGCTTGTAAAGATAAGCCATAAAGTTGTTTGTCTTTAAGGCCCCTTTAAGTTTTGTTTGTCTTTAGGGCACCTTTAAGTTTTTTGCCCTAAATTGTTAATAACTTGCCCCATTTTTATCCGATCTTCTTTGCTTTTGGGGCCTTTTCTCCATTTAGCTTTCCCCCATTTCTATATTCCAGTTAAGACCCTGGCTCCCTAGGGCCGGTTAGGGGCCCATTTAAATTTTTGTGTCAATTTGTTATGGCCCTATTTTTATCCGATTTTCTTTGTTTTTGGGGCCCTTTCTCCATTTCTAGGTTCTAGTTAAGACCCTGGGGCCTGATAGGGGGCCCGTTGAAGTTTTGTTACCTAAATTGTCAATAAATTGTCCCCTTTTAATCCGATCGTCTTCATTTTGGGGGCATTTTCTCCACTTAGTTATTCCTCCATTTCTATACTTTGGGGCCCCTTAAACTTTTTGTGTGCCATGTATTTTTCATCCCTCTAATTGTGTCCTCCTCCTAATGCATAACTTTAAATTTGAGTCTTTGACTCCGCTCCCCTGACCACCAACCTCATATTTTTATTGGGACCCTAGGGCTCTGTTTATGTCTTTCTTTAAAATATTATTCTAATGATTAATTCGCACTGTATTGCTTAATTTCGACTAATTGAAGATCTAAAGCGCTAATTACTAGGACCACTTAAGATGTTTTCATCTTAGGTCGCTGCTCAAAACTATCAGTTGGCCTTCTTTTGGTCCTCCTACTATAGCTCCCTTAAAAATCGTCCAATTGACTTCTTTTTTTCTAACAACTTCTTAGGTCCTCCAGCTACTACATGAACGACAAAAAAATTCCTCGGACCTCAGCTACCACCAATTTTAAACCATTTTGGGCCTCCTACTAAAACTCTCTTAAAAATCATCAGATTCACTAGCTTTTTTTTTTGTAACAACAGGACCTCGCAGCTACCACCAATTTTGAATATTAATATATTTCCTGGGGCCCTTGGTGCAGTTTCTTTAAAAATGATCGGATTACTTTTCAATTTTCTTAAACATAGCTGTAGGGACCTGCTGCTACTTTATAAACTACTAAAAATTTCCTTAAACCCCAAAATTGGGTTAACGATTTAAAATCATACAAACTTGGTTTGTTTTAATTTATTATCACGAGCCCGGGCAACGCCGGGCGGGTGAGCTAGTTAATAATAAACTACAATTATAGTAAAAACTCATGAAAGCGATTCAGCTATGAGCTGGGCAAAAATTATTTTTTGCAGGTTTCCGTTTTAGAGGATAGATTTGTATAGCATTCCTTCTACCAAGACTATAAAGTTTGTTTCCATTTAAGATAGAATTCCGATATAGGCAGGTTCCGTTTTTAGAGGTTTTACTGTATGAATTAACCAACAGGAATTATGATTAATAAATAATTGAAAACAATAAATCACTGTATTCTTTTACATACAGAAAATCCTGTAAAAACAGATATCGCTAGGGATCAGACTATAATTCCGTTTTAGACAAATTTTTGTTTTGTTGGCATATTTGTGTGGTGGTTCTGTCGGAACCATGGAATTTTTCCGTTACAGACAGGTTCTATTTTCAAAGGTTTTACTATGCTATACCATGTCTATTATATGTAACAATGTATCACCCCCCCCCCCTCTCTCAAAGGACACTCTGGATCTGCCCCTGGTGCTTGTATCTTGCTATTTTCTATTTTCACTTGCTCCAAGAGTGCAGGTGATTTTATGGGCAATAATGGTGCACCAACAGATATGTGTTATATTAGTACTTACTGTCAGAACTAATCAGTGTAAGTTGATCTTTGATCATATTGTTCGTGCTGTGAAATTATAATGGCTAGAAAAAATAAGATTTACTGCATACTTTATATTTAGAACAGTCTATTTTGAAGAAAACTATAGCAATAGAGCTTTTAAAGTCTACTAATGCACTTTCACTAACTTCGCTTTTTTGTATTATCATTCATTATTACCCTAGAATACTACTGAAAACAACAAAATGATTGTGTTCATTCTGTTTGAAAATGGAAAACCACCATATAAAGTTGAAACAATGAAATTTTACTTGTGACACAAGCTCTAAAATGTAGCTCTATTTTAAATACTTCAAAGCTAAACAAATTAATTTTTTATATATTTTAAGATGGGTGTTAATATTAAATCCACATAAATTAAGTGGTAAAATTACACACTTGGAGTTCCAGCCACTTTGTGCTTTTTTTTCTTCATATAAGCTGACATAGGATCATCATCATGTATAATAGATTTTAATCTCTCATCTAAATCTGCATCATCTTCATAGCGAGCAAGAGGCTTTGTCATCTCGTGTACTTCATCCTTAAGCTTTTCTAAATGCTCATTACGAGTTTCAGTTCTATAAAAAAGAAGAAAAGTAAATTAATACCAAAATGCACAGATATCAATTTCTAAGTAGAAGAAAATAATTATGAACAGATCCATAAAAAAATTAAAATAAAATATTAATTCATAACTAGGTCAGAAAAATGTTTAAAATTATTTTATTAAATTCAGATTATTATTATTGTTGCTGTTAAATATATATAGTTATTGGAGGATGATAGTCCAATACAATTAAAGCATATATGGAAAAAAAAAACCCAAAATACCCTGTGTTCTAGTTTAACAGTATACAGTCATTAATGCATTTCTACTTACGACATATCTAAAGTTAATAAGGATAATTTCGTTTTCTCCAATATTTTCTATTTGCAATTAATGCTAAAGACATCACCATGCCTGCCAATCTACAAAAATTCCAGTGTAAAACAACACACAAACAACATTTTTCATTTTTTTTTATATGTGCGAAGAAGATTAAAAGCAGGTTAAACTAGTCGGATGTACCAATCCCAAAACTTTCTTCCATCTCACACAGGTTTCGCATACACTAAAAATGAATCCGCACCAATTTATATCAAGGTCTAACCGAATCTAAAGTTTTATTAAATTCCGTGCATTAGTTCTTCAGATATGACTATCGCTAAAATTGTGTAAGTCCTGAAAAGTGCAGCATAGCAGCACCACCTGTTGGGAGATTTAGACCAAAACCTAATCAACAACAACTTATGTCAACGTCTAACTCAATCTGAAGTTTGATAAAATTCCGTGCATTAGTTCTTGAGATACAGCTATCGTAAAAATCATGCAAAAAGTAGCATAGCAGCGCCACCTGTTGGGATATCTACACCAAAACATAATCAGCATCTATTTATGTCAAGGTCTAATTGAATCTGAAGTTTGATAAAAATAAGTACAATAGTTCTTGAGTTAGAGCTATTGCGGAAATCGCGAAAAATGCAGCATAGTAGCACCACCTACTGGGCGATTTTCACCAAAAACTAATCAGCACGAATTTATATCAGGGACTAACTGAATATAAAGTTTTATTAAATTCCGAGCATTAGTTCTTGAGATAGAGCGTCCACAAATTTTTTGTCACATACAGACAGACAGACAGAGTCACAGACAGACATTTTCTAAAACCAGTCAAATCGTGTTAAGGACCTTCTAAAACATATAAATCTGTCCAAAACTGGAAGTCGAAAATTTTTATGAATTCAATACTTTCTTCTTGTAAAGATAGAAGAAAGTAAAAATTACATGAATAAATTTTTAATCAAATTATTACATTTGGATAAATAATAATATAATGCAAATTTTAGCATACATAATGTTAGTGCAAATATGGTTCAGTTTTATGATTTACAGGTTTTAGATTTTAATAAGATACGTTTAAGATAAATGCTGACTATATGTTGTAGATGTAGATTGGAGGATTGAAAAATTAATACCCTTAATGTAACATTTGATCAAGCTGCTGAAAATTGTGATCTTTTCTTAACTGATCGATGAAAATCGTGATATTCTCTTCACTAATCAAGGAAAATTATAATTTTTTCTTCACTGATTGTGTGAAATCTGGGATTTTTTTTCTTCACTGATCGACAAAAATCACAATATATATATATATATTTAAGACCAATCGATAAAAATCTCAATTTTAATTTTACAGAGTGACAAAATTCACATTCTTTTTATTTATGATCGATCGATGAAAATAGTGCATGGGAGAGCAAAAAAACCCCTCTAATTTTAACGATAGATTGAAGAAAATCACGACATATGTCGTGGTTATGCATTTGTAAAAAGGTACATCGATCGACCCCCCCTGCTACACACGCATGAATTTTATTTTAACTTTGCAACTATTTTAGAAATGGTCAAAATCATCAAAAAAAATAATACCAAAATCCGTGTTTCCATGAAAAAGTGACATGCCTGATTTACCTCTATGGGAGACGACTTCAAACTGATGATGTTAAAATGATGTGTTCTTTAACCAATCAATGGTGAGAAGCTACAGTTTCGCTTGGAATCAATCAAACAATAGGTAATGTGCATGTGACATCATGAAGCCGTAAAGACATACAGCTAAATGAATGTAGGCAGAACATACACATGCTTACTGTATAGTTAGCTGTATTGTGTGCTTATTACTCAGATTTTCTTGTTTAATTATTCCTATAATTTTATTGATTTTGCTTTTCCTAATTTGTTATAAAATGGTAACCAACTGTGTGTGCATATGGTTGTACTTATAGAAAAAAAAAAGGGAATAATATAGGGATGTATAGTTTTCCTTGAAATCCTAGGCTTCTCGCACTATTATCCACGAATTATAAATTATCATTATATTCAATTTTTTGTTTATACATTTTTAAGAAGATATATGTATGTAAAACACATATTACTACCACTTTTATCTTTTTTTAATTACTATTTTTCAAAGAGTGTTAAAAAAATCACACTAAATCTAACACTTTTCACCAGTTCAGAAAAAAAATCTCGTGAAAATTCTTAAATCACTGCTATAATTAATTAATTATTTTTTAATTAATATTTTCAGGCTCTTCAATAGAAGTTAAGCCAAAAATACAGGGTTTGCTGAAAATGCAGGGTACCATATAAGGTGATTAAACTTACTAAATTAAACTGCCCCCCCACCCCCCCCCTTTTTTTTCTGAAGTTTTTAAGGGAGATTGAATTTTTTAGTGAGTTATAGCATACCTGCCAACTAAATTTCGTTGAAAATCAGAAGATTTTGGATAAAAAATCAGAAGAAATAAGATTTCGACGAAAAATTAGAAGAAATAAGAAGATTTTGAAAATTTTATAAAACTTTCAACACAGATAAAATAAAACTAGCTGGATCATAATAAATGAGCAAATTTGAAAGACAAGCAAGAGTAAAATGAAATATTCACTAATTTGCAATTAAAGAATGTATATTACGGACAGAAAAGAATAACTTCAATACATAAAAAGAATTACTACCCCCCCCCCCCCCCAAAAAAAAAAAAAAAAAAAAAAAAAAAAAAAAGAACATTGATAGTAGATTTTTTACCTTTTATTAAAATACACTTAAAATTTCAGCTTGCTAACATTTAGTAACCAAGGATAACTGATGTTTACACTGTGGGCCGTGATTTGGAATATTGGTGTTAAACTAGTTAACTGGCGGTGTTATGCAACACCACTTAAACAATTTAACCAGTAAAATATTTTGTCGCTGTATACAACCAAAACTGAGTAAAAATATTTATATTATTCAAAATTGACAGCACATGAACCCTTAAAATATTTGCAATAAATACTGTATGTTATATGACAGAAAAAATAATACATGTGAATAGAAAATTTACTAAAACTTGAAACTTACTTAAAAAAAAAAAAAATACTATAAAAATTTATTTTGACAACATGTTTACAGTAGATTTCTCAGCTTTTTTAAAAAAATCATTAGAAAATTGTGCTTTATTACATTTATTGTCAGTAAATGATTCCGCTAGCAAAATATTTTTTAGAGTTTTCATCATCATCATTGATTAAGAAAAATATGACACAGATATTTTTCTTAATCAAACTGAAAATACATTTGCATTCAGCACTGCTGTGAGGAATAGTAAATACAGCTTTTAATACTTTGCAAATCCTACCATATTTCAAAATTCCATCAATGGAACACATCTTTCCTAACATGGCAATGCATGAATTTGCATGTTCCATAATAGGTATTTTTTTTTTACATTGAAGTCCTGTGAACTGATTCTGTAATAAGCTCCAGGCCACATCATCATCGTCATCAATTTTTAAAAGAAATGGAAATTTTTTCACAAAAAAATCTAACACTATTTTTAAAAAAAAAAACTAGTCATTGGGGGCCAATACTTACTCATCATGGATATGCATAATGTAAAATATTAAAATAAAAATGTGTAAACTACTTATAAAATGCATTGCAAATCAAATAAAATCGTGGCTTGATGACATCATAAACTTTAAAGGCTTGATTACTGAATTGCTTGAAAGAGGTTTTTCCTTATAACTCCAAAAATAATAATCCTATTAACTAGCGGTTTATTGCATCTGATTAAGCGTCAAATTTCCAATTAAAATATATCTTTAAAGTGAAATTTGGATGAAATACAGGGTCATGAAAAATCGAAGAGTGTGGAAAATAGGATTCCAAATATCTCGGCAACTAATTATCCGATTGACTTCATGCTTTATGCAAAATTTGTTTTTTTATTGTCTTTTATATTCATTTCTTAAAATAAACAATTTCGAAAATTTTTATATACCTTTTATCAGAACGAATATTTCGAGAGTCCGAAAAAAATAGTTCCGGTTAATCGAGGTTATTGAAATGAAATAGGCTTCTTCCCATTATTACATACTGAGTACATACCAAATTGCAAGTCTCTATCTCAATTTTTTCGGGAGATAGAGTGTTTATAGACACACAGACACACACACAGACGGACGGCAAAATTTTTTTTCTAAAAATATGTTTTTCAGAATCTCCAGTGTCTGAATCGTGTAAATCCGTCAAAAATTTTTTTCCGATTTTCAAAACGATTACAAGACTTACCCTATACTACGTATGATGGGTAAGTAAAAAAATTGTATGCATTGTAAGATTTTTTTTTTTTTTCTTTTTAAATTCACTACTTTTATTTTAAATGAAAGCAGAGTAAACTTTATTTATATCTGAATTCTTCTCTTTTTAGAAAACTAATGGTAGTTTCATTTTTTAAGCAACTGATAAAAACTATTTTCCTGTTAATAGATAATGTACCACTTGTTCTTCATTATTTAGATAACTCTAATTGTTATCAAATGGATGATCCATTAATTTTGAAAGTTTAAACAATTCAAAGTTCAGAAAATTTATTATTATATTATTATTAAGAGAAAGCTTGATAATGGTTATCACTGGGTCCTCTGCAAGCATCATCCGAGAGACAGCTATCGAGTTTTCCTAACTTCAATACCATTATAATTGTAAATTCCACCCCCCCCCCTTCCTATTGGCACTGAATTCCAAATATATACTATAAGTTGCTTTGGTGGCTGCTAAATTTAACAGATCACAAGAAACAGCCACTAAAAAAATTCACTTCTGCAATTTCTTCAAATATTTCTGAACACCATTTTTTCATTTAAAAAAGCAGAAGATTTCATCTTCTGATCAGAAAATCAGAAGATAAAGTTGAAATTAAGAAGAATTCTGAAAAAATCAGAAGAGTTGGCAGATATGGTTATAGTATGAGGTGGGAATTTTAGGGAGACTGAATTTTTTTGATGAGGTGGAATTCTTAAATATTAATTATAAATATTAATTAATAAATAATGATTGGACTTAAGAATTTTCACAAGATTTTTTTCTCTGAACTGGTGAAAGGTGTTCGATTTAGCGTGAGATTTTGAGTACTTATTGAAAATTTTTATCTAATATTAATTAAGAAATATCTAATATTAATCTAAATATTAAGAAAAATAATTAATTATGATAGTGACTTAAGAATTTTCACAATATATTTTTTTCTGCAGGAATATTTTTAGAATTGTATGAATGAATTAAACACTTTCCAAAACTATTGGAATGTTATATGAAATAAGTTAATTAACTAATTAATAGAATAAAATATAATTTTTTAGTTGAGTTTATTATCTAGTGCAAAAGTGACAGATTTTACATTCAAATGGTTAAATTTGTGAATGGTTCATTTCGTAGAGTGAAAATGTTTGTGAAAGGTCAATTTTTAAGACAAAAAATTTTGTGAAGGGTCCTGTTTTAAGGTAAAAAGTTTTGTGAAGGTCCTGTTTTGAGATGAAAAGTTTTGTGAAAGATCCTATTTTGAAATGAAAAGAAAATTGTGATGGGTCCTTTAAAAGGACCCAATTTTTACCTAAACAGATCCCTGACTACAAATAGGTATTTCCTTTTCGTATACATTCTGGAAAGGTATGAATAGAGCGAATATGTTGTACACTTAATACAATTTTTGTCTAGCATGCAAGTAAAATCTATGAACTGTTCGAATATATATTAAATCTGCTTCTAACATACTTTCACGCCACAGATTTTTCTATTGCTAGTGGGTCATTACTACTTTTTTTAAAATTACAATTCAAATATTATTATAGGACTAAAATGTATTATATTCAAACTGCAAGTAGGAAAAGAGATATTCAAAGTCAATCTAAAAATAAACCGTATATATTTCGCACAAAATTTTAAGCATATACAGGAGACTACTTTAAATCCGCAAAGCTTAAAACCAGAGGTTGTGCAGATTTTAGAATTTTGTGAATTTCTTGTCACTGTTTTATTTACATTTTAAAACAGTAATTTGAATTTAATAATGCACTTGAAATTATAAAAATTAAGAAAATAATAATTTTTTTAAATATTAAAAGTATAAAGGTCAAGTAAATAATTAATAATGCATAATGATGAGATAATTTTTTCTTCAATTATTCAATGAAACTCTCCTTATAATAAATATAAACTAATAATTCACATCAAAATATTAAAATAACAAAGTTTATTTCATGTTTAGCCCTGCTTCCTATGACAGAAAATTACTACGCTTTCTGTGACAAACTTTATCAATAGCAAAATCTTTCAGCAGGAATAGTCCCTGAAGTCAAAACAAGATTGATAATAGGTCAAACTACGAAAAAATTGATATACTTTGTGCCCCCCACCCCTATATTTAGAAATACCTCTTGGGAAATTTAGAATGATTATTATTTGTTGCTTTGAACTAATGAATAAGATAATAGGACACTCAGGCAAGACAACAATCAAATGAGGCAAAACATTTTTACACTATTTTAAACTTTGTATGTGGGGGAGAGTAGACATTTTAGAAGATAATTAAAATATATATATATTATTTATTTATCGTTTATGAAAAGTAACAAATAGAACAAGGAAACTTGAAAAAAAAATTAAAGAATTTTAAATAATTTAAAAAGTGTGTTAGGGGGAAAAGAAGTGATTTTTTTTTTTTTTTGAAAGGTGGGAAGTAAATGATTATTCCTTTATTGCTAATCTAAAGTAATAAATAGAGCAGATTTTTTTTTTTTTTTTTTTTTAAATGAAAGTTTTAAAGGATTTTAAAATGCATGATGATGGAGCAAAAGGGAGGTGGTCTGAATTTTCGAGGAGGAAGGGATGGATCTAGACAAACAATTATGTATTAATATTTCAAAGTAACAAATAAAAGAAATAAGGCAAAAAAAAAAGGGACATATATATATATTTTTAATAAAACTTGAGAATTTTTAAGATTTAACAACTTTCACCTTAATTGTTGTCAGCAGTCTCGCAGACTGTTTTTTTTTTTTTTTCCAATTTTCATAGTTTAACTATAGATACCAATGAAATTTTGTTTTATTTGGAGGCTTAGTACTATCGCCAGAGAATTTTGAATAGGTAAATTTTAATTATAATAGACCTGTACATGCAGTTTAGTACAAAAACGGCATACTACGAATTAATTGAACCTTTTATTCATTTTTTGAACAAGTGGTCTCAGAAACTACTCACAGTATCTATGCAACAGTTTTTGAAACAGCAGTTAAAGGTTAATGCTGGAAAGAAGGAGGGGGGGGGGGAGATGGAAACTAAAATTTTTGAGAAGTAGATGATTGATTGATTGATCACTCATTTATTGTTACTACAAAGTAATAAGTAGGGAATTTTTTTAGAGTGTTAATGATTTTAAACAATGTGAGCTGGGGGTGGGGGTGTGGAGTATGATCAGACATTTCGGTGAAGGAAGGAAATGTAGATGATTCGTTAATATTTATGTATTAGTATTTCAAAATAACAATAAAACAACATTAAAAAATTGAGCAGAACATACAGCTTTACAAATTTAAAGATTTTCACCTTTAATGGGAGGGAAACAAAAATTTGAAGTGGTGGAGCGGCGAAAATCTGCCGAAACACAGAAAACTGTTACCTTTTACCAATATCGTTCTGCAGATTTAAAAATATAGAAAAGATCCTTTTGCTGTTGCATGGAAGCTAACTTAGGGGCTTCTGCCCCTCTCTTTAAAACTAAATAAATAAAATAAATAAATTTGAAATAAATTTTCTTTTTCTGCAAGAAATCTTTCACATTCTACGACATTGTCGCCGTGATTCTGCTATGGGGGGGGCATATTTTATAACCAAAAAGCTCGCTTAATACATAAATGTATTTGGTAAAAAGAAAGTGATCGCCACTGATATCAGAGCTATCTTGAAAATTTTCAGAAATAAGTTTATGCTTCCTCCATGAGAAAACATGAGTTCAATCATATAAACCAGAATTCTATATTAAAATGTGTACAAATTGATATAAAAAAAAACCTTTTCAAATTTTTTTTTTTCACCCACATCTTAATTGTAAGTTTCATTGTTTACATCTGAAACGATGTGCAGATTTTAGGGTTGGGGATTTGAGGCAGTCTACTCTATTTCAATCTTATAATAATATTTCAATTCTAATTAAAAAAAAAGTGTTAATGACCCAAAAAAAATCTGAGTTGTGAAAGTACTTGTTATATGTCAGAAATAGATATAATCAGAGGCGGATCCAGCCCTCCATATTTAGAGGGAAGTCATGTCTCTTTTTTGGGAAAAAGGGAAGGTCTTCAATGACAAATTTTTATATCTTAAGTCCAAATTGACAAATTTCTGACTTATACCTGAATTCATTTTCATTCGTAAATGCAAGAAATTCGCAATATATTCGTAAATCATTGTTTCTGTGGGTCAAGGAATTTTCCTGGGGAAATACCAGTATTTTCTTATAAAAAAAACTCGCCTTATTTGATCATGCAATTAAATTAGGTAAATAAGAAAAAGCTTCTATAAGAAAATACTGCTACTTTCTCTGAAAAATTCCCTGAGCTGCAACTCTGATAAATGTATAAAATTTGTAGGTTCATGTGTTATTCAGATGCCAAGAAATCAGAGGTAAGATCTTTATTTTTTTTTTATTTAATCTTAGAGAATATATTCTCGATGTTCCCATTTTAAGGCGACTTGCTGGGATCAACAGTCATAAAAATATCGTCTTGAGGTTGCAATTGGATACAATTCAAGATGTACAACATTTATAGAAAAATAAAAAACGTTGTTCGATTCTTTGAAGTTTAAACAATGACAGCATTTTTCATGCATTCCTGTATAAAAATAGTTTTGTGAATTTATCAATAAGATTAGCATTTTTAACAGAAAAAAAAAAATATATCAAACACCTTAAATATATATTTATATTTAAAAAATGTATAATTGTACAGAAATGTTCTTCTTTTAGATGGGCGGGGGTTCATGACCCCCCATGACTTCCCCCTTGGATCCGTGCTTGATGTATATTTGAACAGTTTATATATTTTAGTTACAAACTATGTAGAAAAGTGCATAAAGTTTCAAATGTATTCGCTCTATTCATACCTTTCCAGAATGTATATGAAAAGGAAATACATTATTTGTAGTCAGGTAAAGAAAGGAAGAAATTGAATTCTTTAAAGGACCCTTCACATTTTTTTAAATTTCAAAACAGGATCTTTCAAAAACAAATTTCCTCTTAAAACAGGACCTTTCCCAAAACTGTTCACCTTAAAGCAGGACCCTTCCCAAAACTTTTCACCTTAAGGAGCAGTCTTCACAAAATTTTTGTCTTAAAATAGACCTTTCACAATAATTTTCTCTCTCCAAACTGATCCGTTCACAAATTTAATCATCTGAAAGTAAAATCTGACTGTCACTTTTGCACTAGATGGTAAACTCAACTAAAAGTTATGTCATATTTTAATTAATTAGTTAATTACTTATTTCATATAACATTCAGATAGCATTGGAAAGTGTAATTCATTTTACCGAAACACATTCAAACAATTCTGAAAATATTCCTGCAGAAAAAAAAAAATCCCATAAAATTTCTTAAGTCACTATCATAATTAATTATTTTTCTTAAGTAATACTTATAATTAATATTTTTAGATAATATTTTTCAAAGAGTACTCAATAACTATTGCTAAATCTAACACCATTCACCAGTTCAGAAAAAAAAATCTCGTGAAAATTCTTAAGTTCCATCACTATTTCTTAATTAATATTTATAATTAATATTTTTAGATAAAATTTTTCAATAAGTACTCAGTAACTCCTGCTAAATCTAATATCTTTCATCAGTTCAGAAAAAGATCTCGTGAAAATTCCTAAGTCCCATCATTATTTCTCAATTAATATTTATAATTAATATTTTAAATTAATTTTTATAATTAATCTTTTTTTTTAAAAAGAGGGGGACAGTTTAATTTAATATTTTTAATTATCTTATAGTACAGCAGTTCCCAAGCTGGGGTAAGTGGTGGAACAGTAAGCGATACGTGAAAATTATATTGGTAATTGCTGATCATGCAAAATATAGAATTTAAAATGAAAACATATAAAAACAAAACTCTAAACTTTTCATTTACAAACAAAGACTTGGGTAAAAGTCTATTCGCATAAAAGGAAAATGCCTAAACTTAGTAATTGGTTGATAATACAGGGTGTCCCACAAGGTACGCAGCGTCTAATATGTGCAGATTCGGATAGAGCACGTCAATATTAATATTTTGAATGGTAACATGTGGGGTCCCCGAATATAGCTGAAAGTTCTCAATAAACATTGATTTTCACTTGGTTTTTTCCTCATTTCTGATGTTTTTCATACGACAAGCTTCACACCTTACTTACACTATCACGCTATATTCGGGGACCCCACATGTTACCATTCAAAATACTCATATTGACGTGCTCTATCCGAATCTGTACATATTAGACGCTGCGTACCTTGTGGGAGACCCTGTATGTTTCCATTATCTCTGCCCACTACTAATACATCTTGTGATTTTGCATGTGTCCCTCCTTTTATTATGTTGTTCTTTTTTTTTTTTCTTCTAGTAATTCTAGAAATATCTAGAGAAAAAATTAATCGTAACTGGCCTTCTGGTTCCGATGATTTCATTTAAAACCTATTTGAAAACAGCTCATCATTTTAGTGTTCGACTGGTCAGAATTAGCATACACTCATTAATGTGTATTAATAGGTGTAGTTTGACCCCTTATTTGTGAGTGGATAATTTGAATTTGAATTCTTTAGCTAATATTTAGTGTTTCGAGTGACTTTATGTTAATATTGTGCTGTGGTTCAAAATGGATAAGTGGTTGAAAATTGGAATTCTGAAGAGAACACATCTAATATTGGTAACTAGCATAAGAACAATACTAATGAATGAAAAAAAAAATACTGTGAATGGGTTTATGTGAGAAGGGGTACGAATAAATGAGAAGTCTAAGCAAGGGGTACATGAGAGAAAAAAGTTTGGGAACTGCTGTTATAGGGAACCCTGTATTTTCAGCAAATCCTATATTTTTGGCCTAACTTCTAACAAAGAGCCCTCTGGAGAAAAAAAAATTGTGGGGGTGGACACTGTAATTCATTAATATTATTGACCTAATTTATTCATTAGCATGCCTGAGGAATATTATCCGGTTTAACAAATCTAAGTTTAGATAAATAATCTTGATTAGCAACAGAATCTAAGTTCTGTGCATAATCTGATAAAACAAAATTTGTTTTACATTAAATATGATCCACAGCGACATGCAAAAACTTCGCTTTCACATAAGAAACAGCACATTGTGCTAAAAATGTTTTGCCTTCAACAAGTGGAGTTGTCTAGCAAGGAGTCAGTTTGTTAACAAACATGCACATTATCTATAATTCCTTGCTGAAAATATCACGCTTTTAAAAGATTTTCCTACATTATTTAAAAAAAAATTATATAATAAAACTCAAATTTAAGGGATATTGAAAAAAAAAAAAAACAATAATTTTTCTTAAGAAATAAATAAAAATGTTGAAATAGTAGGAAAATCATAAAAAAATGGCGATGTAAGCATAAAAAAAGGCTCCAAAGTGTAAATTTTATGCCTAGAGCGTAAAATTTGGCTTCCAGGGATCTGTCCTGACTTTTCTCCCAAGATCCTATCTTTGTGAAATTGTGAACAGCTTTTTACATTTGTAAAAAAATCGTCATAAATTTGTGAATATGAAATGATCATCATATTCAGCTTCTTATTTATACATTTTAAAGAAGATATATGTATGTAAAATACACATATTTTCTTTATATATGTGAAAATGACAGTCAGATTTTACTTTTAAATGATTAAATTTGTGAAAGGTTCAGTTTGGAGAGGGGAAAAGTTTTGTGAAAGGCCTGTTTTTAAGACAAAGAATTTTGTGAAGGGTTCTGTCTTACGGTGAAAAAGTTTTGTTAAAGGTCCTGTTTTGAGATGAAAATTTGTGAAGGGTTCTGTTTTGAAATGACAAAAATTTTGAAGGATCCTTTAAAGGACCCAATTTCTTCCAAAATAGATCTCTGACAACTCATCAGATAATGCAGACTTTTTTTCACAAAAGTGTTTTTGATGTATCATTGGTTATTGAGAGATCAAGAAATTGTCAGTGACAATTATGAAGAAGAAGAAAATTTTCTATCACCAAAACGTGACAGATTTAAAAATTGTTAATGGCTGCTCACCGATATTACTAATCAAAATATTAGTTTATTTTAATTAACAGACCAAATTTTTTAGAGTGTCGCCAAATGGAAAAATGATGTGTTAAGAAGATAATTTGTTCAAGTAACATAAAGAAAATTGAGATGTAAGTACATCAATTTCTTTGTATATTTTGTTATCCTCAGTAATTTATTCTTTTGTATTAACAAACTGTCACTAACTTGCTTTTTAACTAAAATTACTATGATTTTTTTTTTTTAAGCATTAAGTTGGTAGCCTATTTAATTTCTGTCAAAAAATGAATTAAATTTATTCAACAAAAGGGATTATTTTACACCATTCAAATGTTTACATCATGTAATGCGGACTTTGGTTAGTGCAGACAAAAAAATGAAAATCCACACTGATGGGAGTTCACTGTATTTGAATTTCAGAATAATTTGAGACTATTTATAGAGACAGTAAATAATAATTATGCTCCAAATTTTTAAGTATTCCTTAAAAAAAATCTATAGAAGATAAGCTGATAAATATTGTTGACTAATTAACTACTAATATTGTTAACTAATTAACTACTATATCCAAATTTTGTACATGCATGGCTAATTTTTATGAAAGTAACACACACATACATACACAAACTAGCCTTTTCAAATGACAAAAAATTATAAAAATCAAAGTATTCTTTTGAAAATCTCGAAAGAACATATGTAAAAAGGAATGAATACATAAGTATACTGCCAAATTTAGTTAACTCTTTTTAGAAGTCAGATAACAATAGGTTTACCATTAGCTTGAAAATTAATTCAGTTTACTTTGGTGGGAGAGGGGAGAGGAGGGAGGCAGAGTTAAATCTACTTAATATTTCCAAAAACTATCAACTTTTATATTTTCTTATTAACAATATCTGATCTTTTTGCTCTATAACATAAAATTCAATTTGTCAGAGCACAATCTACCAATAAGAAGCGTGCTACCACCAGTGAAAATGATGTTATTTTTAAAAGAAAAATTGTACTGGAATTCATGAAACTCAAGCATTAAAATAAAAACAAATTATCTTAGAATGGCAGAATGGTTCTGGTGATGAAAACAACGCTGTTTTTAAAAGAAAAGAAGATTTTCATGCAAGTAAACAAAATACTTTACTATGATTGTGCCAATATGACATCATAATCAATAATCTCTGTTTTAGTACAGAAAGACACCAAATCCCCTACTATTTACTTAAAGATATTTCATATGCACAGAATAAAACATTTCTAAAAATGTCATTTCCACATAATCTTAAAAGTATTAAATAAAACTCAGAGTATTTAAAAATGATTGTGATAATTGATGCAATAATCCTGGAAGCATGGAACGATTCCATTGGTAAAAATGATGTCATTCTCAAAAGATGAAATAGGTTTATTGGGCGGGAAAGGTTTAAAAGTACAACATACAATAAGCCTAAAAAACATAACTGACAATCTTAAATTTAAGTGATGCATATATGGTAATGATGTCTTTGTCGTAACATAGTTTTGAGCAACTTTTACTCTGGAAAAGCCATATCGCTCCTACAATGAATACTGCTATCACTTTAGTGAGCATACAAAGCAACAGTAATTGGAAATATAAAAAAGCTATTTTTAGAGACTTTCTTTTTTTTCATTATCATTTTGGCTTATTTGATCTAAATAACATGTAGGATATTTGTATTTTATTATATTCCAAGTCAAAGCAAAACTACAACTAACTGTATTTAAATTTTAAACATTAATCCATTTTAAACCTTCGAGTTTTCCTACATTTCATAATTTTATAAAATTTATTGAACTCTAAATAGAACAAAAGAAACTGCATGAAAATATTCAAATTAGAACTGAGTCATTTTAAAATTGATATGTCTACTTTAAACAGTTAAGGTATATCAAGATATAGCATGATAAAAAAAAAACATTCAAATCATAACAAAAAAAATTTGCATTGTTTAATTGACAAAATAGTAGGTGAAGATTGTAGGTATGACTGTTTTATACATATCTGTTCAAAAGAAGTTATCTGTCTGCAAATATTTTATTTATTTATTTATTTTTAGTGTGCATAAATAGCAAAAACACGGTTTCCATAAAGGCATGTGCAAAGTTTAAAAATCAATTGAAGTCTATGTTAAAGTACATATTATTGATTTCAAATTACCTAGTTCTAACTTGAATAGTTTCATGTGATTTGTTTTGTTCGATTCAGAACTGTACAAAATTATAAATATATGAAAAAAAAAAAAAAAAAAGAAAGGTTTAAAACTGATGAGTCCGCTTAATACATATAATTGATGCATTAAAAATTAAATCAAAATTTCAAAGAAAATTAAACACATATTTAAAAATCTATAATTTCATACATTAATTAAATATACTTACCCCTTTCCCCACTTTTCGTATTTCTGAAGATATTCCTTGTTTTTGTGGTCTTCTTTATCTTTACTTTCTTGTTCTTTGTTTAAATCTCTTTTCTTTCCAGTTTTTCTATCTCTTAAAATGGTATCAGAATTTCTGCCAGAAATTTCATCATCTAACTAGATGAAAGAAAAGTTGACACATTTTAAAAGGAATGCAAAATGCTTAGGCACAAAAATATTTGATTAAGACACAAGCTGAGAAAAGCAAATATAATGCGTAAATATTTAGGAGATCAACTCTTCTTTTAAACAAATAAAATTGATAAGGCAGTTTTTTTTAAAATTTATTACGGGTAATATAATTAAATGCTGTGATTTGCACATTTGCACAGTGCTTCCATAATTGGCAAAGATTACAAAAAATATCAGCAAATAAATCCTTCAGTAAAATAAGTCAATGCATTTTTTTTTTTTTTTTTTTTTTTTTTTTTTTTTTTTATAATTAGCAACAAAACGTACACTAACTAACAAATAAAAATATTTGATTAAAAAAAAAAAAGTAAAGTAACTGCTTAGTAGATGAAGTTTCTTACAACACAGAATCTTATTATTATTTTTTTTTTTTTCAGAGAAATCAGTGAATATAAAACATTACAACTTGTTAGAAAGTCTAAAATTAATGCTCCCTTTCTAAAATACAATGTTCATTTTACATTCTCAAAATCTATGTTATTCTGAAGTAATACAGATATTAATAAATTTTCTCACAATTTATACTTTACCACTATTTATGCTCAACATGAAACCTACCAAAGTGGGGTCATTTGACCTATTATTAGACTGTCAAAATTCTAAAAGTAATGTTTGTCATCCCTATTTTAGATATGATAGGAAATCTTCGCTTCATTTAGTCACAGATTTCTGTGATTGAATAAAGCAAAGATTATTTTTCGAAATTAGTGGTGACAAACACCTGTAGAAGTTTGCAGTCAATTACATGGGACACCCAGTAGTTGTTAATTTCTCTAGTCTAGTCCTGACAAAAAAACGGGAACAAGGTTTTCTACTTTATTTCAATATGTTTAAAAAAATTAAATGTAACATCATAAATAACTTATTAAAAATATGTATACTACTTTAGCATTTTTGTCATTTAAGAAATTTCTAAGAAAATAAATTATACATACAATAAAACTTGTTAAGAAAATTGCAAGGGATTTGAGAAAATTTCATTTTAGACAGGTTTCGGTCTTAGGAGGTACAGCTTCTATTGTATTTGTAATGCATTCTTTACACTAGAACAATGAAAAATTTTCATTTAAGGCAAGATTCTGTTTTAACAAGTTTTACTGTTAAAAATAAACAAAAATAAAATTTAAGAAAATAAAGTTATAAAAATTGAACAAAATAAACTTCTTTACTGCATACCACACTTTCTTAATTTTTTTTTATTACAGCGAAATTTTTTTAAACATAGATATGTACAAATTTAGCAACAAGAGAAAAATATCTTAACCAATCTTAATAACTTTAATTGTATGAAAATTGTTGAATTAGAATTATGAATAAAGAAGAAAATAAAAAAGTAAATTATTTAATACAGTTAGTATTAATCACTCTATATTAAAAAAAAGTAACCACCGCTGCGGCCGCCGCTGTCAATTAAGATTTTGTGCCTTGAAGTCTTTCTGGACTAATATCCAGAAAACTATTGCAAATAAAAATTTAAAAATTGGTGGTTTTATAAAGAAATGTTTGATAAACACGCTGAAGCAGACAGTTTTTAAATCGAAGAATTATTTTAAGAGATATTTAATATCAAAGTTGGTCAAAACAGTTTTTTGAAAAAAGTTTTATAGGAACAAAAACTATGGACAGGAGTTTAACCATAATTTGTAAGGATATAGTTGACAAGGTTGGGGTGTGCAGACTGCAATTATTTTTTCAATTTGACTCATTTTTTGAGGTTATATTTCAATTTTTTATTCAAAATTTTCATTATTTTGACGAAGATTTATTTCATATTTCATAAATTCCATTATTTGAATCGTTGCCAATTTGTAAAATAGCGCACGTAATAATATTCCCATTCAATTAAGAAATGTGTTTACACGCAACTATTAAAAACAGAAATAAAATTTTAAAATAATAATTAAATGATCGCGTGTTAGAAGCAGTAAATGTAGAAACTTACGTCATAAAAAAAGTACAAGTGCGTGAATATTAAAAAAGAGAAATAAAGCTTGAAAATAATAATTACGTTATAACACGCGAAACGCATTTAATGGTGAAATTTACATCATATGTAAAACGCCAAAATATAAATATCGTCTGATGAAAAATATCCAAAATAATTAAATTATTACGCTTGAAAAACATTTAATGATAAAAATTAGAGCTCAAATATTAATATTCCCAAACACTTTTAAATGGAACAATATGTGACGTGGGAATCTTAGAAGAGAATTTTTATTTATTTTTAATAAATAAATCATTACACGTGAAATGTTTTGTAATGTAATTTTCTTAATCTAAAGTTGGCAACTTACTCATTTTTTATAAAAGTTAAAAAGTTAATTTATAAAACATATATTTATGCGATAAATAAGGACTTTACGTTGTATTGTTTTGGTTTCACCTATATTTACTATGCTATTCAAAGGAGTTTCATACTAATACAAGTATTCCGTTTTTTCTTTGTTTTTGTTTTTAATTTGATTTTAATTTATTACATACAGCTATATACATCAATTTAGAGAAGTTTGTAGTATTTTGATGACTGAATTTAGAAGAGATAATTTTATAGATGCAATGACTTTCGTATTTAACGATAATAATGTAATTAATATTTCGATATATAGAGAGCATTACTAACTGTATGAGTTAAAAATCGACATTGATCAATATTCAATGCCTTTTATTGAAATTTTGTTTTAAAATAGATTTATTGTTTTGGTTTAAAATGCCGCCAAAAAAAACAAATTGTTGCGGGCGAAAAAAGAACTAAGGATACAGTACAACGAAAAAATGCGTCTTAAAATTACAACAGAAAAACTTGAAAAAAAAAAAACGGGCATATCAAAGATGTGAAAATATGTCTCTAAATCGTTTCACAAAGAAACGGACAACAGACAGGCCTGAAAGTATGTCAGCAGAACGATTGGAAAAGAAACGAGCTGCAGACAGACCTGAAAGTATGTCAGAAGAACGGTTGGAAAAGAAACGAGTTGCAAACAGACCTGAAAGTATGTCAGAAGAACGGTTGGAAAAGAAACGAGTTGCAAACAGACCTGAAAGTATGTCAGAAGAACGGTTGGAAAAGAAATGAGCTGCAGACAGAAGAGGAAACATGTCTCAAGAAAGAATTAATAGGAATAGAGTAGCTGGCAGAAGTAAGTTGCATGCTGTGGAGAGGCCATCTGAAGATGCAATTGCTCGTCTGGCTGCCAGAAGGGAAAAGGCACGCATGGCCAATAGATTACATATACAGCAATTAAAGAGAAAACAGCACCCACAGAAAGATTTTGAAATGTATGGTATATCAGAAGACGATATTATGTATTATGAAAATATGGAAATAGAATGTTTAGCTGGGCCATCCAACGAATCTGTAGTTTCTTCCATTACCAGGAAGAAAAACACATTTATGATCAATCAACTACATCAAGAGAAAATACTGAGTGAACAGCAAATTCAACAAAATACTAAAAGAAGTGTAGTGTCTAAAGAGGATACAATGATGGATAAAATAACGGAAATTCCATGTGTAGCTAGACCTTACGATTCATTAAGTGATTTTTCTGCAAAGATGTATGAAATACCTACAGAATCAAGATTAAAAACTAAATTCCCAGCTGATACCGAAGAATGTATTAATATGGAAAGCATAGAAAAAGTACAAAAAACTGAAAATGTAAAAAAAAGTAATAAAATTTCAAGAAAAAGGAAAAAGAAAGTATTAGCCGGTGACATTACAAATGGTTCTTATATCACGGTTGAAAAATATACGATGGGAGATTTAAAAATAAAATGTTCTTATTGTGGAGCTATTCGTTTCGCAGAGTTGAAGGGAAGAGCAGTACACACTTGTTGTCATAATGGTCAAGTTAGGTTACCTCCACTTAATAAATATCCACCAGAACTGGAGAATTTGTTAAAATCTGACAATGAGCAGACTAAGCATTTCAAACAACTCATCATTTAGCTTTGTTACATTTGGGGCCCACATGGAAGAAACGCAGGGAAAAGTTCCACCATTAATCAAGATTCAAGGCCAAGTGTATCATCATGCAACAACATCACTCACTAATGTTAATGGTAATGTTCCTCGTAATGGACAAATCTACATTTACGAAAATGTTGAAGAAGCAGCTAACATGCATCTTGACTTAGACAACCACAGTTTGAATCTTCGTCTGGAAACTTTACTGCGCAAAATTAATCCATATGCAAAAAAGTATAAAATGTTGCATGAGATGACGAATTCTGGAGAAAATGCGCATATGTTGCATTTTATAAAATATGAATTTGATGACAAGTGCAGATACAACACGCCTACAGCTTCTGAAGTTGCTATCATTGTTGTGTCCAAAGACGGATGTCTTCCAAGTGTAGATCTAAAAGTTTACCCCAAACAGGAGGATGGCCGTGAGACAACAACATTATCTCAAGCACCCCAGCATGCCGATCCTATGACTTTCCGGCTTCTATTTCCACATGGCAATCTTGGCTGGACTTATAATATGTTCACAAATAAGGGTAAAAAGATTACTCCTGTGCAGTATTACAGTCATCGGCTGGCTCTGCGTCCTGATGAACAGTTTAATCCATTGTTGAATGCTGGAAGGTTGACACAGCAATATGTGATCAATTGCTATGTAATGGTAGAAAGACAGCGCTTGGATTTCATTCGCCATAATCAACGGTCTTTTCGCATGGAATGTTATCAAGGAATTGTTGACCACATCGAAAAAAATAGCTTGAACGAGGCTAATCAATTTCGGCTTGGCACCGCTGTTATACTACCTGCTACTTATATTGGTTCTCCAAGGTGCTTGCAACAGCTCTACCAAGATTCTATGGCAATTTGTCGGAAAGTTGGAAGACCAGATTTTTTCATTACTATGACTTGCAATCCAAAGTGGCCTGAGATCATAAATACATTGAAAAGATATTTCGTAAAAGGTACAACTGCAAATGACATTTCCATGATAGTGACAAATGTGTTCCAGACTAAAATTAACGAACTCATTCATGATTTGGTGGAAGAGCAGGTTTTAGGTCCGATTGTGGCATATGTTTACACGATCGAATTTCAGAAGCGTGGTCTTCCTCACGCACACCCTAGCAGCTCTAAGAACGGATTGTAAACTTCTAAAGCCCAACGATATCGACAGGTACATTACTGCCGAATTGTCAGACGAAGATTCATCTCTTAGGTATTATCAGCTGTGACATATGATGCACGGACCTCATTCAGATCGAATGTTATGTTAGAATAAAGAGAAAAAAGAGTGTTCAAAAAATTTTCCCAAGCATTTTCGTGACGAGACAGATATGACTGGAGCGGGATTTCCTAAGTACAGAAGACGTGATAATATAAATAAGCTTTATGCATACCACGCAAAAATCAAAGGAAAAGTTCAATATGTAGATAATCGAATGGTAGTTCCTCATAATCCTTATCTGTTAAAAAAATTTGATTGCCACATTAATGTAGAATACTGTTCCTCAGAAATGGCGTTGAAGTACATCCACAAGTATATTCACAAAGGTCACGATCAAGCAAGGATGGAAATTAAAAAAAATGAAACAAATGAAGTTCAAAATTATATTGACAGCCGATATATTGGGCCTATGGAAGCAGCGTGGAGGCTGAACTTAATTCCCCTTCATAATAGGAGTCACACTGTCATAAGGCTCCCTGTACATCTTGATGGTCAGCAGTATGTAACATTTGAAGAAGGACATGAAAGAAACGCTTTGAATAAAGATTGCAAGACCATGTTACTTGGCTGGTTTGACTTAAATAAGCAAGATGAAGTTGCAAGAAATATTCTGTACAGTAACATACCCGAAAGTTATACCTGGAATAAATCGGAGAAAATATGGACGCCTCGAGAGAAATCTTCTAAAGTCGTTGGCCGAATTGTTAATGTTTCACCTAAAGATTCCGAAAGGTTTTTTCTGAAGTTGATTCTGAACAGAATTTCTGGTGCTACTTCCTATAAAGATCTTCAGACCTATCAAGGTATTATTTATAGAACATACAGAGAAGCGGCCATTGCCATGGGAATTACTGAGAATAGTAATGAAGCAAATGCGGTGCTAGAAGAAGCTGCAACCACATTAATGGCTAAACAATTCAGATGATTTTTTGTTTATTATCTTATAGGAGATGAACCATCCAATGCCTTACAACTGTGGGAGAAGTTCCAAGATCAAATGACTGAAAGGGACGAAACAACATACAATTCTCTCTGCGAGATAGAAGCACAGCTCAATACTGAGAACAGAACATGCTTAGATTTCGGTCTCCCAGAACCATCTTTTTACAAGTCCCCAGTAAAAGTTTTAGATATCCAGCATCATATAGAGATAAGCAAAAATAACGAAAAAAGGCTTAATGCTGACCAGCTCTCCGTGTATACTAGAATAATTGACTGCATTTCTGGATGCTCCGAAAACCCTTCTCGATGTTTTTTTATCTGGACCAGGTGGAACAGGAAAAACGTTTCTCTATAATGCTCTTTACCATAAACTCCTCAGTATGAATAAAAAAACAGTCTGTGTTGCTTGGACTGGAATTGCCTCAATACTCCTACCATGTGGAACGATGTCTCATCGTTTTTTTAATTTACCCATACGTCTCGAAGAGGAAGGAGTTTGCTTTTTGAAATCTCGAGACAAGCTACGTCTACAAGAAGTTGATGTTGTGATCTGGGATGAAGCTAGCATGATACCTAGAAAAGCTCTCGAGATAATAAATCGCACTCTGTGTGACGTCATGAACAATACTGTACCATTCGGTGAGAAAGCATTCATATTAGGAGGAGATTTTCGTCAAATATTGCCCGTTGTGAAGAAAGCTACCCGAAGACAAATAATCGATGAATGCATAAAATCATCCCCTCTATGGCAAGTTTTTGAGATCCACCATCTAAAGATTAACATGAGAGTGAATGACATGACTGAGAATTTGGCAGAATGGCTGTTGCAATTAGGAAATGGAGAACTTACAGAACTTTACGTAGATAAATCATCTACTTTTCATTGTTCGGATTTGATCAATTGGTTTTTGGAAGATGTTTCATATGTAGATAGCAATCTCCTTTCCCGAATAATTTTATCACCTCAAAACGATGAAGTAAATAAAATGAATGAAAGGATACTATCCAAAATACCAGGCGAACTCTTTATAAGTTACAGTATTGACAAGGCAACGTTAAATGGAATAGATAAGAGTGACGCAAGAGAAGAAGAAGCAACGTTAAGATATTCGGACGAATATCTTCATTCACTTACTCCATCCGGAATGCCGCCTCACAAATTGAAGTTAAAAGTGGGCTGCATTGTAATGCTAATTAGAAACCTTTCTATAGCTGATGGACTATGCAATGGTACACGTCTCTTAGTGTGGCGAATTTTACGAAGGGTTTTGACTGCGAAAATTATTACCGGAGATAAAAAAGGCTCTGTGGTGGATATACCAAGAATTCAACTCAATACATCATCTGGACATTCTCAATTACCGTTTGTGTTATATCGTAGACAATTTCCAGTTCGTTTGGTATATGCATTAACTATAAATAAAGCACAAGGGCAATCTTTTGAACGAGTAGGAATTTACATTAATAGACCATTATTCTCTCATGGCCAATTGTATGTAGCATTATCAAGATGTGTTTCAGGAAGAAATATAAAAATTCTTATAAAAAATGCAGAAAAAATTGAAAACACAGTATACAAAGAAATTTTATAAATGGTAATTTTGTCAGTTGAAACTCACCACGGAATTTACCTATAGGATGTTTAAAAATAGTGTTAAAAGTCTTCTGTCAATGCCTTACTTTATTTATAATAATTAATGATAAGTTACATTGTGTATTGTCTAGCTTCCAAATGGATAGAACTAAGATACGTATTTAAATGATCATTTACTTTATTAATGAATCGTTCTTTAGCTTTGTATAAAAAAATAAAGTGTATTGTTTCTGTCAATTGTATCATTCCTTGTTTTTATTTTAATTCACAGTCTTCTACTGATTAATTAGATTTTTTGTTTCAAAAATTTTCGTACATTTGTAAATAACAAATTGTACATTTTTCAGCATAATCTGCTGTTCATGTAGTATGCAATTTTCTTAACATATTAATTATTGTTCCTTTCCTTGAAAGATTATTCTTTATAACGTTTAAAGGGAGAAGATGAGAGAAAGGGAGATGTAGGAGAAATTTTATTAAATTAAAAAAAAATGTTTATTTCATTTCATGAAGACATTTCTTCAACAATAAAAACAAATCTTTAAATGTCTATAATTTTTTTTTATTTGCTGCCCCCCTTTTTTCAATCTTTAAAAAAAAGAAAGAAAATTAACCCGTGTTTTGAATCACCAAGGGACTAAGCAGGGGTTGAAGAGCGTAGCTCGTAGGGGGCAGAGCCACCTAGTAATATAAAAATTAAGATTAACTTCAAATGATTTAATAACTTTCAAAAAGGCAAATTCATAACTGAATAATTTTCTGTTTTTCTTAGAGGAAATAAGGAGGTTCTACAACTTTTACAAGCTCTTGTGCACATGGGTAATTAGAAATACTGTAGTATGAAAAAAGTTTTTATGAGAGATATATATGAATACAATTCAGGGTGCATTTCCCAGGAAAAAAAAAAAAAAAAACAGGCCGCTGCATTTAGGGTTGCCAGATTTATTTCCTTAAAAAAGACTTGTTTTGGTTTTATTGATAATTTTTCACATCTTAATAAACAATACTGAATGTCTGGTAAATGTCTTAAATTTCCCTTAAAAATTTTTTAAATTGATATTTATTATTTTCGAACTATATTTTTATTACATTATTCTATCAACTAGCCGCCACTGGCGACCAGTTTGGTCTCCCTTAAATGTATGTTAAACATTGCAACACGTTACATTTATTCATAATTTAATTTTCCCTTAATCCTTCGCCAAATCGGAAGATTCTAATAGACAAATCATGAACTTTTGCGATCATGGTAGCATTTCGCATATTTTTTGGGCACAAATGTCACATACGCACGTTGGCGCGATTCCCCCCCCCCTCCCCCGCCAATTTGGCGAAAACTTTGTTATGGAAATTGTTGTTTATTTACTTTTATTTTTTATTTTAATTCTATAAATTATTTTTGATATGTATATCAATATTTATTTACAACAAACTATCATTTATTTATTTTTATTCTTTTTTTTAATTATGAGTATTTTTGTTATCCGGGAGCAGATGATAATTCGCCAAATATCGTTCCCATCACCGTCATTCATACTACAATTAATTTAATTTTAAATTATAAACCTGTCACTCATTTCATTTAAAATACTTAACTTTAATCTAAAATGCTTATATTACATAAATTTAAAATACTTCACACTTTTCATTTAAACGAGAAAATAAATAAATAAATAAGAAATAATATCATAAATCAAAACATTTGATTTCAAAATCAAAGTATCATTTCTAATTTGTACACGCGATAAATAAAAGCTGTATTAGCGATTTTAAAAATGCTAAAAATCTGATTCATTAAATATTATTACATGAGTTCAATTTACGTCAAGAAAAGGTCCGAAAGTTGAGTTGTATAGCACATAATTATGGTAAACTTTGATTGTCTCACTGGTGCGAATTATTTTTTTGACGCGAGGCAGCGGTCCAAAAATTCATTCGCGGAGAACTTGCTTTGCGAATGATTACCTCCATGATTTAATATTTTAAATGTTCACGATGAATCAATCTTTTTTTTGTTTACTTTTATGAATAGAGAATTTGAACTGCGAATCTTTCGACTGAAGTTATTGCAGAATATATACATAATTGAACGCAAGTCATCTCTCAAATATTAATTTATTTTGAACGATCTTTCTTAAAATGTAACTTTTATGCAGTTTATTCGAAAAAATAATTTTGAATAAAAATGGCCGCTTGGCATATGAAAAAGCGATGCGGCATCCCGGAACTGTTGAGGACAGTCACATGACTTACAGTTTTATTATAGAGATAATAATTATCTGATTTTGTAGCTTTGTTTTCCATTTAAAAATCAAAAATTCACTATAGCAACAGATATAAATCAAAACATAGTAAAAATTACTTTTGGCTTACAATAAATCAAGTTTAGATAATAAGCAGACAAATAAAGCTTCATTAATTTAACACAATTACTCTAATTGGTAAATTAATTATATGAGTTTGTAATTTTCAAACTGAGTGAAAAAATGTCTGGACAGGATTTGCACCAGGGACCTTTAGCTTAAGCTACTAACTGAGCTAGTTGGCAGAGGGCAGAGTGTTGCAGCTTAAGCCAAATGTCCCTGGTTCAAATCCTGGCCTGGACACATTTTTACTCAGTTGGAAAATCCCTTGTGAACCGGGGCTGCCGGGTGCATTGGAAAGGTTAAAAAGGGTCACCGGGCACTATGCCTTGCTAAAACGGCTTAGAGTTAACACTAGTTATTATTAATAATTTTTACAATGAAATTATTATTAAAGTACTATACTAATACTAGTGCTGAATCAGAACTTTTAAACTAATATTTTGTTAAGGATAAAGTATCTTTATTTATTTTAATTGAAGTGATTGTATGTATATAATAAATATTTTCTCCAGAAAAAATTCATTCAGAAAATTGAATTCTGAAACATATTGATTAACAAAGTCTGAGAATCCCCCGCTTTAATTTAGCTAAATGGGTATTTATATTTCATGCAGAATTATCCGATTTGCTTCAAATTACAGGCTTATCCTGATAAGGTGCTTCCCTGATTAGTTTTGGGGGTTCATTGGTTAAGTATAAAGGAGGAACGGGAGGCTGATCCCCCTTTTAATTTAGATAAATGAGTTTTTCATGCAAAATTATCAGATTTGCTTCAAATTTGGTATACAGGTTTATTGTCGATTTCTTTATTTTTCGAGGGGCATTATTAAGAGTATAATATAAAAGAAATACTCTTAAAAATATTTATTGCTTGAATAGTAAAAATTGACTCACTAACCTGTGTTTTGAAAGAGTGTTGTCCTTTAAATATTAAAGGTGCCCTTAAAAATAAAAAAGTGCACTGAAGAATGTAAAAAGTGCCCTTTCCTCACCAGCAGCACCCTGCTCTTTTTTTAACCTGGGAGAAACTCTGTATATGTATATATATCACTGGCACAAGGCTAACATAAAAGTACCTTTCTTTTTTTTTTTAAAGGTTAAACAATGACAGAAAATAAAGATAAACAGAAAATATTTTTAAAGTTTTCATAAAAATGAAGATCAATTACCATATTTAGTTGAGATTTTTCCCTTTTCCTTAATTCTTGTACTTCTTCTTGCAATGATTTAGAGTTTTGAAGCCCAGCTTTTAAACCTGATAGTGTTTTATCAAGTTTATTTTTTCCTACAACAGATAAGATTATTAAATAATAATAAATACAAAATTAAGAGAGAAAAGCTTTACAGTAAATTGAAAATAAGAAAAAACTTAATAAATTAAATAAGAAGAAAATAAGATTTAACAAGGAAAGACTATTTAGTAAGAATAAATAAAACAGTATTTCTCCTAGGTAAGAAAAACAGAAGGATGCTTATTTATAATTAACTGTAAATAAATAATAGTAGGGAAATTTTAATGAAAAATGAATCTAGTCCTAATTTTAAAATCTAGTTATTAATTTTTTTAGAAACTTTGTAATGTGTATAAAATTATTTGAATATAAAAAAACATTTTTCAAAAAAATATTCAAAGTGTGTGTAAAAATACACTGAAAAGGTATATTATGTGTAAATGGAAAGTGTACTTTACTTAACTTTTAGAGTGGTTACATCTTGAAAATGGTGTTAAATAAAACTTTTGTTTTCACCTGATGTTAATTGATTGATTATCAAAGTGGTTAAGCTCAATACGAGTTTTTTTTAGCTTGTGTTCATTAAACAGCTTTACACTTTATTTCTCTTTAGTTACTATCTAGATCTTGGGAAATGAAAATTGTTTGGATAATGTCCACAGTCTGGTTTAACTAGTAAGTCAGGGAAAAAATGCCAAAACCTGGCACAACCAAAGAGGAAAGAAACAAGGTGTCTGGATATAGCCTGTCTTGACACTGCCAAGTCACAAATAAGGAAAACGCAGCTGACGTCACTCAGGACAAAAGACGATCTGATTGGTATATGAGTAGAGACGAGTTTGTCTGATTGGCAGAAAAAGGGGGGAATATTGGTTGATGGGAGTGTTTGTTTGTAAACATGCCCTTTCCTTATATTGTTAAAAGTTGCAATATTCAGAGTTACTCCATGTCGATGATACAGTTCATAGCATTCTGATGTAAATTGACAATAGTTCAGGAGTGTTTTTCATTTGCTGCAGTCACGTGGGTTGTTTAAGTAGCTGTGACAAAAATTATTATTGAAATTGTTAATATATTATTTTGACTATGCATTGGGAACACAGAAAAGTTCTGTCTATTAAAATAGATAAGCCATATGATTGTTAAGAGGTTAGAAGTTAAGAATTCAGAAAAAAATTGTGTTGTGAAATTAAGTACTTTTGAACAATAATCCTATGCATATATTGCAGCAATTCTTTATTGTCATAAACAGAGAGAAAATAGAATAATTAAAAAAGTTTTACCATTTGAAGGCAATAAATATGTGTTTTGTGAAAAAAAAAACTTGATTTCAGGTCTAATGTTTTTATTTATCCATCAAATCAGAAGATATACAATATTTTTATGTGTGTAGCAACAGCTGTTAAATGGGAACCTATCCCGATTTTGTTTGGTTGTTGATTTACAACTTGTTGCTGGCGTCTTAAACAGAAGTTAAACTTTGAATCATGCCTTTATAGTACATAAAGTGAATTAAATAGAAATGTGGTGTGGTAAAGCAGATTTTGATTTTGTGAAATATTAGTATTGTCAAGAATATTTGTAACAATGAATTAGTTTAGCTGCTGTTTTTATATTTTTAAAATGAGGATTCACTAGTGATGTATCTGGTTATTAATTTAATGAAAGTTTGTTTTAAGAAGGTTTTTATAAAAGTTTATGTGCAAAACTATATGCACCTCTCCCTATATTTTATTTTCAAGTATTGAATCATTTCATATCTTGTAAATAATCATGCTCAGTATCTATAAACTCAGATATGTGGAAACATTTTGATAGAAACAAGTCTATGACATAGAGATAAAATGAGAAAATGTATACCACTTAAGGCTTAAGCTACTCAAAGAATATGACAACAAATCTGAATTAGTAACTCACATATTGAAAATAGATATTTATTAACCAAGTGAAAACATAAACTACGGAACCAATTTAGATAAATAAACTTCGAAAAATAAAGAGTTTTCAAAGAGGAAATATGAATTGTGTAACTCCTAGAATATGTAACTATGTTATTGAAGCATAGTTGAAAAATCTGTAAAACTACATAAAAAAGCTAAAATTCCTTTGTACTAATAAAATGCTATGCATATAAAACACTTCGAAGGTTTTCAAAAATTAGAAGCATTAAATTAAACATGGTTTATGCAATGATATTCTAAAATTCTTATGAACTTCTTATTCATGTAATTTTTTGGATAGAAAGTACATTTCTTCAGGGGTGCTCTGGCCCCCTGAACCGCCCGAAATCTTGTTAAATTTATATTCGTGATTTCTTATCGATTGTTTTAAGGATTATAGTATATATTGGATTTTGTTCTACACTGTGGTTTTATTAGGATAAGCAACAGTTTGGAAAATAATTTTATGTTATCCTAATACCCAAATAGCAATATTTACTTATCTGCAAATTATGAAACACTTGCATCTGATGGATAAGTTGAATAATATCTCATGTACAAAAGCAACTTATGGAAATGTAAACTGAATCTATTACATTTCACTCATATCTATTTTAGAAATCTAGTGTTATTACAATTTTTGTTTCGGAAAAACAGTTTTGATGGTCATTCTATAATATTTAGATGTAAAATCTTATCTGAGTACATTCTGATCAACTCAATGGCAATGGCATACTAAAATCCTCCCAAAATAGGCATATTTGGAAACTTATAAACCTATTGGGTAATCATTCATAATCGTGTCTACTGCCAATTCACTAAATAGCAAACATGATTTGGCACTCTAAAGTAATTTTTGTGATAGCTTTTTATGTTCTCAATTTCCAGTAATTGTAATATTTCAGGATTCGACGATATGTATGGATGTGTTTTACTATTCTAATTTCTTTATATTAACATAGTACGAGAGATTTTATCCTATTTTTAAAAGAATATTGACTTTTCAACGACGAAACATCCACATCCCTTCCAGAAAATGAATAATAGTTCATGTAAGAAATATACTTATACAAGTGTAAACTCATACTACGAGACTTGAATCCAAATTACACATTCAATGTTTCTGTACTTTTCATATGGAAAAAAAAAAATGTTTTGGGAATCATTCTATAGTAGTTAAAAGGTAACTTGTATAAAAAATTTTTCTCATTTATGTCAATAGAATACCAAAATGACCTGAAAATAAGTTATTTTGCTCATAAAATATTGCAGCAAAATAGTGCAAGTTATTTGAATTTTATTATTTTGGTATTCTTTGAAATATAGTTGCTAAGTAACGAATAAATTAAAGATAAAAATGAAAATAATGCTTTTTAAAATTTTTTTTAAATGATAAAATAAAATGCATTACATTATTGGAACAGATGTATAAAATTGTACCAAAAGTTATACACCTAATTTAAAAAATCTGACAAAACAAACAATTAACAAACTTTCAAATTAATTGGAATAATTTAAGACCTCACTTGATAAATTTTAGCCTTCATAACTTACCATTTAAACACATTAATCAAATGCGCTATTTTATTTTCAACGATTGGAAAATTTCAAAATCGTCTGAATTCCCATAGAAAAGTATTATGTCCTAAAAAGAAATGTTCTATATTTTTCGAACGAATTAACCATATGTAACTAAAAACTATACAGCTAGTTCCAAGTACCTCACCAATATACCCACCAAAAATCAACCTAATCGGATGATTTTTTTTATAGTTATTGCCAAACAGACGGAACCAAAATCTTTTCGGGTCTTCACAGTGGGCCTCAACTGACATTTCGACAATTATATACACCTCATAAGATAAGGAAATTTTTGCTTTTTTATCATAAGAAAAAGTGTTCCTTTTATTTTTATGTTCATTGTTATTGAAGCAGTATTTCTAGTGCCCTCTTTCTTTTGAGTGTCACCATTAGAGTCTAATGTCCATGAAGGCAATCATCAGTTTCTGCTAACCATTGACAGATTTATTATAAAGAGGGTAGTGTTGAATGGTTTGTCACTGTGAAAGTGACTTCTTCTGTTTACTAGTCCTAATGTTAGAAGAAAGTAGCATTTGTATAAGATTTTATTTGTTCATAGGCAATTCAGGAGAAAAGCTTTGTTTTTGCTTTTTGGAAAGGCAAGAATGCAGAGAGGATTAAGCCTTTTTTATAGCAGGAATTTGTATTCCTTTATCCACTGGCATTTCTCAAAGCTTAACACAACAAAAATGCACTGTAAATAAGATAACCTCTATGTTTTAATGTAATTTGAGCTGTTTTTTTTTTTTTTTTTTTTTTTTTTTTAGCATTACTTTGACTTCCCCCCCCCCCCCACTTCAATAGAGAAAAATAATCCATGTTTAAGTTGTAAGATAGAGTTTGATAGAGGTTTAGACAATTACCTTTCTATTGTATTCATAGATAGAAATAGAAAACCTAGCACTTGCCAGACACTTGCGAAAAATCCATTAAAAAGCAGGAAATTTTGATACATTTATGTTTTAAATAATTAATATTGTATAATATATTAATAAAGCATACTAATTCTGTTTAAAGAAATTTCAATAACTTAAGATTTATAAAGCTACAATTTATATCTAATAGAAAACAGCACATTAATACAAGCATATTTTGCATTATTTAAAAATAAAAATTTGCTCATAACAAAAGTCATAAAATCTTAAATTTATATTTGAAAGTTTATACCAGATTCATAAAATTTATTTGACAAATATCACTGATTAATCAAAGAGGAGAAAAGTCAGGGCCAAAAATTCAGAGTGGGATGGTGAGATTCATGCCCAAAATTTCAAAATTCTGCCCAAGAGAATTTGGGAAGTGGAAGCCTCTTCCTCCTGCACAAGAAATTTCACCAACTTTTGAAAAACTTGCTTCTTTGATACAATAATCAAGTGGAAGCAGCAATGCAGTAACAGGTGTTACTCCTACATTTTTTTTTTTTAACCCCTTCGGCCATGATTTTTTTTTTTCAATTTTGGGAAAAAATTACTGTTATGCTAACAAAAGTAAAAATAGCTATCGGAATCACAGAAGTTAGGGTTTCATGAAAGTTAACGGATGCGTTCTTTACCAAAACCTCACAAATGTAGTTATTTTGCATGTTTTTCGTATAACAATAGCCTAAGGAAGAATTTTTGAAGACGTTTGGAAAATGTCGTATTACAACTAAATTAAACAAGCATAAAAATTTAGTAATATTTTTTTATCTTTTATCACAAATTACCAATTTGGAAAAGGATTCCGAAATTTTAATTTAAAGAGTGAAACGTATGTTTTAATTAAAAGAAATGCCAATGGCTTGCTAATAATTATGAAAATTATTATTATTATTATTATTACTAAATGCTAAACATAAATGAAGTCATAATAGGAAATGCAGAGATTCATACTATCACTATTAGGTGCTGGAATTAATAAAAATAATGTTTAAGACAAAATAATACTCAATAAAAGATATGTCCTATTAGTAGGACGTCAGGGCCAAAGGGGTTTAAAATATCATGTAGCAAAAACAAATATCTAATTGAGACTGTGTTAAAGAATATGATATTACAAAATGTTTAGATAGCACATAAAAAATAAGCAAATTTAAATAGAACAAAGATAAAAATCTTTGTTGGGGGATTAAATAAAATTGCTAAGCAGTCCACCAGGAGAAATAGCTGAAAGGAAAAAACACTGTACTGTTACCAAACATTATATGAATAATAAAAAACACATACAGCAATAAAAATAATACTAAAGATTAGAATATAAAAATTTTATACATTACTTTTAGTAGGAGAGATTTTATGGCTACGTGGAGGAGATAAATCACTGTCAGAGTTATGTCTACTTTTAATATCCTTCTGATATCGTTGTGGGGATAAATCACTGTCAGAATTATGTCTTCTCTTATTTTGTTTTTGATTTCGAGGTGGAGACAAATCACTATCGGAATTATGCTTATTTCTACTTTGTTTTTGACTTCTTGGAGGGGATAAGTCACTGTCAGAATCAAGCCTGTTCCGGCTTTGTTTCTGACTTTGTGATGGAGAAATGTCACTGTCAGATTTATTTTTGCTTCTTCTTTGTTTTGGATTTCTTGGTGGAGAAACATCACTGTCATCAGAGTCATGTCTTTTTTTGTTTTGTTTATGGCTTTGTGGAGAAGTAAGATTAGAATAATCAGTCCTGTTTTCCTCTCTTAATGGAGATAAGTCACCATCTGAATCATGTCTTCTATTTTTAGCTTTTTCGTCAGATGATACAGTACACTGTTGATCAAGCAAGTTTGTCTGAGAAGATTCTATAGAAATGAGCAAATGAAAAAAATTAAAATAATAGAACAGTACAATAGAAGCACTACAGTAATCAGGGCTTGAATTTCAGGGCGGGATTGCGGTATTCGAGCCGAAAATTTTGAAATCCCGCCCAAAAAATGTCACCATTTTCGGAGAAATTTGCGTTTTAATTTACCTGCAATCGAACGATAAATTTCGTGATTTTTTTTCCCGCAACCGATCGACGAACTTTGCGCTTTTTCCATGACTGATCGACGAACTTTGCATTTTTTAAGCAACTGATTGATGAACGTTGCGTTTTTTAAGCGACTGATCGACAAACTTTTCATTTTTGAAGCGACTGATTGACGAATGTTGCGTTTTTTAAGCGACTGATCGACGAACTTTTCATTTTTTAAGCAACTGATCGATGAACTTTTTGTTTTTTCCGCGACAGATCGACGAACTTTGCGTTTTTCTGCGACAGATCGACGAACTTTGTGGTTTTTTCCGCAACAGATCAATGAACTTTGCATTTTTTTCACGTCTGATCGACGAACTTTGCATTTTTTCTGCGACTGATCAACGAACTTTGCGTTTTTTCAGCGACAGATCAACGAACTTTGCATTTTTTCTGCGACTGATCGACGAACTTTCCGTTTTTTAAGCGACTGGTCGACGAACTTTGCGTTTTTTAAATGTCTGATCAACGAACTTTGCATTTTTCCATGACTGATCGACGAACTTTATGTTTTTTTGGCGACAGATCGACGAACTTTGCGTTTTTTCCGCGATTGACCGACAAACTTTGCGTTTTCCTGCGATCAATCGACGAATTTTGTGTTTTTTCCGCGACAGATCGACGAACTTTGCGTTTTTACGCGACAGATCGACGAACTTTGCGTTTTTTTGGCGACAGATCGACGAACTTTGCGTTTTTTCCGCGATTGACTGACGAATTTTGCGGTTTTCCGCGATCAATTGACAAACTTTGCAATTTTTCCGCGATTGATCGATGAACTTTGCGTTTTTTCCGTGATCGATCGGCGAAATTTGTGTCTTTTCCACGGTCTATCAACAAAATTCATGTTTTTCCCGCGATCGATCGACGAAATTCGCGTAATTTCTCCTTTTTTCTTTCGAGATTGACAAAGTTCGTAATTTTTTTTTTTTCTGTGTCTGACTGACAAATTTAGATTTTCTTCTCTGCGTTCGACTGATGAATTTCACAATTTATCCCCGCGACCGACTGATGAATTTCACAATATTTTCCCGCGACTGATTGACGAATTTTGCAATATTTTCTGATGAGTAATCAACGAACTTAATGTTTTTTTCCGTGACTGAATGACGAACTTAACAAATTTTTTTGTAACCGATTGGTGAATTATTCGGTTTTTTCTGGTGACAGATTGATGAAATTCACTATTTTTTTTTCTCGCGCCTCACTGAAAAATTTCAAGATTTTTTTCCGCAATTTGACTGACGAATTTCGTGTTATTTTCTTGCGACCGATTAACAAACTTCGCCATTTTTTCCTGCGACTTATTGACGAATTTAGCGATTTTTTTTTCTCTATGAACAGACATAGATAACGACTTCTAATAAAATAGCCTTTTGAATAAGAAAATCCTTTCTCGAAAAATGTTTCAAATACAATGTTTGTGTAGAACAGTTGTATTAGTTCATCTACCTCTTCAAATCGTCTGCTTGACAGCCATCGTCTAGTAGGTATAACAGATTTATTCTATGGTAATTTATCCGCATTGTTGTTTGTAGGTGGCATTACCTTAGCACAGTTGTACACTGGCTGCCATGAAGTCCCAAAGTCGCAATTCGATATTAACACTATTTCGTTAGAAATCCTTCTTTATTTCTGTTCATGCATAAGACGAATTTCATTATCTTATTCCCTCAATCAATTGACTAAATTCACAATTTTTTCGAACGACAAATAGACGTATTTAAAGATTTTTTTTTCTTGCGACCGAAAAGAGGGAAAAGAACAAAAATCAGCAGTAAGAGCCACCGGCAGTGGCGCAGCCAAGGGGTGGGGGTGGGTTAACCCCCCCCCCCCCCCCCAGAGCTAAAAAAATACTATAATTGCCGCTTATATGAATTAAAACTACTAAAGTTAAAATTAAGTTTTTTGGCCTTCCCGCCTTGGCAGAATCCACCGCTTTCTTAAATCAAATTCTATTCAACAATGTGATTCAATTAAACGGCGAAAATTCTACTTAAAACTGTGAAAGCGCATATTACATGCACAGGTTATGTCAAAACTTGATTTTTGGACTGCGTCACTTTGTCGAGACGTCTTATAGTAAAAGATGGTTCATATACTCTCACATAGACGCTTTGAGTTATATAGTATACAGTGGTCTGTTTCTTAATAGCATTTCTATCTTTGTTCCACGTTTGAAACAATAACAGATCATCGAATTCCAGAGAAAATAAAACCATACACTTTGTAAGTCTCTCTCAGTGTCAAGCAGCTTTTTTTGCTCTCAGTTATATCTAAAACCAAGCTATGTGCGTACCCAGGAAAAAAATCTTTGCAAAAGGAAGAATTTTAGAAAAGTACTTTAAAGTTATAAAAGCTATTTTTTTTTTAAAATTGTGATTGAACAGATTTTCGCAATCAGTGTTTCTCTCGAATCATTTGTTTCGTAGGGGGTCTGTACACAAATTTAAAGACTATATTTCATTTGTTGGTAATGTAGCAACGACGTCTTGCTTATGATGGAGATTCATATATTTATCGTTAAAATTTTATAAATTAGTTGTGGTTCCTCTTTTAGCTATTTTTAATTCTATCGCGCTTCTGTGAAAAGAAAATCTCTTTCTTTTCTATTTAAAATTCAATAATTCTTAAACTATTTTATCGCAGCTTGAAGTGATCCTTTTTCAATTAATGTACATGTCTAAATTCTTTCTTTGTATGTGCTTGCGGTTTTCATATGAGAAATGAAATCATTTTCAGTTTGGCATCTGCGTGCCTTCCTAATGCATACATTTTGGATCACAGAATAAATAAATAAAGATAAAATTCAACGTCTATTTCTCGATACTTCTGCATGCTAAAATTCCTGCAGATGTTAAGTTCGGACAGTTAGTTTTCTGTTGTTATAAAGATGCTGATATGGTAATCTGGTTTGGCGGTTTGCATTAAAAAAAATTAAAATGTGTTTCTCCCTAACGAATTTTCTTCTGTACCCTATGGGTCGACACGAATGAATTTGTGGCATCTCAAAAAGAGGCATTCGATTTTGAGTTTTCATGATGTGAAGATATAGACGTTCTGAGTGCTGGGGGACCGCCTCATTTTTTCAATTATCTTTCTTCAAATAAAATATTTTTTTTTCATGGAATCCTCAAGTCTCCGATATGTTTCTTCACAAGATGAGAGCCTTCGGGTTCTTGCTTATAGCGTATATGTATGAGCTCCGGTACTCTTTTTTCCTAGAGTTTAAGCCCTGCCTGTGAGTATGGATTTTGAAAAAAAAAGGCGTTAAATGTGCATTAAATGCATTTTTTAAGAAAAATACTATCTATAATTACACACAATTTTATGCTAACCATGCATTAATTTAAATTGATCAGCAGTATATTAATTATGCATTGATTTACACTTATTACATTTTAACAAATGCTATTTGCATGTCATTAAAATTATACTAGCTGACCCGTCTGGCGGTGCCTGGGCTCATGATAATTACCTCATATTTGTATGATTATATATCTTATATCAATTTTATATTTTTATATTTTCCCTATTTTTATATTTTCACTAAAAAATATTGATTATTAGACAGAAAAGCATTTTTAAAATACACCTTCTTGTTTTTTTTTTTTTTTTTTGTTTGTTTCTTTTCCTCGTAAGGGTCTCTCGTTTCATAGTTAAAAAAAAAAAAAAAAAAACAGTTGTCTGAATTCTATAAATTTTTCATCAGTTATAAACAGGTCTTGACAAATGCCGTCGCCAGGTTGCCACTGGCAACCTAGTTTTTCTATCTAGCCACCAAGTTATTTAACCCGATTTTTTTTATTATTATTATAATTTTTTGTACAAAAATTGACCTAAGAAATGACCATAAATGTCATTTTTTCTCATTTTCGGCATTTTTAATTAGGTAAAAATAAGTTTAACAAATGCAAATTTTAAATTAATAAAAAATAATTATTTGACTAACTTCGACACGAAAATAGGCAGAAATTGTTTTCCTGCTTCACTGTTTCATCCATGCCCCCTCATCAGATATAGATTTTGCAGCACTCACTTGTCCACACATTTGAAACCTTCGGCAATCAGCATTTCCTGAACATACCGGTTAATGCAGCCTTTACATTTTTTTCCATAGATAAATAATTTTGATAAATTTCATTAGAAAACTTTGTTTATACCATCTTTTTAAATGATGTAACTGTTCTAAACTATGTAACTAATAATCCTACAATAGGCTTATTATTTTTCTCAATTAATTGATAAACTTTTGTGCTTTTGAAAATTAGTGGCTTCGGAGGGGAGCAGGTTATTTTTTTTTACTGATAACTAGAATTTTTTACTGTCTACCAGATTTTATCAAATTTGTAAAGCCTTGGTTATAAATATAATGGTTTTACAGACCGTGGAAAAATATTGATATCTAGCTGTGAAAGAAATGCTTTCTTCTCGCGTCTCTTTTTTTTTTGCGACGTGTCCTTTAAAATAACAACACAAAAAAGTTACTGTCCGAACTGTCTGAAATTTTATTCGATTGTAAATATAACTCTATGCAACCCCTCTTTAAAATTCTGTGATTGTCTAAGTCTTTGACTAAAGTCGAAGAGAACAGAGTTTGTCAAAAAAGACTAAGTCCCATTTAATACTGAAAACATGAGCCGACGCCGAGCAAACCCACGCCAAAATACCCAACTTTCTTTTTGCATTGTCATCGAAAAATTCTAAGATTTTTTTAAATACTTTTATTCATCAGAGCGTTTCCAAATATTTGTAGGCGCTGTAATTTTGATCTTCTAAGATGCTTTTAATGGATTGTGTCGAAATACAGACGTTTAGTTACTTTTAGCATAGAAAAAAGATCGTCTTCGAAAGGCCGGATATCACGTGAGGTTCTAAATAAATCGCAATTTAAAATGCTTTCAGCTGTTTCACAACCTTTAAATTTCCCATTTATAATAAATTCTTTATGCCAATCATTTCTATCTTAAAAGTAATCTCTATACTAAATTTCAAGTTTCTAACACTAACAGTTTCAACTAAATCATAATTTAGAACACCTTTAGAAAGTTTTCAGCTCATTTCGTCCTTTGAAATTTTTAAATGCTTTTAAAAATGTTATAAGGATGCATTTACTATATAAAAGTAATCATCATGCCAAATTCCAAGTTTTCATACCAGTGTCACATAAATCGCAGTTTTAGAATGCTTCTTCTTCTTGCATTCTTTTAAATTTCGAATTGAAAAAATAAATTTTGGGGAGCATTTACGTCTTTTAAGTAACATCCATATAAAATTTCAAGACTCTAGCCCTAAAAGTTCTAAATGACTTGTTACATTAGACAAAAAGCAAGGTAAGTAAAACTATTGAACATTTTGTTAAAATTGTTTCATTATTATTAAAGTTAGCAAAAAGAATTCGTGATTCTCTTGTAATGAAACCTTGTGTATTTTTGATTGAACAAATGGATTCCAACTCTGTTATTTTGTATGTAAAAATTATTTGTTGTGCTGTGCTCTTCCATCTTTAAGTTTTCCCCTCATCATTTTTAAGCACTTTATAAATCTAACCTAGTTTTGTGTTATTTCATTTGTGCATTTTATAGTTTGTAACTCTAATACTGTAAACGCTGTTTAAATGAATCATAACCAACATAATTGCGGAGAAAAGCATTATGATTTCATTCATTTAAAAGACTGATTCCATTATAACATGGAACAGTGCACTATACCTGTGAAATCAAATTTGCATTAAAAAACTTAAAAATCTAGAAATTTCCTATAAATCACACTTTTTTAACCTCTTGCATTTTTTTCCATAGCTTGTTAAATTTGTACAAGAAAAAGGAGAAAAACACTTAACTGGCATACTGGAGATATTGTGGAATGAATTATTTATTTTATAATACCCTTTAATTCTATGAAAGTCTGGCATTAAAAAGTAAAATAAGTTAAAAAATTAAAAATAAGAAACAATTTTTACAGTGCTACCCAGCAGCAGAATTTTTTTCTACAATCTGCAACACAAATAGAAACTTTAAAAACAGTCTGCAGAACTTAAGGACAAACGTCCCTCGCATTACGTTACATGCACTCAAACCCCCAATGATTTGTGATTAACATAAAAGGAAAGTACTTTTAAAAATAATTTACCTTTGTCCTCAGAATTTTTAACACCATACATTGTCTGAAAAATCTTTCATAAAATTTGTCAAAATTTCTGTGAAGTTAGAAAATTAATACAATAACAGTAAAAATAACACATGGACACCAATTTCTAAAATTTTTTAAAAGATTGATATAATGTGATAATATCAGAAATTATATATAGATGTGATAATATCAAATGTTACTTGCAGCAATTTTGCTGTACCCAAATCGGGTGGCGGCACTTGCACTGCAGAAGATGTCGATGGAGCAGGAAGCAAATTTGTTTTCGATTGAGTTGGAGCAGCCATGTCAGCTGAATTCAATGGTGCTGATTTTCGAACGACCATGTCAGTTGAATTCGGTCTTGGGAATCGGAGCTCGTCAATCACGAGCGGCACGGATCGTATTACTATGGCACATGGCAAATAATTTCCAGCAGAGTTTTATTTTTCTAAATTCTAACATAGGGGTGCACAACCTTTTTAAGCGAAGGGCCACTTACAAAAATGACTGGGTTGTCGAGGGCCACCATCAGAGCACAAAGAGAGAGAGAGAGAGAGAGGGGGGGGGGGGGGGGGAGAGAATCTAAGTCTACAATCAGATAAAAAAAACCATCAATTTCGGAAGGATAGTTTTAGTCCCCCAGGTTCCTTCCTTCCCAGTCAACATATTCAGTTTTGTTGGCAAGGATATATCAATAGTTTACGTTTGTATTTATAAAAAAGAGATATAGCTAAGATTATTTTCAAAGAGTGAAAATACACCTTGATTTTATTTGAAGGAGTAAATTTAGCTTTAACGGTTGCCAGTGCCGAAAAAAAAATTGTGCTTTCATAAATGAAGGTGGGGAGGAGAAGAAACATATGTTATTCTAAATTGTACTTCTTAACATATTCAGTCATAAAATGTGGATATCAAGTAGGGGTGCACAACCTTTATAAGAGGAGAGTCAAAAAAATGATTGGATTGTCGAGAGCTACCATCCGTAGTGTGGACAAAATTTTGTTTCGGGGAAGAAGGGGGAGGATCGGCCTAAAAGTTCATAAAAATGCTAATTTTGAAAGGAGGGTTAGCCCTCTATACTCAAACATCTCCTTAGTCGGCATAACTCAATTCAGTTGCCAAGGATGGAAAAAATTTGCATTTTTTTCCACGCGCGATTGACAATATTCGCACTTTTCTCCTAGTGAAAGTAATTTATGATTTTTATGTGCCTGATCGCTGAAATTTGCGATTTATATGCTCCCGATCGGCAAAATTTGCGATTCTTACGCGGCCGATCGGCTGAATTTTCGATTTTTGTCGCGCCAGATCGGCAAAATTTGTGATTTTTTCGCACCCGATCGGCGAAATTCGCGATTTTTACGTGTCCGATCGGCAAAATGTGCAATTTTTACGCGTGCGATCGGCAAAATTTACAATTTATAGGCACTCGATCGGCAAAATTCGTGATTTTTACGCGCCCGATCGGCAAAATTCATGATTTTTACGCGTCTAATCGCCGAAATGTGCGATTTTTACGCGAGCGATCGGCAAAATTTACAATTTATACGCACCCGATCGGCAAAATTCGGGATTTTTATGCACAAGATCGAAAAAATTCATGATTTTTACGCGCCCGATCGGTGAAATTCATGATTTTTATGCGCCTAATTGGTGAAAATTGCCACTTTTACGCACCCGATTGGCTTAATTTACGATTTATACGCACCCAATCGGCAAAATTCGCGATTTATACGCACCAGATCGGCAAAATTCGCAATTTTTATGCGTCTGTTAGGCAAAATTTACAATTTATACGCAATCGATCGGCGAAATTTATGATTTATACGCACCTGATCGGTAAAATCTCAACTTTTAAGCAGCCGATCGGCAAAATTCACGATTTTTTCGCGTTCGATCGTGAAATTGATCCGCGGGACGCAGGTTGTGCATTTCTATTCTAACAGTTAAAAATTAGTCTGCAGACCTTCTCAAGAGTCTGCGACGTGCGTCGCAGCGTTGCGCCGATTCTGCGCCCGGGCAGTGCTATAATCAATAGAAAATAATTGTACAAAGAAATTACCAAAACTATTCATTTTTTTCCAACGGGAAGAATCATATAATTCTTTTAACTTTACTTCTACAGGTCTGTCATCAATTATTTCAGCTACAACTGGTGCTTCATCTTCATCGTCATCATCAGCCTTCTCACCAAAATTCATGGATTTTAAATCAATATCTTCATTAACAATTTTCAAACTGCATGAAAAAGAAAGTATTCAGCTACATACAGCAGCAATTAACATTCAATAATCATAAAAGTTAAAATATAAAAAATCATAATGGTAAAATTTTAAAAAGTTAAGTATCATGAAGTATATCCATCGACACAATTTACATATGTTGTCTTTTGTTTTTGAACTCCGTGATCACCTTACTGAATTTCTATTGTACACGTCAGAGTCACCATTACAACAAAATCAGCAACAATCAATTAGTAAAAACATGGGCATATGCAGGGATAGGAGGAGTGGCTGTGCCCTAAACCAGAAAATAAAAAAATTTCACTAGTAGCCACTGGCCAATAGATAGGATATATTTAGTCATCAATTTCTGGTCGATAATTACTTTTGAATTAGTGGCCATCTACTGGGCAGTAAATGAATGCTTCCATTCATAGGTCAAACATACATAAGTGGCATTTGAAAACTGAAAATGCAATATGTAGAAGTTACTTAAAATCGTTTTTATTTAAATCTAACAATAAATGAAAATTATTTGAAAAAAATAAATAAATAAATAAATAAATAAAAGAAAAATATTTTGGCTATCCAAAATATTTTATGCTATTGTCTGGTCATAGTGCTTTTTCATTGATGTTCCAGAACATTTTTTTTTTTTTTTTTACATACTGTAATTTTTTTTAATCAACTGTATTTATTTTTATAAATATGGAAACAATCTTTGATTCATACTGAAATGGATGCAATCTATTTTTTTTTTTTTCAAAAACTAGGTCTTTTCTTTTACCCAACAAACAATTATGCAAAAATGGTCATGATATGAAACAGTATGTTACTAATGGTGAAGGTATATAGACATACAATGTAAAAAATTGTTAAACAAAAGATATCCATGTTGAAAATTGGTTTAGTGATTTGAGAATATTGTTTGTAACTGCTTTAAGGTTTATGTACTGTTGGGCAGAGGAATTAACATCCATAAAATGATCTAATAAGAAACAACACATGGGTGAAAATGTGATAGTTAATTGGAATAGTTACATAAGAGGGAAGTATGAAAAAAATAAAAAGTTATTATTCTTGTAAAGCATTGTAAGAAATTGTTATGAAAAACTGGTATGCTTCTGTTATGAAATATTGTAATATATTCTTATTAACCTAAAGTATTATATTATTTAATGCAATGGTATTTATTATATCTCTATCAGTATATGTTTGTGCTTCACGAGCTTGGTTACAAACTTGGCAAAATTGATTGGAACTTGCTATAAGTGTAGTTGTTGGTTCCACTATAACAAAAAAGTACCAATATAACATTTCAAAATACAGATTGTCATGAACTATTTTATTACATTAGTATAAATTTATATACTTAAAATAAAAGGACAAATAGATATTATACAATAAAAAAAAAAAAAAAAAAAAAAAAAAAATAAACTGCAGGCATGAAATTATAAATGTCTCTTAGCATTGCAGTAAACATATCATTTTTTGAATAAAGACATTGTCACATGAAATAATGATGAACAGTGCCATACTGCCTTTTATTATGCCATTTTGCAATGCTCTTTAGTCTCTCAATAAATAGACTGGGTATGGCATACAGTGTTAGGGTCAATAAAATTATATTTGTGATATAGTACTGTGACATGTTCATAGCTGGCATCTCACAAAAACACTTTCTTTCTGAAAAATTCCATATCCCTGAGACAATTTTATGGCAGCTTTCTCATCCTCAGGTAATTGCCAAATGGTAAAATCTATCTCATCGTCAGCAGAAAGTGTAAGTTATAACTTAATAAAAAATATTTTTTATTCAAAAATTAGCAAATTAAGATGTTTTTCATGGTTAATAATAATAATAATAAAAGATTCAGGGTTCGATTTAAGCGGTATCGCATCGCAATTTGCGATTCAAATATAACTAAAGTGAGACCCAAAAAATGCATTAAATCACAATCATTGCGATGCATATTTTCTGCACTCTGTTATGTCATGTACACTTAAGAGTTAAAGCTCAGATTTAGTTGCTGTTGTGTCCTCCCCCTCATTGCTGTTGTGTTTTATATCATTTTGGCTTTGTACATTACTGTAATTTGTTAATTATTTTGCGAATTGTTTTTTATTTCCTAATGTGGCTATAGTTAGACTGGAAACAGTTACGAATTAAGAAAAAACTGTTGATGCCATTGGAGCATGGTTAGATTTTGAAGCAGATGGGAAAAGTAATGTTATATCAATATAATGTATATTATGTTCGAAATTCGCGGAAAATTTGAAAATGAAACGAAATTTCAACCCAGGATTTATCAATGGAATTACTGGAGCCAGTCGGAAAAATATACAATTGTCAAGCATTCCAAAAGTGACATGCATTTTACGGCAGTGAACTTGGAACACAAGCCAGACAGTGTAAAAAAAATAATGGATACACCAATTGGGAAAGCAATGTTTCAAGCCAGCAATAAAGAAGAAAATAAAGTTGGCAAGTTAATAGATATTTTATATTTAATAGCCAAGCATTCCATTCTCATTGTTTCCCAAAATTGCACAATTAGAAAAGAGGCATGGTGTTCAGTGAGAGGAAAGATATTTGAATGACAAGAAATACCAATTCTCTCAGTGTGTTGCAGACATCTTTAAGGAGGACTTAAATTTGGAACTGAAATCCAGAGGCGGATTACCCATTAGGCTGAGTAGGCTGAAGCCTAGGAGCCCGGAAGAAAAGGGCCCCTGTGTTAAGATGTTCTTTTGGGTTTTTTCTTCATACTGGACTGATATTTTATGCAAAAGAGAAATGATGTATAATATTCTTTGTTTCACTCATTTATTGAATCTTTCAGGTTATTAACATATACATGGTATTCCAAATGCTATTACCCTTTTAATTTCTTCTATATTCATAAGAAGAAAGTACTGGATTCATGAAAATTTTCGGCTTCCAGTTTGTACCGAATTATGACACTTTGAAGTTAATGGAATTTCAACGTTTACCTGCACTAACAGTGCTTCTTTCCGTTTTTAGTGTCAGGAACTACTGAAATTTTCATAAAACACGAAGTATAATAATTTAGTAAGTTTTGGTCATAAAAGAATTGGAAATTTTTTTTATGTTCTTTGTAAACGAAGGACATTTTCAAAATATAGAATATATATAAATATACAATATATAACAACTATGGTATAACATATAGAACCCAGGGGCCCTTTAAAAATTAAATTTCGCATTTTAATATGTATAAAGCCCCTTGTAAAACAAATGCCATGTCTAAAATCTGTACTTGTTGTAATTGGAATTATGTTTCTATCATCAGTGGTCTAAGAGATAAATGAGCAAATATGTATTTTGAATCACCCTGCATATTTTGATTTGTAGTAGGGGGGGGGGGACAAAAAAAGGTCAAGCCTAGGGGCCCGAGTGGTAGTTGATCCGCCTCTGCTGAAATCTACTAATTATATATCTGTAGTGGTGGATGAATCCGCAGATATCAGCGTTAAAGAAAAGTCTTAATTTATCTTAATTTTGTTGTAAATTTTCAAGACTTAAAAGTTACGTTTGCTATTATTTACTTGCTACACAAAAGTGTCTAACTGCTATTCAAAACTGACTTTGTATAGCAGTTACTGCTATGCAACTTTCTTTTTCTAAATCGACCCCTGAAAAGATTCATGTTCAATAAATAGCGAGTCAGCACATTTTGTAATAAAAAAAACCTATGCATGGTCAGGGTTGCTAAATGGTGCATTTTAGCATACATTTTGGCATAATGGAAAAGAACCAAAAAAACTTTTGAACTTCCTTTTGCGTAGAATATCTTGTTATTCGATCACTCTGTCTTCTCAAGGAAGACGGGAAAATATGTAACCGTTTTGCGAACCACCTCAGATTGGGGCTGAAAATAATAAATTTTACAGAATAGTGGCATGGGCATAAAATAAATAGGAAAATTAGAAATCATCAAATTAGTGAAACTATATAAAATGATAGATAAAAAGGACTAGTACTTTTCAAAACTAAGTTAATTTCGAAATCAAAATTTAACGCCGCAGTGTTTGAAACGGTACAGATAAGCATTTGGCACGTATAAAAAAAGTGAAATTTTTTCAATTAATACAATGATTTATTTAAACATAATTTACCTAGGAATATTAGCTTTAGGCTTCACCAACTTGGACTTTTTCTTTCGCTTACGTGCAGATTCTTCTTCATTTTCTAAGTATCTTTTTAAGAACTCCTTTTTGGATACTTCATTTGCCATATTTTTTTTTTTTTAAACTATCTGCGAACAGCCCACTAAAATACAGTTTAATGCACTAATACATTAACATAATAAACTTAATTTCACGTTTTAAATAATTACAAAACTGAAGGTAAACAAACTCGATGACAACATGAGAGACAACAAAGAGTTTAGTTGTATAAAAAATGCATTTGCTAGAAATTTTGAAATAAAATATTATAATAAAAGTATTTGATTTTCAATGTATTAATAATTTTTGAGCAACAAAATATTGTGCCTTTTGTTGATTTCAATTTCCGGATTTGAAACGTTTTTCATCAACAATGTGTAAATTAGAACTAGAACATCTCAACTTCTCAATTTTTCATTTTAGCGGGAAAGGAAGAAAGGTGTTTGTTGTTTTGTTGTTTCTATCTTGCTTATGCTTTTACCGCCTCTGTTACTGTTGACAGTCAATCCCCTCCTTCAAAGGTATTTAAATTTCTCAAGATTTATCCCTGAAAGTCCTTTTAATTGAACCAGAATGGGCGACGTTGATATTGATCAACATATGAGAGATATCCAGAAAGAATATTTGGATTTCTTGGATGATGATGTAAATATCTTTCTTTTTTCTCCCAATATTTTCAGTAATTTGTTATTTATTACTCTTTAAATATATTATTTTAAAAACAATATTTATACTTATATATATTGTAATTCTGTTTTATCCGTTCATTAAAAAAAGAAATATCTTGCTTTTAATAATTGTATATAATAATATGATATAAGTAGATCTAAATATTTGTAAAACAAGGGATATTTTCTGCAAATTCTTGTAGGAATTGAACGTTTACTGCCTTTTGTGAATCTAATGACTTAAATAAATGTGTAGGCTATTTTACAGAAGAAAAAAATAAAAGCTGAAATAATTATATTCCTGTACTATGCATTTAATTTTTTAGGATGACCAAGGCATTTATACCCAGTCTGTGAAAGATATGATAAATAAGAAAGCATATAGATTAGTGGTGAACATTAATGATTTGAGAAAAAAAAATCCTCAGCGTTGTCAGAGGTGAGTTATGCTTTGATGTTCGTATTTTTATTCGTTATTACTATTTTTATTCATTATTCATATTTTAATTTTCAGTTGTTGGTCCACTTAAATACGTCAAAATATTTATCTGTCTGATTGAACGATTTTTGTCCCAAATTTCTTTATTAAAGTATTTTATGATAAAGCCTGTAGCATTTATATAAAGACAATGTTTTAAGTCACACAAGTTATTAAAAATCTATTTTCTGACTTAAATGTTTGATTTTTCATCTCCGACAAAACAAATAGTACATACATAAATAAATAAATATATATATAGTAGCAATGAAACTAGTAAATTTGCAGATCTGGGGGCTCAAATCTCAATTCTGTAATCTTATTTTGAAATAATTTTATTTAGTATTTAAAAAACATTCAACCCATACTTTCATTTATTTGAAATTTTTTTATATATAAATTACTGAAAGTAATTCATCAAGCAGTTTTAGGAAGTTTAACTGTTAAGAGTAATAGAAAATAAATAAAATTCCATCCACTAGTACTCAGACTTTTTTTTTAAAACTAACCCTTTTAACCCCCACCCAATGTCTCAATAATTTGATAAATGTAATTCTTTGAAATTTACTATTTTAAACCTTCTACCTAAAATTAAAATATTGATCTTGTGATAATGACAATTAATTTAAACAGTGAATTATTTTCATAAATATTTTATTAATTATTGATATCCTAATTGTTAAATTTATTTGAAAATGACTATTTTATTTCATTAATATGCTTTCTTTAAATTCTAGTTTTAGCATGTTTATCTTCAAGAAGCCAACTATATTCTTCACAGACATGTGAACTGTGAAGAATGAGGCGCAAACTTTTCTCTCGTACTTTATGTACATACTTTTATGCTTCACCAACATGTAATCAAATAAAAATATTTTTTCTATTTAATTGCGATGAAAAAAATGGCATCAATAAGCATAATGATAATATAAACCTAATGGATAATATTCTCGTGACGTCACAATAAATATGAATTCATATTCGCTTATAAAAATAAAACTAGCTGGCTTCGCCCGCTTGCGGGCCCCTGTTCTATATGTTGGTATAGAACAGATTGTGCCCCCTGGCGGTGGACTAGTGGATTAGGGGCCCGCTTGCGGGCCCCTAATTTACATCGGTGCCTCGAACCTTGTAAAACCTCGAATCTTTTGAATTCTCCATTTGTATAAAACATAGAAACGAACGAACCCCCTCGTACCAAACGATCCTCCGACCCAGGTCCTGGAGGCGTAGATTTTTCCAAATTTTTTTATACCAAAATCGAAAAAAAAAAAGACATTCATAAAAGCCCCACTCTTTAAAGTGTTTACTATCAGTAAATTTAAGCATAAAATTTACAATTATTTTATTGCAAACAGAAAAAAAAAAATTTATCTTGGATATTTATTTACAGTAAAATCTCAACTAACTAAAGTCATGCTCGGGAAAAGCTGATTGCTAGATACGTGAAAAGTCTGGATAGTTGAGCGCTACAAAATTCGTCATGAAAGAGGTGTGTGGGCATCGATGTAACAATGAAGCAGGAAAGTTGACAAAATCCTTCAACAAGGGCGACACCTGATTTGGCGATTTTTTTGACGCGCACCAACCCAAAACTCAGCAACCTCCAAATTCAACCCAATCAGAACGCATGCTTCCTAGGGCAAGCATTTTCACAAAGTAAACTTCGATTTTATTCCTTTTTTTTTACTATTTACAAAGTTTTAGCAATATTTTCTTCACGATTTTTCGATTTTTACAAACTTTTAGCAATATTTACCTGCGTATTTTTATATTTTTACAAACTTTTAGCCATATTTCTTCCGGATATTTAGATTTTTACAAGCATTTAGCAATATTTTCCTCTGTATTTTTGTATTTTTACAAACTTTTAGCAATATTTTCCTCCGTATTTTTCTATTTTTACAAACTTTTAGTAATATTTCCTCCGGATATTTAAATTTTTACAAACATGCGGTTATTAACATACATATGTACGCCTCGCGTACATTTTCCGAAAAAAAACCCCTCTGGATGTATGAAACTAGACGTTCAGCGGCCTCTAGAATATATGAAACTCATACAAGCAGCGATTAGTAACTTATATATGTACGCTTCGCGTACATTTTTCCGAAAAAAAAAACCCTCTGGATACACGAACCTCAATGTGCAGCGGTCTCTAGAATATACGAAACTTATTCAAGCAGCGATTAGTAACTAATATACGTACGCTTCACATACATTTTCCAAAAAAAAACCCCTCTGGATGCACGAATCTCAACGTGCAGCGGTCTCTAGAATATACGAAACTCATACAAGCAGCAATTAGTAACTTAAATATGTATGCTTCGCGTACATTTTCCGAAAAAAAACCCCTCTGGATGCACGAACCTCAACGTGCAGCGGTCTCTAGAATATACGAAACTCATACAAGCAGTGATTAGTAACATATATGTAAGTTTCACAAACGTAAGTTTGCCAAAACGTCTATAGAAAAATAGTGTTGCCACTACAATAATATATATATATATAACACCCATATTTCTCATCTTCCTTTTTTTTTTAATTATTCCACAGGAATTATCCTTTAACATACCACAAAATGTCAAATCATTAAACTTCACAAAATACATTCCGCAAACGTTATTCAACAAATCCGACACACAATAATCCAATCAAAACCTTCTTACATCTTTGCATTGAGCTCAAAAATACAATCCAATCTCCAGAACAAACAACAATAAACCAACCAATCAACCACAGTAGGCGTGGAAGAAACATAACAAACGAACTAGTAGCAAGAAAATCTCATTTATAGCTTCGCCAACTTTGCTGCCGCCAAGTGTCGCCCCTTGTTTGAGGATTTAACCGGAAAGTTATATTTTGGCCTATTTTCCTGTTATTGGGAAGTCGATCAAATAATTATTTTATTGTTATTAAATTTTCATTTGATAAAGTTATTTTTGCCAGATTAAAAATGAAAGCAAACAATATTTTATGTTAGGATGCAATTACTAAATTTATTTATTGATCTTTTATAACATTACATTATTTATAATTAGACATCTCAAAGATTTTAATTTAGGACTAAGATGAATAACTATGCTGCCGAGTTTCCCCCAGGTTTTAAAAAGGGCAGGGTGCTGCTTGTGAGAAAAGGGCACTTTTAGGTAGATTTCATAATTATGTGGGATTATGGTTGGGATTTCTGAAATTTTTTTGCAGATCTATGCTTCCCCATTGTTGGTATTTTTGAATTTTTTTTGCAGATTTATGCCGATCATGACTTCTAGAACCCAAAACCTCCCCCTCTTTAAAACTTTATATCTATCAGCAGAGTTTCTCCCAGATAGTTTCAGTAGAAGGATGCTGCACCCTGCCTGCCCTTTAGTTTACAATATAGCACCCTTCTTGCCCCTCACAAAAAGAATTGGCACCCTTCTTGCCCCTCATTAAAAAAAAAGTGCTCTTCTTTTTGCATTAAAAAATTTGCTGTCATGTCATAGTAAAAAGTGACTCAGTATTGTCTTAAAAAAAAGAATGCCTTCACTTTTAAATATCGAAAGTGGTTTTAAAAACCAAAAGAATAACCTTTAACAATTATAAAAGTGCCCTTAAGAATCTGAAAAGTGCCTTTAAGAATTCAAAAAGTGCCTTAAAGAATAAAAAAATGCCCTTAAGAATAAAAAAAGTGCCCTTTTCTCACCAGCATCACCTTTCCTTTTTTTAAACCTAAGGGATGCTCTGCTATCAGTCTATATCACTTTTTTATGGACATGATAACTTCCATATTTCTGCACAAATCTCTTCTAAACTGATACATAAAATCAAGGTGAGATCTTGGAAACACAACTAAGAGGGAGATATAAATGGGGAATATAGGGAAAAATACTTAAGATACGGTTTTTGGTGGGTTCTGATACATAAACCAAAATCAAGGGGTGTTGTGTCTTATCACAACTAAAAATCACCTCTTCAAAAATATATTGGACTTCATAATAATTTCTCATTAAAAACAAAATAATTGTTAATCATTTACAAACATTATTTACTTCTATAAAATTAATTTCTTATCTGAATTTGAATAAAAAATTCTTAATTATATTATTGTGCAATATAAGGTTAAAACGTATTGATATTTCTCATTTCCAATATAAATCATAATAATTAAATTCTCACTGAATAATTATTAATTTACTTCTTACATTTAAAACTTTCTTCTTAACTAAAGTAACATCATTTAATTAACTCCTCATTTTAATCTATATACAGGTTGCGTTGTGTTATCAAAATAATAAAAAAAAACTACAATAAACCAGATGCTGGGCCTAGAAAAATGTGAGGTGATCAAGACTTAAACTATCATAAAACTGATGATCCATTTTGATGGTTATTGGTTTCCTCCTAAAACTAATATGATTTCCATGACAGAACCAATTATCAAAAGAGCCAAAGGAATATCAAAATTTATCAAATAATAACAAGGAATTAGAATTAATAGAGCTTAATTAAATTTATACTTCTATAAATTAACTTTAATTTGATTTTTGAAATATAAGTGATTCTGTCATAACTAATTTTGTTTTCTTCATGGTAATTATTGAATGTCAACAATCATAGGAAGAGTTACCAAATAAATAAAATGTTCAAAATAACAATATTTTACAATTTATCCAAAATTAAATTAAAATACTAATGAATGAAATATTTACTTATGTAATAGAAAATTAGAAAAACTAACTCTTCCGATGATCACTAACATTCATCTGAAAAGGAAGGTACATATCCAAAACTAAAGTAGTGAATAGCACTGCAGGTATTGAATACAAAATTCATTAATGTAATTAAATTTTGTTTATTATGGTGAGCATAAGCAATTCAAGTTACAATATCATTTTTCAGAAACATCATAATAATTTCTCCTTCCAACATATATTTCTGAATATTCCGACAGTACATAGTCATGTCTAAGACATCAATAACTTATTAAACATTGTCTGAAGTACTTAGTAGTATTAAATTAACATTATTAAATATTCCTGAGAATCATTAAAAAATTACTCTATTAATTCGGAGCTGCTGGTTTACTTAATTTAAAAAGATACAAGATAATATTTTAACTTAATAAAATCAAGCATAATGCTTGTTAGACTGGAATTAATTCTCCATTTCATTTTAAAGGAAAGTGTTAGTAAACATGCATAATATTAAAGAAAAGAAAGGAAAGATTATAGTAACTTATCATTCTGGGGCCCCGAGCAATTACTAGTTCAGGCAGACTTCAGGAATTAGGACTTCTCTCCATCTCGATTAGAGTCAGAATGTGTCTCTCTCCTCGATTTTAAAAAGCACCTCCTCTCAGCTTCTCTTGTGCTTGATCACTTACTTTTGATCTTTATGCGCGCAGGGTAAATAGTTACATGAATGTCTTGAAGAAAAACTTTAATTATGAGGAGCTATTGTGAAAAATCATCTTAATCTGAGCAATAGAGCATCAGATTCTTAATTGCATTTAATCATTTTCCTTACTTAAATTCATTTAAGGTTTATGATTAAAAATGCATATGTATCTCTACGCACATGTGGTAAACTCATCATCTATTTCCCTTCCACTGCTCCGGAAGTACGTGACGTCGCAGATCACGTGGGGACGCTACAGGGTTAGTCACTCTTTGATTACTTTACCAGACGCTCTCTCCGATGTTCGTTGTTCGCGATCTTGTAAACAAGGGGGGAGAAAAGGAAAGAGAGAGAGAGAGAGAGAAAAACAGAATTTTCATCACATGCAAGTAAATAGATGAATAATCGTTTATATTTAATTTAACCAGCAGCCTCCATAAAAGCCTTTTAAAATACCAGCAACTCCTTTCAATTAATATTTAAAATACAACCACATATTTAAAAATATATCTGTTAATAATGGTGCAGCATGATTGTTCCAAAAATAAACATTTTCAAAATTAACGTTAAACAAGTTGAAGTGCGCTTTAATCAACCGATTAAAGGCCAATTCCAAAAACATTATGTTAATAAACAAACATTCAGCCCAAATAATACAATTATAGAATTAATCCATTATTTATTTAGAAACTATTGAACTTAGTGGACAGTGTGAATACTTTTTGTTTTGGTAAAATTCTGTGCTAATTTATTTTACACAAACAAACTTTCCCCGTAATTAAATTATTAACTATAATTAGAAAAACATCAATAACAATTTAATTGAATTGTGACTTAAGTTAACTGTCAATTTTGCAACACAACAGGGGCATAAAATCTTGATCAAGTTCATTAATGGGCCAAATCAGACCAGGGGAGGGGCTTTTTGTGAAAATAGTTTAATTATGATTCATACCAAATTTGTTTAAAGTTATTATTACTTCTAGGAAGACCCAGTAGCAGAAAATTATGGTTGTGTCTGCGACAGCAATTTAGTGGGATGAAAATTGTCTGCAGAAATCGCTTGCTGCAATTTTCTTATATACATTATAAGTGTGTTAAAAAAATATGGTTCTTACTGATTAACACTAGAACGTCCGAGAATTTCGCCATCCTAAAACAGCCGCCGGTGTCATTTCGACACCACAAATTAAATTATGCAAAATGAATGCTACAAAGTATAATTTTACACTATATTTGATCATTATACTTTAATTAGCTTATATTGTTACATTTTTACAAAAAAAAAAAAAAAAAAAAAAAAAAACGACAATTTCTTTTATAGAAAGATATATTAAATAAAGTGAAATTAACATTTAAAGAAAGGGAAACAAAAATATTAAAAAAAAAATTGTTATTTTTCTTCACATTATAATTTTTATGGATATGTAGACATTATATAAATAATGTAATATCATATACATACCTTATTTACAATTTTTACAGTAATAGGCGACTTTTTCAGTGCACTTTCCACATACCATCTTCAAGCAAGAAGAGCATTTTCTGTTAGTGGCATTACCTATTTCTTCGGAACTAAGACCTTTTTTGCGATACATAATTCCGAAAAAAATAGCATGTAAAAGAATAAAAACCTCCCAATAATAAAACTTTTTCAAGTGCTTTCAAACATGATAAAAACACAAAGAAAGGAACAGGAGACACTTGGTCGCCTGATTAGGACTATACTATTTTCCCCCCTTTTGAGGGGTGGAAGCATAATAGACCTTCCGTAACTGAAAGAGATAGAAATCAAGGTCGCACGAACTGGAAAAAAAGACAAAAGTAAAGTATTTCTTTTCATATTTTGCTTGGTGTCGAAATGACATCTGCGGACGTTCTAGGTGAATTTAGTTATAACTTTTTAAAAAATAGAATCACATAATAAAAATTTCAACAGTCTGTTTATTACGTAAATTGATTAAAAGTCAATAAATTTCTAGAGTATAGATAAAAAAATGGGATAGAGAGATAAGACTAAATTTGGTTTGGTGTCGAAATGACACTAATGGACGTTCTAGTGTTAATGTTATAAAAATATAACTATATTATATAGGTCATAATTTTATAGCAATGACACATTGAAAAACTAAATAAATATTATGAAAAAAAATAAAAATCTGAATGAGAATAATTTTTTACGTACACTGGAAGAAAATCTAATTTCATTGAATAATATGCGTAACATAATATCTTTCTTTTTAAATCAAACCAACAATATAAAACATAAATTAAAATGAACTGTAAATATAACTCTGAAAACCTCAATATACAAATGCACAAAGAAAATCATTTCAAATCACAAAATTTTTATCTTTTTTTAATGTGCCATATTTTTATGATATATATAGTTTAAAACAAGGTAGACATTCAAAATTAATCATAATTTTTGAAATAACATTTGATACAATATTTTTGCTAAATTGTGCAGAAATGTTGGGTGATACCTTGAAAAACTAAATAAATATTATGAAAAAAAAAATCTGAAAGAGAATAATTTTTTAGATACACTGGAAGAAAATCTAATTTCATTGAATAATATGCATAACATAATACAGATATGGTACAAGCTCACAAAAAAAAATGCTGAACTTTCACGCCCTCACGCAACCCCTCTTGATGGTCTTATGACGAAATTCACATTTTTCAGCGGCCCTTTGACGAAAATTTAGTTTTTTTTCTCAATCTGACAACGAAATTAGCCATTTTTCGAGAGATCCTTTAATGAATTTCGCGTTTTTTCCGCGATCTTTCGACGAAATTCGCCGTATTTTTATTTTTTTTTCAAGAATCTTCGACGAAATTCGTCGTTTTTTTTTAAATAATATCCTTTGACAAAATTTGCAGTTTTTTTTTTTGCAAGAACCTTCGATAAAATTTGCCATTTTTTCGAGATCCTTCGACAAAATTTGCCATTTTTTCCGAGATCCTTCGACAAATATTGTCGTATTTCGGCGATCCTTCGACGAAATTTGGCGTTTTTTCACGATCGTTCGACAGAATTCGTCGTTTTTAGCGATCCTACAACGAAATTCCTCAAAAAAAAAAAAAAAAAAAAAAAAATGCTGAAAAAAGGCTAATTTTTTCAAAATTTGCAGCATTGGGTAAAAAAATTGAAACCATATTTCTTTTACTAACGTAGAAAATTTGCCACGAAACGCAAAAAAAAAAAAATCAATTTAAAAAGTCTATTAAAAGATCGAGAAACACACTGGCTACAAAGTGCATAGCTTCAAACATAACAGGTACAGTACTTTCCTGCCAAGTCTTGTAGATATGTGCGCATCGCAGCAGTCGCTTCACAAAACAGCACACACAGATACAAACATCTACGTTTATTATTATAGATATAGTTTTTCATCTGAAACAATATATTGAACTAACTTTTGAAAAATGAGATTAATCTGACCTGCAATAAAAAAACAGAACAGAGACGACATGCGGGCCTTACTCGACCTGATGTAGGACATTTGAGACAAATTTAGACATTTTTCTCCGGAAAAATATCAGTAGTTTCGTCAGAGGAGGGGAATTTCCCCCTCCCCAACTGCCCTAGAATCTTTCAGAAAATTCATTGTGAAGTTCAGAAATTTAGCTTAGGAGTGGATAGAGCATGAGGTGAATGGGAAGAATTACATTTATTCAATCCCACCCACTACCAAAAAATTTGCAAAAACAAAAGAGCCTCCTACTTTGTATGCTGACGTTCATTACACATACGTTCAGTTGATTAGTATTTGTTCGCTTAAAATTTGCAGCATAAAAAACAACAACCAACCTCCAGATAATTTGAATTTTGTGTGCTACTATTTTTCATTTTCAAAGGTTGGCAAGTCTGGTTTCATCCAAAATCATAACAAATCTGCACGAATTATTAAAATTATCATTTTAGCTAAAAGTTTAGCTTTAGTTTTCATGATATGTCCAGATAAAGGAGGTCCAAAACAAAGCTTCGTCAATTCCTTCTTCATCACTGATTCTTGTTCTTTTTCTCTTTAACTTTGGCATTTCATTCATGGCTCGCAAAAAATTTCTTAGTTTTACTTCGTCTTTGAACCATTCACGAAAAGTTGCTGAAAACTGGAAATTTATCGGGGGACAACTAAAAAAGAGCAAAATAGCCGATATACCGAGGTGCGATATAATGAGGGGTTACTGTATTAAAAAATATATAAGTGATATATATATACATAACTCAAAAGAAATAACTATTATTGCAAAATTACAGATACTGTTCATATATTGATGAAAATAGCAGGGAAAGTTTTAGGTCCTTAAAAGGAATTAAAGTTTAATTAATTAATCATCCCAAAACAGGACCTTCATGAAATTAATCATTCCAAAACTGGATCCTTTACAAAATTATGACTAGAATTTTTATAAATATAAAACAAGTGGGTAAGTGATCGAAGATCACACAAAGTGTTTCATTTAATATTCCTTTCAAAACACTTTATCCTTTAATTAATAAATCTAAATAAATTTAATTTTCCATAAAAAAGGCAGGGATGAGATTCTTCCGACTTTAGTCGAAATTTCCGACTTTTCGTAAATTTTTGATAAAATTCCGATTTTTATTTGTTAAAAAAAAAAAAAAAAATCCGACTTTTGACCGACTTTTTCATTTGGCAACGAAAAGAAAATGTGCCAAACGAGACATCAGGGGTGATTCTAGTCCGAATTTTCCGAAAAATTAAGGCAATGATTTCCGGAAAAAAAAAAAAAATATATCGTTCATAAATCCGAAAATTCGGACATAGAATGTATCGGTATTTCAGCAAATGATCGCCGAAAAAATCAATCACGTCATTCGTTCGAAGAAAAGTCGCGAATTTTGTCAAAGGATCGCGGGAAAAACATGACTTTCGTCAGAGAATCGCGCAAAAATGGCAAATTTCGTCAAAAACATTGCGAAAAGTGACAAATTTCGTCAAAAGATCGCGAAAAAACTAGGGCCGTACCGAGTACTCGGTATTTACTCGGTACTCGGCATACTCGGCCAATTTGCCGAGTACTCGGTACTCGGCTAAATTTTGGGCCGAGTACCGAGTACAATACCGAGTAGTTGTAAGAATTTCATTTTTAAGCATTATTATCATTTTTGAAGCCAAAGGAATTTATAATTGACCTGTAAAAGTTATTTGAATATAAAAATATATAATATATGCAATTATTCATAAAAACTATTTACTTAGTACAATATAAATATGTTTACAAAATACAGAAAAGTTAAGAAAAACCAAAGCAATTCAAAATTTAGTTTTAATAGAGTTCACTTTTTAATGTCCCTTTCATTATACCACAACCAAAATGATTGGAACTTTCATTTGAGCTTTTCAATGTTACTCAGAATGGCAATAACAGTTTCATTACACTTTCCAGTAGTTGCTACTGAACTGTAGTTAATTTTTTAATCTTACTTTCAGTAGCATAAAGGCAAAGAGGCTGCTTTAATTCATGCAATATTTTCAACATATTATACTTTGAGTTTCATCTTATGGTTAATTACTGTAATGATTAATTTTTTTGGATTCAGACAAATGTGACTGAACTTTTTTAAAATTTGAACATGCAGCTACAAAGTGGTTAAAATGTCCATCAATGTTTTTAGCTATAAACTAACATGTCTGAAAGCATGTAGGGTAGATAAACCCGATTTTATTATAAGTTGCACATTGTGAATAGTGCAAGCCACACTTTTAACATCAGCTTTTTGCATTATTCAATTTGTATTATTCAAAATTACAGTAGCCAATAACCATTTTTGACAGAGGGATTTCAGGTATCAAAGTGAGTTAGATAAATTGAAGAATGGGTTTTAATTTCATATTGGCTAATTTTACTTTTATTTATTAATTTTTTTTCTATCTTTTAAAAATAATGGTACTGTTTTAAATTTTTTGAATTTTCAAAAATAGTCTTTAATAGGTGCATAATTAAATTTCAAATTTAATTAGTTAATTTGATATTTTTTGTAAAATTAAATGTATGACTACATGCGCAAGAAGTATGTTTATGTATATATCTACACACACAGACATGTTATTTTTAAGTTCACTTCATGTGCGTATCAATAGTTCTTTCTTACACACAACTACTCGGTACTCGGCAACTCGGTACTTGGCCGAGTACTCGGCTACTCGGCCAAAGTGCTACTCGGTACACCCCTAGAAAAAACGGCAAATTTTGTCAACAGATCGCTGTAAAAACGGGACATTCGTCAGAGAATCGCAAAAAAAAAGGCAAATTTCGTCAAAAACATTGCAAAAAGAGGCAAATTTTGTCAACAGATCGCGGGAAAAACATGACTTTCGTCAGGGAATCGCGAAAAAACGGCAAATTTCGTCAAAAGATCGCGGGGAAAAACATGACTTTTGTCAGAGAATCTCGAAAAAACGGCAAATTTCATCAAAAACATTGCGAAAAAACAGCAAATTTCGTCAAAAACATTGCGAAAAACGGCAAATTTCGTCAAAGGATCGCGAAAAACGGCAAATTTCGTCTAAGGATCGCGAAAATACGACAAATTTTGTCAACAGATTGCGGGAAAAACATGACTTTCGTCAGAGAATCGCGGAAAAACGGCAAATTTCGTCAAAAACATTGCGGAAAACAGCAAATTTCGTCAAAAGATCGCGAAAAAACGGCAAAATTCGTCAAAAACATTGCGAAAAATGGCAAAATTCGTCAAAAGATCACGGGTAAAAACTTGATTTTCGTCAGAGAATCGTGTAAAAACGGTAAATTTCGTCAAAAACTGCGAAAAAAAAACGGCAAATTTTGTCAACAAATCGCGAAAAATGGCAAATTCCGTCAAAAAATGTTGAAAAAAAAACGCAAATTTTATCAACAGATCTCGAAAAAAACTGCAAGTTTCGTCAAAAAATCGCGAAAAAACGCAAATAGATAGAAGTTCAGATCAAATATATATATGATTGCTTTTTAAAACTTATTCTTGCTGGTAAAAAATTTTCAATTTTCATTCTTAAATTCAAGATCTGACACCATTAATTTTATTTTTTATAATGAATAAAATGCAATTTTATGTTGCAAACTGTAAATTCATTATTTTAAAAAACGTTTAAAAAATCTTGCATTATTTTATTTTTATTATTAATAAAGAATTATTATTCATAACTGTATATTTTTCTGAGAAGGCAAAATCCATTCCTGGTATTTATAATGATTTTTAAATTGTTTTAAAACATATTTTATGTAATTTGCTTTAAAAGCATTTTTAAAGTTATTAAGTATATACAACTTTAATATTATTTAAAATTAATTTAATTTTTATGATTATTTTATGTTTGTAATTTAAAAAAAAATGTCATAGAAAACTCTTCTGATTTCTTTTTAAAAATCTCTTTATCTTCACCCTCTGGAACTTGGCAATTCTGCAAAAGTGAAATTCTATATAATACTGGAAAAAAGTCTGTTTTAAGTTTTACTTCGTGGTATTTGTCAATATTGCAAAAAAAAATCATAAATTCTGGATTCATAATTTATAATAAAAAAAATTGTTTAGTATAAATATGAAGGCACTCTTGTAATGAAATTTACTGTATGGTAAATAATAATGAAAAGTTGCAAGAGAGTTATTTGTATTTTTTCTTTATTTCTGTAATTATATTACTTTGTTGTTTTAAATCAGAACTACTGTACATAAAACTTAACAGTTTATAGGACTTATAGATGTATAGAAAACATTAAGTAAATAATTTTTTGTTGTAGTAAAATTATTCTAATATAAGTATGTAGTATTAGTATACATTATTGTTGTGTATTTATGAGAAATAATTGCATTTTTAATTTTATTTTTAAAAACTGTTTTGTGATGTATTTGAGTAATATAGTTTTATGCATTTTTTCCTTTTGTGCAAAATATGGTTTCGCGCACATTTTTTTAGTTTTTTAAAAAATTTTGACCTTACGCGTATTTTCAGACTTTTTGTTCTTTACCCACTCTCATGCCTGAAAAAGGTGTTTTTTTTATAAAATAAAAATTTACCGGTCAATTTTTTTTTTGATTTTTCGAATTTCTTAAATAGAAGATGATTTTGCATATATATACTAGTGCTCGCGAATATATTTTTAAACGTATACGTATTAAGTCTTTTTTCCATATTATTCTTATCCAAAATCGTTACCGGTTACAATACGTTTTATACGTATATTCGCGAGCACTAATATATACCAATTTTCAAATCCGTATCTTATATAGTTTTAGAAAATTTAACATACGTTAAAATTTGTGAGTGAGGTATTTAATTATCATCAGCATTGTTTATTTTTGTTATCTTTTGCATCCAAAAACAAAAGAAACAAATAAAAAAAATTAAATGTTGATATTTTAGAAAATTGACATGTGGTTTTGCATATAAAAACGAAATTTCAAATCTGTATCTTATATAGTTTTAAAAATTTATATGTACCTTAAATTCTGGCTGTACCCCAAATTTTATCTGTGGTTAAAATCTTTCTTCCGTTTTTATCATTTTGAGGGGAGGTTGATAGCTTGTCGTAGTGAAAGAAGATATCTAACTATTTATTTTTGAATGAAAAATTAATATTTTAAATTGATATTTAGAAAAGTTGCTGGCAGATTTTTAAAAAAAATTATTTTTTGAAATTGCGTTTTTTTTTTTGTTTTTTTTTCCTTTAATAGTATCCAAATTTTTGTGTTGATAGACAAATTATTCGAGGGTTTTTTGAAAAGGGGACTTCAATGAGAATCTGGAAGCACAGTTTTTACGGCAACCCTGAACTTCCATCAAAATCGAAGCAGGTGTGTTATCAGTTTGGATAAAAATGTTCCTTTTTAGCTATTTCTTTGCAATTTTTAATGAGTTTCTGGGGTTTTTAATGAATATATCTGGTAATTAATGCCATATTCAAAATGTTATTATTTGTCCTGTGACATGAGGTATTCAGCTGTAAGTACACAAAATTTCAAGTCTCTAACTTATACAGTTTCAGAGAACAAATGCTGTGATGGACAGACAGACAGACAGTTAGAAAAGTTAGACGAATAGGGTTTTTTTGTGAGACGAACGAAACCCTAAAAACTCACAATTTCACAAAAACAGGACCCTGTGAGAAAAGTAGACACAACCCTGAATAGCCAAGACAACCCAGCTTATTAAATATACCGTAAAATCCTGAAAGTAAGCCCCCCTCTCATTTTTAAGCAGTTTTGGTTTTCTTTTCCATTCCCGAATAAAGCCCCCCCCCCCCCCCAAAAAAAAAAAAAAATATATATATATCCGTAAAATCTCGAAAGTTAGCTCCCCTCACACTTTTAAGCAATTTTGATTTTCTTTTCCATTCCCAAATATAAGCCCCCCCCCCCCCCCCTCACATACAAAAAAATTTTTATGCAAAAAAAATTGACTTAAAAAATCCAAGGGAGGCAATTTTCATTCTTTTGATATTTTTGACAGATTTGCACTTATGTTTTTATATGATGTTAATGAAATCCTTCCTCTCACATGAAATGTCTGTTTCCCTTCTATGCCCTCTCTAACATAAAAAGTTAGAAAACTTGAGAATCTTAAATCCTTCTGTACTTCTTTCTGCTCACTAATAACGTAACAATTAGTAAAAAAATCAATCCTCTACACTACAATCTCCCTTTCCATCCAAAATTTATGCGTCTCCTCCCTCAACATATAAAGTTTAAAATCTTTAAAACTCTTTATAAAAAAAAAATATGCTTTATTTGTTGCTCTCTACTAACTATAAATAAATAATCAGCCATTTAAATTTTCTCTCTACAACCAAGATGTCTGCTTCCGCTCTTTTGCCTCCCCCCAGCAAAAAAATCTATTTAAAAAATATATTCTGTCTATACATGTTGCTCTCGACTAAAAATAAGTAAATAATCAATTATATAAATTACCCTCCACTCTACTCCCCTTTCTTTGAAACTTACACTTATCCTTCCTTCCCTTCCTCTCCTATCAGGATACAAAGTTTAAAATCTTTATTAAAAAATTTGCTGTCTAGTAACAATAAATAACTAATCAACCATTTCAATTATCGCTTTACCACCAAAATGTCTGCTTCCTTCACTTAGCTAACCCCTATCATAAAAAAAATTAAACTATTTATAAAAAAAATCCCCTGTCCTCTTTGTTGCTCTCTATTAACAATAAATAACTAACGAATAATCTAAATTACAAACTCCTTCCATCGAAATTCATATTTTCCTCTCATCTAAAGAGTACCAAGTTTAAAATTTATAAAACTCTTATGTGAAGAAATTTTATGTCCTACTTGTTGCCTTCTAATTTGTCACCTACATTTTCTGTCTACTCCAAAAGTGTCTGTCCCTCCCCCCCCCTCCCACACACACACACACAAATTTAAAAATCTTTAAAACTCTATTTAAAAAAAACTGCTGTATTTATTTCTCTTTAGTAACAATATTAATGAATAATCAATCATCTAAATTACGTCCCCCCCCCTTTCTCCCAAAAAGGCCACACCCCCCTGTCTTCTCCCCCAGCAAATAGTTAAAAATCTTTAATATTATTTTTTTTTTTTTAAGTGTTGATCTATTTCTTATTTTGTAGCAAGGTTTTTTTTTTTTTTTTTTTTTTTTTTTTAAATGTTGATCTATTTCTTATTTTGTGGCAAGGTAACTCATCTCATTTACATCATCTCATATGAGTATCACTCATCTAAAATCATCATTCCGTTTGAAATTTTTTTCTCTGTCCTATTCTCCCAAAGAGGAGTGGATTTCTAAATATGTGAGAGGAAAGCAAAAATGTTCATCTTTTTTGCAGTTTGGCTGTTCTTCCCTGAATCACGTGTATGTTTTATGTTTTGAAATAAATATGTTCTCTAAAATAACTCCCCATCCATTAACAATATCAGCTGTGAGAACAGGCAAACTACAAAAAGACTAAAATCTTCTCTTTGCCCTCCCCCCCCCACGCCCCCCCCCCTCCATGTCTGGAAATTCATCCCTTTTTCTGGGGATGGAGAATGGAACTTTAAGGGGAGAGTTAGATGATCATTTATTTATTGTTGCTACAAAGTGACAATACCACATAAAATCTTTAAAAAATAGTTTTAAAGATTTTTAAGTTTGTGTGCTGAGGGGAGGGGGTGGGGGAGTAGCAAATTTTTAGAGGTGTGTGAGGGGGGGGGGGAGAATCAATTTAGATAATTATTTAATTATAGTTGCAAAAAAGTTCTAAATAGATAAAAAAACAAAAACTTTTAAAGTATGTACTGGGGGGGGGGACAAAGGAAATAAAGAGGACTTTTTGGAAGGGAGGAGGGTATAATGTAGATCATTATTTAAATATTGCTGGGAAAAAAATCACAAGTATAGCAGAAAAAATTAAGCAGAAAACTATGCATTTTTGGTACCTGAGGGGGGCAAACAGTAATTTTGAGAGCAGATTTAGATTATTGATTATTTATTGTTATACAATAAAAAAAGAAATTAAAAAAAATTATTTAAAAAATGATTTTTTAATTTTATTTAATTATTTATTTATTTTTTTTGGGAGGGGGGGGGGATTTTAGTGCTGGGAATTTATTTTTATTTATTTTTTAATCTACCAAAATACGGAAGATTCTCACCCCTTTTTTTAAATTTCACCATTTTACAGATTTTAAATTTTACGAGATGCATTTGTAGGGGGAAGATCTTTATGAGATAAGGGTGGGGGGCAGCAGGGGAGAAGCAGCGATTTTAGGTGGTAGGTTGGAGGTATTTATTTTTAATATAGAGTATTTAATAAGTCTGAAAAGAAGTTTTAAATTAAAATGTTATAAAGGTTAAACTATGCATTTTTGGTACCAGAGGGGGGGGGACAAAGGGGGAAACAGTAATTTTGAGAGCAGATTTATATGATTGATTATTTGTTGTTATAATAAAATAAGAAATAAAGAAAAATATAAAAAAAAATGATTTTTAAAAATTTTTCTTTTTTTTTAGGGGGGGGGGGGGCAGGATTTTAGGGTTGAATTTTATTTTATTTTATTTATTTATTTTTTAATCTTCCGAAATACGAAGGCTCTCACTCTTTTTTTTTTAAATTTTACAATTTTACAGATTTTAAATTTAACACAATGCATTTGGGAGGGGAGGGGGAGGATCTTCGTGAGATAAGGTTGGGGGGGCAGCAGGGGGAGAGAAGCAGAGATTTTAGGAGGTGGGGTTAATTTAGGTGGTAGGTTGGATTTATTTATTTTAATATAGAGTTATTTAATAAGTCTGAAAAGAAGTTTAAAATTAAAAAGTATAAAGGTTAAACTATGTGTTTTTGGTACCAGAGGGGAGGGGGGGGCAAAGGGGGGAAAACAGTAATTTTGAGAGCAGATTTAGATTGATTTTAGATAGATAGTATTTATTGTTACAATAAAATAAGAAATAAAGAAAAATATTTAAAAAATGATTTTTAATTTTTTTTGGGGGGGAGGGGGCAGGATTTTAGGCTTGGGAATTTATTTTTATTTTATTTTATTATTAATATTTTTTTTAATCTGCCGAAATACAGAAGATTCTCGCCCCTTTTTTACTTCTAAATTAATGATAAAAACAGGTTTTTAAATGATTTTTAGAAGAAATCCCTATTATAAGTCCCCCTCCCAAATTTAACCGTTTTTGATTTTGAAAAAGGGGGGGCTTACAATTGGGATTTTAAGGTACATACTTTGCATTTTTGTGTTTTTTTATAACATAATTCATTGACTTCAGCTTTTTTTCCCCTTGAGAACTGTAACATATCTGTCTTCATGCAATTTGTTTAAGAGATTAGATTAACAAAAATTTTAAATGAAAATATGCAACTATAAAACTATCCAAAAGTTTTCTTTTTGAAATAGCAAGTATTTCCTTTTTTAATTTACTTGTAACGTATGAATTAAAAGTGCATTCGTATAATTAGTATATCTGTTATCTGTATATATAATTATTTTCTCATCGTACTTTTATATTTTAAAATGTTAACTGAAATTATGCTTTCTTTTATGTTACAGCTTATTATCATCATCTTTTGAAGAACTTGTTGCTTTTCAAAGAGCTTTGAAAGAATTTGTTTCTGCAGCTGATCATAATTACTCAAAAGAAGTTGAAGATTTTTTTGTTGCTTTAGAAGGAAGGTAAATTGATGTTTATGTATTAAATTTAGTATTTCTTTTATAATATTCGAGGTAATCAAATTTACTTAGTATTTATTTTGTTTTAGTTTTGGATCAAGACATGTCACCCCTAGAAGTCTTATTTCAAGCTATTTAGGAAATGTTGTTTGTGTTGAAGGGATTGTGACAAAGTGTGAGTTAACCTTGTTTATTTTTCTATGCATGAATACAACTTACCGGTGTGTCTGGATTAACAAGGTCTGATTTATTATTCTCAGGTTAGATGTTATGCTGCTAGAAATTAGTTTTTTTCATACCCAGTGGCAAAAACTGGTTATAACTACCTTAAATTGGTTTGATTGATCTTATACAGTAAAAGCTCTAAATACCAGACACCCGTGGACTGCAGAATTAGTGTGCTGTTCAGAGATAAAGCATTGCGGATTGGAAACGTGTTTGCTAAATAGGTGTCCACTGACAGTGAAGGTTTTACTTTAAAATTGGTAAATTTTTTTAAATTTACCTAGTTGTGAGAATTTGTCGAATATTTGAAAGCGAATACAATATCAGATGCGTGAAATTTTGAAATATGAATTTTCTTTACAACAACAGTTTTTTAAATTTTATATGAAATTTGCCAACATTATAAATCTATGGCCTAAACACAGAACAGCAGAATAGAAGGCAGGGAAAGAAAACATAGCATTCTGTTCTTTTTTGTTTAGGATCCTTTGAAATATCTTTAATGTAAACATTGCTCAGTTCCAGAGATTGTAATTAATTCATTCCCATAGAAATAAAAGTTGGTCATAAAGCTTACAGAAATGTTACTCTCTGAAAAATGTTAAAAAAATATTTATTTTCAGAAATGCAAATTTTTATTGAATTTCAGCATGTATTTTTCTTATATGCTTTATAGTATATTTACAGCATATGCAAAATCTTTTTAATTTGTTTCTTCCCCAGGGTGTAACAATGTCTGGGATACGCTATAGCCCATCATTTAAGCAAATAATTTAATCCTTTATTTTAGAAAGGTCATAAATCACATTTTTATGCTGTTATATAGGACTAAAAAACAAATGGAGACTTGCCTGGCTAAATGAACATGATTTGTGTTATGATACATTCCATTTCTACTTTTAAATTCAATAGTTTTTATTAATTATTTTATTTAAATTAAATATTTAATCGTTATTAATAATTAATTAAAAGTTTTCATAATAATTAACATTTAAATTAATTATTTAACAGTTATTATTTATACAATAAATATTTTCTATCTTTTTTAAATTAATCTTTTTAAATTTTCTTCTAAGATACTTTATTATTAATTAAAATCAAATTTTAAAATCAATAATCACTTTTAAATTAAATTATAATCATGCATTTAAATCTCTAGATAGAGAATTAAAAATTTCCGTTTGTTAACATCAATTCTGGTAAAGTACCACAATGTTTTCTTCTAAGTTAAAATATATAATTTCTACTTTTTAAATATTAATTATTTTTGTTTTAAACTTTATTCAAAAGATTAAACAAAATTATTTATGCAGTCTGCCAAAATTCTAGCAAGATTCAACTTAAATCTTGGCAGATATACATTTTTAAACATTTTTTCTAATCTCAATGTTTGCATTGAGAGTTTTCAAAAAGATGCCTGGGCATTTTGAATTGCATCTTCGTGAGTTCAAGAAACAACAGCTTAGTGTAAAATCGCCTTCCATTTTTGTTTAGGGGTCATTCAAGTACGGCTCCAAGGTTAGGGGGTGCATTTTCAGTGGGGAATAAGGGGTTTGAAATCCTTTCGAGAATATTCCATAACGAACGATGTTTATTTTTCTACCGCTTGTTGCTAGGGTAGAGTTGTTTTCAGTTCGTTCGTATCGGTTGCGTGTAGAGTTGAGTTGTTGATAACATACTTTTGCGAGAAGGCGGTTGAAAGTTAAGCGGTACGAAACGAGATAGAGGAATTTTCGAGTTTTCTGATTGGATCGTTTGGCCGAAGGTGTCAGTTAGATCGGTTGGAGTTTGAATTCAAATATCTTGAGTCGGTTATGTTGCTCTGCTAGAGAGAGATGTAGTCAGCATAGTATAAAAGCGGTGTTTGGCCGTAAGGCCAGACACAATGTAAAATATTTTTTGGTAGAGTACAAGTCATGTACTGCTGGTATTTTCAACGCAGTTAATGTACTGTTAATTTTCCAACGTGTTTTTATATTTTAATCCAGAATGGAACGATGATACTCTAATTAAAAGAGACTATCTTCACCAGCGTCAATTCTTCATTTGTCAGCTTAAATGCAAAATCTTAAAAAATCCCTACAAACTCCATTCGTATTCCTCTTCATTTAGATATCCAGAAAATCCCTGCTAGAATAGGTATTCTGTTAGCGACATAAGAAGTCATCCGCTCATCATATTAGATTTTTCAGCTCGGTGTGTGTTATGATTTAAAAATTTTACTCTTATTTATTCAGTATTTTAATATTTAACTTTAATTTATTCATCAATTTAATTAAACTCATTAAATTTATTTAAATTAATTAAGCTAAATTTCATTTTTGCATTTTAAATCAAACATTCTTTCTAAATTATTTACTTTTGGTGAGAATATAAATTAATTTCAGAATCTTTCCATTACATATGTTTTAGGATATTCATTTCAATTTTAATTTACAATTTATTCACTTTACAATATTAATTAAACTTCATTTCAAATTATCTAAAAAGAAAATATGTCTAACTTACTTTTTTCTAACTTTTAAATAATATACAGTCTAAAATTAATAATGATTCTAAAATATAGTGTATTTCCTTTTTAATAATATTGATTAAAAAATGGTTAATTGCTAATTTTATTCCTTTCAGAAAGTTCAAATTCATTTATTTTAATTCATGCAAATTCTTTCAGAATAACGAACTTTTCCATATATCGTTTCAAAAAATTTCTAAGTACAATATTTACTTTTTCAAAATTTCTTAAATTAAATATTTTTACTTTCAAAAACATATCTGGTGGAAAGAACTTTTAATTTTATTTAGATTGCTGAAATTTCATTTATTTTCATCCATTAGTTTGACAGTTATAGATTTTTAATTACTTTCGTTTATTTTATTTTGATGATCGTCAAGATTTGCGGTGAGACGCCATTGACAAGTTTTTAGATGTTTCGGGTAAACAGGCAGGCGTTATTTCCTAGTTCCCGCGCATTTGTATCTGGGTCAGTGACTCACGAGAGGCAGGGTCATTATCAGGCTGATTCAAGGTGACGGATGGAAGCTCATGGAACATTTGCAATGACGTGTCGTCAACAGTTAATATTTGACTTTGACCGCGTGGGTGAGCTTCTTCAAAAAATCCATCAGGTGGTGTCACAACCGCGACAGTTAAGTTTGTAATCGTTGGGAAATGCTGCTATCTGATTGGATGGAGATTTGAAATAGTAAGTTTTCCAGTATTATCGGAAGCGCCGTGTGAACTGACTTCTCAACGAAACACCAGCATGTAAAGACCATCTTTTTTTAAGCTGCAAGGCCTCTGGCCTAGCAGCGGGCCGTAGAATGCCGATTCAGCGAGTGTCAATTTAACATTTATTTTTAAGATTCTCAACATTTAAGAAGATCTCTGTTTCATCTTTATTATTCTAGACGAAAGATTATATATCAATCATCCTACCAGGATTCGTTTTCAGAGTCATTCAGCATTGCTTTCGATGATGATGATGGGTCCACAGCTTATAGCCACCAGATGATTAGGAGTTAGTTTTTTTTCTGGATGCTTTCTGAATGTCTCATCTACGCCTATATTCACTTCCCAGTGGGTGTCTTGATACTCTGCTTAGAAGTTCCTAATAACAACGTTATGGTTGGTTCTACTGTGTCTAATCTACAATGATCCTCCATCCGTACAAATGTCTTTCGACATGGTCCATTTAACTTTTATAATAACTTTTGCCTCTTATGAACTTAATTTTCTTCATATGAACATTCGGAAAGCTTCTAATGATGCAGCTACAATTTTTAGAAACTAAATAGATAACCTCCACAATAAATTGAACAATTTGAACTTTGCAGAAATCATATTATTATTTAAATTAACTGGAAAATTAATATAACGAATTATCAACTTACTTATGTGAACTGAATACTCCAAATTTTTAATATGGTAATAAATATAATAAATGATTGATTTGAGAAATATTATATGATATCTATCTTTATGGTGAAACAAGTGATTTTATTCAAATGAAATATTAATATTTAAATGCATTGAAGATGTCAATAAAAGTCTGTGTTTCTTCCATCTGGTGAGTTCTTTTGTTTTTATATTCTCCTTTTACACCAGGATCAAGTTGATATGCAGATAAACTTCAGAATAATCTTTATGGTGTGCATATACTGTAAAATCTAGTCTTTGATTTTATATGCTAAATATATAATTTTAATTTTGCTTAATAGGTAGTTAAACGTAATACTATGAATTTTAACTTAATATTTTTATTACTTCTCATGGCTTCGCAACGTGTACTACCACTATAGTTCATGCCTATGATGGTATTTGGGGAAAGTGTTGAATATATATTTAGTCTAAATTTTTAGGTTTTTGGAATCACTCTGGTGCCAGTCGCTGGTGATTCACCCCCTTTATTAAGTTTTCTTTTTATATTCATCACGATCCCCGAATATCATTATAGTGTGATTAAAGAATGGGCAATAATATCACCAATTACCGTTAGTGTACCTTTTCATACTAATTTCTCCAGCAAAGATTCTTCAGCTAGATGTGAGTAAAGAATGTTCAAGTATATCTCCAATGGCCGTTAGTGTATCTTTTCATCATATAGTGTGAACCTCAGCTAATACAGTTAAACTGAATTTTCTTACAATATATATAAGAACAATTTCCTTTTAGTGTTCCGTTTCTTCATATTGGTCGAATTCCAGATAACACAGAAAATCTGGAATTTCTCAAGATCTATTAAAGAACGATTTTAAGGGTGATCATCACTTATATTTTCCTTATGCTGCTAATGGTATATTTTTAACATCAGAATTACGCATTTACTATTGAACCGATTTATTTAAAAAAAATTTTGGTGATAAATATGACTTATTTCTTTGAAACGACGCAAATTTCATAAGTGAGATGAAATTACACTTTTTTTAATTTAAATTTTAAAATTTTTAATTTGTTTCCTATAGATTTCACCAGAGGGCACTACGGGTGCTGCAGATTTTCGACATAGGTTACAAAACGATTGTTTCAGGCAGTTTTTATATATTTTCTTGTTAATTGTTGTCATTATCTTGTTATAAATTTAATAAGGGGTACTTTTTACACGATATTATATAAAAAATATCGTTCAACAAGCATTTTTACCTTTGCTGCAATAATTTCATTCCCAGCTGCCATGTCAGAAAGACAAATTTTTCCAAATTTTCAGCAACCCTAAAACACTTCCGTTGAGGCAAATCAACAGGAGGGTTGAGATGAGATTTCCGATATCACCTTTTTCTCTACGCTTGCCTTTGAAAGGGAAGGGAACGGGAGGATGGGGGGGGGGGGGGTTACATTTATGGTCATTTGCTTTTCTCTCTGTAAAAGGAAATTTGCCTGCTTTGTAGAAAGCATTTATTGAAACTGGGAAAGGGAACTGTTGGTTGACCCCCTGACCCACTGTCTATGTTCCGAAGGTTTCAGATTTTCAGTATCACTAGGTTTGCGAAGGGATATCTTCAAAATGGGTAACTTTCTGTTAGCGAAAGTTTTACTTTCTAAAAATAAAGTGAAGCAGGCGATTTTTGTTTCTTTGATTTTTCCCTTCAAATACATTCGTTGTATAACTTTTCCCTTTAAAAAAATAGTTTTCATTCCTTGTTACCTTTAGTTGACATTGCATTAGATGTACACAATTTTTAATTGAAAGAAATTAATGTACATTTTGTGTGAAAGAGAATTTAACGTCTAAACAATGTAAATTGCGCCCAATGTAAATTCGACACACACAAGTAAGCCGAATACCGAATATTCGGTCGGCTGAATACTCCAATGTTCCAGGGTTAAAATATTAAAAGGTTAAATATTAAAATAGCTTTATCTCGTATTTAATACAAATGCTGCCTCAATTTTAATTTTTTCTCTAACTTTTAACTTTATTCCTATTTTTATGAACATTACTTTCTCACAAGTAAACTTCACACTAAAAAGAGAAGGGGAAAAAAATCTGTTTCGAATTATTAAATAAGATTATAATTTTAATACTTGTAAATAACGCTTTTAACTTTGGCTTTCTATGTGAATTAAAATAAATTAATGCAAATTTCGTTTCTACCACTTTTTGTAATATCATATTTCAGATAAAGCAGTGTAAGTCTGATAAAAATATCGTAACAATATCTTTACTATAATTAAAGTTGGGAAAAAAATTCAAGTTCGGCTTGAAATGAAATACTCTGTATTTGAATAAATGGATTAGAACATGGTTTCCTATACAAAAACTGTCTGAATGAAACTGTAAAGTAAAACCTATATTATAAATTCTTTGTAGATTTTTCAATTGCGTAAAATGTGTAAACTGTATCACGTCTTATTTATTTATAATCGGCTGCACTCTTGAATCCTCGAACACTTTTTTTATTTTTTCTGAAGGAAACTGATATGTATTTCGAATGAAACTGTAAAGTATAACCTACATTATGAATTCTTTGTATAGATTATTCAATTGCGTGAAATGTGTAAAATGTATTATGTCTTATTTATTTATAAGCAGCTCTATTATTATTATTATTTTGCTGTAAGGGTTGGTCCTATAAAAAACTTGTCAGTATAAAAGTTGTAGATAATATTAAGAGGATTAATAATACATTTAAGCGGATTTGATATCTTGTGAATTGACAAAGTTATGAATTTTTTTCTTCTGAAACCCCACTTTTTCCCCTCCTCGGGGCCATTTTTAATGATATCAAAAATCTGTCATACATAAATTTTTGGCCGTTTTCCTAGAAGTAATAATAACTTTAAACGGATTCGCTACGTATCATAATTAAGATTTATGGGGATTTTCTGTTTTCACAAAAAGGCCCCCTCATCTCCCCATTGGTTCGATTTTGCCCATTAACAAACTTGACAGAGATTTTATGCCCTTTGATTCTATGTATCAGTTTGGAAGAGATTTATGTAGAATTTTTCAAGTTATCGTGTCCATAAAAAAGTTGCATAGATAGATAGATAGATAGATAAAGTTTTGAACTGGGGGGTGGTTTTGGGTTCTGGGAGTCATGATCGGTGTAGATCTGCAAAAATTTTCCAGAAATTCCAGCAGAGTGGAGAATGTAATAGGTAGTATTTCTTACGAAATCTTAAAAAAATGATCAAGCACTAAACACGTTATCCGATAAAAATGAGTACAGTTCTTACGACAGTTGATATATCATATGCGTCAAATGGGAGCTCAATCAAAAGCAACGTTTAGACGCTATTGTGTTCACTCACATATATACAAATACATATATAGGCATCATCATAAAATTACCATAAAAAGACACACATGGTCTGAAAACGAAAAAATACCAACATTCACGTATACATTACGGAATAATTGTAAAAAATATCAAACCTTCAACATTTAAAGACATCCTCAAAATGTAAAGATATATAAATATTTCCATAATACGGTTTTTATAATGATTACAACCATTTTCCCAGCACTAGATGTGATCAAAAAGTAAAAATGTAAATAAAAAACTAAGAATCACTGGGCACATCAGTTATGTTCTTAGTAACATTAAGATTTCTTTATAAAAAAAATTAATTTGGCAGATTTAAATATGATATAATATACACATGAATTGATGCCACACAATCCTAAAATGTACGTGTACCAAAGAAAATATAAATTCTACAGATAAGGTAATTATAAATTTACCTGTACACCCGTGCGATGATTTCGCACTGCAGTCTAATATTTTTTAGATGCAAGTTTAAATTTCTAAAGAAAAATTAAGGACGAAAATATCTGCAAACAACATTAATCCAGACAGAATATCATGTTATTCATCCCATCAAAATTGAAGTAAAAACTAATCAAAGATAGCAAGAGGCACGCACGAGGAAAAAAAAAATAACAATCGTAATTTAACTTCATTGGAAGATGACGTCATCCACTTCGGGAAAAACACGGGACAAAAAAAATAAATTGAGCACATATAAAATAGAATTTAATATAATATAACATAACATACATTTTAGACTACACGTAAAATACCACTGCTTCGATCGATCGATGGTGTATTTTTCTCCAAACATTTGAATTTGAATTTTGCTTTTTAATCATAAATATAAAATAAACCTGTGCGTCCCGCTTTATCTTTTATTGTGCTATTTATTTATTTATTTTTAATTATTGTTGAGCACAATATAATGTAGTATATATATTTTTTATGGCAACAATGATTTGAGAAAAAAAAATCATTTCATTGAAAAAAAAAATGCTGATTTAATTTTTAATTAACTGTAATTTTTAATCAAAAAACGTGTTTTAAAGAAATGTGAGTATACTATGTCAGAAGCCTGTTCAAAAACCTTTCGAATGATAGCTCATTCATTTTTGTGCATTTTGTAAATGCATAGAAAAAGGGATGTTGGCAACAGAAATAATACATATGATTAAAACATTTTTATGATGACATGTAAAATTTTAAAGCATATGTAAGTACAAGGAAGTCAGAAATGATAACTTATTGTATGATAAATCTAAAACTTCTAATATGAAAAATTACATAAATTTTTATTCTTAAAATGAAAGCCTATGTAAAATATTAAAATACATACAATTAGGTATAATTGCAACTCAAGTAATTTATATATGAAAAATCCCTGAAGGCTCTGCCTACAGGCACAGGTAGATTTCGAAGACGCAGATCGTGGGGCGCCTGTTTGTTGGGAATTGCTGAAGAAATGACCTTTTTGCCATGATGCGGCAGTTGGAACCGCCTACTTCAAAACCTAACTTGTTTGCAGGCGGAGCCAACAGGGATTTTTTTTTTCTGCTATACGAGTTGGTCCTATAAAAAACTTGTCAATATAAAAGTTTTAGATAATATTAAGAGGATTTATAATAAATTTAAGCGGATTTTAAATCTTGGGAATTGACGAAGTTATGATTTTTTTCTTCTAAAACCCCCCTTCCCCCCTCCCTTGGGGCCATTTTTAATTATATCAAAAATCTGTCATACATACATTTTCGGTCCTTCTCCTAGAAGTAATAATAACTTCAAACGGATTCAATAAGTATCGTAATTAAGAAATTATGTTTTTTTTTCTGTTTTTAAAAAAATCCCCCCATCCCCCCCCTGGTTCGATTTTGCCCATTAACGAACTTGACCGAGATTTTATGCCCCTTGATTTTATGTATCAGTTTCGAAAAGATGCGGGAGTTGGAACCGTCTACTTCGAAAAATAACTTGTTTGCAGGCGGAGCCGGCAGGGATTTTTTTTTGTTTTTAATTTTTTTTTTTTGCTATAAGGGTTGGTCCTATAAAAAACTTGTCAATATAAAAGTTTTAGATAATATTAAGAGGATTAATAATACATTTAAGCGGATTTGATATCTTGTGAATTGACGCAGTTATGATTTTTTTTTCTTCTAAAACCCCCCTTTTTTCCCGCCCTCGGGGCCATTTTTAATTATATCAAAAATCTGTCATACATACATTTTCGGCCCTTCTCCTAGAAGTAATAATAACTTTAAACGGATTCGATACGTATTATAATTAAGACATTATGGGTTTTTTTCTGTTTTCACAAAAAGCCCCTCCCCCCTTGGTTCGATTTTGCCCATTAACGAACTTGACCGAGATTTTATGCCCCTTGATTTTATGTATCAATTTGGAAGAGATTTGTGTAGAATTATTGCAGTTATCGTGTCCATAAAAAAGTGACATAGATAGATAGATAGATAGATAGATAAACTTTTGAACTGGGGGTGGTTTTGGGTTCTGGGAGTCATGATCGGCGTAGATCTGCAAAAATTTTTCAAAAATTCCAACTTAGGTGAGAATGTAATAGGTAGTATTTCTTACGAAATCTACCTAAAAAATAAATCGGTCTCTTATCACAGTTATTTTGTAATTTATTTTTAGTTTATATAATTCGTGTAATAAATCAAACTGTGTTTTAAATTTTTTATCACTTTAAGGTGATTTTGATGTTAAAAAATAGTAGAAGGAAAACAGCGTAAAAGTTGGCAGCTATGCAAAGATCGTAGAATAGCTTTCACGCGTATCAAATGGTACTGTTAGTAAATGTATTGCTGCTAGCGATTTTCTGATTCATTTTTAAGCATAAAAGCATAATACTTTCAAGTATGATTATTGAAATGAATGAACAGTTCTTTATTTTCAAATAAAGGAATTACATCTTGAGCTATAGGCTATTATTGTCTAAGGACGACAATTTGGTCCTTTCCTGCGCTGTCACGTCCTAAAATTCAGTTAAAAATGACAACTTTGACAGCATTATTTGAAAATCTTTTGCCTTTACAGGAAAATGAAAGAAATATATATTACATAGTTTCTTAATAAGTGTGTGAATAACAAGTAATATAATTTTTTTTTAAAAGTCAATTCCTACTTTTTAATCATAAATATACAAAATAAACCCGTGCAGCATTAATGTCCCACGTTATCTTTATGGAACATTATTTTATAATCATCGTTGCGGTATTTCATTTCTGTGGTTACTCATTTGAGATAAATCTTTCATTTCATTTATGAAAACAATGGGATGAATTTTTTTCTCTCATTTAAAACTAAAATTAATTAATTAAATTTAATGAATTAATTAATATTTGAAAAAACTGTATTAACATAAAGTGTCATCCACTACAAGTTTAAAAAAAATTATTTGAACTTGAGTGGATGAATAGAAAATATTTTATTAACGATTGAAAATTTGAACAAGATATATATAGAGTGTGAGCTAATAGTAGGAATTTAAAAAAATCAATTAAAAAATGTGTCAGAAAGTGCACAGTTTGGATTTCAGAACAGCCTTAAGTAAATAAAATGTATATGCGAAAAAATTGTCAGAAAATAAAACAAATGCATTATGTAATAATATTTAATAAAATATATTTACTGATAATTATCATATATTTAAAATTCTAAATATTTTTTGTGTTTAATTAAATTTATATTTACAAAGCTTCGCTTAATCTTGATTACTATTTTTTTCAATTTCGGTTCGGATTACTGGGTTTCTATTGATATGGGTAAGCAGAAATATTGATGTACAATGCTCACCCCCCCCCCCCCCCAAAAAAAAAAAAAATTGAACCATTAATTTGGATAGCTAAATACATTAGCAATTTAACTCCAAATTTCAGGAAATATAATTAAAACATATCAATATTTCGGAAATTCTGAATCTAGATCCTTTAATTTAAAAGCGTTATTGTTATTTAGCGCAGCTATTTTCCTCCTGTTACATTACAAAATCCCTTTTTAATTATAGCTAAACCATGTGTTTCTCTCAATAACATGACATTACAATTGACCAGTCGATATCTATTAAATTGTTGTTTCTAAAATAAATTTGCAATAAACCAGATGCGTGGTCAAAGTGGATCATCACTTAATAAAATCTTAACTCATTTGTAAATCCTTCTCTCTAAATAAAAGTTAATCTTCCTCTCTTCTATCATTCAAAAATACTAAGAAATGAGACAATTTTAGTACCATAATTACAAATTCAAAATAATTCAACAAAACAATTTGAAAGTTAAAACACCTGAAAATTCAATCCCAAAAGAATGTAAATTAAACTCCAACAAACTTCAATGGTCTCATTTCATTAGTAAAAATTAAATTTAAATCACCATCATAATTCTTCTTCTTCCTGAAATAAATCTTAAACTGAAAAATAAAAATGTATTCTCCTGAAACATAACGCGATGGAACTAGTTGATTCAAAAATGTATATCAAAAGGTAAATCTCCAATTTCTTATCAATTCAACATATCAAAATATCTCTTAATTCTCCATCTTACTTATAATAAAATTCAAAGGCAAGAAAGTGTCTGTAACGGTTCCGGGCACGACCACTCTGGTTTGCGAATCGACCATAGTTAAACGCCATGTTAGGCTTAATGAAAAACCTGTGTAACATATCACAGCTAAATGATAATATCCTTTACTTGAAATCATGTCTGTTCAGCATATTTTTCTATAAAACATGCATATCATATACTATTATAATGTCTTAAGTTCTTAATTAAAAATTCAGATTAAAAATCGGAATCCCAACTGTAAACAAACGAACATTGTTGCCATTCAGCATCACAAATTCAAATGATTCACAAATGAACGACTCTTTGTAAGCTTCAAATCCGATTCTGCTGTTAAAATATTTGTAAAAGCTTATTAAATTTTTTAAATCTTTTAAATTTTTTTAAAACCTTCAAAAACTATTTCATATAAAACGTGAATATCAACGTTTCTGTAAACACATTTTTTCAGAAATAGCGGTGATTTCTTTCGTACCGAGGATTTGAGGTGATCTATTCAGTATAGTGGCGCTATCTGCCGGTGGATTTTGAAATTTTAAATAAACTTTGAAATAACTCCACAAAATTCTGCAACTATTATATAGTATATTAAATTTCAAACCATTCAATTGGGTAGTTTTTGCGCTATTATATGCGAACAGATGGACGAACCAGATCATGACTATAGGTGCTACATATTTATATAATTATGAACGCACCTAATAAACCCGTGCAAAGACGTCCACTTTATCTTTTTTGTTCTAATTATTTTTTTTTCTTTAATAATTGTTGAGCGCGATATACTGCTGTATTTTATTTTTGTGTCAACATTGATTTGAGTAAAACCTTTCATTTCATTTTTGAAAACAATGCAGATTTAATTTTTAATTAACTGCAATTTATAATAAAAAAAGATATTTTAACGAAATGTAAGTATACTTTGTCAGAAGTCAGTTCAAAAAACTTTGGAATGGTACATCATTTATTGTTGTGCGTTTTGTAAAAGTGTAGAAAAAGAGATGTTGACAACAGAAATAATATATACCAGTAGTAGTAATATATATACTTTTTTTTAGTATCAACGTTTTTGTAAACATGTTTTTTTTTTCAGAAATAGCGGTGATTTCTTTCGTAGCAAGGATTTGAGGTGATCTATCCAGTATAGTGGCGCTATCTGCCGGTGGATTTTGAAATTTTAATAAAATTTGAAATAACTCGACAAAATTCTGCAACTATTACATACTATATTAAACTTCAAACCATTCAATTGGGTAATTTTTGCGCTGTTATATGCGAACAGATGGATGAACCGGACGACGACTATAGGGGCTACATATTTATATAATTATGAACTATGATATAATTAATTATGATATAATAAATCCGTGCAAACACGTCGACTTTATCTTTTTTATTCTTTTTTTTTTTAATATATCATTGTTGAGCGCGATATACTGTTGGATTTTATTTTTGTGGCAACATTTATTTGAGAAAAACCTTTCATTTCATTTTTTAAAACAATGCAGATTTAATTTTTAATTAATTGCAATTTGTAATCAAAAAAGATATTTTAACGAAATGTAAGTGTACTTTGTCAGAAGACAGTTTAAAAAACTTTGGAATGGTAAATCATTTATTGTTGTGCGTTTTGTAAAAGTGTAGAAAAAGGGATGTTGACAACAGAAATAATATATACCAGCAGACCCGTGCGAGGATTTCAAACTGCACTCTTAATAATTTAAGGAATACATAGTACCGCGTAATTTGCATTTAATTTTGCTTATGTAATCAAACAATGAGTTGTGCTGAATCAAGCTGTTTAGAAACTCATTGATAATATTTTTTACAAAAACTTTCGCACAAGGTTATTTATTAATATTTAATTTGAACGTTTTGTCCAATCGTTGAACTATTTCAGAAATTTAATACTAAGTAAAAAAAAAAATATATATATATATATCCTCATCATTTTTATTTGTAGTAATCATTTGTCATTTTTAAAATGTACTTTTCTACAATACAAATCTTTCAATAATAAAATCTTCCTCCTGTTTGTTTGTATGAAGTATTATGAAAATGAAACGCAGATCAATAATCCGTCATTTTTGACGGGGTTATATACTAGTCATTAATAAAATCCAATTTACCTCAACTCCGTTTCAAAACATATACATTATCCCCATATCAACCAGTTCCAACGGTTATTCACTAAAACCTGATTTACTGAATACAGACAACTTCTTAACTGAAAATCACGCGAGAATTAATTAAAATTAGATTGCTCTAAAATTATATTCTTACTATTAAAATTTATACTTAAGAATTAACAAAAATAAAGAACTTACATAAGTTGTCTGTATTCCCTCAAATGTAAAAATAATCATTTCTTCTAATGCTGAAATAAAATAAATAAAAGGATGCACTGCAAGGTAAATGAACACAAATCCATAATTGTAATTAAATTTTGTTTATTGTGATAAACATATATAATTAAGTATAGCTTTGCCTTCAGAATTAATTAAGGAAATCTCTTTTCAACACAAAATTCAACAATACATAATCGTGTGAAACATTCTGTATTTCCAACACAAATTTCGACATACATAGTCGTGTGAAACATTTCAATTATTCATTTAATATTTTATTATAAAAATCGGAGCTGCTGGTTTAGTTTTAAAAAAATTAATTAACCATATTTTAAATTAATTTAAACCAAGCATAATGCTTGAAGATAGATTGAAGTTTAAATGAACATAAAAAAATATTAGGAAGCATGCAGAGAAAATTAAAGAAAAGACAGGAAAGACGAGAACTTATCATTTTGTGGCCCCTGGCCACTCAGTACTGGCAGATAAATCTGAGGGGGGGGGGGAGATTTTTTAAAGTAAAATATTTGAAAGACTGTTTCATACGAAGCCCTACTTAAATAATAAAGAAGCTTATTTTACTGATATTGTTATAGTATTTTTTTCCGTCACGTTGTGACGGGTTCCATCTAGTATATTTTAAAAATAATAATTTTCCATTTAGTAGCAGTTATAAAACAAAAATTTTGCAGATATGCTTTGTAAATGATTTTATTTAAAGTGTATTTTCTCATTGTCTATTTTAAAATAAAATTGCCTCAATTATAAAACCACCACCCTGCTTATAATGTCAAAGGCAACAGATCTCAATGGCAACACTGTGTATTATTATTATTATTACAGTCATTTGGCAAGTTTTTTTTTTTATTTAAGTTTTTAATATTTTTTACGATTACCAAAATTATTTCTTATATATTATCTTCTTTCTATGATTATTACTATAATTAATTAATCTATTCATGTGAAAAGTTGTTTCGATTTTAGTTTTCAATATTATACATTATTAATTGAATATGTACATTGATATTACCTGCAGGTATGTTATCCATATTTATCTTAATCTAATAATAATAAATAAGTAATTTTATTCATTACTTTTATAGTTTTTTTGGTGGGAGTTGGGGGGGGGGGGGTGTTGGCACGCCATCGTCCCTTGAAAAAAATTTTGAAACAAATTGGTACGCGGATGTGAAAAGGTTCGCCGACCCTGCTCTAGAGCCTTTATTTAAGTTAGGAATATAGAATTGAACTGGAAAGAATTGTGATGAAGATGGTTTGATTTACTTAATTATTTTGTATTAATATGAAGTGGCCACAGATACATAAGATCAAGTATGTTGTGTGTAATAAATGCTGTTATTTTACTTATATTCCTGTCATCATCTTTATTTGGGTGAGTCGTATTTTTCTTATTTTCTTTCAGATAAAATTCGTGCATAAATTTCAGATTGAGAAAATTGAGTATCTATAACTCTAAAATATATTTTACTAAATAACTTACATTAAATTTGAGTTTTCAGAATTATTCTTAACATAAATATTTATTTTCAGTAATTAGTTCAATATCGCAATTATGCTGACTGCTATACGTTTTCGTCCTGTATTGAAGAGTTGGGGAGGAATTTAGAGTAAGCATTTATTATATTTTCGGGCTTATTTTTTGATATATTCCGATCCTAAAGTGGTTGATATATCATTTTTAAGCATTCATCAAGAATTTCTGTTTGCTCTATCTCCTGCGCCAAGTCTTCATTACAATTTGCAAGGGTATAACATTAGCATGTGGTGTCGGAAACTAAAAGAAGTAGGCTGTTGATACTGCCATTAATGCATGTTCAAAATGTACTTTTCGTAGCTGATCATAGCTTTCTCGTCTGCAACCCAATCGGCTATAGTAATTTTTATATTTTTTATTTGAAGGAAAGAACTTATTTGTTCATTTAACGATGTTTTTCACTATCCACAAAAAATATCCATGCATTATGATTAAAATGCTTATTGTAACTAATTTAGTAGTTTTTTTTAAGGAAATAAGAAAGTTGCAAAAAGTTTAAGCTTCAATTATTACTGTAATCATTGTTATAATTAATGTTTATTATTTTAAGTTTTTTATACATATATTTATAATATTATACTGTAATGTTTGTGCTGGTCTGGTGTGGGTTTTGTCAAGGACACACACATCTTAAGACATCACAATTTTAATAATATACAGCACAAAACGACAAAACACAATAGAAAATCAACATTTGGTCTCGGGACGAGATCCATTCTCGAAAACTAACTGTTACAACACAACTACATCTACCGAGTTACAGAACCGCGAAAAGTTACTCGCTCTCTTCAGTTCAGTTCGGACTTGGCAAAATATCTGCTAAAAGTGGCAATAGCGCCATCTATACGTTGTTTCATTTAGGGAAAGGCAGTTATTTTGTTATAGCCTCCCCCTCTGGTTCCGAAGTCGTCCCGACGAGGAATCAGAAATTTTAGGCGGTCGACCACGCTTCCGTAGCGGTTGCACGGGCAATTCATCAGCACCTCGATATGGACTGAGTGCGGATGTGTGGTAAGTGCCTACCGAAATGTTAGGATTATTTGGATGAGCAATTTCATACGTTGTTAATGATTTTTGAGTTAAGATGGTATACGGGCCATCACAGCGCGGCATGAATTTAGCACTCCGTTTTTGTTTAGCGTTACTAAGTGGATGTAAAGTCACCCACACCTGATCTCCAGGATTGTAATTTGGACCTGCTCTACGCTTCCTATCCGCATATAATTTACGTTTATCTTGCTTTTCTTCTACTAGATCATGTACTCTAGATGAAAAGTTTGCGAAATTTTTAAGGTATGGGGTAATTTCAGGGACGAAATTATCGTTATGAATCACAGTTCTTAAATCATGCGTAACATCGTCGAGTGTAGGCATCTCACGCGCAAATTGCAAATATGCGGCCGTTTGACCGGTAGTTTCACATTTTGCGGAATTCATTGCAAACCTAACAGCTGGTAAGCGCTCTTCCCAGGAGCTATGGTCGTCTCCTACTAAAATGGCAAGTCGAGGTTTTAAATCGCGATTTTTATGCTCAACAGGGTTCGCTTGAGGGTGGTAAACAGGTGTTAGACTTTGTTTAATGTCCAACAGATGACATAATTGGTGCATGACATCGCTCACAAATTGGGGTCCATTATCATTAACTATTCTTCTGGGTAAGCCATAACGTAAAAATATTTCATTAAGGAGAGTTAATGCACATTCCCTAGCAGTAGCCTGCGGTAATGCAAACAGCTCCACCCACCGTGTTGCACAATCCTCAACAATAAAAATCCATCGTTTTCCAGTTTTAATTTCTGGGAGAGGCCCAAACAAATCTATAGAGAGAGTTTCTAGCCTTTGAGCATAAATTGGAGTTTGCAGCAGTCCAGCTGGTTTTTGATTTGAAGCTTTATACCGGTTGCAATCAGGACAAGCTTTAACATAATCTGATATGAATTTTCTCATGCCGGTCCAGTAATATCTTTTAACAATTCGACGGAAAGTTCCTTCGGCGCCATAGTGTCCAGCGGTCAGAGCATCATGGTATTCTTTTAGGATTCTTTCACGGTCATGAGTTGGAACTACCAACTGAGCTTCTTCGACTTCAGAGTCAGGGGCATATCGATACAGTACACCCTGATTCATTAGATAGCCTCTTTCAGTCCAATTAACTAAATCCGTAGTAGGGGGGTTAGTCTCAAAACCATCTATAATTTTCTTCAGTTCTGGATCTTTCAACTGTTCTTCTCGAATGTCTTTAGAACTTTTAATGGGAAAGTCCACTATGACAGTATTCACTTCACAGGAATCTTCTGTACAATCTGGGCGGGATAGCATATCTGCAACTACATTTGCTTTTCCTGGGATATACTCTATTTTTAGATTGTAGGCTTGTATCTGCAACGCCCATCTGGCCAATCTACCTGATGGAGATTTTAGGCTCATCAACCATTGGAGAGGTTGATGGTCCGAGGCTACAGTGATTTCAGAACATTCAATATAGCCTCGAAATTTATTTAGAGCCCATACAACGGCTAAGGCTTCACGCTCTGTGGTAGAATAGTTTCGCTCAGCAGGATTAAGAAGTCTGCTGGCATACTCGACAGGATGTTCCTCAGATCCTTGGCCCTGGAGTAGAACTGCTCCAAGAGCATATGCACTGGCATCTGTTCGAAGAATGAATGGCTTTGTCATATCAGCTTGATGCAATATAGAAGTGGTGACGAGGCATTGCTTTAGAGTGGCAAAAGCTTTTTCTTCTTCAGTTCCCCATTTCCACTGAACTTTATTTTTAGTAAGATTACTCAGTGGACGTGAAATATCAGAAAAATGTTCGATAAATCTACGGTACCATGAACAAGTTTGTAAGAATGATTGTACCTGTTTTACAGTCTTTGGAGAGGGTATTTTCATAATGGCTGCATCTTTCTCTTGGTCAACTTCAATGCCTTTGCTTGTAATCCAATGTCCGAGATACTTGACTCGCGAACGAGCAAAGTAACATTTGTCACGGTTAGCATGAAGTTTAAACTTGGATAGTCTCTCAAACACTAATCTTAAATCGGAAAGATGTTGCTCAAAAGTCGATGACAGAACAATGATATCATCCAAGTATGTCAAAATTTTAACGTTGTTAAATCCATACCGGAATTTATCCATTAGTCTCTGAAACGTTGCAGGAGCATTGCGTAATCCAAAAGGCATTCTAACAAAGCGAAATGTTCCAAATGGACAAATGAAAGCTGTTTTATCTCTATCAGAGGCACTCACATTAACTTGGTGGTAACCAGATTTCAGGTCAATGGTTGACATGTAAGCTGTAGGAGTAGCATCCTGTAATAAATCATCCAATCTGGGGAGTGGATAAGTATCCGGAGTCGTAATTGCATTCAGCTTTCGGTAATCTATGCATAGACGCATTTCACCATTAGGTTTTGGTATAAGAACAACAGGAGCTGCGTATGGGGATTCACATTCTTCAATAATACCGTTTTCTTGTAAAACTTCCAACTCTTTCTTTAATAATTCTTTCTTCATAGGTGACATTCGATAGGGTGGACAAGCTACTGGTGTATGGTCCCCTGTAGGAATATGGTGTTCTATAAAGGGAGTGGGCTCTCCCCCTGGTTTGAACACATCTTCATCTTCTCGTAACAATTCGCTTAATTCTTCTCTTTGGTTTTCAGGTAGCTGATTCCCCTCTTCTTCACGTAACACGCATGAATTAAACTCGTTTGGTATTTTCTGCAGAAGCACTGGGTCATCATCAGAAGAAAAGTCATATACTTGATGAGGAAAATCATTAAAATACCATTTCCGGTTCTTTATATCAAGGACAATTTCTGCTTTTTGTAAAAAGTCTATACCCAACAAAGTGCGATTTCCTTTTGCTTTGGGCAAAACAATTAATTCAGTTTGAAAAGATTTTCCTTTAACTTGGATAGTTACTTCAGTGTATAGAACTTCACCATCAAGTTTACCTCCATTAGCTAGAGTCATTGTTATCACTTTGGACTTAAAAGAAACTCCTTGGCCTTTTAATAAATTATACAAAGTTTCTCCAGCAATAGAATTAGTTGCACCTGTATCGGTACACGCTGTACCGTAAAATCTGGAGGCACGGCAGTGCCTCCGCCAAGTCGAGAGAAGACAGCCGTAAGCATACTTTTCTGGAAGCAACTCAGGGCACTTTTGACCCCCCCATATCTCCGCGCTGGAGTATCCCAGAAATTTTAAACTTCAATTATAGAGAGTATTTGGCCCACAGGACCAAAATTTAAAATTACAACTTTCTGTCTTTTCTAGTTCAGGCGATATATGAACTCAAACATTCGATTTTTTGTCACTTCTTACTCACTCGTTCACGCGTCATCAAAAAGATTGGGTAGATCCCGTAGCCCCAGAAACTTGACATTTGGAAAAAAGGTAGTGTTTAGGATACAAAGAAAGGAAAAATTATAAAATCCAGAAAATTCGAAAAAAAAACATTCGAAAATTCAACAAATTCCATCAAAATTGAAAATTGAAAATAATACGATCTTGTAGTCTTGGAAACTTAAGATTTGGTGTGAAGGTAGTGTTTAACATCCAGAAAAAGAAAACATCAAAAACACCAAAAAAATCGAAAGCAAAATTGAAAAAATCGAAGAAATTGAAAAAAACCGGAAATTTGAAGACAATCCGATTTTGTTGCGCTAGAAAATTCAAATTAGGAATAAAGGTAGTATTTAGGATACAGAAAAAGGAAAATTCAAAACATCCAGAAAATTCGAAAAAAAAAATAAAAAAATTCGAAAATAATTGAAAAAATGAAAATAATTTGATACGATAACGCTCGTATTTATAAATTAATTTGGATGAAACTAATTGTGTGTGTTAAGCTCACCAATGCCTCGACCGAGTTCGTTGGCCAGCTTGGTCCGCCATCTTGTTTCAAGATGGCGGCCACGGAAAATTTTAAAACTAAAATAAATATACAAAAAAGTTTAAAAAAATCAAGTTTATTTTTTAATTAGGTGTTAGGACTTGATACAAGGATTCCAGAGCATGTTTTGTTTTACCTCTATCTTAAAAATTGGCTGAGATAGAGCAGTTTGAAATTCTAGGGTGGCTGACATTTTGAAACAAAACAGCACATTACAAAAAACCAACGATAAATTTATGGTCAATAATAGTCAAGCAGGTGCAATCCCGAATGAATACTCCGTGTTATTATAACTGTAACTTTGACTTCGAAATTTTGATACGTTGCATTTTCTATTTGTTGATATTTTTGAACTATGATTTACGCTAAGTGAAATGTTGTTGTTGAAGAGGGATTTTCCATGTAAATCCGAAACGTCCTATTTTAATATGTTTTTAATGTTTTATGAAAGTGTATTGTAATGTCTGTAATTTTAATGATTTTAATATAAACTAGATGGAACCCGTCAAAATTTGACGGCAAACAACTTGATAGTACCATAAAAATAAAATTTATAGTTGCTTTAACTTGACAAATTTCATAGTGGGGAGGATAATATGATTAAGTGGTCACAGACCTTTCCAATGATATATAACATGAGGGTTGTGTGCAAAATTTAGAAAGTACCCCTTGGGGGGGGGGCAAAGTGGGGAGATGGGCATCGGAGATGCATAATATGATATAAGTGGTCACAGGCCTTTCCAGTGATATATAACATGAGGGTTGTGTGCAAAATTTAGAAAGTACCCCTTGGGGAGGGAGGGGGGGGCAAAGTGGGGAGATGAACATCGGAGATGCATATTATGATTAAGCAGCCACAGACCTTTCCAACAATATATGACATGAGGGGTGTCAACAAAATTTAGAAAAGTATCCCTTGGGGGGGTGGGGGGGGGCAAAGTGGGGAGTTGGACATTTGAGATGCATAATATGATTAAGTGGTCACAGACCTTTAAAATGATATATAACATGAGGGTTGTGTGCAAAATTTATAAAGTACCCTTTGGGGGGGTGGGGGGGCAAAGTGGGGAGATGGACATCAGAGATGCATAATACGATTAAGCAGTCACAGACCTTTCCAATGATATATAACATGAGGGTTGTGTGCAAAATTTATAAAGTACCCTTTGGGGGGGGGGGGGCAAAGTGGGGAGATGAACATCGGAGATGCATAATATGATTAAGCAGTCACAGACCTTTCCAACAATATATGACATGAGGGGTGTCAACAAAATTTAGAAAAGTATCCCTTGGGGGGGTGGGGGGGGGCAAAGTCGGGAGTTGGACATTTGAGATGCATAATATGATTAAGTGGTCACAGACCTTTCCAATGATATATAACATGAGGGTTGTGTGCAAAATTTATAAAGTACCCTTTGGGGGGGTGGGGGGGCAAAGTGGGGAGATGGACATCAGAGATGCATAATACGATTAAGCAGTCACAGACCTTTCCAATGATATATAATATGAGGGTTGTGTGCAAAATTTATAAAGTACCCTTTGGGGGGGGGCAAAGTGGGGAGATGGCCATCGGAGATGCATAATATGATTAAGCAGTCACAGAGCTTTCCAACAATATATAACATGAGGGGTGTCAACAAAATTTATAAAAGTTCCTTCCTTAGGGGGGGGGGGTGGCGGGATGGACCCCGGAGATGCATAACATGAATAAGCGGTCAAAGACTTTTCCAGCGATATATCACATGAGAGGTGTCTGCAAAATTTAGAAAAGTGTCCCACTTGGGGGGGGGGGATAGACCCGAGATGCATAATATGATTAAGCAGTCACAGACCTTTCCAATGATAAATAACATGAGGGTTGTGTGCAAAATTTATAAAGTACCCTTTGGGGGGGGAGGGGGGGGTGGCGGGATGGACCCCGGAGATGCATAACATGAATAAGTGGTCAAAGACTTTTCCAGCGATATATCACATGAGATGTGTCAACAAAATTTATAAAAGTGCCTTCCTTAGGGGGGGGGGTGGTGGCTGGATGGACCCTGGAGATGCATAACATGAATAAGCGGTCAAAGACTTTTCCAGCGATATATCACATGAGAGGTGTCTGCAAAATTTAGAAAAGTGTCCCACTTGGGGGGGGGGGATAGACCCGAGATGCATAATATGATTAAGCAGTCACAGACCTTTCCAATGATATATAACATGAGGGTTGTGTGCAAAATTTATAAAGTACCCTTTGGGGGGGGGGAGGGGGGGTGGCGGGATGTACCCCGGAGATGCATAACATGAATAAGCGGTCAAAGAATTTTCCAGCGATATATCACATGAGAGGTGTCTGCAAAATTTAGAAAAGTGTCCCACTTGGGGGGATAGACCCGAGATGCATAACATGAAAAAGAGGTCACAGGCGTTCCAACTTGCAACTTTTTCTCGAAGGCATTTGACAATATTAAATTTTTTTTTACCCAAGACAATTTAACGATATTCTTAATTTTTTTGCGTAATTCGTCAAACGTTCATGGAAAAAATCATGAAATTCGCTAATCAATAGTTGATAAATTATAAAATTCAACAATCGATAGCAGTAAAATCGGTCAATCGATAATGGAAAAATCACAAAATTCATCAAATGGTTCACGTAAAAAAAATTGTCCTGCACACTGATGATATGATCAAAAGGGTTTTGAAGTATAGGACAAAATTAGCACTTGCCAAACAGCGAGTAATCCTGAAAATTTGGCAATGGACTTTATTGCCACCACTGGTCAAACATAATAGTCACACTCACCAATTGCGATGATTGAATGGAAAAAGATTTTTTTCTCCGCTGTCGCTCGACAAATTTCGAAACCATTTGGCGAATTTCACGATTTTTTCTCCGAAATTGACGGATTGTGATTTTTTTTCTCGAAGCCATTTGACGATATTCGAAAACTTTTCCCCCCGAAACCAGTTGATGAATTTTGCGATTTTTCCACTGTCGATTAATGAATTTTGCGATTTTTCCGCTATCGATTGACGAATTTATCAACTATTGATTAATGAATTTCATGATTTTATCCATGAACGAACAAATTGCGCACTTTCTTTCCGCTAATGTTTGACACATTTCGCCCTTTACAATTCAGCCAATGAGTTGAACGTTGTTTCTTTCCAGAAATGTCAAGAATGAAACAATGATTCTTTAGGATGAATTTTCTTCGTTCGATGCACCATGGAAGAAAGAATGTGTGCAATGCAGCAACGGGCGTCACAGACTTTTTAGGGCACCTGCAGACTAAAAACATCTAACCAATCTTCGCGGGGGGGGGGGGGGGGGAGAATCACAGATTTCGTCAAATGATTGAGGAAAAAACACTAAATTCATCAAAGGATCATGGGGAAACATGACTTTCGTTAAAAGACATCAGAAAAAACATTAATTATGCAAAAGGATCGTGAAAGATAAGCAAATTTTGTCAAAGAATCGCAAAAAAGGAAAGTTCACCAAAAGGTCATGCTTTTTTACTAAATTTCGTCTAAAAATTGCGGAATAAAATGTATTTTATCAAAGAATCGCTGGAAAATGCGAATTTCGTTAAGGATCATGAGAAAAATGCGAAATTCTTCAAAGGATCGCTGAAAAAACATGAATTTCGTCAAAGAATTGCTGAAAAAACATGAATCTCGCCCAATAATAGAAAAATCATGGTTCATAATCATTATATCTAGTAGTATATGTAAATACAGTTTGTGATATAAGACAAAATTAACACTCACCAATCGGCGAGTAATACTGAAAATTGGTAATTGATGTTATTGCCAGTACTGGCTAAACTTAATAGTCACACTCGCCAATTGCGATGATTGAATGTAAAACGAAATTTTTTTCCCGCTGTCACTCAAAGAATTTTTAAACCATTTGGTGAAGTTTTTCCCGAAACCATTTTGTGAATTTCCCGATTTTTTCTTCAAAATCATTTTTCAACAATATTCGACCCAATACGCATGCGTCAAAAAAATCGCCGGCCAATGAGGTGAGAGTCTATTACTGTCTCTATTAACGTGTTTGGGATCATCTCCTGTTTTTTTTTTTCTTGCACATTGCATTAAACCTAGGAAGGTATTTATATAGAACTCACTGTGGAGTGTTTAGAAGGTATTTATTTTATTTATTATAATTTGTATGAATACTTAGGTGTCCATTTCGGATTTACTGTTTAAAAATGAATTTAGGCTCATTTAACATTCGCAAAATCAATCCCGATGGAAATTGTGTTTTTAGATCTCTATCATTTTGTGTATATAGTACAGAAAATAATTATTCAAACGTACGTAAAATATCGTAGAACACGTAATACAAAATTGGACCACTTATAGTCCGTTTATTATCGGGGATGAATCTTATGGTGTTCCGATTGCTAATGAAAACGATTATGTAAATATATGGTTCTTCATAGAAGTATGTGCTTCTTCACACTTCAATAGAAGCATTGTTTAAATTAATATAATTCTACAAATATGATGCAGTTTTAAAATATTGAGTAATGATTAATATAGTCAAGGAATCTACTCATATACGTAATTAAGTTTTGGTACTTCTCTATTATCTCATCGACCACTTTTCATAACAAAAAACTATCGCCAAACTGTAACGCCAAATAAACGGGAGAACGTTGTCATTAATACACGCAAATGTTGAATTAAAAACCACTTGACGACATAACAAACACGTATAATGCTTCCGACATCAAGTAAATGGGATTGCATTTTTGGCATTTAATCATACATTTTGGCAATAGTATTTTGTTATGAAAAGTGGACGATGGGATAATAGAGAAGTACCTAAGTTTTTTATACCAATTTTGAAAATTTATCTTTTTTTGACATTTAAAAAAAATAACAGAAAAAACATTACAAATTTGCCCATTTGCTCAGCGGTCAAAGGATTAAGAAAATATTAATGATTAGCGGAACTGGTTCTAGCTATGAAGTAATATTATTTTGCTCAAAAACCCCCAGCAAAAAAATAATTACAAAGAATAAGTAATCGTCTTTAAATATACAAAAAACAATGTGATTAATGGCCAGGATTTTTTTACATATAACATTTTTTATATACAAAATAAAAACCGAAATAACCTCATTCATTTCACCCGATGTCAAAAATAGTTTTGTTTTCCACATTCTTGGGCAAAGCACTAAATCAATAAAATCACCAATTTGTGACAAATTATGAGTTTCATATGAATCGCCCATGAACGGACATGCAAACTGGTAAAAAATGAATGTAATAAATTAAAACATTCAAGATTTGTATACATACAAACAATACAATGTAAATATTAATATTGTTTGTATATATACTTCTTTGTATACATATATTGTTTGTATACATACAAACAAATATAATGTAAACATTATTCAAATATTAAGAGTTTACAAATCAAAACATTCTAAACATTTGTATACATACAAACAATATAATGCATACATACTCTTTACAAATTAAATAGCACACTTATGTAATGACAAAACTTTTAAATCGAATAGAGATAATATATTTCTGTTAAAAAATAATGCTAAAGTTCAGACTTACATATATTATACATTCACATAAAGCTAGTCACATTCCTGCATATTTATTAAATATTTAGTTGCTAAATATAGAAATAATATTTTATAATTTATATTCAGGCGCTCAGATTCGCTTTTTTCGAACACATAATAATAAAAATATTACTACCGTGCGTACTGTCTTTTGACATTATATTTACATAATCGAATTCATTATCAATCGGAACACCATAAGATTCATTCCCGATAATAAACAGACCATAAGTGGTCCAATTTTGTATTACGTGTTCTACACGTTTGAATAATTATTTTCTGTACTATATAAACAAAATGATAGAGATCTAAAAAAAAAATTTCCATCGGGATTTCGCCAACTTATGAGCCTAAATTCATTTTTAAACAGTAAATCCGAAATGGACATCTAAGTATTCATACAAATTACAATAAATAAAATAAATAAATAAAATAAATACCTTCTAAACACTCCACAGTGAGTTCTAGATAAATATCTTCCTAGGTTTAACGCAACGTGACAACAGAAAAAAACAACAGATGATACGATCCCAAACACGTTTGTAGAGATAGTCATAGACCCTCACCTCATTGGCCGGTGATTTTTTGACGCATGCGTATTCGATCGAATTTCGATGGAATAGATTTGACAGAATTACCAAACAGCTTTAAATATATGGATTTATAAGTTTTAGTGAACGCGATTTCTCGCAAATTATTTTCTTTCATTGTTGTAATCATTTTCCCAATCATACGCATAAAACTATATATTCATATCCATTAGCGAAAAATTCTCGCCAAACTTGGCGACAATTAACGAAATCTCGCCAAATTTGGCGATAAAAATAAGTCTTCATAAATGAAGCCAACTTGGCTATAGCTCAATAATTTGGCGAATTTCTTATTCAAATTCAGTGTAAACGAATCTTTTGTAAACGGTTTCTTTGCATTTTAACTTGCTGTTTTCGAGTAACATTAGCTAAAATTTTAAAACGAAGATATAGGAAAGCTACCTTTTCCTGCCGGTACAGGCCGGAGGACCTTTTTATGAGTTGTCGGATGCAATGTATGTTTTGTATTAAATAAAGTAAAACATTGAAAAACAAATCCCACAGGATGGGGATAGTTTGTTTTAGATAGATTTTAAGATAATTGTCCTATTAGCTAGTACACCTTCCGTTATTGTTTTGTGTTATTTTTCCGGGATTATGCTTTTCTTTTCTTTTGTTTACGAATTTTGTAATAGAAAAGTATCGCTATAGACTGGCTACGTTATAGACCTTTTTTTTTATAGACAGGTTCATTTTCTTTCACAGGCTTTACTCTATTTAATTTATATATGAAATATTTGTTGTTAAAAGATGTTGGACGCACAAAAATTATCACATCTCTCCCTCCCTCCCGACATTACTGGTTGGTTATGGCTTGATAGTTCTTTCTAAATAAAATCATGGTGATTCTAAGATTCTCTTTATTTATCTCTAAATTGAACATAAACGATCCTAAGAAAACGGATCAATGAATTACTATATTGGCATGAGGAAATTTAGTTGCAGAAAAATGGAGCATATAGCTAACATTAAGTCTAATAGGAAAACCACAGCCTTGGCAAGATCTGGAGGCACGGCAGTGCCTCCGCCAAGTCGATAGATGACAGCCGTAAGCATACTTTTCTGGAAGCAACTCAGGGCACTTTTGACCCCCCCATATCTCCGCGCTGGAGTATCCCAAAAATTTGAAACTTTGTTTTTCTAGAGTATTTGGTACACAGAACCAAAATTTAAAATTACAACTTTCTGTGTTTTCTAGTTCAGACGATATATGAACTCAAACATTGGATTTTTTGTCACTCACTCACTCACTCGTTCACGCGTTATCAAAAAGATTAGGTTGATCCCGTAGCCCTAGAAACTTGACATTTGGAAAAAAGGTAGTGTTTAGGATACAAAGAAAGGATAAATTATAAAATCCGGAAAATTTGAAAAAAAAAAAACATTCGAAAATTCAACAAATTCCATCAAAATTGAAAATTGAAAATAATACGATCTTGTAGTCTTAGAAACTTAAGATTTGGTGTGAAGGTAGTGTTTAGTATCCAGAAAAAGAAAACATCAAAAACACCAAAAAAATCGAAAGCAAAATTGAAAAAATCGAAAAATCGAAAAATTTCAAATAATCCGATTTTGTTGCGCTAGAAACTTGGAATTCGGAATAAAGGTAGTATTTACGATGCAAAATAAGGAAAAATTAAAAAATCCAGAAAATTCGAAAAAAAATTCAAAAATTCGAAAAATTCGTAAAAAATTGAAAAAATTAAAATAATTTGATTTTTTAGCCTTAGAAACTTAAAATTCGCAGTAAACATACTGTTTGGGATTCAGAATAAGTTAAAATAAAAAACGCAATAAAATTCGAAAATAAAATCCAAAAGTCGGAAAAATAAAAAAATAACGAAAATTTGAAAATAATTCGATTTTATAGCGCTAGAAACTTGAAATTTGGAATAAAGGTAATATTTAAGATACTAAATAAGGAAAAATTAAAAAATAGGCATAATTCAAAAAATACCTATAAATTAGTGCAGACGATATATGAACTCAAAGTTTCGATTTTTTGTCACTCACTCACTCTTGCGTCATCAAAAAGATTGGGTAGATCCCGCAGCCACAGAAACTTAAAATTTGGAATAAAGCTAGTGTTTCGGATACAAAGAAAGGAAAAATTATAAAATCTGGAAAATTAAAAAAAAAAAAACATTCGAAAATTCAAAAAAATCGAACAAAATTGAAAATTGAAAATAACACGATCTTGTAGTCTTAAAAACTTAAAATTAGGTGTGAAGTAGTGTTTAGAATTCAGAAAAAGAAAACATCAAAACACAAAAAAAAAATTAAAAATAAAATCGAAAAATCGAAAAAAATGGAAAAAGTTCAAATAATCAAATTTTGTTGCGCTAGAAACTTGGAATTCGGAATAAAGGTAGTATTTAGGATGCAAAATAAGAAAAAATTAAAAAATCCAGAAAATTCGAAAAAAAATCAAAAATTCGAAAAAAATTAAAATAATTTGATCTTTTGGCCTTAGAAATTAAAAATTCGCAGTAAAGATAGTGTTTAGGATTCAGAATAAGTTAAAATAAAAACGCAATAAAATTCGAAAATAAAATCAAGAAATCGAAAAATAAGGAAATTTTGAAAATAATTCGATTTCATAGCGCTAGAAACTTGAAATTTGGAATAAAGGTAATATTTAAGATACTAAATAAGGAAACATTAAAAAATATGGATAGTTAAAAAAAATCGAAAATTTCAAAAAAAAAAAAAAAAAAAAAAAAAGAGTGAAAATGAAAATAATATGATCTCGTAGTCTTAGAAACTGAAAATTTTGTGTAAAGGTAGTGTTTAGGATTCAGAAAAAGAAAAAATTAAAAACACAACAAAAATTGAAAAAAAAATCGAAAAAAAAAAAAGGAAAATTTGAAAATAATTCGATTTTGTAAAGCTAGAAACTTAAAATTTGGAATAAAGGTAGTATTTAGGATACAAAATAATAATAATAATAATAATAATAATAAATCTGTAAAATTCGAAAAAAAAATTCGAAAATCCGAAAAATTGAAAAAAATTCGATTTTGTAGCTTTAGAACTTAAAATTCGGCGTAAACTTATTGTTTAGGATACAGAAAAAAGAAAAATTAAAACACAATAAATTCGAAAATAGAATAAAAAAAACTCGAAAAAGATCGGAAATTTCAAAATAATTCGATTTTGTAGCGCTAGAAACTTGAAATTTGTAATAAAGGATACAAAATAAGAAAAAATTAAAAAATCCAGAAAATTAAAAAAATTCGAAAATATCAAAAATTTAAAATAATTTTATCTTGTAGTCTTAGAAACTTAAAACTTGGTGTAAAAGTAGTATTTACTATTCAATAAAAGGAACAATTAAAATATTCGTTAAATTCGAAAATAAAATCGAAAAATCGAAATATCTTTAAGAAATCGAAAATTCGAAAACAATTTGATTTTGTACTGCTAGAAACATTAGTTTTAAGATAATTGTCCTATTAGCTAGTACAACGCCCCTAATTGTTTTATGTTATTTCCCCCGGATTATGGTTTTCTTTTCTTTCGTTTACGAATTTCGTTATAGAGAAGTTCCGCTATAGACTGGCTACGATATAGGCGATTTCTTTATAGACAGGTTTGTTTTCTTTCACAGGTTGTACTCTATGTACTTCACATATGAAATATGGATTGTTAAATGTTGTCATCCCCACAAAAATTTTCACAGCTCCCCCTACCCTCCCGACATTACTGGCTGGTTATGGCTTGATAGTCCTTTCTAAATAAAATTATGGTAACTCTAAGATTCACTTGATGTATCTCTAAATTGAACCTAAATGATCCTAAGAAGACGGATCAAATAATTACTATATTGGCATGACAATCAGGTAACTTAGAATTAAAATCGAAAAATCAATAAATTTATAAAAAGTCGAAAATTTGAAAATAATTCGATTTTGTAGTCCTAGAAGCTTGACATTTGGCAGAAAGGCAGGGTTTAGTACACAAAGTAAGGAAAAATTAAAAAAATCTGTAAATAATAAAAAAAAAAGACTAAAAAAACAAAAAAAAACATCAAATAAAGGAATATAATTTGATTTATTGGAAATTTCCGGAAATTTTAATTTTGGCTTTCTTTTCACACTAAAAAGTTCTTTTATGTTAAATATCAAGTATCTAGGGCTGCGAGTAATATCTCAGATGGATATCACCTATCCTGGAAGCAATTGAGAGTACTTTTGACACCCCCCCCCCCCCTCCCATAACTTAGTGCTTGCCTAGGAACCTGAAATCTCTTTTTATCTACAGTACTTTGCAAACGAAACTAGAGCTTCAACTTTTTTATACCTGTAAATAATAGGGACAGAGTGTGGGCTTAGCGAAAATCAGTGGATGATCTCAAGAAAAGGAGAAAATCAAGAAAAGGAGGATTACTTACAAAAAGAAGTGAAATCTCATCAAAAAGTCACCTGTAAAAAATGCATCCAAGTCTCGTAACTCATTTACCGTAAAAAGTACTGAGATCGTATAAAGCCAAGTTTAACTATCTTATTAACTCTGAAATTTTCATTCGCAAATCACTCCTAGTCTCTACATCTTTAGTTAATTATTATTTTGTGACTTGGCAATTACGCATCACAGGGAAGTTATTACACCTTACTATGTTATGGAATAGGATGGGATAATTTAATTAAGGCAAAGTTACTACACTTTAATATGTTATAGTATTATTTGATTAAGACTAACTATATACATCACATTCTCGTGCTACGTAATTGCCAAGTCACAAAATAATAATTAACTAAAGATGTAGAGACTAGGAGTGATTTGTGAATGAAAATTTCAGAGTTAATAAGATAGTTAAACTTGGCTTTATACGATCTCAGTACTTTTTACGGTAAATGAATTACGAGACTTGGCTGCATTTTTTACAGGTGACTTTTTGATGAGATTCATTTATATGGACATCCAAGATGGGAAGGTGGGCAGAGTCTGCTACACAGGTATACAGATCTACGCTATTAAACTCTTTAGATTTTGTTTTAAGAGAGGGATTACACTTAGGACATTTCGAACGAATAACCCCGGGATTCCCACATCCATAACAAGTTACAGTTGCATGTTTGTCATTATTTACATATCGCGAGTTTATATATTTTGGGGAAGGGGTAGTATTTTTATAATTTCCAAAATGTTCGTTAGCTTCAGTTTTGGTTATTTGATTTTTAGAGAATTCCTGACCATTTGAAGTTCTCGGGAAACCATATTTCTGTGTTTCACGCGTTTTTGAATTACTTGCTGATTTTTGAGAATGTGGTTTGATATTTTCGTATATGTCAAGCTTTTCTGCCAACACGACAGGATCATTTAGTTTGTCCCAACCATCTAAATAACGATTTTTATATTCTGGTGGGCACTTTCTTTTAATCTGATCAGCAATTATAAGTTCTTTTTAACTTTTCAAATGAATCAATTTCTAATTCCGATAACCAATCCTCAAAATAATTTTGAATTTCAAAGTAAAAATCTTTCCATGTAGAATTTTCTCTTTTCTGATTACGGGTGAACAATACCCTAAACCTCTCTGCTGTTAACCTAAATCTATTTAACAGTATATCGCGAATATGTTCATAATTTTTAAACATCGTTTCAGGCTCTCTTGCTATAAGTTTAGCAATATCGTTTGGAAGAACGCCAAGTAATTGTGAAACCCAGAAGTCTTTAGGGAGTCCCTAAAGACTTCTGGGACACTTAGCAATTTCATCTGACGTTCAAACATTGTCAAAAACGACATATCATCTTTATTCATCTTGGAATAAATATTGGTAGGATATTTTTAATATCTATGCGCATTTGATTGAAATCCAGTTGATTCTGTGGAACAGTTGTCACGTTAGGGGTTTGAGCTTGTAGTTTAAGTTTTTCTAGTTCATACGCTCTCTCATCCGCGACACGCTTCTCCTCCAACTTTCGTTCTTCCGCGACACGCGTCTCATCTAACCTTCGTTCTTCTGCGCTTTCCTGTTTCTTTCTATCATCCACTATAGTAAGGAATGCCTCTTTCACAAATTGCTCATCATCTTTAAATAGAGCGCACTTTATAATTTTATCACGTAAGACCGCAATTGTATCACCTGTATCCGGAGCAATGTCTAATTCGATAGCTAAATTATACAAATCAATTTTTTTTCCCTTTGCCAGAAACGTCATTTTTCTCAAAGCAGTTATTTCAATTATCTATACCCAGAATACTTAAATTGCAAAATTATATGTAATTCTTGACCTAAAATCACTAACAAAACAACTACCTTCCCTTTACAGGTAACTATAAGCAGGTAAATATAAACAGATAAATATATCAAACTTTTATAACCACTTGATAAAACATATAGGAAATAATTTAATAACATACTAAAATTTACTACCAATTAACCATGAGCTCATTTAAATCTCTATACGAAATATTAATATTCAGCCATTTACCAATTTAACTTACACTGTATATAAAACTTTCAATTCAAACACAAGTATTATAGATAATCTGAATTTATCACCAATAAAGATAAAAGCAACACAATTTATAAATAAAATACTTACTCTACATCTTAAAAAAATAATATGAGAAATAATTATAGAAAGTTATTGAAATGACGTATTTTATAGAGCTAAATAAATAAAGATAAAATGTATTTTACTTAAAGAACATTTCATTAAAAAAAAATGTATATATTATCAAAGGAATAATATAAATATTTTATGTCATTAATCTTTCGTAACTTACCAAAACCAATGAACAAAACAAAAAATATATATACACCGTTTAAAAAAAGAAATAAAATAAAACAAAACCGCTAAGCTCTGGATCCAGCAAAAAAAAAATTCTTCCAAACTTTTATAAACATAACAAATAAATTAGAAATAGATGATCATCCCATAAAATAAAGAGAAAGTTAAAAAAAAAATGAAATGCGTAACTTTCATTCACTAAAACAGCAGCGAATAGATGTAAGATCTTTTGTTTCTTTTCGAGGTCAAACTACATCACACTTGAAAACACTGAACTTTTAATGCTGAAAAACAAATAAGGCAGGTTGCGGTGATTTTTCACAGTATAGTTTCAAAATCAGAATGATTTTTTTTTTCTCCTGATGAATGAAAAAGAAGTCACGTGAATTTCCACAAAATTAGCTATCGGGCGGATGCTTCACAAAATTTCACAGCATAAATAATAAATAGGAGGGTTCTAAATAATTTCACAACATATATGGAATATTTGTTGAATATACACGTTGGATTACGTAGACGATTCACAAATTATCGTGATGATAAATAGTTTTAAAACTTCTTTCAAAACGAAACTAGGATGGGCGGGTAAAATGTAGAATGCATACGATTCCTTCACTTTAAAAGACTCGAAACCAGGATGGTTCACGATTGAGGACGATTTTTAGAAACTTTGAAACCGGGGTGGTTTCCTTTTAATCTCACTTTTAATTTCACAAACAACACACAATGACTCTTTTAATTTCACACATAACAGATCAGCATTGCACTGAAAGACTTCACAAACACTCGAATCAGGATGATTCCTTGAAACACAGAACCAGGCCAGGCCGGCTCTTTCGATTTCACAAACAAAACGGATCCAGGACGGTATAAAATATTCCACAGACCTTCAGAATCGGGACGATTCTTTCATTCGAAACCAGACGATTTTCTCTTCTTTTACGTTAGGCACCATTTGTAATGTTTGTGCTGGTCTGGTGTGGGTTTTGTCAAGGACACACACATCTTAAGACATCACAATTTTAATAATATACAGCACAAAACGACAAAACACAAAACAGAATAGAAAATCAACATTTGGTCTCGGGACGAGATCCATTCTCGAAAACTAACTGTTACAACACAACTACATCTACCGAGTTACAGAACCGCGAAAAGTTACTCGCTCTCTTCAGTTCAGTTCGGACTTGGCAAAATATCTGCTAAAAGTGGCAATAGCGCCATCTATACGTTGTTTCATTTAGGGAAAGGCAGTTATTTTGTTATAATACCCAATTCTCGGAAATTTAGGTTTTGAATATCTGAATATTACATTATGTCAGAGTTATTTATGTTTTATCCGAGTGTTACAGAAACATGTTAAAATATTTAAGTCCTGTGAAAATTTTTGACTTTCACCCATGCAGGTTGACTTCAAATGGAATTTTCGGGTTTGAGTTGGGTACAACCTGACCCGCGCAGGATTCTAAATCAGGAGAAATATAAGATAAATTTGTCAATCATTTTTCAATTTTTCAATGATAATTAAAAAAATTTTTAGATCTAATTTCCATTTATACAAATTGAAAATTTTCAATAATTAGAATATTTAAATTATTTAAAGCAAGTTTTGAAATCTCATTGTTTACTTGAGTGAAAAATTTATGTTTATCTATCTGCCTATATTTTTCATAGTAAAAAAAAATTGTTTAAAAGAAAAAGGTTGCCAACTAATGTGAAAAAATGCAGACATAATGACATTGGTGATCCAGACTTTGCACTTTATCTTCATCAACTACTTGCTCTGGCTTTTGTTCCTAAGGGCAAAGTTTTCGAGTCTTATAAAAATTTAATTAACTCTCTATGGTTCGAAGAATATGAGACTAGGCTAGGCAAGCTCTTAAACTATTTTGAGAGCATTTTGATAAGACAGCTCGAGCTTGTACAAGCAAACAGATAAAGAGTATTGCACTATTCTGTGGGATTGTGAAACTGATTTGAAGTAACTGAAAGAGGTAGTCCAAGGACTCACCATGTAACACAGTTTTTGTTTCTGGGCAATCAACAGACTTGTATAAAACCAAAAACTTTCTGCGCACGTAAGAGCTGAAGTCTTATAAAATATTTTGTCAGTGCATTTAGAGCCCAATCCTTAATATTTTCATAAGTGTCTGTAATGTCACAACAAAGTTTTGAATCTTTAACTATCTGAATGCTTTTTGTGTGCAAACAGTAAATAAATCGTACAATAAAATTAAAGAATATTTTTTAACATCTTTAAAAAAAAAAAAAAAAAAAATTCTGCAAAGTTCCGAATTTTGCAGAAAATTTTCCACGCCATGCGTGCGTCTATATTATACAACTCTGGCAATCAATATCATTTTATAATTGTTTCTATCATAAAAACATGAAAAATTTTTATTTCCCTGCAAAAACTTTGGTTTTGTGGTCAGGACAACAGAAATTTGTATATTGTTATTAAGGAAACATGCAAATTTTCGGGTTTATCTTTATTTAAAGACAAAAAGAGAACATTATATTTCAAATCAATAGTATATTTTTACCAAAATTCTACAAATTGATGACAAGGAGCGTGGAAATGTGTAGTTTTGCGAGTGTGTGTCATATCACTTTCATGAATAAGTCCCCAAATATAGTCCCCCCATCATGTGTTCATTGTAGGTTCCCTGGTAGCGATGTTAAAAATGTTGCATGTCCTGATGAAAGTGCTTTTCTTGCTCCTCTGATTAGGCATCCCTGTTCTCGTTGAAGCTATTAGGGATATGTACTTTGAGAGACATCCTGCAGCCAATTTTGCTGTAATTTTTAACCAGAGTCTCAACCAATTCAATACATTTCTCAGCTTTATGATTTTTAAAGGAAGCCTTTAATACTTTAACAAAACTGATCCATGACTCATTCTCATTTGCTACGAGAAGCTTGGGAAACTCTTGACATTCACAACAAAAATGCCAGCTTTAACTTTTGCTTCAGAAAGCTTTGGGAACAGATGTTGTAGATAGTTGAATGCTGCAGATTCCTTGTCCAACGCTGTCACAAATTGCTTCATCAGTCCCAGTTTTATGTGCAAAGGTGGCATTAGTACCTTTTGAGGGTCTACAAGTGGCTCCCATTTAATGTTGTGCTTCCCCACAGAATTCAGTACGTTTAGGCCATATTGTTTATGGTGGTGTGCTTTAGTGTCCCTGCTTTCTTACAGACAAAGATAGCATGGAAACTTAGTAAACCCTACTTGAAGACCCATCAAGAAGCCAATCATTTTGAAGTCTCCAATAATTTCCCAACCATATTTTTCATATTTAAATGCATTCAGCAATCTTTTCACATTGTGGTACTCTTTTTTAAGTTGTGCTGAATGGTCAAGGGAAATAGACAGAAACTTTTAACCATTATGGAGTAATACTGCTCTCAGACTTTTTGATGAACTGTCTATAAAGAGCCGCCACTCACTAAGATGAAAAGGAATCCAACATTCTCAAACAAACCAGTTACATCATGACAGTAGCAGAGTTCATCTTTTTTTTGATGAAAAATGTGGAAAAATTGTTATGTCGCTTCCTCTGATTCGACACTTTCCCAGTTTCATCTAACAAGTTCCACTGCTTCAGTCTGGATGTTAAGAGCTCAGAATTGGACTTTGTAAGACTGAGGTCTCTTATCAAATCATTAAAGTCCTTTTGGTTGGGATAGTATGGTTTCTGTTCATTGGTTCCACCTTAATCACTGTAATTAGGGTCATCAAAATCTTCTGCACTTTCCGAGCTGTCATCATTAGTTTCATCTCCCTGTGTAGGATTAGGAACAGGAAGTTCAGGGCCATGTGACACAGGAGCAATGGATGATGGTATGTTGGAATAAATGACTGCAGGTGCTTTCTTGCCAGTCCGTCGTTTAGAAGGGTCCACCATGCAGAAGTAGCAGTTCGTAGAATGATCCATGTGTTTTCACCAAATTCTTGGAACACCAAACTTCATAGCCCTTTTTTCCCCTGGTACCATCCTTCCAGAGTGTTCTTACAGGTTGCACAAGTCACATGTGAAGCTCAGGATTTGTCCTGGTCTCTAACAGCCATCCCGAAGTAAGCCTTATACGCTTCACACATTTTAACTAATGATGAAATGGGATATTTTTTTCCTCTTGTTTTAATAAATTCCCCACAAATAAAACAAGGCATCTGTTGGATGCTTGCAACTTCTTGAAGCCATATCTGAGTTGAATCAACAGTCAAACAATTATAGGAAAAATCTCACTGACTGTGGGTACCTTGAAAATTAAAAAGAAATCTTTATTAGTATCAGACTTATGAAACAGACAGTAATTTGTATTCAAATAAGAGTTTTTGCCGATTAGAAAATATTCTGCTAAAAAAAGTGGTACCAAAAGAGTTAAAAATTTTTTTTAAGTTGGCAGCTATGTAAATATCACTGTGACAGCCACAAAGCGAAGTTTCAGGGGTATAACTACTCTTTTCTATGTACTTGCTGCTCAATTAAACATAAACCAATACTGTCAAACCAGAAACAGAACATTTTTGAAAATTTGTTACATAGTGAATGCAATAGAAAGGATTGTATCAGTATGTTTCTACGCTGCTTCTTGGTTATCATCCTACCATTTGGAAACTCATTGGCAGTCTGGCATTAGAACAAAGAAAAAATGAAGCCAACATTGAATAGTGCATTTGGCAGCTTCATTCCTCCATCTGCAAGAAAATCTTACAAATTTGACATCAGAATATTTTGACTGTCATCAATGATTTTGAAAATAGGGAGCTAATGGATTATTTGCATGGTATAGCTCATAATTTTAATTTAACCCTTTAGAGTTGGTTCTATTCCATTACAGTTGCATTAGGTAAAAACTTTCAAGTAAGTTTATTTATTTGTAATTTTTAATTTCCAGTTGTATTCTGATTTTTGATTGTCATAATTTAGCATCTTTATATTTGCTTTGCCATAATTTTGAGCTGAAATTGGCATATGTTTAAAATTGCTTTTTCTGAGAGGACTGCATCAATTTGATCATATTAAAAAAATCTGTGCATCAAGTTGATCATATTAGAAACAACTTTGTATTCTGTTTATAGAGATATTTTTATCCCTTGAATTTATAACCTTACTAGTTTTTCTAGTAAAATTCTACTTTTGAATTCTACTCTAGTTTTTTTTTTTTTTTTCAAAGTTTATTTTTTATAAATTTAGGCTCTCTTGTACGACCAAAAGTTGTTAGGAGTGTCCACTACTGTCCTGCTACCTCTAAAACTATAGAACGACGCTATACAGATCTCACAACATATGAAGCCTTTCCCAGTAGTTCTGTTTACCCTACGAAAGTAAGTTGAACATGTATCAAATATGTTTTACTTTGAATATATTTTAATTTAACTTATTTTAATTCTGCTTGATTTTATTTTGGGTAAAATTTTGTATGAAAATAGTGACATTCTACTATAAATGCAGATTCACGGTCGCAGTCGCCACTAAATTTTTTTGCTTTATCCACTAACTTTCGATGTCTAAGTCGCCATGTGTTGTACAGGAATGCCCCTTTTTCGACAAAAATGGATGTTTTTTATTTATTTATTTATTTTGATCAAATCTGCCAATTTTCTTCCATAATTCTGTGATATTTATTGCTTTTTTTTTTCTTCTATTGTCCCTAATTAATTCTTGAATCCACAAATTTCCCATTTTCTTCATAAAAAACAACAATAATTCTACGTCATACACAGAATCAGGACAAAAAAATAATGTTGATATGCACCGCAAATGAACTCAACGCCTCACATTGGAGTATTTGATGCAAAATCCTGGCCAAGAGGCAGAAATTAAAATTTTCTCAACAATTGTAAAAGGTATCTATATAATAAAAGCATAAGTCATGTGACTGTCATCAACGGTTCCGGGATGCCCAGATCGCTTTATCCTATGCTGGGCAGTCATTTTTACTCAAAGTTATTTTTTCGAATATAAAACTGCATAAAAGTTCCATTTTTGGAAAGATTGTTAAAAAAAATTTGATGTTTGAGAGAGATGAGTTAGATTCAAATATGTATATATTCTGAAAATAACTTCAGTTGAAATTGGATTGGCAGTCCAATATCTCATTCCATCAAAATAAACAAACACCAGAGATTCGTTCATCGTGAACGATAGAAATATAAAACCATGACGGTAATCATTCACAAAGCAAGTTTTCCACGAATGAATTTTTGGAGTGCTGCCTGGTGTAAAAAAAAAAAAGTAATTCGCACCAGGATCTGTGAGACAATCAAAGTTTACCATAATTCTGTTTGATGAAGTGCTATATGACTCAACTTCCTTCCGGATCTTTTCTTGATATAAGTTGAATGTAACCAAATACAACTCATGTAATAATATTTCATGAATCAAATTTCGAAACGAATTGTCAGTTAATTTGGTATTTATGTATTATACGTGCCGGGAAGAGAGATCACTGAAAATCATTAATTGCCAATCATATTTACCATTGTTAATAACCAATTGCATTCAAAACAGTAATTTAATACACATTTATAAAATACATAACATCATTAAGTACTTTTATGTTATTTGAGCGCAAATCTTGCCAATAGCATTTTTAAAATCGCCAATACCAATTTTTATTTTTCGCATGTTCAAATTAGAAACAACACTTTGATTTTGAAATCAAACGTTTTGATTTAGGATATTATTTCTTATTTTTCTATTTTAAATGAAAAATGTGAACAGCATGTATCTTGTAATGCATCTTTAATAAGTCCTTAATTTAAAGCTTTCTTTAAATTTAAAGTAAAGGTATTTAGTTTTGCATCGATCCATTTCGGTTTTTCAACATCTCTTGGATAAGCATACTTACGTTTCTGAAACAGCCAGCACTAACATTTCATTCACGATCTTCAATTGAAAATACGTTACTTGGTAACAGTAAGTAACTGTGATTTCAGGATCGCGTTATTCACCGTAAGAGATTGACATCTAGAAGGAAGTTCGTGAATTTTAATCAGATTGCACGCCGCAGGTCAAAAGTGCTGTCAGCAAATATGGTTTAAAGGGAATGTGATTATCAAAACTGGCTTCCAAAAGTTCAATGTTTCACCCAACCATACTTGAAAAATACGTGTTATAATATGCAGTCTGATTATGGCACATTTTTCAAGACGATTTAGATGGGATTAATGATAGATTTTCTAATGTTCCGTAATCGACTCTACATCCAAAGTTAGCGAGAAACAAAAAAAATTATTAGCAACAATATGGTTCAGTGTAAATGTGGATATCATAGAGACTTTTACAAACGTATTTACTAAAATACGCCAATTGGCAATGGACCCAATTACGGATACTTAATATATTTAAGAATCTCTGCATTAGCGAACAAATTGCAACTGATAAGCAAACGGACGTGAAGCATAAATGTTTAAGACGGTTAAGCTGTTTTTGTCGAGAAAGATGAAATACATAACAACAAAAAATATGTGAAATGCTACCATGATCGCAAAAGTTCTTGATTTGTCTATTAGAATCTTCCGGTTTGACAAAGGATTATGGGAAAAAAAATAAATTTTGAATAAAAGTAATGTGTTACAATGTTTAACATACATTTAAGGGAGACCAAACTGGTCGCCAGTGGCGGCTAGTTAATAATAATAATAATAAGTGAAGTACTAAACAAAAACTAAAGTATACAAGTAACAGTGATTTATTTTCATGAAGAATTCTGTTTTAGTAATTCAAATTTATTCATTTGGTGTCAAATTTATAGATTTTGGTCCAGAAATACTCATAATTGGGTCCACATCTAATTGGTGTATTTTAGTAAAAATGTGTTTTCATGAAAAATTAAATATATTGTGGCAATCTGTTGATAGTATCCACATTCATTTTGAACTGCATTTTTAATAGAATTGATCATGCCTTGGTTTTGGAACGAGTTATGGAATGCTATCCACTTTACACATTTAAAGCCTAATTTTTGTACTTTTCCATCAATTGAACATAACTTTGCTTCAGGTGTCAAATGTTGGTGCGAAAGCGGAACAGATATAGTATGATCTTTACTTAGCAACATTTTTTTAACAATCAAAAATGGTCGCTAAACTGGATTTTAACAATCTGAAATAATCGTATTTTCATAATTCATTAAATAATAAAAACATAGATACATTTATGTTAGCTGGATGCAGGTAATAAATTGCCAGATAGTGTTTACATCACCACACCATCATTCATATTGTATTTTTTTCATGTAAAATAAAAATCTTTCATTTCATTAAAAATACATAACTTTAATTTTAAATACATATCTTAAATTGTTACAATGAGGTACCGTCATTTCATTTAAAATACAAAAAAAAAAAAAAAATAAGAAATAACAAAACACGATTTATTTCACCATTAAAACATTGTTTCTAATTTACACACGTGAAAAATAAAAACTGCTACTAACAACGAAAAAGAAAGGTATTAGCGAGATTTGCACCTAGCTAAAATAAAAGTATCAAAACATACAAGTAATTTTTGCTTTAATTAAAAACAATATATAATCAAAGCAAAAATTACTTGGACATTTTGGGTACTTTTTATGTTGGCCGAGTGAAAAAACTCGCCCAACCAGCTCGGAAAATCTACATCTCATCAAAATGTACAGTTTTGTTTCCATGTATTCTACTCAGAAGCCAATAATATAAGAATATTAAATAACTATCTTTTTTCAGGGTGTCTATTCCAGATCAGCAGTGAATTTCCCTGACATTTCTAGGTTTTCCATACCAATAAAAAAAATGTCCAGGTATTGAAATTTTAGGATGTTACACACAAAAGATCTTAAATTGTGAATTTGAGAGTGGAACTTTCAAAACTGATTCTGAGGCACAAATTACTGATTTGTTACATAAGTTTTTTGCAAAATTTACAAATTGTGGAACATTTTACATTTTAAACATTTTGCAGATACACACTTTTTGCATCAGGTTCTATCCATTTTGTCTAATCAGTATGAAATTCTTTATCACATCAGTCACAGTTCAATACAGATTGCTTTGACATATTTTAATACAAATAATAAATATTCAATAAATTAAGCCAACAAATGTTCAGTTCCCCAATCTTACAATATTCAGTAGAAAGTTTCGGTGAAGCTAGAACTGAAAATCTCTGAGTTACAAAGGACTGAAAGGGGGTTGACAAAATGATTTGTACGGGAGGGGAAATACTCTTTACAGTACTTATGAAGAACAAAGTTTGATTTTAATGCTGCTGCAATTTCAAATCCTTAATTTTATAAGAAACATTTTCCTATTTTTTTTCTTGAAAGTTTCAAAATTTTCTAACTTTTTCTCAGAATTTTCAAATTTTCCTGACTTTTTCTCAGAAATGGTAAATTTCCCTGGCTTGTCCAGGTGGCTAGACAATCTGTTTTTTGTATGTACAGAAAACCATAACTTGATCAAATTCAATAATAAGATGATTTTTTTCAGTTGTTTTATTAACCCTCTGAGCGTTTTGAAAAAGGGTAAAATTGTAATGTTGTTTTCTCTGCATTTTGTTTTAAATGCTTAGAAAATATGATTCTTTCAGCATTATAAATATAACTTAATTACAAATATGAATGTAACCCTTGAGAGTATTAATCATTCTTCAATGTTTTGAAAATTCATTAAATCCATAGAATTATATTATCTTAAACATTGCATATATTGCAGTGAAACCTGGAGCTTAGTGAACGGAATATTACGTTCCACACGCTTAGAGGGTTAAAAATCCAGCAGTATTCACATAAGTACATACTATTGACCTTTCACAAGAAGAGACGTGTCAGTCATCCGTGACATAGCCATTTTGTAATACAGTATAGGATCCGTTATCCGGCGTCCCGGTGTCCGGAACGCTCCAAAAACCGGAATGCAAAACACTAAACAAAAAAAAAAATGTTTCATTTAAAAAAAAAAATTCTTAAATGTAAAAATTAAAGTGTTAGTAAAAGAAAAAATAACAAAATGATATTGCCTTCATTCATTAATTTATAAATTCAATAAATAAATATAAAAAAAAATATGATATGAAAAACTTTATGATAAGAAAAAATTAAAAACAATTAGTTAGAAAAATAAAACATGTCTGTGCACAAATTTTATTTTGTTACAAAATTCATTAAAAAAAGTTAAATGTAGTTTAATGCCATGGTGTTATTCTGGAGAAATATGGTGAGCAGAAAACTGACTAACATTTCTTTTTTGTTTTGTAAAATTGAGCATAAAAAAATTATTTCTATGCTAAGAATCGGCGAATCCGCCATTGCGATCAGCATCATTAATAACAGGTTATGGAAAGTTGCCAGATTACGCATTGATTTTAACATTTCCTTTTTATGCATAAAATAATAGTTACTTGATAATTTGTAAATTTAGATTTGAAAAATTTTTCACAATCAGAGAGATTTTCTCTGAATAAAAAACTAAAATTCTTTTTTAGAATATACTTCCAGTAAATTTTACACACATGACGTCACACTCCAATATAAAGAAAGGGCATGTTTACAAACAAATAGTTCCATCAACCAATTTACCAGTACATTTTTGTCGTAGCTATTATTGCAGGAATCGTCATGGCAACGTAGGCCAATCATATTATAGACAAGTTTCATGTAGACCAATCAAATTTCCCCATTTCATGTGTACAGTAGGAGTCATAAAGAACAAACAGGTTTTTCTTGCTAACCAACCGTAATTGAAACAACAGTGACGTCAGGTGCCCTTTCTTTATTTGCAGCCGCAATTCACTCCAGCAGATGATCTTTAGCCTCAATCTAGGGTACTTGTATAAATTTTAAACAAGCTGGATAAATGACGGCAGTTGATGCCGTCACTATCTCCAAATCAAAAGTTTCTGCTCCCAACTCCCAAAATGAAATTTTATTTATTTTTTGTAATTTAGAATGTTTTTTTGTTATTTTGTGCAAATAATGTATGAAATGAACAAATTTATAAGTAATGTATTTACATATATTATTCATATTTATCACTTTTATGAAATTATTTCATACATTTTTTATACTTATAAAAAAGTGTTCTGAATTAAGGAAAAACCCCTTATCCAGAATGCCCCAGGTCTCAAGCATTCAGGATAACGGATCCTATACTGCACTGTTAGCAGTTCAATGATATTGTAATTTGATTAATTTAATACACTGGAAACTAACTGCAAAATATTCTACATCATCGAACATCTGAGGCATGAGAATGTAACTTCACTACCTTGATTTATGACTTTACTGCATGAAACTAAAAAACAGCTAAAAAATCATTAATATGGAGCTAAAATGCGATATTTCGAGCTACTTGAAAAGAAATATGTAAAATAATGCCCTTCCATTCCTTTATAAATTCTCAGGTGTAAACCTAGTAAGTATTTGCAATTCTATCTGACATTACTAGAATATATTCTTGAATACCTTTTTGTCTTTGTGATCTCATAACACTAAAAATAAATTAGGAACATTTAGTTAATATTTTTGTTGTTATATTATATTTATTTTTATAGAAATAATACTTTCACCTTTAGTTTTGATTCTGATGAAATATCCCCCCGGTACTCCAATTCTGATTTTGGATCTGTTAACACATTGACGGACAGTAGGAACAAGTGAAGTTCGAAAATTGACACTGGTCTTCTACTTGTACGCCGGTAAATGCACATTTGTACTGCTATAGCCGTCATGCCACATAGTGAACTTTGCTTTGACGGCTATAGCCGCGAGTGTCCGTCAACGTGTTAAGATCACCTCTGTTTCACCCTTAACAAATATTTAATATGTACTATTATTTGCAGGACGAAGATGGTAACCTTCTAGAGACTGAATATGGTTTATCTGTTTATAAAAATCATCAAACATTTTCCATTCAAGAGATGCCTGAAAAAGCTCCTGCTGGTCAGCTTCCTAGAACAGTAGACATTATTGCTGATAATGATTTGGTAGATGCCTGTAAACCTGGTGACCGAGTGCAGGTTGTTGGCATGTTTCGGTGTCTTCCCAACAAAAAAATGGGATACACTACTGGCACATTTCGGTATGAATATGTTTTATGATCATTATTGTATTATTTATTCATGAATTGAAATATTATTGAAAAATTTCTTAATTATGTACTACCAAAAGCTATTGCAATTTATTTTCAAATGACTTCTGAATACAGATTATTGCCAAGGGTAACTTTGTAAAGGGTTCCTTGAAAATCATCGTTAAATCGGGGAATCATTAGATAGTGGTGTATACATTTCTTAATCTTAAACACCCATCAAACATTATTCCAAAATAATTAAATTTGCACTATATATTTCTACATTAAATAAAATAAAAAGTTTTTGCATTGAATAAAAAACTCAGTTAAATCTGAATTTTTTTTTTTCTTTTAGAACTTGGAAGTTCTGCATTGATATATTATTAGGTTTTATGTTTATTATATAGCTAATACGGTTTATTGGGGTTGAACGTTTTTCGCGAAAAAAATGGCACCAAAGACATTTTACACCACTATTTCCAAACAACTGTCTTTGCAGCATATTTCTACATCTATATAAATAAAATCTTTGTGGTAGATTGCAATAGAAATCTACCACAAAGTATATTGTTTGTAAATAGTGAACAGTAGTAGTATGAAGTAAGTAGTTTGTAGTATGTGTTAAGTAGTTTGTATGTAGTAAGTAGTTTGAAAATAGATTTAAACTTTGTTGCAATTCTTTCTTATACTTACTACTTTTGTTATCTTACCATTTTAATTACCCTTTTTTATATTATTACTATACAAGTGTGTTGCGGCCTGCTTAACGTCACAAACATGTGTTTGTGGCCCGCAAGATAAAAAGGGTTGAGTATGGCTGCATTAGAGAAAGTAAAACTGTATAAAAGTTGATCATTAAATTTTGTTTAAAGTATTTGATTATATTTTCCTTTTAGTGCATTAAATATACACCTTTAAAAAAATATATATATATCAATTATACTTTGTTATACTTTGTCCTTATCTAGGACCTTTTGTCCTAATACTTTGTTCTCTATCTTATTATACTTTGTCCTTATTTAGTCAATTATATTTTGTCCTTAAATATAATAAGAGACATGGATTTTTCCAGTTGTTCCATCCATATCCAAACCCCATTAAGTATTTTTTCACTGCATCTAATCCCGATTTTTTTCAGTTGAAGTGATTTTTGAGATTTTATGTTCTGTGTGAGAATCATAATATAAATTACGAATTTTGCTTGTTTTCATTACAAAATTCTTGAGTAAAATCTAGTTTCTAAACAGAAGCATAAGAATCATAGTCCACAACCCAAAAATGAAAAACTCTCGCACAAAATGTCATACCAAATTCATGTTTCAAATTGATCTGAATCAAAATTCTTCATAATCCATCATACATCAGTCAATAACTGAATAACAAAAAGAAAAAACTGGCAACTCTTGTAACTAAAAAGGACATTTAAAATATTTGAAACTCATCAAAATTATTCTTAAATAAAAAAAACTATTGAGGATTATTCAATATATAAATAAATATAGGTGAATCTGAATCGCATAAATTTATCAAGTGAGGAAATTGTTAAATTAGGGTTATACTGTACTATATTTTCTGCGTGTGTTAAATAAATAATATTTTTTCTGAAATTAACAGATTTTAGGTAATGAACAAAACTTTAAATTTGTATCACCAACTTTATATGCAACATAAATGCTTGTTACGAGAATTATTAATCAGATTCTTATCATACAGTTTTAGTTTAGATTTGTATATCTTTCTCAATTTAATTCACTAGGAAATTTTTATAACTTACTTAATTACATTTTTGATGTATTTAGTTGTATCATTAATTATAAGATTTGTAGATAATTTTTAATTTCATAAGCACTTGTTTTGGTACTAAAATAAAGATATTTTCTCATATATGGTTTTCAATATGTTGGTATGCACAAAATAAATAATACCTTTCTCAGTTGCATGTCTATATTGTTTAAAAGTCTTGTGTAAAAATTAATTTTAATATTTAAAATTGTTCTTTTTATTTAGAACTATTCTTATATCAAACAATATTCAGCTTTTAAGTAAAGAAGTTTCTCCACAAATATCTGTTGATGATGTGAAAAAATGCAAAAAATTTTCAAAACAAAAAGTAAGTTTAAACTTTTTTGAGTTTATTATTATTAATAATATATAAAAACAATTTGTATTTCAAATAACATTGTTCTATTCTATTTAAACTTTTAAGCCAATATTTCGTTTTCCAAAATCTTTAACATTTAAAATTTGAATTAGCATATTTGAGAGTTTTATGTATATAGGCATTTTGATAATGATACATAATTAGTGTATTATTTATCTATAATGATACATAATAAACTAATTTTTATTCTTAAAGGATAAAAATTAATTCCTCTAATTAAAAGTATATTAAAATGTGTGCATCGATTTTAAATACAGTGGTACTTTAGTTAACAACAGTAATCCACTCCTGGATTTTCAACATTAACCAACAGTCTTTATCCAAAGTGCAATTCTCCTTAAGATTTAATTTATGTATTGATTAATTTTTCCAGCTTGTTATAAAACAAAAAAATTTGTAATATTTTGTCAAATTTAATGTATCCTTTTCTAACTCAAAATCCTAATTAAATAATTTTAATTATTTAAATTTTATTTTCTATTTCAGATATCTGATTATCTAATTTCAACCCCTCATTAAATTTACAAAATCAAAATTATCTGATCAATATTATCGATATTTGCAATCCTAAAATTTTATTAATAATAATAAATAATATTCCCCTCTAAGTGCTTTGTTTTGATTCAAAACATTTAATTTTATTATATTTTCAGTTAACGTTGATTGTTTTCATCAATTTTATCTTATTTTATTCTGCCCTAATGGCTCGAGAAGATATCTAGATTTTTGGGATGAACATCCTCATCTTTGAAATCAATATTTGTTCTACGATCATCATCTTTTTCCTTAACGCATTTTTAAACTTCATTTTATAAAATTTGTAACTCGTTGCCAATTTGATATTTCTCCATGATTAATGCAATTCAGCTATTTTTTCAGTAAGTTTGCGATTCAATTAAGATCACAAATCTAAATATTAAGCTGTAATTCCATGGCATCAATTCATCGCTGACACTGGTTGGCCAAAATCTTTTTCCCACCTAACTGACTTGATACAAGGGAGCGCCCTTTTCAATCTCTCTCTTCTATTTGATATCACAGGCATAAGGCTGCGTTTCAAATTTCTCACATGTGCCAGTAATGGGGTCAACCATTGAAGAAGCTAATGCTGTTTTCAGCTTGCGGTCAATTCTCCAACCTTCTCATACAATTAAAATTATTAAATTTCCTTAAAAATGAAATACAAATATATAAATAGTACTGCAAAAAAAGGTAACAACTATTTAATACACATCTCCTGCATCAGGCTATCCAGTCTGAATATGTGAATCTTAGTCTTTTAGAACCAGGTGTCAATTCAGGTGGAACAATGCAGGTGATCCTTTATAATTTTTTTCATTTACACCAATTATTTCTTCCTTCTAAATAAAAGTATGAAGTAAGAGCTTTATTCACTGGAAAGAAAGATGTTTTCGCTTGCTAGCTGATAATCATACCCAGCATTCACAACATTGTTCGGTGCTTCTAAAATTAATGCTCTATGACTGAAATTAATTTTGTACTTAAGAGCAAGATATGACAAATTTAACATAAGGATTAAAGTGATGGTATCTAATACTCATGCAAAATGTCAGAACATTTGATACGTCTTATTACATGACTGATCTGAGAGAAAAAAGAAAAGATTAACTATTCACCTTCCATTAACCTTGACAGTAACACCACATGCCTATGATGTTGATTAAGTGACTTGTAGGCCTCACATTCTTATGAAATTTGTTGATAAAATTTCTTCCATAAGACAAAAAAAAGGGTGTTACTGTCAGGATTAAATATATGTCACGTACAAATGGAACATTATTGCCTCCATGAAATTACAACATTCATTTCCATCCATAGTAAATATGATACCACATAAAATTTAATTTTTTGAAATATGTAAATTGTTGATATTTGTAGAATAATTTTCTTCATAAAAATCCTTATTTGAGATACTTTGCATTTCCATAACCATCCTTAATATGAAATTTGCATATGTTTACATTCAGTTACAAAGTAAATTTGATTTGTATTTTTTTCAATACAGTATCCATTCAGGTGTTTTTTTTTTTCAAAATGCTTACTTAAAATAAATAATTTTGTTGCAAGTATGATCTATTTACTGACTTTTTACACGACATTCTCTATCTCATATAGTTGTTAGTGTTGATGTGCCAGTAACATACAATTAATCTTTTAATATTTAAATATAAGGAATGTGCTCCTGAATTTTTGTTGCTGTAAAATAATATGTGATCTTTTACATATTATTTATTAATAATGTATTGGTACATTAACATTAATATTTGTTGTGTACATATTATATTTTTAGCTTACTTATGAATTGAACGAATCTTTTAATTCGCTATACTATCATGATTTAAACACAATTGTACTTTCACTATTTCATGTGCTCAAAATTTACTCTCCTTTTGGAATTTTTAACTAAAATTTAAATATCTTAGTTATATTTTTAATCCAAAATTTTCTTTCATCCCTTATTTCATGAATTATTATCTTCTTATTATATTCTTTTTGTTTTATTCCAGGATGTTTTTGAGATTTTAGCCCATTCTCTTGCTCCATCAATTCATGGTAATGAATATATAAAAAAAGCAATTTTATGTTTATTACTTGGAGGAGTAGAAAAAGTCCTTCCCAATGGAACACGTCTTAGAGGGTGAGATTATATTTTAATGCATGTCAGTAGAACTGCTTAAGTTTATAAGGTGTAATTGTATTCCTTAATTAACTATGTTTTTTTTATATATAAGTAATTATTTTAAGTTAGTATGCATAATAACAAAAATAAATTTATTTTAAAAGATGAGTCATTTAAAATAATTGTGAATCGTGAATTGAAGGAAATTCTGATGTACAGTAAAACCTGCGAAAAAAAATAAGTTCACAGCATGTGTTATCTATAATAACTAGTCGTTGGGGGCCACTGTAATACTTACCCATCATTGATATGCATAATGTAAAATAAAAAATGTGTAAACTACTTATAAAATGCATTGCAATTCGAATAAAATCGTGGCTTGATGACGTCATAAACTTTAAAGGTTCGATTACTGAATTGCTTAAAAGAAACATCCTTATAACTCCAAAAACAATAATCCTATTAACTAGTGGTTTATTGCATCTGATAAAGCGTGTCATTTCCAATTAAAATATATCTTTGAATTGAAATTTGGATGAAATACAGGGTCATGAAAAATCGATGAGTGTGGAAAATAGGATTACAAATATCTTGGCAACTAATTATCGATCGACCATGCTTTATGCAAAATTTATGTTTTTTAATTGTCTTTTATATTTACTCCTTAAAATAAACAATTTCGAAAATTTGTATATACCTTTTATCAGAACGAATATTTCGAGAGTCTGAAAAAAATAGTTCCGGTTAATCGAGATTACTGAAATTCAATAAGCTTCTTCCCATTATTACTTACTAAGTACATACCAAATTTCAAGCCTCTATCTCAGTTTTTTCGGGAGATAAAGCGTTTACAGACACACAGACGGATGACAAATTTTTTTTTTCTAAAAATATGTTTTTTGGAATCTCCAGTGTCTGAAACGTGTAAATCTGTCAAATTTTTTTCGATTTTCAAAACGATTACAAGACTTTATACCACATATGATGGGTAAGTAAAAAGGAAAGAAGTTTGTGTGTGTATTTATCTGTCTGTGTGTTGTGTACTGAAGAGACTGCTTCAAGTTTAGAGCTGCAAGGTTTGACAGGGAGGTATCTCTATGTCTGTAATTAAGCACTTTGAAGCTATTTTTTGGATTTTTTAACTAGTAAAATTGAAAATCCTAATAAACATCGCAAAATTGCATGAAAAGTCGCAACGATGCAATGAAAATTCCACTCTGCAAATGAAGAGCCGAAAGTCTAAAAACACACACCCCCCTCCCATGTCTTCCTATTTAAAATACGGAAAAACAAAAACTACCAAACCACATCTACTTTCTAACGGTACAATATGTTTCATAAAACCCTTTAAAAATATATATATTCTAAACTTTGCTTTTCGTGTTTTTTTCCCGTTTTTCAAAGCTTGTATCCACCAAACTAATCGAAATGTGGAAAAATTATAAATACCCACTTAACCAGCATACTTTCATCTTTAAAAATGCTGCAATCCGTTCGAAAAAATATTAATGTTAATCCTTTCAAGAAATATATTTTCCAAGAGCTGTTTCAAGATTTTTGTGTTTTTTTGAAAGTTTAAAAATCTGTATTTGTGCTTCTGATCAAAATATAAATAAACGAAAGGTACACACTTAATCTGTGTATAATTACTTTATCTTTGGTTTCAAAAGGTTTTAATAGATTACCCTTTTAAAAAATTAGGTTTCCAAAAATCACTTTTACAACTTTTTTTTTAAAGAATGTTTATTCTGCATTCGTCATTTTTTATTGAAATACGAAAGGGGGGGAAATACCCACTTACCAAGCGTACATTTAGCTTTAAAATGTCGTCTTTGGTTTAAAAAAATGTTAATATTAATCCTTTCCGAAACTCACTCTGATGACTTTCGTTTTTTATGCATACTTCAAAATTCTGCATCCAGTTTGTAAATCAAAATGCAAAAGAACCCACTTAACAAGCATACATTTAGCTTTAAAACAATGTCTTTGGTTTAAAAAAATATTAACATTAATACTTTCAAAAAAAAAAAAAAAAAAAAAAAAAATCTTGACTGGAAGTTATTTTGTGACTTTTCCCGGCTTTTTTTTTAATGTGAAAAGAAATTAAATATCAGTATTTTAAAACTATTTTTTTACAGAATTTTCAGTCATGTAATTTGTATCGCATGTAAAAGTTTTCAGACATTTCTAAATACTTCAAAATACTTAAAATCTGCTCAATTTTTAGCCTTTTGCAACCCCTTCCTCCCTCTGCAACACACAAGCCATTATTATTATTTTTTTTTTTTTTTAAATTTGAACAACAATGTTCTTGCAACTAAATATCAATATTTTGGCACAGAAATTTTACACAGGCATCAAAGACATATTTATAACTGATAAAAACATCAAAGAGTTTTGACAAAAATATTTTTTTTTTTTAAACATTAAATGTTTTGTGCCTTTTGCATTTGAGAGTGCTGCCAAAGGCCATGGAAGACGTCAGCCTTAGGACTGTTTGAAAAGATTTTAATTTAAATATATAAATCATTCAACACTGATTTTATGTATATTTAAAGGTTATCATGAACCCGGGTAATGCCGGGGGACAAGAAGATGGTCAGCTAGTTAGATATAAACTACTATAATGCAGACATTATGAAGATAAAGTTTGTTTAACATTTATATCTACCCTTTTCTAAGTAGAAATTATAATATATATATCCATTTTCTATTTTTTAGTAGTATTTTAAATATGAAATAAATATTTTAATTTTAATGGATGAATGTGTATTGTTGTAGATTCTTAATCTTTCTTATTTTACTATGTTAAAATAACACTACAAACCTCAGAAATATACCCATGTTTTGTTGTTCATCAAAAGTCATTGTGTAATCTAAAACCCTCATTTAATTATTGTCAACTCTTTTAGGGATATTAATGTTTTGCTGCTTGGTGATCCATCTGTGGCTAAATCTCAGTTATTGAGGTATGTTCTTCATACAGCTCCACGGGCTATTACAACAACAGGTAGAGGATCATCAGGTGTAGGTTTAACTGCAGCTGTTACTACCGATCAAGAAACTGGTAAGAAAATGGATTACTTTGTATTAAACTTCATTCAAAACTAATTAGTGAATGAACATGTAATTTCATTCCATTTCAAGCTAATAGCTTAAGCCATAAGTAACATCTTTTTTAAGATAGAAAGCAGCAGTGTTTTTTATTCAATCCAGTGAAATTCTTCAAAATTAATACACTACAGCTTGTTTTTTATTTTAAAAAAAGGGAAAGCTTTGTGGTTAAATAGCATTTCTTCTTGTTTGAACAGAATTCCTGACAAATATCTTTTTAACCTTTTTAAATTCATTTCACAAAGCTGGATCTCACCTTGCATGTAAACAATAAAACTAGTAAATCTACAGATCAGAGGCCTCAACGCCAGCTCTACAAATCATTGTTCATTAATCTCACTAATTTTTAATATAATCGGCATAATATTTGATAGCCTAAAATTAGATTTTTTTAAAGTTATTTATACATTTATAAGAATATAAGATTTATTGAAAGTTCCAAAAATTTTAGATGTATCACATTAAACACAATTTTATGTCAGATAAATGATAGGATAAACTACTTATTACTGTATTTTTTTTCAGAATAAGATTACATATCTTCAGGGGGGCTGCGCCCCCCTGAACCCCCCCATTGTCACTTTAATTTTATATTATCAATTTCCAGTAATTGTGCGCTTTCATTAATCGAGTATATGTCTGAGTGCATTTACTATTTTAATTTCATTAAATTAATGATCTCTTTGTACAGGAGATTTATCCTATCATTAAAAGAATACTTATTTTACAACCACTAAATATCATATGTTGCTGAAATTGAATAAAATTCCGTATATTAAATATGCTTATACAAATGTAAATTTCTCTTATGAGACTTATATTCAATTTACACATTCAACGTTTTTATATTTTTCGTTTGGAAAGCCGATTTGGTCATCTTTCTTCAGTAGTTAAAATAAATTTGCATCTATTTCATTAGAAAAGGCATATTAAAAAATTAAATAATCACCCGAAAATTAGCTATTTTGTTAATAACATTTCGCGTCAAAATAATTCACTTGAATTTTCCTTTGTTGATATTCTTTGAAATATAGTTGCTTAGCAACCATTTAATGAAAGAGAGAAAGAAAATGCATTGGAAAATTTTGTAAAAAATGAGAAATTAAAATTTTCATATCTTTCAAATTAATGCGTAAAATTCCACAATAATTTATACAATTAATTTAGAAATTCTAATAAATATATTGGGGAATTTTCAAAGCTATCAAATTAAATTGAGATATCCATTTCGTAAATTTAATATCCATAATTTAGTAGTCAGAATTATCCCAATGCGTGATTTCCTTTTCGCGGAATGTTAAAATTAAAAAATCATCTGACTTCCCATTGAAAAGCATTATGATTTAAAATAAAATGTTCTATATTTTTCGAACGAATTAACCAAATTTAACCAAAAACTATACAGCTAATTCCGGGTACCTCGCCAACATACCCACCAAAAATCAACCTAATTGGACCATTTTTGCGGCAGTTATCGCCAAACAAACAGACAGAAACCAAAAACTTTTCGAGTCTCAACAGTGAGCCTTCACTGACGTTTCGGCAATAATTATAAAAATAGCAAATAAAACCTTTGTGCAAGAATATTAAAAGGAAAAATATCAACCTTTAAAATGTACAAATAATACACAAAAAAGCAGCAAACAGCTGTTTCATATCCACAAGCGAGATTCTTCTTCAGTGCGACAAAGAGCAAAGCATAGCGTGTTAGAAAAAGCAAGACTGGGCAAAACGACAGAGGGGCAGTGGTTTATATACTAGATGTGGGTAGAAAATGTAGCAACCAATGAGAAGAAAGCAGCAATGAAACAACTGAGTGTACAAGTAGAGACATTTACCGGAGAACAAAAGAAAACCAAAAAAGGGAAATTAAATTATTGCTTTCCAAATACTTGGAAAATCAGGAGTTCTAGATAAGTCATTGACTAAGGAGTGAGATTTTTTAATGATGTAAGTTTCCCAAAAATCAAGATCAAGGTTAGAAGAACATTTTTGGATAATGGTGGCTGGGGAAAAGTTGAATCTATGATAAAAAGACCAACAATGTTGAGCAATAGAAGAATGTTTAAGATCCTGATTTCTAACATAACCTCCATTCTCTTTTAAATAAAATCTAAGAGAACGTTTAGTCTGATCAATATAATAGAGACCACTCTGGCTAGAGATTTGGTAAATACCCCAGTTATCTATATGATCAATGGGCTGTTTAAGATTTGAAAAAGAGATTTTTTTTAACAGTAGAAAAAATAACATTCAATTAAAACTTTCTTAAAATTTTAGCAATTTGCTGACTGATTTTAGGAAAAATGGCAAAACAACTGAAGTATTAGAGTTGGAATTAAAATTTTTATCAGAATGAATGGGTTTTGTTGTGAATTTCATTTATCTTATTTTGAAATTGAGGAACTTACCCTTTTCACTCGTGCTTGCCTGTCACAAAATACTTTTGTTTTTAATGGGAATTTCTTTCGTATGACTGACTTGTTTAGTTATGGGCAATCCCCTTAGTCCAATTTTATGTAACATTTACATACACTATTTTGAGGTCAAATTGTTTGAAATATTAAAGTTTCCATTTTATGTTCATTTTATTGATGATAGCTATGTCCTGGTTGAAATGAATTTGGATATTAATCATATTTTCTTTGTTATGAATTCCATTGATTCTTCAATTAAATTTACTTGTGAAATTGAGACCAACAATTGTCTTTCTTTCCTGTATGCCTTGTTATTCGTAATGAAGATGTCTTTCACACTAGAGTCTTTCGTAAACCTTTTGCTGTCGGTCTTCCACCTCACAGGTATTCTTCTCATCCTCCTAACCAGAAATTTGCTGCTTTCAATACTTTTATTTTTCAGGCTTCCAATATTTGTTCCACTCCTCAGTTATTTAGTACTGTACTTAATTATCTCAAAGCTATTGCTGTTAATCATGGTTATTCCTCTAATATTATAGATTATATTTATAAGAATTTGACAAAACCTATCCATTCTGATAAGAAATTTAATTCCAACTCTAATACCTCAGTTGTTTTGCCATATTTTTCCTAAAATCAGTCAGCAAATTGCTAAAATTTAAAAAAGGTTTTAATTCAATGTTATTTTTTTTCCTGTTAGTAAAATCTCTTTTTCAAACTTTTTTGTAAATATTTTTTAGAAATGTTCTTTTGTTTAAAGATTTATTTTATTTTTTTAATTTTAGGCATTAATCTTCAAAAGTTAACTTTTTTTCTCCCTGTTTTCCTCTTTTCTTCACTTTATAACAGAATTGACAGGTTTTTGACATAAAAAACCCAACTCATTTTCATAATTCAACAATCCTTTTCAAATTATTTTATACTTGTCTTTGATAAGTTCAGAGTTACTGGTTTAATTTTTCATTGCCAAAATTTAGGTGATATGATTTTGGTTACTGAAAGTTTTAATTGTATATTTTTCATTAATATTCCTTTCTAAAAATATTTTTTCTTTCTTTCTATGCAATACATGATTTTTTTTTCTTTTTTTTCTTGATTTTGTGATTTAGTTACTTTCCTTCCTCTTCTGTATTAAAGTATTTAAAAAATAAAGTATTTAAAGTATATGTAATATTGTCATATTATTTAATAAATCCAATGTTATCTACTTATATCTAAATATCAAAATTTAGGTGATAGAAGGCTTGAAGCTGGTGCTATGGTATTAGCTGATCGTGGTGTTGTTTGCATTGATGAATTTGACAAAATGTCTGACATTGATCGTACAGCTATTCATGAAGTCATGGAACAGGGTAGAGTAACTATAGCTAAAGCTGGCATTCAAGCTAAGTTAAATGCTCGATGTAGTGTTCTTGCAGCTGCTAATCCCGTATATGGAAAGGTATATATCAGATTTTAATTTCATTAATCCTGTCATTAACTGTGTTTTGATAAAATGTTATCTATTTTCATGATTTAAAATTTATCTATTGTATGAAATACCTGTTGCTTTAAAATTACAATTCTTTAGCATGAATTTCTGTTATATTATAAACTGTTGTTTATTATTGTTAATTTATCTTTTAAATAGGACTGTTTTAATTTATACATACATTTGAAAAAGACTTTCTTTCATGATCATAAATGTAAATTGAAAATACCTCATATTGATCATGAGGAAATGATTGTCATCTTGGAAATGGCTGTTATCCAAAGATTTAATGCTAAAAGAAAAAAAAAATGAATTATTTAAAAAGCATGTAAAATAATAATGGGGTTTAATTTTCTTTTTCTCCCTCCCAAACAGTTCAGCTTCTCTCCATATGTTGGTAGGGAGACTTCCCTCCTAGGAAAAATTGCATTTGAATGTGAGCAAATTTAATAATGACAAACAAGAAACATTAAAAAGTTGATTTTCATGAGCCCTTTTCTGATACAACCAGAGCCTTGCGATAAAATACACACAGATGAACATGCATGACTTGTCTCTCCATATCTTATTTCATAATCTTTGTCTCATTTTACTGGCACCACATTAAGAACATGTTTTTGTGTTCTACTATTTGCCATCAACTTGTTGGCTACCACTGTTCTGCAGAATGTGACTTGCAATTAATTTTGAATTTTATATTCTTATACCAAATCTGAAGTGAAAATACAACTAATACAAATGAATCTGGAGAATTTATCTGTGTTGTTTGCCTTTATTTTGTAAATTATAATGCTTTTACCCTTAGAAATATTATTGATGAATTTTTGAAAATATTCTAGAGAAAAAATACCTAGCTGTTAAATTTATCTTTTCTGTGTCATTGAAATTTTATCAGGATTTTATTTTTGAAAAAGTTATATGCTAGATTTTAGTACTTAATATTTTTTTCTCCTTAGTATGATCAATACAAAACTCCCATGGAGAATATTGGATTGCAAGATTCTCTACTTTCTCGATTTGATTTGCTGTTTATTATGCTGGACAAGGTATGCGTGAAACTAATTTAGTTCTTTGTATCTATAGTAATTTACATTGTGTTCTTTAAATAAATAAATTTTTATATGTCTGTGTGATTAATATATAAAATCTCATATTTTTGTTAGATGGACCCTGAAAGTGATAGAGAAATAGCTGATCATGTTGTTCGTATGCACAGGTATAGAAAACCTGGTGAAATGGATGGTGAACGTAAGTAATGATTTTTAAAAGGCAGCAAACAATTTATAAAACTAAAATCAGTTTTTTAAGCAGCCCCACCAGTGGCTGAGAGGTTCTGCTCTCAAAGCTGGTAGATGGGAGGTGCTGGGTTCAAACCTCTGTTGCGCTCGTCAACCTAACTGTTCAGAGTTTTCCGTGGTTTTCTTTGAACCTTGTCGTAAATACGTGTTAGGACCCCTTAGAAAGACCCCCACAGATGGCACTTCCCTCTAGGGCCTATATCCCTCGTTCAGATAATTGGCCGTCATAAATAAACCAACCAAAATAGTTTTTTAAGCATTGGATAAATTTTTGGTCCAGTTGATATTTTTGCATAACGATTCATAGTTTATCTGCCATAAAAAATGAGTTTTTCATCTTTTTCTTCTAAAGTTGATTCTTGTGGATATGATTCATTTTCTGCATAATGTCATCTTATATCAATGGATCCACTATTTTTTACTGTCCTGCATAACTAAATTTCATCTGTTTCTAACAAGGAAGGTCGTAAAGAACATACTCGGAATATTTTGAAAAAAAAAAATATTTATGAAACTATTCATGTACATAGTAAAGTATCAATCAAATTTAGTTGTGGAATTCCAGTAGAAAATCTGTAAAAAATAAAATATTTTCGAGTATTTGGCACAAAAAGATGCGATCTGGGAAGCAAAATGATCAAATAGTTTATTATTGTTTCTATAAGCTTATATAATATATGTACAATTTTCGTGTTGCTGAAGTTATTTAATTTTACACAGTTTCACCGGCTGAATAAGTTTTAATTGTATTTTAACAGTGACTGTCCGATTGACAACGCTCTCATTATACATTTCGATATTGAATAAGTTGTTTCCATGGCATACTTTTCTCTTGTCTCAGACACTAATGCTCAGAATCCGACCTTAATTTTTAGTTTGAAGCATTTTTAATCAATTTAAATTTTGTTCTAAACCAAAGAATACGATCATTAAGTTTCTTTATACTATAGGACAAAATTAGCACTCGCCAATTAGCGAGTAATATTGAAAATTTGGCGGTTGACTTTATTGCCACCACTGGCCAGACTTAATAGTCACACTCGCCAATTGCGATGATTGACTGAAAAAAGATAAACCATTTGGCAAATTTCGTGATTTTTTTCCCCGAAATCTTTTGACGAATTGTGATTTTTTTTTCTTGAAGCCATTTGATTATATTTGCAATTTTTTTACCTGAGATCATTTGACGATATTAGTTTAGAACATTTGATGAATTTCGAGATTTTTCTGCTATTAATTGACAAATTTCACGATTTATCGACTATTGATTAACGAATTTCATGATTTTTTCCACACTTTTTTGCACACTTTTCTTCTGCTGACGTTCGATTGAATTGCACAATTTTTTCCTGCTGTTGTCGACGAATTTCACAATTCTGTTCCATGATTGTTAGACAAATTTCACGATTTTTCTCCTGAGATCATTTGACAAATTTCGCAATTTTTTTGCCTGAGACTATTTGATGAATTTCTCAAATTTTTTCACGACAGGTTTGACAATTTTTTTTTTTTTCCCTGCGATAATCTTGCAAAATTCACTATATTTTTCGCGATCAATTAACAAAGTCTACTATTTATTTCCACGATTCCTTGACAAAATTAGCTTTCTTTTTTTGTGGTCATTTGACGAATTTCGTAATTTTTCTGCAGTTGATTGACAAATTTCACGATTTATTAACCAAGACAATTTGCTGAATTTCCTGATTTCTTTCCCGACACTATTTAACAAATTTCGCTATTTATTCCACAATCATTTGACAAATTTCGCAATTTTTTTATCAAGTATTTGTAAATTTGTTACTGGCCAGTGCTTAAAAAAATAACTGCAGAGTAAAAAAGTTAATTTTTACCTATACTTTATACATACATATAAATGTATATGTATATAAATGTATATGGCAAAATCGTAGTTAAACAAGTATATTTATTTAAGTTAAATTTACTTAAACTAGTTCAGTTTGAAGGGTAGAAAAAGTTTTTCTAAAAGAGTATTTATTATAAAAGAGTTTTTTTTTTCTTCATTGTGTCGCCAACCAGCGATAAATCACCAAAAACATGAATTTTTCATATTTTTTAACAGACATTATATCAAGGTTCCACAGCAATATTTTTTTATAAACATATATATCCTCATGAGAAGAACATTCTGTAATTTTTTCTAATTTTACTGAATATGGACTTATTGGAGACTTTCCTTGTAAGAAATTTTATTACATTCATCATATCAGCAAAACACTTATTCTACCATCAAAGCAATGAGTATTTTTTCCCATAGTTTCTTTTCAATGGTAACATTCAATTTTTAAGCATAAACTTATTCATCGATTGTTTTTCACAATTAAAGCTGTAGTTTTCTATCAAATTTTTCATTTTTCTTCAAGACACTTTTTGTTTAAAATCTTTTAAAAACCATTGGTTGGAAATTCCTTGATCCTTCCAGGCTTTTCTTTTTTTTTTTTTTTTTTTTTTTTTTTTTTTTTTTTTTTTTTAAGATGTATTATGCATTGGTGAAAAACATGTTTGAAACACTGTAATTTAGCTGATTTTTCAATCACTAACAGCGGCAATTTGCAAAAAGGTCCATATTTACAAATGTCCATATACAAGTACTGTAGTTTCTCTTTGCTTAGTTTTTTTCTGGAACAAATTTTTAAAGTTCAATTTGGAAGAGAAAAATAAACCTTTTTTCTCTTGAAGACGAAAAAAAAAATAGCAACTGTGTCCTGTTTTACAGATGATTCCTTGCTGCATATAGTTTTACAAACAATTCCATGTCTCTCTGTAAGGTTTTGCAGCCTACTAGTAAAACACAAGAAGTCATATATCAAAAGCCTCTGCAAATATTTTCCCTTCCCAGTGATGTTGAAATTCTGATTCGAAGCTTCTCAAATTTATCTCAATAATACTTAAAATTTTAACATCTTTAATGTTTATATTGATATGTTGACGTCTTTTAAGCAAAATAAAAAGTGTTTTAGTGTATATTTTAAAAGTTAATTTTAATGGACGTATTTTGACTCTCCACTTTATTTGAAATATAATAACATTTGAATCAATAACACTGTTTCTGTTTTTTCATTTCTCCCGGTTTGAAGAATTTTTCTTACTGACTTAATACAAAACATAAGCTGTTTCAATTTTCTCTTTAGTTTTCAAAATTAAAGAAATGATGCAGCTATCATATCCATATTTTGATGCAGTTTTCTTTAATAAAATCATCTATCACTTATTTAATTGGATTTTGTAAGCAAAAAAATTGCTGATAATGGCTCATGACAGTCAAGCAATAATCTAAAAGTGTGCTCTTAACTCTATCTGTTGATTCATTCAAAACTCTAAATTTTCCAGAAAATGTCATCTTTGGACAAACAATGTTGTGAGATTAGTTTACGATAATTCTTACAGAAGAATAAAGAGATAAATTAATCTGATTTTATCATAGTGGTAGTCTTAAAGCATTTTTATCTTTTGGAAACATTTCATTCTGAAAGGATAACTTTCTGTCAGCCTGTAAAAAGATCATTTCCAAAGGCTGTATTTGCATGAAAAAAAAATAACAAATCTTTCATGTTAAGCGATTTTCAGAAATTGCTATTCATGTTAAACATATAAATAGTTATGTTATTGCTATGTTCCTTGTCTGAACCAAGTGTTCATTTCATGTTAACCAGAATTTCATCATAAACCATTTCACATTGATAAATTTAGACTAGGCTATATTTGTAATTTTATAGTTCTGAATTTTGTTTTTATATTATAATTTTTTCTTTAGTAATTATTTCCGATTTCTGAGACAAGGAAAACGAGTTACAGTATTTTACCTGCAAGAAATAGTTGAATTATAACATATTGAATTAAATCAAATCTTCAATTCTTTGATGATTTATTTTTGAGTTTGATGTACTAAAGCATTTATATATCTTATATTAAACGAATAAGCAATTTTCCTGATTATGGGAGATATAAAAAACGGCTGGAATGATTCTCATAAAACTTGCCTCTTGTACTAAATCAAGCATGAAAAAACAATCTAGATAGTTTTCAAATTCTAGAAAATTTGTGTTGATAAGTTAAAACAAACTCAGCACTGAAAATGCTGCTTCTTATAAATAAAAAATGTTCAAGCAATTTACATGAAACGTGCCTTCTATACTAATTCGAGCACAAGAACACTATTTAGCTACATCCCTAATTCAAGACAGTTTGTTTTGATAAGGTAAAACAAACTCATCACTGAAAATACTGCTGTATATCAGAAATGGTTCAAACCATTTTCACAAAACTTTACTCCAATACTAAATCGAGAACCAGAAAACGATCTAGCTAGGTCGCTAATTCAGGAAAATTAATTTTAAATGGTTAAAACAAATGTGAGAAAAGAATTGGATAAGTATCAATTTCAGCAAAGCTCATTTTGATAGGTAAAAAATCTTAATGCTAATATGCCGCTCATTCACAATTGAATTAAAAGGGAGGGGGGGGGGGGGTGTCACTAAACACGATTCTGAAAACAGTTTTTTCACATGCTAGCAGTAAATTATTTGTTAAATGAAACAACACTGTTTTTTATGCAGTTTTATATTAAAAAAAAATAGATATTGTTACTCTTTGGTTTTTTGGGGTGCTTGACTACTGGTGTAATACTATATTGCTTGGCATCTTTTAATAAAGAATTTTTTTTTTTTTTTGTCAAACCCCTAAGCTTATTTTCTTAAAAACATAAATTAAAAGAAAACATAATTTCCAGTCAAATGGCTATTTCCTTTTTTTTTTCTGGTAAAGTTTGGTGATTAAAATGTATAGGGTGTTTTACTTTTTTTGGCCAACTAAACCCTTTGGGGGGAAAAAAGTGGGTATGTGAAAGGTTTTACACATTTATCAGTACTACACAAATTGACAATGTTTTTGGGGGCTTTGCGATGCTAATTCAATAATTTTCATTATCTACCATGCTTTGAATTAGAAATGAGTGTAGCAACAGAAAATATTTTATATGTCACAGGAACTATGAATTTGGTGTAATAAACATTTTCTTGCATTGAAAGAGCACTTTGAAAAGACTTTATTCCTTTGGTATTTGCATGCCGTTTCACTTCTTTAATTTCTTGCATCATCATAAGTGATTGTGCTAAATTATTTTGTGACCCTATTATATGCCTCATAAGCCTGTTACGCTGTAAGTGCAATTCCACTAAATTATCACTAATTCCATGGTTGAGAGCATGTTAGTCTTTTGATAATAACATCTCCAGAACTTAAAAAAACACATCTGATTACAGTGCAACTGTTTGAATCCACCTTCATTGTTTACTGTAAACTGAAATATATACAGTCAACTCTGTATAATCCGCAAATGTCTATTATTTGCACTACACGTTGAAATGTAAACAGTGAAAATGGCAGTTGCTCAAACATAGTTAAATGTGGTGGTTTTTTTTTTTCATGAATTATCAATTTTCCAATGAAATAAATGGGGATTTAAGAAAATTCATATATTTTGTACCCTACATTCAAAAATAATAATTTGAGCTAAGTAAAAAGGACAACCAAATTGAAATAGCAATTTTTGTTTTTAATTAGGCATCAATGTTTGGTTGATTGGTTATGCATAACACAAACGTACACTTTGCTCAAGCGCCAATGAAACTGTAACGTTAACTGACTTTATCTCAAAACTGTGTTTGTTTATTTTACAATACAGGTGAATATTTCTTTCTGTAAAATTTCTGTGAGCATATTTATAACTACTTTTGTGTGCTTCGTGTGATGCTTCTTACAAGTTATGATTCATTGATATCAAAAGCAGCCAAATTCAAGATTTCGGTGGCTTTCATACTAGAGATCCAAAAGCAAAAACCAGTGAGATTTTAAATTAAGCAAAAGATTCAGTGAATAATGTTCCTGCATTTTTAGAGGAACAAAATTTGGTTCATTGGCTAGCTTATGAAGGTGAACCAACTGTAACTCAATCAACCATTGATGATGAAATTATAGCTATTGTTTTAAACCACGTTGAAACCGACATTGATTCTGACACTGAATCAGAGGATGAAAACACTAAGATAACTCATGTACAGGGTTTAGAACTGGAATATACATAAGTATTTAAATCTCCTTGAGCAACAAAATTTTATCTCAGAGCATGAAATTATGAGTGTTCATAGACTGTAGAAAAAAAAATATTGTCAACAAACCAAAACTTACTACCATTGTGTCAATGTTTAAAAAAATTAATCAGTAAAATTTGTATTGTACATAATTTAACTTTTCTTTATATTAACTTAGTTATTGAATGTATTAAACCAATTTTGCATTATAATTTTTATGTAACTGTTCTTAATGTATAGTCTGACTTTAAAAAATAAAATGTAAATAAAGGGATGATCTATAATCTGCAAAATCCTTGGTCCCTAAGTTACTCAAATACAATATTAATTGTGTAGAAATAAATAATTTCATTTTATATTTACTCAAATACAGTATGAATGTTGAAAAAAACTGCCGAGCGATATATGTTGAATATTATGATGTAGAAGATTAGGTGTATTAAAATAACTTACTCGGGACCTCGTTACAGATCAAAACTTACTTGTTAGTTCTGTTATAGTTTGACATTCAATGGAGGCTCCAAGAATCATGCAATTTAAAGACTTATTCACTAGCATGTCAGTAGAGCAATCTCAAATCTCTAAAATCTTACTTTTTTGCACAGGTATTTGTTTAGCATTTACAGTGCTTTCCAGCAGGGAGCAGAGGTGTCAAATTGGGATGGAACTTAACTTTAATTACATAATTACCTTTTGATTGATATGTGGCCAAAACTCTCACAATTCCTAGCCTACACTTCTTCAGGCCTCAACCACAATCAACTGCAAATTGCATTAATGTTTGTTTTTAATCTTAGAATTGGTTACACTTTAATATCTGATAGTAATTTTTATTGGCCTAGGAAAACAACTTAAAAGACCATCAGAATTATGCATAAATTAGAAATTAATTTAAATTTTAGATTTAAAATTATATTTTAATATTTTATTTAATACCTTTCATATACGTATATATATATATATATCTATATATATCTATATATATCTTTTTTATTAATATTATTTGCAGCACTTCCCATATATACAGCTGCCGATTTCCTTTCTACTAAAGACCCTGATGCTGAAGAACGTGAAGAAGAAAGTACTCCTATTTATGAAAAGTTTGATGCTTTACTGCATGGAACTAAAGCTCGAGCAAAAATGTAAGACTTTATTTGTAGATGGTTAATTTAGCCTGATTTTTGTCCATTTGAATGACACTGGTTGACATACAAAGAATCACCCTAGTTCAGCATTTCTTAAGCTCATAGTTACCACGGACCCAGTTTCGTATTTCTGCTGTCTTTGCCAGGCCCCTTATGATTTAAGTGAAAAATTACTGATATTCTTTAGAATATTGAAAACAGGGTATACAAACTAATGATACTGTTTTCTTCTCTTTTTTTATCAACTTATTGAGTATACTTACTTTTTCTTTGATTTTGCTCGCAAGATTTATTTCGGTTTCTAGATAAGTAGAAAAAAATTACATGAAACGAAAAACCGTCTCAAATTTTCTAAAGATGCATTGTGGACGCCCAGTGGTTCACAGACTACAGTTTAAGAATCGCAGTTCTAGTTGTAATACAAAGCTGGGAGACGAAAAAACATAAGGACATGGGGGGGGGGGGGGAATCATGAAAGGTTACAAACAGGGCTGGGTTTTTGCCGGCAGAAAGTGGTTTCTGACGTGCCAGTGGCAGAAACTGGCAACAACTGGCATAAACACATTTCGTGACAAAATCTGAGACTTTTTTTAGTAGCATTAAATTCCTCAAGTACATTTTATTCAGGATAAATAACAAATAATATACTGTGCATAGTTTTAATTTAAAATAAATAAATTTGTATTAGAAAAAATGAGTAATGTAACAGATAAAATTTTTGTTATAATATGGTTGTGTAATTTTATATATAAACAATTATTAGAGTACTTAAAATCTCTCTTTAAAATTCAAAATAAAAAACTATATCCATTACTTATTTTAAATTAAACACTGCAAAGAAAAGAAAAATAATTAATACTTACTCAAAATACTTTTCTGTGATTTAACATAATAATTTAATAATAACAGTAAAAAATCTTTGTCATAGAAATATTATACAGCTCCAAATCAAAAAATTAGAGTACCTAATTAATTCCATTTGTATTTGGAATTGCATTTAGCTTTATTTCACTGTAGTGCAATTGAAAAAGAACAGCGATGGATGTTTTAATACATTTGCATATTATTAAAGAAAATTATAACTGTAAAATATTAAAATTTTGAGTTAATATTTTATTTTTGTAAAATTATTTTCATTATTCAAAATATTAGAATACTAAAGCAGGTGGTTCAAAAAATTAGAATACTTATGAATTTTCCTGATTGGTTTGGAAGGTTACATAAAATAAGCATAAAATTATCTTCTGCAGGACTTCTTAAGTTATAAAAATGCTTTGCATCATCATTTTTTTAATTTTTTGTAAAACATAGGCCATTTGTCAAAAGAGTTTACAAGGCATCGTATTATTGATTTGCATAAAGAAGGTCGTAATCAGCAATATATCGTCAGTTACTTAAAATGTTTTCAACCAAGTGTTAGTAGAGCAATAAAGCAGTATTTTAATGACGGACATTTTGAAAACAAGCATTTGAATAGCGGCCGAAAGCCAAAAACTACTCAGAGAGATGATGGAAAGCTAACGAATATTGCTAAAGAAAAAGCTGTTTTGGAAGTGTGAGATATTTGTATCAAAAGTGGAAAGAACACGGTGTTGATGTGAGTAAATCTACAACACTAAGACGTCTCCATAAACTTGGATTTCAATCTTGTGTACCAAAGATAGAGCCCTTCATGACTTAAACAGAAAAGGGAGAGAGTGAAGTGGTGCAAAAAAAGCTTTATGAGGTCTGGATGATTGGAAAAAATATTGTTTAGTGATGAGTGTGTTTTGTGTAACATATGGTGAACTTTGTGTTCGTGTATGGTGAATGAAGCAAGAAGCATATGAGAAGAACTGCATGAAACGATCAGTGTAATGGTATGGGCTTGCATGACTGCAGATCCATGACTTGCATGGTCCTGAAAGGCTATGAATCATTAACGAAACAATTAATTCCGAGATATATCAAGAAATCCTTGAGCATTTCATGATACCATCGTTGGAAGATCTATGTGGTGATGATTTTATTTTCCAACATGATTTAGCAACTTCACACAGGTTAGTGTCCACCAAAAACTGGCTTAGACAACATTAAATTAACGTCTTCCCTGGCTATATTATTTGTATATACCTGTATTATTTCCTTTAATTTCAATGCTAAAAGATTCTACAAACTATGTAGATTCTTACAATATTAAATTTTATCCTGTATTACTTTTTGTATAAGTAATACATAAAAACCTTTTTCACAATTCCTTTTTTTCTATTATCCTAATTTTTAAACTTGGAGCTGTGTAGTTATATATGGATCTTGTAATTCCATGGATTTAAAAACATTTCATTTCAATACTGTATTCAAAGGAACAAATCTGACTTCTTTTTTAAAATTTAAGACTGTTAGTTGAACCATATTCCATATAGTAGATAATCCTTAAATTATTGCATTATATTATTTATTTAAAAATTCTCTGAACAGTGATTTGTTAAAATATCATAGAATTTTTTGTAAGTTTCTTTCTTTTTTTTACTTTTAAATAGAAATTCAACTGTAAATAATAATATTAATAGTTAAACTTGTACAGCATCAGATTACGATTATGAAAATTTCTGTTTTTCAAGTAAAAGAAAATTAGTATTATATAAACAAAGTATATTTATATGATCATTTTGAAGCTTTTTGCCACTTTGAATAACATTCATAATCTTTAGTTTTAATTTTCTATTTAATTGTTTACATATCAAATGCATGTGTGAATTATGAATCATTGCAGTTAAAGTTCTTCTTATTATTATTTCTTAGTTTCTGCCAGTTTTTGCCACTTACTGGCAGAAACTAGTTTCTGCCATGCCGGTTTTAACCGGTTATAACCACTGGTTTTAACCACCCCGGCAGAAACTTGCCAGCCCTGGTTACAAACCAACCAAGCAAATTACACTTTATATTGAAATAAAGAAAAATGACAGAAATATGATAATTAGTACAGGCTTTGACAAGTTATAGGAAGTTATTGCATCATGATAATATAATAGACATACACAATTTGTTATCGAATAACTTTTGGAGTTCTTTTGCTAGAATCTTCAGTAGCTTTTTTTAAAGTTCATCTTTGTTAGCGTGATTCTGTCCATTTCTATAAATATTTGTAAATATTATTTCTCATTGGTTCTCCATCAGTTTCAAATTAAGGTTTAATGGTCAGTTAAGTAACTTAGTCTCATTTTATTTTATTTATTTTCAAACTATGTTTTGCATGAAGAAATTTGAACTGACACTGTGCTGTCTTTCTGAAACATAACCTCTATTTTTATGAGTGGAATTTTTAATAATAAATTTTCAGCTGGTGTATCTTGATACATTTTTAAACGTGTTTAAAAGCAAAACTAGTCGGATGTGCCAATCCTACAACTTTCTTCTATCTCACACAGGTTTCGCATACACTAAAAAGAATCAGCACCAATTTATATGAGGGACTAACTGAATCTAAAGTTTTGTTGAATTCCATGCATTAGTTCTTGAGATAGAACAATCGCTAAAATTGTGTAAATCCTGCAAAATGTAGCATAGCAGCGCTATTTGTTGGGAGATTTAGACCAAAACCTAATCAACAACAACTTATGTCAATATCTAACTGAATCTGAAGTTTGATGAAAATCCGTGCATTAGTTCTTGAGATATAGTTATTGTGATAATAATGAAAAAGGTAGTATAGCAGCACCACCTGTTAGGCTATTTACACCAAAACATAAGCAGCATCTATTTATGTCAAGGTCTAACAGAATCTGAAGTTGGATGAAATTCCGTGCATTAATTCTTGAGATATAGCTATTGTAAAAATCATGAAAAAAGTGGTATAGCAGTGCCACCTGTTGGGATATCTACACCAAAATGTAATCAGCGTCTATTTATGTCAAGGTATAACTGAATCTGAAGTTTGGCGAAAATAAGTGCATTAGTTCTTGAGATAGAGCTATGCAGAAATCCCGAAAAATGCAGCATAGCAGCCACCTATTGGGCGATTTTTACCAAAAACTAATCAGCACCAATTTATATCAGGGACTAACTGAATATAAAGTTTTATTAAATTTTGTGCATTAGTTCTTAAGATAGAGCGCCCACAAAATTTTTGTCACATACAGACAGACAGAGTCACAGACTCACAGACAGACATTTTCTAAAAACAGTCAAATCGAGTTCAGGACCTTCTAAAACGTATAAATCCATCGAAAACCGGAAGTAAAAAATTTTCATGAATCCAATACTTTTTTTTTTGTAAAGATAGAAGAAAGCAAAAAATTGCCAGAGTTGTTCCACTATAAGGAAACTCTCTCAATCTAACTGGTTTTCCTAGGAAAAAGCCATTGTTTTCTAAACATCAATATGGAAAGAATAGATTCATTGCATCATTTACAATGTAACAAGTCTGTGCACTCATAATTGTGGTATATACCAAGATATGCTAACTGATTTATAACAAATAAAGTGTGTATTACAAGGCAAGTTCTAAATTTGCGTCATTGTTTGTTATTAAAATCATATTTTAAAGGGAATCAAATTTGATTTCCAAATTGCCCATCAAGGACTCTTCATTTAAATCTATTTGAGAACATGGGAGTGGTGGTTTTGGATATTTATGGAAATTGGCAGAATTTTACTAACAAGGATCAACTTAATACAGTGAAATGAAGTTAATAATAAAAAACAGCTTCAAAAGATGCTCTGAAAACAGATGTCGGCATAGGCAAAATTTGGGGCCTATTTAGGACTCTTTCACAAAAATCCATTTTATATAAAACAAGTCCTTTCACAAAAGTCCCTGTAATAAAGCAGGCCTCTCCAAAAAATTCCTTTTAATAAAATAGGACTCTTCAGAAAATTTCATTCCATAAAAACATACTAAAATTAAGTTTTATTTTGTTAGGCTTTAAAATGAGTAATTTGCAAACAAAACAAGTTCACCAGAAAGGAAAACTAGCAGAAGGTGTTATTAAATGCTTGGTTCAAATTTGAGTAATTTGATTTCAACTTTCTTTACAAAATGTTATTCTTTACTAAATGGGCCCCAAGAAATAGAACCTGCATCGACACCTGGAAAAGGTTGTGACTACACCTGAATTTATGAACTGAGGCAGCGTTTCAAATTACCAGACTTATTTGTTGAAAATTTTAACAGCTGACTTTGTTATTTCTTTCAATGTCACATGTATTTAAGACAGTAAGATTTTGCAATACAATGTATTACTGATATTTAAAAAAATATATTTTTATAAATTCTCACATGTTGTATTATTTATTTATTTTAAAACTAAATATCATTTGCTTTTTATGAGTTTACAACTTTGTTATTTTTGTTTTATTTTTTAACCTTTCTGTGTCTTTTTTTTTAAAAAAAAGCCCTGTATTAGTTTTTCACATATTAACTTTTTCTTAAAAAATGTTTCCTTTCTTTTACCGAAACTTTAAATGTTTATTAAGAGAGAAAGACAGAACTTTTATCATCCAAATAGATTGATTAGCATTAAAAGTTTGTTCCATTAAATGTTGAAGTTTCATCTGTGGGATTTCTGAATTTTCTTCAAAAGATTTTGTTACATATTTTTTCTAATTAAAAAGAAAAAAGGTGGGATTTAAAAAAAATGTTGATTGTATGATTTATAAAAAAATAACTCTTCTGAATAAATTTTTTTTTCAGAATAAAATTTTAAATTCAAACAAAAAAAAATGCAAGAAAAAATATCTGATATTGGAAAACAGATTTCTTAACATAAAACAATCTTAATGGATATTAACCATGAGTAAATTGTATTTTTGCGAATATTTACATTATGAATTCCCTTCAAAAACAAAAGCACAACCTTTCAAAAAAATGTTTTTTTTTTTTTTTTTTTTTTTTTTTTTTTTTTTTTTTGGGGGGGGGGGGGGGGGGTGTTCAAAGTTGGGGGTTGAAATAGCATATGAGATTGTGCAAATCACAGACAAAATAGCAATTTAAAAAATGCCACTTAATAAAATATTCTGAGTGGTATTTGTTGCCCCTTAAATATTTTCACAGGCATTTGTTTCTTACAAGAATATGTTTAATCTGGAAATTTATTTTATTTTATTTTTTTTTTTTGTGAATTTTGCAAAATTAATTCTTAAATCGATCAAGGGAAAGAATGCAAGTTTCTTTAAACGATTGTTGAAAAATATTGTGAATTTCGTCAAAGATTTCATAAACAAGTAATGATTTTTCAATCGGTCGCGAAAAAAAAAAATCAATTTTGTCAATTGGTTGCAGAAAAAAAAAATAATAATTTTGTCAATCTATTGCAGAAAAAAAATCACTGATTTCGTCAAAGGATCGTGGGGAAAAAAAAGGTCTCTAATTTTGTCAAATAGTCGTGAAAAAAAAATCGTGCAATTCAGTTGATCTCTATGTAATTAGTATACTAAAATCGTCAACATTCCTTCCAAATCTTGTAACTTTGCATGTAATGGTCACATCAGAAAACACAACATGCGCAGACAAACATCTATGTTTATTATTATAAGTTTTAATCTGAAACAATATACTGAACTAACTTTTGAAAAATCAGGTTAACCTGAACCCAACCTGCAGAAATCTAAAATCAACCTTAATCGAAAAAAATTAATTAATCCGACCTGCAACAAAAACAGTTAGCACCGACCCGGTGCAGGACTCTAATTTAGACATTTTTTCTCTGAGAGGAATTTCTGTAGCTCGGTCAGGGGATAGAGGAGTGAAACTGCCCTCCCTTCTCTGGAACCTTTCAGAGAATTTGCTTTGAAGTTCTGAAATTGTTTTTTACTTAGAATCGCCCCTGAGGGTACCTAATGGAATGTTGAAATTAGATATATAATATTTTAATCTCACAATTCTTTCAAGATTAATATTTTTGTAAATTCATTGTTTTTGTTAAATGAGATTTCTTTCTAACAATAATTTTATGCATAACTCTGTATATTACATATATATAATTTGATTTCTTTTTACATGAAATTCATTCCAGAATAAATTATGAAAATAAAATATAGCATCTCTTTTATTTTCAGGGAGAAAGTTGTTAGCATTGAATTTATGAAAAAATACATTCACTTGGCTAAATCTGTTAAACCAACTTTAACTACAGAAGCTTGTGAACGTCTTTCAGAAGAATATTCAAAACTTCGAGCATTTGATACTCAAAACACTGATATTGCTAGAGTATGTATATGCTTTCTGTAATATGTTTTTTCTTTATAATAATTTTGTTCTTTCTTAAAATTGTATATTAAAAAAATTAGTTTTTGATAAAACCACTTTTCATTACATAAAATTTACATTACATGTAATTCACATGTAACGACAATTTTTCTGTTATCAATTAATATTTTTAATATTGCTTAGAAATGCAGCACAAATATAACTTCAGCATCATATTTTTCTAATAATTAAATTTTACTTGTTGAACTTAACATTTTATTAATCTCCCCTTCCCTGCAGGGCTAGATCAAGCCAAATAGAGTTCCAAGACCTGGCAGGGCCTAGCTAACCCTGCATGGACCTATGGTTCAAAGATTTAGTTGGGGAGTCCTATAACATTTTTAATTTGTATTCATTTTAAGAGAAAATCTGACTTTTAGCTTTGTAGCTTTGCACAGCAAGGAAATCATACAGTTTGCCTTTCTGATAGTCAGACTTTGAGGCTTCGTATTCATTCGAGAGCTCCTTCCTATGCTGTCACAAAAAAATAAATATTTTTTTTTTTGCAGTATTGGAATACAGATATAAATATAAAAATACATATCATAACTACATTTTTTGTTTTTAATATTATTTTACTCTAAAACTACAAAATACAGTAGAACCTCGATTATTCGACGTAATTGGAACTGAACCTACATCGGATAATCGAGAATTTATCCATAATCATCTAGTTTAATATGTAACATCGTCATCGAACTGCTAGTATGACTATTTAAACTGCTAAACAAATGTCTAAGTTCAAATTATACATGAAAATTAATTTATTTTGAAGCAAATTATTTTATTTGGTAGGCGTAAACGAACAGTAAGCGAGTGCTTTGCGAAAATATGACATTGATTTCTCCTCCCCTTTTTGAAATTCTGCTGCTGTGAAAATTTCTGTTCATGAAAAGATGACAAAAAGGGGTTTTGTTCCCTGCACTTGCTTACAATCAGAGGGTGCAATAACATTTGAATATTGTGGCACTTGCAGTACGGCTTTGCAAATTTAGAAATGAGGCATGTTTTTATTTAGAACAGGGACGTGTACACGTGGGGGTGGGAAAAGAGTACACTTATACCGAGTTCGGAGCTTGAGGAAGCTCAAGCTAATTTCAAAGGAATTCTAAGAAAGAGAACCAATATATTTATCTGTATTCGTAGTTCGGAAAGGACCGCTTGCATACACAAGAAACGTGAAAGTAAAAAAAGAAAAAAAAAAGTCAGGAAACTGACATTGGTTTACGGAGAGTTCCGGTTAAACAAGAGTCAGATAATCGAGGTTCTACTGTATTGATTATAATCAAGGAGTCATACAAGGGTGTATAAATACAGTAGACTCCCTCAAATTCGTCACCTTAAAATCCACACCAGTAGGCTCCCTCAAATTCGCCACCTTAAAATCCGCACATGGTTTCAGATGTAAACAACGAAACTTACAGTTAAAATGCAGGTGTAAAATTCAAGTTTTTAAAATTTTCATATCATTATTTACACATTTTAATAGGTAATTCTGGTTAATATGATTCAATTCATGTTTTCTCATGAAGGAAGTATAAATTTGTGAAAAAAATTAAAGATAGTGCTGATATTAGTGGCGATCGAATATTTTTACCGAATAATTTATGTATTAATCAAGCTTCTTTGGTTATTAAGTATGGCTAAACATGAAATAAAACTTCGTTATTTTAAGATTTTGATGTGAATTATTAGTGTACATTTATAAGGCGAGTTTCACTGAATAATTCAAGAAAAAATTATCATTATGCATATTTAGTTATACAATATTAATTATTTACTTGACCTTTACTTTTAATATTTTCAATGTTTTTTTAATTTTTCTTATTTTACTTAATTATTTTACTATATTGTAAGCATTCATTATATAATTCGAGTGCATTAGTAAATTCAAATTATTGTTTAATAAAAAATGTAAACAAAACACCAAAAATCTGTACAACCTCTGGTTTTAAACTATGTGGATTTAAGGGAGTCTAAATAGCATTAAAATATCAGCTTTACAAAAATCGCATAGCAAATTTGGGGGCTGCCAAAATCAAAGGCCTGTCTTGTCCCATGCTTTAATTAGGCCCTGTCCCCACATCCCTTCCAATACCATTGCTTCAGATTGTATTTATCTTCCAAATAATAATAATAAAATATTTGCACCTGTTTGATCTTAAAATTTTAAACATTTATATTTAAAGAAAAACAAAAAAAACTTTTATATTTCAGATTATATAATTCCATACATTTTCATATGTTCTTGTATTTAGACACAACCGGTGACTGCTCGTTCTCTTGAAACATTAATTCGACTTTCCACTGCTCATGCCAAGGCAAGAATGTCTAATACTGTTAATTTGAGGGATGCAGAAGCTGCCATTGATTTAGTACAGTTTGCTTACTTTAAAAAAGTTATGGAAAAAGAAAAGAAAAAGAGAAGACACGAAGATGACTCAAGTGATGAAGAAAATGAAGAATCGAGCAAAAGAACAAAGTAAATTCTTTTTAAAATTTAACTTGTTATACTTCATAGTACCTTAAAAATTTAAATGTTGAATCAATTTCCATTGAATATTCTTTTTAATGTCTGTTTTGCTTAGCATATTATAACTAGCCATCTCTGGCGGACCAGTTTGGTCTCCTTTAAATGTATGATAAACATTGAAATATATTGCTTTTATTCATAATTTAATTTACTTGCTTAATCTTTCGCAAAATCTGAAGAATATTAAAAAATATTCATTTTTTTTTCCGTTTTTTGTCAATCAGCATTAGTTTAGGTTTGCAAATTTTGTCTTTTATTGTTATTATACTAGCGATTATTGTTATTATACTAGTGTATTCTTAGCGAGTTATACTATCTCTTCATATGAAAACAACGTTAGTGATTCTATTTTTAATTATGAACTCTGCTAAAGCTCTGCTCTGCAGATTTATGAAGTCACTTTCATTCGTAAGTACATATAATTGTCATGTATTGTCATTCCGATAGAAAGCAATTGAAGAGTGTTTCAACTTTTTCTGATAGAGCACAGGATCTTTTAGATAAGTGTGTCAAAATTTTAATTTAAGCTGTTTTTCAGGAACATGAAATATTGTTTTAATTCAAGAATCAATTATAATTTACAAAATACACCTTTTATAGAAAATAGAAAACATTGTTCGATTCTTCGGCATAGAAATAGTAATTTCTACATATTTCATTTATTTATTTATAAAACACACTTCGTTAAAGTGTTCATCAGATTTACTTATTGTGAGAAAAAAATATTTACATCCTTTGAAGTATATTTTATTTGATAAGGTAGAATGTAAATTTCCATAAAATTAATTATGTGTACGGGATGAACAATTATTTTTGTGTACGAAGTTTTAAAAAATGTGATATTACTTTTAAAACTATTTTTAAATATTTTGCAATTTTTTTCAGGCTCAGGCTCTAATTATACAAAATGTTTCATGCTCGGGCTCTGAAAAGAGAGCCCGAACTCATCTCTAACACACACATATATCTATCTATATATATATATATATATATATATATATATATATATATATATATATATATATATATATACTTGTTATATTGGAAACTGAAGGAATTTTTGGTTTTTGCACAAAATGCAATGTTTTGGCAGAATATTTTGCATTAATATATTCAGGTAAATAGTCGTATATGTTCTTATGAAGCCAACTCTTTCTTTTGTTTGATACTGTTACTTTTGTTAACAAGAATCTTAATTCAAATTTAAAATCTGATAGTAAAGCACATGATGTGTACTTTGATTACATACCAAATAGCTCAAATTATCTTTGTGCTCCTTAATAATTAACTTATCTGGGCCTTCCAAGTTGGATACAAAAATTTGCTCTGTGTTGAAATACAATTAATTTTGATCATTTTATTCAGAATTTCTTCCAGTCAGTTTCAGGAGGGTGCTGTACCCTTTTTGTTCCTCAATCAAAACATTTGGTACTCTTACTCTTTTGTATCTTTTAAGTATTAAATTTGCCTTTAAACATTGGAAAAAAAATCTTAAAAGTGCCCTTTTATAAAGCCTGGGGGAAAACTGTGCTTTGCTATTACAGAAAGTATTGAAAATAATTTAATTTTATCAGTACTGAGCTTTTATTTCTTTTTAAGGACATCTGATAAACCTCGTCCCAAACCTGGTGAAGAAGGTTATGATCCATATGATTTTGAAGAAGATACAGGTAATAAATTTTTCTCTCTGTATTATAGTAAAAATCCGATTTCTTCATTATCTGTTGTTAATCTGACATAATTTTAAGTGTATAATTCAGAATTTTCCACATTGTTACATTTGATGTGTATACAGAAAATATTAACTGTAATATTTAAAGTCATTTTCATTTTATTGAAAGCACTAAAATGTACGATTGCACAATTACAAAAAATTGCAGATCACTTAAGCTAGATCTGTAATTTTTTTGCTTTTCTGTTTTTTAAAGAAGTTTTCTCATTTTTTTACTTTTTATTTTTCCTGCTATTAATACCCCCCCCCCCCCCACTCCCTCTTAAAAAAAAAAAAAAAAAAAAAAAAAAAAAAAATCATATATGGTATATTCACACAATGGCAAGTGCTAAATCCTGTATAACTGAAATTTAACTGAGTTTTGTTTAAATACAAATTGTTAGTCATCAGTTTGAATCAATATATTTTGGTTAAATATTGATATGTAAATAATTCCAACAAGTTGTATTTAGCATGTTTGTATTTTATTTTATCTAATAATAATAACAAGAAGTCCTTTTTATTTTATATTTTTTCTTTGTAATGTCCTTTCTATGTACAATACTTAATGTGTTCCTTGGGGGTAAATGAATTTGAAATGTCTGGTGTAAGGGCTTCTAATTAATATTCTGGAAATCAAAATGTATAGTTTAGCTTTTATTTTATTAGTGCTTTTAATTTAATTACTTTTAGATTTTTTTTTTCTGTTTTTATGCATTTAGATTTTTTTTTTTTTAATTCAGTGTTAAAAGGTGCTTTGCCCCATCCTTTTTCTCTTTATGTAGGTAGTGGAAGTGGAACTTCTCGTCCTGCAAGAGAATCTCAACCTAGTACTTCAGATCAGTCTGATTCACAAAGTGCTATTTCTGAAACTAGGTAATGTAAAAATGGGCCATTTTTATATAATTTATGATAACTGTATTGAATATAATTAATTTTTGTAAATATTGTGTTTACTCGCATGATTTTTGCACTTTGTCATTTCTTAAGTAGGATGCGTGGAAAATATGCAGTTTTTATATATATACACACACATTCACATGCACTATTTGATGTAAAAAATTCTGCACATAAATTACCATGCATGTATATTTTTTAAATTACCTTTTTCTGAATTTAATAAGTCTTGTTCATTGTTTTAAAGAAATTATATATATAATGTAAATGCACCTATAGTGGAGTTGAAGAATATTATACCAGCAGTGAGCCACTACATTTTAAAGTTTATAAACAAACACTCAGTGCATTTCTGTAAAATGAGTAAAAGAAATATGATTGATTAAACCTGTTAACTGTTCATAAACTGTTTGGAATAATTCATTCTTTCTGTGGGTGGAAAAGTTTATTTTCTAGAATGTTTTCAAAGATAGATTTTTTCAATATATATATATATATATATATATATATATATATATATATATATATATATATATATATTAATTTATTTATTTTGCATTAAACTCCCATTGATATACTCTATTGTACTGTAAATAATTTGTTAGATAAGCCAAAAACTTAAAAATTGAGTATTTTATTAATTTTGAAGGATAGCCCACTTCTAGGTTACTGTTTATAAACTCTACCAATAGTGGGCATAGGGGGCTCACTTCTGGAGCATATGCAGGGGCTGCACGCCTGTCCCAATTGTGCCAAATGAAAGTATCTGCTACAAATGGGTTGTTTTGACTGTTTTTGTGCCAAAATGAGCATTTCGTTTTTTTTCTTCTATGCCAAAATTTAATTTATTTGCACCATTTTGTTTTTTCTTCAAAGTATTTTCTTTTTCATGCTTGTACATGCGCGGGATCTGTATAAAAAATCCTTGGTAAATTATTTTTAATCAGTACAAATGTTGATGGGACAGGGTTGATGAAATTGCATTAGTTATAATTCAGTCTGCACACAGTGAAGCTGAAAGGGAAAGGTAACAAGGCGAAAGAATAGAAAATTTGTTTCAAAAAGCCTAGCTGCAAATCTTTATGTATTTTTTTTTTTTTTTTTTTTTTTTTTTTTTTTTAAGACCTTAATAAAGGGACCGGGAGGGACATCTATGCTCTACAGATCTGGTTCCCAGTCTGAGCAGTCCCTCTTAGGCATTCAAAAGTTGTATCTTGTTAAATCAGTATTATTAAATATCATTTCATTTGTTTAAATTATATCATATCTGGAGGCACGGCAGTGCCTCCGCCAAGTCGAGAGAGGACAGCCGTAAGCATACTTTTCTGGAAGCAACTCAGCGCACTTTTGACCCCCCCATATCTCCGCGCTGGAGTATCCCAAAAATTTTAAACTTCAATTATAGAGAGTATTTGGGCCACAGGACCAAAATTTAAAATTACAACTTTCTGTCTTTTCTAGTTCAGGCGATATATGAACTCATACATTCGATTTTTTGTCACTTCTTACTCACTCGTTCACGCGTCATCAAAAAGATTGGGTAGATCCCGTAGCCCCAGAAACTTGACATTTGGAAAAAAGGTAGTGTTTAGGATACAAAGAAAGGAAAAATTATAAAATCCAGAAAATTCGAAAAAAAAACATTCGAAAATTCAACAAATTCCATCAAAATTGAAAATTGAAAATAATACGATCTTGTAGTCTTGGAAACTTAAGATTTGGTGTGAAGGTAGTGTTTAACATCCAGAAAAAGAAAACATCAAAAACACCAAAAAAATCGAAAGCAAAATTGAAAAAATCGAAGAAATTGAAAAAAACCGAAAATTTGAAGACAATCCGATTTTGTTGCGCTAGAAAATTCAAATTAGGAATAAAGGTAGTATTTAGGATACAGAAAAAGAAAAATTAAAAAAATCAAGAAAATTCGAAAAAAAAATAAAAAATTCGAAAAAAATTGAAAAAATAAAAATAATTTGATACGATAACGCTCGTATTTATAAATTAATTTGGATGAAACTAATTGTGTGTATTAAGCTCACCAATGCCTCGACCGAGTTCGTTGGCCAGCTTGGTCCGCCATCTTGTTTCAAGATGGCGGCCACGGAAAATTTTAAAACTAAAATAAATATACAAAAAAGTTAAAAAATCAAGTTTATTTTTTAATTAGGTGTTAGGACTTGATACAAGGATTCCAGAGCATTTTTTGTTTTACCTCTATCTTAAAAATTGGCTGAGATAGAGCAGTTTGAAATTCTAGGGTGGCTGACATTTTGAAACAAAACAGCACATTACAAAAAAACAACGATAAATTTATGGTCAATAATGGTCAAGCAGATGCAATCCCGAATGAATACTCCGTGTTATTATAACTGTAACTTTGACTTCGAAATTTTGATACGTTGCATTTTCTATTTGTTGATATTTTTGAACTATGATTTACGCTAAGTGAAATGTTGTTGTTGAAGAGGGATTTTCCATGTAAATCCGAAACGTCCAATTTTAATATGTTTTTAATGTTTTATGAAAGTGTATTGTAATGTCTGTAATTTTAATGATTTTAATATAAATTAATAAGTTTTAGTGAACGCGATTTCTCGCAAATTATTTTCTTTCATTGTTGTAATCATTTTCCCAATCATACGCATAAAACTATATATTCATATCCATTAGCGCCAAATTCTCGCCAAACTTGGCGACAATTGGCGAAATCTCGCCAAATTTGGCGACAAAAATAAGTTTTCATAAATGAAGCCAACTTGGCTATAGCTCAATAATTTGGCGAATTTCTTATTCAAATTCAGTGTAAACGAATCTTTTGTAAACGGTTTCTTTGCATTTTAACTTGCTGTTTTCGAGTAACATTAGCTAAAATTTTAAAACGAAGATATAGGAAAGCTACCTTTTCCTGCCGGTACAGGCCGGAGGACTTTTTTATGAGTTGTCGGATGCAATCTATGTTTTGCATTAAATAAAGTAAAACATTGAAAAACAAATCCTACAGGATGGGGATAGTTTGTTTTAGATAGATTTTAAGATAATTGTCCTATTAGCTAGTACACCTTCCGTTATTGTTTTGTGTTATTTTCCCCGGATTATGCTTTTCTTTTGTTTACGAATTTTGTAATAGAAAAGTTCCGCTATAGACTGGCTACGTTATAGACCTTTTTTTTTTTTTTTTATAGACAGGTTCATTTTCTTTCACAGGCTTTGCTCTATTTAATTTATATATGAAATATTTGTTGTTAAAAGATGTTGGTCGCACAAAAATTTTCACATTTCTCCCTCCCTCCCGACATTACTGGTTGGTTATTGCTTGATAGTCCTTTCTAAATAAAATCATGGTGATTCTAAGATTCTCTTGATTTATCTCTAAATTGAACATAAACGATCCTAAGAAAACGGATCAATGAATTACTATATTGGCATGAGGAAATTTAGTTGCGGAAAAATGGGGCATATAGCTAACATTAAGTCTAATAGGAAAACCACAGCCTTGGCAAGATCTGGAGGCACGGCAGTGCCTCCGCCAAGTCGAGAGAGGACAGCCGTAAGCATACTTTTCTGGAAGCAATTCAGGTCACTTTTGACCCCCCCCCCCCCCATATCTCTGCGCTGAAGTTTCCCAAAAGTCTGGAACTTCGTTTTTCTAGAGAATGTGGCAAATAAGACCAAAATTTAAAATTACAACTTTCTGTCTTTTCTAGTTCAGACGATATATGAACTCAAACATTCGATTTTTTGTCACTCACTCACTCACTCATTCACGCGTCATCAAAAAGATTAGGTAGATTCCGTAGCCCTAGAAAGTTGACATTTGGAAAAAGGGTAGTGTTTAGGATACAAAGAAAGGAAAAATTATAAAATCCAGAAAATTCGAAAGAAAAACATTCGAAAATTCAACGAATTCCATCAAAATTGAAAATCGAAAATAATACGATCTTGTAGTCTTAGAAACTTAAAATTTGGTGTGAAGGTAGTATTTAGCATCCAGAAAAAGAAAACATCAAAAACACAAAAAAAAAATCGAAAGCAAAATTGAAAAAATCGAAAATATTGAAAAAAAAAAACGAAAATTGGAAGACAGTCCGATTTTGTTGCGCTAGAAACTTCAAAATTGGAATAAAGGTAGTATTTAGGATACAAAAAAAGAAGAAATTGAAAAAATCCAGAAAAATCGAAAAAAAAAATTCAAAAATTCGAAAAAAATTGAAAAAATGAAAAATATTGATTTTTTAACCTTAGAAACTTAAAATTCGGCGTAAAGGTAGTGTTTGGAATTCAGAATAAGGAAAAATTAAAAACACAATAAAAATCGAAAATAAAATTTAAAAATGGGAAAAATCGAAAAACATCGAAAATTTGAAATAATTCGATTTTGTAGCGCTAAAAACTTGAAATTTTGAATAAAGGTAGTATTTAGGATACAAAAAAAGAAAAAATTAAACAAATCCAGAAAATTTGAAAAAAAAAAATTCACAAATTCGAAAAATTCGAAAAAATTTGAAATTAGATTGATTTGTTGGAATTTTCCTGAATTTTTAATTTTGTATCTGGAGGCACGGCAGTGCTCCGCCAAGTCGAGAGAGCACATCCCTAAGCATCCTTTTCTGGATGCAACTCAGGGCACTTTTGACCCCCCCATATCTCCGCGCTGGAGTATCCCAAAAATTTTAAACTTCAATTATAGAGAGTATTTGGCCCACAGGACCAAAATTTAAAATTACAACTTTCTGTCTTTTCTAGTTCAGGCGATATATGAACTCAAACATTCGATTTTTTGTCACTTCTTACTCACTCGTTCACGTGTCATCAAAAAGATTGGGTAGATCACGTAGGCCTAGAAACTTGAAATTTGGAATAAAGGTAGTGTTTAGGATACAAAGAAATAAAAAATTATAAAATCCAGAAAATTCGAAAAAAAAAGCATTCGAAAATTTAACAAATTCCATCAAAATTGAAAATTGAAAATAATACGATCTTGTAGTCTTGGAAACTTAAGATTTGGTGTGAAGGTAGTGTTTAACATCCAGAAAAAGAAAACATCAAAAACACCAAAAAAATCGAAAGCAAAATTGAAAAAATCGAAGAAATTGAAAAAAACCGAAAATTTGAAGACAATCCGATTTTGTTGCGCTAGAAACTTCAAATTAGGAATAAAGGTAGTATTTAGGATACAAAATAAGGAAAAATTCAAAAATCCGGAAAATTCAAAAATTCGAAAAAGTCTGAAAAATTGAAAATAATTTGATTTTATAGCCTTAGAAACTTAAAATTCGGCGTAAAGATAGTGTTTAGGTTTCGGAATAAGGTAAAATGAAAAATACAATAAAATTCGAAAATAAAATTGAAAAAATTGAAAAATAAGGAAAATTTGAAAGTAATCCGATTTTATAGCGCTAGAAACTTGAAATTTGGAATAAAGGTAAGATTTAGGATGCTATTTAAGGAAAAATTTAAAAACACGAAAAATTCGAAAAAAAAAAAAATCTGCAAAATTCGAAAAAAAAAAATGAGAAATTGAAAATAATTCGGTCTCGTAGTCTTCGAAACAGAAAATTTGTGTAAAGGGATTCAGAAAAAAAAAAAAATAAAAACACAACAAAAAGCGAAAATAAAATTAAAAAATCGAAAAAATCGAAAAAAACGAAAATTTGAAAAAAAAAATTCGATTTTTTAGAGCTAAAAACTGGAAATTTGGAATAAAGGTAGTATTTAGGATAGAAAAAAAAGGGAAAAATTAAAAAAATCTGGAAAATTCGAAAAATTGAAAAATAATTGATCTTGTAGCTTTAAAAACTAAAAATTCAGCGTAAAGGTAGTGTTATAGAGAAAAATGAAAAATTAAAACACAATAAATTCGAAAATAAAATTTAAAAAAAGTCGAAAAAGATCGAAAATTTGAAAATAATTCGATTTTGTAGCGCTAGAAACTTGAAATATGGAATAAAGAACACATAAAAAGAAAAAATTAAAAAATCTAGAAAATTCGAAAAAAAAAATCGAAAAAAATTAAAAATTGAAAATAATTCGATCTTGCAGTCGTAGAGACTTAAAATGTAGTGTAAAGGTAATATTTACGATTCAAAAAAGAAACTTTTAAAAATTTGTAAAATTCGAAAATAAAATTGAAATATCGAAATATCTGTAAAAAATCGAAAATTTGAAAACAATTCGACTTTGTAGTTCTAGAAACATGAGTTTTAAGGTAATTGTCCTATTAGCTAGTACACCGCCTCTAATTGTTTTGTGTTTTTTTCCCTGGATTATGCTTTTTTTTCTTTTTTTTTACGAATTTCGGTATAGAAAAGTTCCGCTATAGACCGGCTGCGTTATGAGCGGTTTCTTTATAGACATGTTTGTTTTCTTTCACAGGTTATACTCTATTTAATTTGCATGTGAAATATGGATTGTTAAATGATGTTAGCACCAAAAAAATCTTCACAGCTCCCTCTCTCCTCCCGACATTACTGGCTGGTTACGGCTTGATAGTCCTTTCTAAATAAAAGCATGGTGACTCTAAGATTACCTTGATTTATCTTTAAATTGAACCTAAATGATCCTAAGAAGACGGATCAAAGAAATACTATATTGGCATTACAATCAGGAAACTTAGAAGTAAAATCGAAAAATCAATAAATTTATAAAAAGTCGAAGGTTTGGAAATAATTCGATTTTGTAGTCCTACCAGCTTGACATTTGGCAGAAAGGTAGGGTGGGTTTAGGATACAAAGTAAGGAAGAATTTAAAAAGCCGGAAAAAAAAACCAAAAAAAAAAAAAAAAAAACCAAAAAAAAAAACTTCGAAAAATCGAAAAGAGTTTGTTTTATTGAAAATTTCCGGGAATTTTAATTTTAGCTTTCTTTTTATCCTAAACAGTACTTTTGTGCTAAATATCAAGTATCTAGGCTGCAAGTAATATCTCAGATGGATAGAATCTTTCCTGGAAGCAATTGAGAGTACTTTTGACTCCCCCCTCCCATAACTTAGTGCTTGCCTAGTTACCTGAAATTTCTTTAAGGTAACTTCTTCGAAAATCAGTGGATGATCTCCAAAAAGAGCCCAAAATCAAGAAAAGGAGGATTACTTACAAAAAGAAGTGAAATCTCATCAAAAAGTCACCTGTAAAAAATGCAGCCAAGTCTCGTAACTCATTTACCGTAAAAAGTACTGAGATCGTATAAAGCCAAGTTTAATTATCTTATTAACTCTGAAATTTTCATTCACAAATCACTCCTAGTTTCTACATCTTTAGTTAATTATTATTTTGTGACTTGGCAATTACGTAGCACTAGAATGTGATGTATATAGTTAGTCTTAATCAAATAGTACTATAACATATTAAGGTGTAATAGCTTCCCTGTCCGTATATAATTTGCTTTAGTTAAATTATCCCATCCCATCCCATGACATAGTAAGGTGTAATAACTTTCCTGTGCTGCGTAATTGCCAAGTCACAAAATAATAATTAACTAAAGATGTAGAAACTAGGAGTGATTTGTGAATGAAAATTTCAGAGTTAATAAGATAGTTAAACTTTGCTTTATACGATCTCAGTACTTTTTACGGTAAATGAGTTACGAGACTTGGCTGCATTTTTTACAGGTGACTTTTTGATGAGATTCAATATGCAAAAATTATGTGAATCTTATATCTTGTTTATACCATTGATGGATGGCTTGTGACTGTTTTTTCTTTTAGTGTGCTACATGCATGGCTGTCAAATTTATTTTTTTTTGTTACCACTGTTTTTTAATAGACATCTTTGCCTTATTTAACATAGAGGTTCTGCAATTTAATACGGAAAAGCTTTCTATTAAAAAGTAGTCGTAACAAAAAAGCATAAAACTTAGCATCCATGCATCTAATGCCCTAAAAAGCTGTTCATGAGCTACCACTGATTTTTTTAATCGAAAGTTTCTTTCAAAAGTACAGAGTTTTAAAAAAATGCACGAGGGCATAAATTATGTGAATAAATACGCTAAATAAATATAAATGTAAATTTTTTATGTTGATTTTTTTAATTATTATTTTGTATTATGACCTGAATATCTGATGACCTGAATCTATTATCAGAATTTAAAAGTTTCTTAAATGATGGAATTTATTAAAATAATCAAAAAATGTCAAGTTTTTAAGTAAATTCTTTGGTACCCCTGTATTTTAATGTAAAATATCACTGCAATAACTCAGTTTCATAAAATTTTTCATGTACAGTCCTGGAAAACAGACAATTCTTCCAAATTCTGCTATAAATCTACTTTAAAAAAGATATTAATTAATTGGCCAGTACCAATCAAATGTAAATAATGTGTACTGTACTATTAACTGATATGCATAATTTAAGAGATGAATACTGTTTACATATTAAAATTGAACTAACTTTCAATAACAATATTGAATTTTAAGAAATTTTTCATTCTGAGTTTAAATTTACACTTCAATACCAAATTTCAAGTGACTGTTAAAAAATTTCACAATTAAAATTACTCAGAGTTTTGATTCCTTTGTGTTAAAATACTTTTATATATACCAAGTAATCAAATCTGGCCTAAAAGGGGTTTACATTTTTATGTACAGAATGTAGAAGAAAATCATTTTTAATTGAAAATTCTAATAGATTGTTATATTTAGTTAATTTATTTAGATTGCCCAACAGCAGCATAATCCTATTTCATTCCATTCTAAATTCTTCATTTGCTTTTATCATACTGTAACACCCCCTCTCCTCCCCCCAAATAAGAAAATGGAAAAATATGTTGCCATTCTTAATTTTTAAATGGTTACACAGAGGAAAACTAATGGATTAGATAAAAACGTCACTGAAAAATAGATTGCAATTATATGAGAGCAGCAACACACTGAATTTTGATTTGTTCAAAAAATATTTGGACAAAAGAAGGATAATTTAAATACAGAATTATTAAATTAAACCATAAACAAACAGTTGATTTTTTTTATATTGCTTTTATGAGTAAAATATAAACATTTTATTTGACTAATTTAATAACAGATATAAAAAAGATAATATGAGTTGTAATGTTTCTATACACATTTCAGTAAAATTACATAAAAAAGTTACAGATGAATGTGAAGTTGAAAAAAAAATGAAACGCTAATTTGTTACTGCCGCGATCACTGTGCTACATGTATGATGACTTCTTAAATATTGGGGGGTGGGGGGGGGGATTCACCGGATGCAGTAAACTCGCTGTATTGGAATCCCAAAAATACACTAAATTTGTTACTGCCGCGATCACTGTACTGCATGTATGATCTCTTCACAAACATGAAAAAAAAGAAAACAATCACTGGATGCATCAACCTCGTTGTATTAGGATCCCCCAAAAATACACAAAATTTGTTACTGTTGTGATCCTGAAATATTCCTGTTTTAAAATTATTTTAAAACCTCAAAAAATCGGTAAATTAAGATAGTTTAAAAAAAAAATGCATTTGAAAGTACATTTTTTTTTCTATTCAACCATGTAAAAATTTTAATTGTGTGATGTTTCAAAGTTAAAAAAAAAATTGCAGTAAAAGTGAAATTTATTAGACAGTCGTTGCCATCGTCAATATGATGTCTGTTACTCACATACATTGTTTTTGCTTTATAATACAGATTAATTCATGTTCAAGAATCATTGAGAAATTTTGTATTTAGGCTAATTGAAAGATGTTGCATTTTTTTTCTGTAGCAACCCAAATTTTGCGGTTCCTGTTGTAAATGTAAAGTGTATGTTGATTTTAATATGAAAAGAGTATTTAAAGAAAAATGTTAAAATATCAGTTAAAAGTAAACATATCATTGTTGTATCCAATTGTTTGTTATTTGTATTATTATTTGTTTGTGAGACATTTAAAAGGGAGTGCAAAATCTTTTTCTGAGGTTTATATTTATTTGAAAATAGTTCATTTATGCTCTCTATTGGTTTTGTATACCATAAAAAATTAAATGTATCATTTATTTGGGTAAGCAAATGAAGTGAAACTCTGTTTTCACAGTTTGAATATCATTGCATGTATAGGTCTGAATGAAGTTTTCAACTGACTAAATTATTCTGGAAAGTCATGAACATTCCCTCCCTCCCTGTTGTTAAATGACTCAGTGAGAATTAAGTCAGAATTTTTGTTGGGAGGCATGTTAAAATCTAAATATTTAAATATGTTGAAAATTTGACATCCTTATTTTTATGGTGAATGAGAGATTTTTTTTTTTTTTTTTTTTCATATTTGTGAAAATTTTAAATGTTTGTATATTTTTGTAGTTATTGCCATAAAATATGAAATTGATATTTATTTTTCATTTGTACAGATTAAAAGAATTCAGGAGTGTTTTATTGAAACTGTTTAAAGAACGCCATGCACAGTCTGTACCAATGAATGAACTTGTTGATTTTATGGCTGAACAAAAATTGAAAGAGCCTTTTACACCTGAAGAAATAAATGTTGCTTTGGATAAAATGGCTGATCTTAACCAAGTTATGGTTGCTAATGAAATTGTCTTTCTCATATAATACTGCGCTTATTAAGCTTATGAAGAACTAGGAATAGTTTTTGTAAATATATGGAATAATCTATTTTTACACCCATAATTGATGTCATCTGTAATATTCAAATTAATGTATACTTTCATTTCTTATTTTTAATATTTTAATTAAGCTTATTTTTGTTTCTTACAAATAGAAACATCTTTTTCTCTTGTTGATGTGTTTATTTAAGAGAATAAAAAGCTTTTTCTATTATTTTTTCTTTCTTTCTTTTTTTTTTTTTTTTTTTTTTTTTTAAAGATTAACTTTGTCATTCAAGTATTTTAAATGGAAAAGAAAAATTAACCCCCAGAATCTGTAAATTTTAACAAATGGACACTTTAGTGTTTAATAATTTTCAGATTGTCAACAAAATGTGTTCGATTAGCAACAAATTATTTAATTGAGACATGTTTGTACATAATTATTTTTTATAAGTTGAGTAATTGTAAATAATAAGGTATCAAAAGTATTTTACTGTTTTAATTACAATTTTCAAAAAAAAGTTTGATTTTTATGTAATGTAAAATAAAGTCTTTCAAATGTTTTTATGCATTTTTTGTGTTTAATGTGCAATAAAATACACTACACTAGTTCTTTTTTTTTTTTTTCCCCTCTTGCTTTCTCTAGCGTTTGCATTTATCTTATACTTTATAAAGTCATACTTAACTCTTTCAAGGGCAAATAATTATGTTGCTGTATTGTTGAAAACTCACAAAAATTTTCTAATAATTTAATTTGAAAATAAATACATGTAATTAAAAAAAAATTCCACATAAATTGCAAAAGTAAAATTTTAATAAATTCTGGTACTCATTTTGATTAAAATGAATTGGTTCAGATACAGTTCTGAACCTTTACCTTCAAAAGGCTAGTATAGATTGCAGTGTGTCTAGCCACCTGCAAAAGTCAGGAAAATTTGAAAATTCTCAAAAAAGTCTAAAAAATGTGAAACTTCTGAGAAAAATTCAGGAATTTTTTTCTGATTATAAAATTAAAAATTGCAGCACCAGGAAAATAACTTTGCTCATCATATGTACTGTAAAAAGTATTTCAACCTCTTATGCAATTCCTTTTGTCTATCCCCTTTCAGTTCTTCCTTGTAACTCTGAGATTTTTAATGCCAACTTCACTGATTCTTGGTACCGTTTTGTGGGATTTCTTACGTGAGTCAGTCTGCTTTTTTTGTTTTTGTTTTTTTAAATCTTTGTTTGGGAACTGAACAATTTGTTAGTTTAATTTATTGAATATTTATAATCCTTAAATTTGGATAGTTACATATTACTTATAAAGAAAAAAATATATTTTATTAAAATATGTCAAAACATTCTGTATTTAAATGTGACTTGTGTAATAAAGAATTTCATCCTGATTGGATAAAATGGATGAAACCTGGTGCCAAAAGTGTGTATCTGAAATTGGTTAGCATTTGAAAAAAAAAAAAACTCATTAAGAAATAAAGGGGTGTCAAACAATCATTAATCATGAAATAAATAACTTGGTTTTCTACAATTTGTAAATTTGGCATAAAATTGTTTAAAAAATCAGTAGTTTGTTCTTTGGATTCAAAAGTTTTCTTTGAAGAGTAGGATTTGTACGATTCACACACAAAATAAGAAAATCCCACGTAATAAAAAATGCTGTGCAGTATTTTTTTTTTTTTTTCCTCTTTAAATACTTTCGCGGACATGTAATTCTTCTGCTAATATTTTAAAATTTCCACCGAAGTCCCTGTTTCTTTTCTGGAATTTCACAAAATAATCGTGAATCGATTGTGGAAAAATAACGTGAATTTCGTCAAAAATCTTAGAAACAAATAGCGGTTTTCTTCAATTGATCACTGAAAAAAAAAATCACAAATTTCAATAATTGTTTGTTAAAAATTTCATAGAAAAATTTTCAAAAAATTGCGCAAAAAAAAAAAAAAAAAAAAAATTCCCTCAATGAATCACCAAAATAAATGAATTTTGTGAATTGGTTATGAAAAAACACAAATTTCGATAAACAATCGCGGGAACAAATAGTGAATTTTTTCAGTCAGTCATGGAAAAATATCACGAATTTCAACAAAGGATCGCAGGAAGAAAATGCGAATTTTGTCAAACGATAATGGATAAGAAAAATAGGAACAAATTTCATTAAACATCCATGGAAAAAAGTTGTGAAAGTTGTGAAACTATTGCAGAAAAAAAAAAAAAAATCTTTAATTTCGTGAAACTATTAAGGGGGGGGGGGTTGGAATCTGTAATTTTGTCGAATGGTTCCGTAAAATTATGAATGTAAAAAAATCGACACAAAAAACAAACAAACTATAAATCACTTGAAACATTCATGAAAACATAGCTGTATAAATTCCGAATAAACAAGAAAAAAATTTACTGTATTGGGCTAAAAGATTGAAACTGGATTGGATTCTTTTTACTAATGTGGAAAATTCACCGCTGAATGTGAAAAGCATGTTAAAAATTTAATTAAGAAAATTTATTTAAAAATTTGCATTGAAGTGCATAACTTAAGATGTACATGTACCTTCTTGCCAAATCTTGTAGCTCTGCATGCAGCAGCTTTCCAGAAAACAGCACACACAAAGACAAACATCTATGTTTATTATTATAGACTAGCTGACGCCCCTGGCGTTGCCCTGGGCCCATGATAATAAATTAAAACAAACCTCAAGTTTTTATGATTTTATATCTTTAATCCGATTTTGTATATATATATATATATATTTAATGACATTTAAAACGAGAATGCTAATTTATTTTTGAACAAAGTAGTGTAATTTTGATCCATATACTTACTCATTGGTAAAATTGAAAAATTCATATAATTACTTTTTAATAATTTATTAACATTTTGCATGTATTTTGCATTCAGTGGAAAGTGGAACTAAAATCTCTTAGACGATTGAAATCAAGTCGAATGAGCCAAATCCCTTCGTAATCGGGTCCATAGAACGTGGGATAAGAATGCACCCACTGGCGGTAGAAAGTGGAATTAAAATATTTAAGACTATTGATATCAAGTCAAATGAGCCAAGCCCCGTCGTAATCCAGCCCATATAACCCGAGATACTCCTGTAGTTCCACCTCCAGGTGGTGCAATCTGTTCTATACGAATATGACTGAAATCTGTATGGCTATCAAATTCAAATGGAATGAGCCAAATCTGATCTTAATTGGGCCCTTAGAACCGGAGATATGAAAGCGCCCCCTATCGCTAAAAAGTGGAACTAAAATATTTAAGGCTATCAATATCAAGTCGAATGACCCAAACCCCATCGTAATCGGGCCCGTAGAACCCAAGATACTCTGAAATGAAATTTTTAAAAATCTGAAGTTATTTAAAAAGAGTGGTATATACAACTCATAAGTACTTTAATATTATAAAGGATGATTACTAAGTTAATTATAAAGTTTGGAATCAGCTGTATTGAAATTAGAAAGTTAGTTGCTGAGTTATGGAAACGGGACATAGTTAGAGAAAAATAACCTTGAAGAGGAGAAATGAGATTGGTTTTTGTCAAACAACTAATTAAGACTGATGGACTACTTGTTTAAAGACTGGGAATTGTAGAAAAGCTTGGAACTTGAGGATACTATTCAGAAATAGTGGTAATTATCTATACATCACCGCCAAAAAAAATATACATTAATTTCAGTTATAACTATTGGACTAATCTCAGCTAAATTTTCAGACTTCTAGGTGTGCTAGATTTCACTAGCCATTGCACACACAGAGCAAAACTTTCTTTTATTAGTATAGATATGAGTTTTAAATCTGAAACCATATACTGAACTAACTTTTGAAAAATCGTGTTACCCTGAACCCAATCTGCAGGAATATAAACTCAGTCGAAAACCAACCAAGGTCAATAACAATTAGAGTTGACTTGCAACAAAAAAAATTTAGTGCCGACCTGACCCACGGAGTAGAGTTCTGTTACTCAACCTGATGCAGAACTCAATTCAAGAATTTTTTTCCAGAAGGAATTTTTGTAGCTCTGCCTGCCCCCCATTTAAAAAAAAACAAACAGAAAAACTTCTTATACTCAGAATCACCCTTGAAATATTGTACACCAAGTTTTTGCAATTTAGAGGAAATTTAATTTGAAAGTTAGTAATGATCATAGGTTTTTAAATAGGGCTGTTGTCCTTGGAGTAAGTTTTTGGGGAAATTCAGAAAAACAGCTTTTAGTTAATGTCATCTGCATTTAGAAAATTTCAGTTAGACCGGGAGGCGGCAGCATTGACAATCACCTCATCGAGTTCACGGCTGAAATTCTAGAATTAGTTAAAACTAGATTCGCATATTAAAATGCAATAATCGGTCTGCCAAGTCATATCTTGGTGGAAAACACGTGATAACCTGATTTTAGCGGTTGACTCGTAGGTTTACCATTGTGTTTTCCTGCACAAAGAAATGGATGAGGTGATTGTCTGTGCTACCACCTTCCCGGTCTAAGTGTTTTCCCTGCATGTCCAGTACTGAAATATTCTTCTTAAAATACACCTGGAAAAATCAGGGAATTTCTTTCTCCTGTATAAGTAGCAAACAACCTTTCCTGTATAAAACAGCTGATATTGAATTATCTTTTTCTTGCGATATAGTGATGAGATTTCATATATATACATTTAATAATTTTAGCAATAGCTAACTTATAAACAGATTGTTTGAAAATAAATAAATTAATTAAAAATTGCAACATTCATGAATTTAAAGGCAGATAAAGCTTCTTCATAAAACCATAAAATTAAGAAATGTGCTAGGCCTTTCGAAAGAATTTTGTTTTTATTGTTCAGGCGCAAAGATGTTGTGATATCGCTATCACATTTTGTGTTTTTATCGCACGCTTCACTCTTCTGTAGCACGCGCGATGTTGTTAAGCCTAACATCGGCGATCGTTACCGGCCGACGGCATGGCTGTTTTCGGCGTCTCGAAGGAGCGTTTTTAGCCAGTGTTGTTTCCCCCATGACATCGTTTTTCATTCTGCTTGCACTCGGAGGCGTGGCTTATTAGTTCATTTTCCCTCCACGTTAGCGCTGATGCTAGGGGTGTGTTTACTTTAACGTATTATAACTTATGTTATGCTTTTGGTTTCATCTATTTGCTCATTAACGTTAATCGTCATTTTTAATTATCTAATGAATTTAATTTTCTCTTGTTTTCACTTTTAGAACCCCCTTGTCGTTCATATAAATAAAGATGTAACAGCCTTTATTTTCAGAAGAAGAAGAGAGAAAAGAAACGTTCTTGATGATGTAGTTATTAATTACTGTTAGGTTTTTTGGCGCGAGTTTCCGTTTATCGGAACTCCTGAACATGCCGAATTCTAATTCATTTTAATGTCTTAAAAATCTCCAGTTTGAATTTAATTTAATTTATTATGAAGTGAATTTATTTTATTTTAAAGAGCTTGCCGATTCAACAGAAAATTCGACAGTATTATTTAAGACTTAAATTTCAACTTATGCCATCTGTCAAGAATTCAAGAAATTTAGAATATGATTTTTATTCTTAAGAAAATAGCAGTGCAGTGACCGAAAGAGAAAGTCTTTTATCCTTCCTATGAGTTTGTTGATGGATTAATAAAATTTGGATTGTACCACATCAATAGAGTCTTCATTCTATAGTTTTTCTTGTGTCGTTCTTCAAATCAAGTAAGATCTATCCTTTATTATTTCTCTTCTGTTTTACAGAACACGACCAAAAGAACTAAGGGGTGTTTGCTCAAAATCACAATGCAATGTCTGAATCGTTATTATACGATCTACAAAAATATACCTTCCACTTCAATATCATCATTATATTTTATAACAAACATCAAACACAAATATTGACACCACAGATGTGCTACCACTTTGAAGGCAGGAGCAAGACGCATGTCACGTCTTGCTTGAAATGGTCCCAGAAAATGTTCTGAAAATGACACATCATTTGAAAAAACATATATTTGTTTAAAAATACTTTTATTAGTGTACTTCAAGATAGAAAAAACTTCATCAAAAGTCTGTAGGTCAAAACAAAAAGTGTGAGGCGTTGATATAAATAAGAGTCTCTCTAAATAGACTGAAATTTTAATCACATTCTTTATATGTTATAGTTTTTAATGGATATTTTTAGGAATTTTCTTTCTTATTGTGCTTGTGGCTTAATTTCCTTATTGTGGTGATTTCGGTGCCTCAAGCTTTTATGATTTTTGCTTTGATCTTCAAATTTTTGATAAAATTGTTATTTTCTTCTTTTAAGTACGCTAATAAAAGTATGTTTTAAAAATATATATTTTATTTTCTAGTCTTTAATGTATTTCATAATTCATTCCTGAATTGTATTTTAAAATTCAAAAATTCTGAAGAAGGAGCCGTTGCCATGTTTGGGCAATCAATTACCAGTTGTTTTTAATCCTAACATTTACTCCTTATTTTGGGATATTTATTTATATTACTTTCATTATTGTAGCAAACAAATGTTTATTGTTGAGTTGCGTATAATAGGTTTTAAAAAAATGAAATCTGACATGTATTTAAAATATCAGCAAAGATGTGCATGAATGAGAGGAAAATGAACCTATGAAAATATTTTAAAATATCAAATATGCCCACGACACAGTATGCCAATTTAAATCACTATGATTTTTATTTTAAAATTGTTGATATTGAAATTTTATTCTCTTGGAATATGTTGTTTTACCTTGATTAAAATCGCCAAAATAGAAAACGAGAGAGAGAAAAAAAATGCCTAAGAATGACTCCTTTACATTCTCAATTATAGCTATTTGCATGTATTTATTATTATTCTTTAGAGCACTAACTGAAGAAATAACAGTAATCATCATCAGCAGAAATATCCCTGTTGACATTTCCAGAACAAAATTGATCCAAACTCATTTGGCCATTATATGTATCATTTAAATGCTATTTGACATGACATTATAATTTTCTCGATAAATTAATATTTTTATTTATTTTAAAATATCTTGCAACTGTGTTATCCATAGTTCTGCAGGCTATAAGAGCACAGAAAAACATACTAAAGGTAATAAAGTCTGTGAGACTACATTTTTTGAAAGAAGTTTAAATGTTTTTCTCCTGAACTTGTTAATTATTTTGGAAATAAGTAGATAAGATTCCTCATGTAATTGATTTTTTTTGCATATGTATGTTGATTCTAAATTTATTAAAACATCTTGATACTTGGTAAGACCGTGATCACTATAACATTGTACAAATACATACACTGATGCTTCTATTAAATAATACAAAGTAAAGCACTAAACGAAAGCTAAGGTATACAAATAAATTTAGAAAGATTTTTGCATCAAAATGAAAAAAAAAAAAACTAGTCTGATGTGCTAATTTCAAAACTGTCTTCTATCTCATACATGTTTACTTCAAAAAGCATAATTTTTTTAACTGTGCATTTTAGAATAAAATAATGCAGCATAGCAGCAGAGATGGGCAAAATACATCAAAAAACCATTTCGATGCAAAATATTTTAATTATTGTGCACCATTTGACACTACACAAAAATGTTTTAATTCCAATGTCATGTTATAAATTTTTATCTACTGTATGGACAAGTCAGTAATAAAAAAAAGAGGTCTTCACGGGCTGAAATTTCGATATCCGGGGCCAGCTCATCCTGTAGAAAAAATAAATTGGTGCACAACCTGGCATAAAAACTAAAAGTTTTGTCTGAGTCTGGCCGGGCTCGTACAAAAAATTTATTGGCTCGATTTAAATGCTAAAATTTCGATCTCAGCCTAGCCATACAAAAACTTAATTGGCCTGAATGAATTTCTACAAAGGATAATTTTTTATGCTGATGTAGTTAAAAATTCTGACAAACAAATTTTTATTTTAGTTATTTTTTATGTTTATATTCATTGTTTTTTAAGCAGCAACCAGAGCTGCGAAGTAAAGGCACACTCGTTCTAAAATATTGCCCTCCCTAAGTTTATTCCTGCCTCTGCCCATGTAAACTATGTTTTTTTTTTTTTTTTATGAATCTATTTGTATACAAATGTTTGAGTTATCATTAATCCATTTTCCATGGCTTAGAGACTTACAAATCTGAAAACTACTATACAGAAAAATCTTCTAAGACGAAATCGCGTAGGAGCGAAAAAAATTCGTTACAGACAAGTTCCCACCTTAGTTGGTACATAACCTACTGTAAATGCATTATATTCTTTTCACACATATTACATTCATTTTGCATGAATCAACACATTTTTCCGTGTAAGACGGAATTCCATCATAGATAGGTTTCTTTTCACAGTATTTTAATTTTATTGCCTAAAAATATATGTACTATTCTTCAAAAAGTATAAATTTAAATATTTAATTGTAGAATAATGGCGATTTAAAAATATATGCATTTTTGCAAAAATTGTTAAACCAGGTCAAATTTTTCTGCTTTTTGCACGGGTTGGGCCAATGATTTTAAAACGATCTGGGTCGAGATCGATCTCGAACCCTGCCGAACCTGAGTCTGCAGGAAAAAGTAAAACATACACATGGTTCCGGTACGAAAAGAGTGATGACCATTCTCAGTTTGTTTCGACCTGAAAATAGTGATTTTGTCTTACACCAATTATCATCAAAAACTATTATTTTGAAATATTTAGAGTATACTTATATCTATCGCATAGCGCGATGTATCACAAATAATTACTTTCCTTACATTAGGAGTTCTTAAGTTATCTATCTTTTCACGGGTTTATGCACCAACTGACTGCATTACACTGCTAACATAGTTTAAAAATGCAATGCTTAGGAAAACTCTAGACGATCCTACTTGTGTATCACATGAGAAAATTTTATAATTCACCCAGCAACATTAAGAATTATAAAAGCATTTGTTACTATATATACAGTCAAACCCCGATTTAGTGCCATCTCGAAATAGCGCCAATTGCGTCTATGAACAAATCTGCCAAATAGGAATTTCAATGTAATGTATCCGTTAAAGCGCCAACTCGATATACCGCCAAAATAAAATGTCTAGAAATTACTGTATTTTCTTTGCATATCTTTCTTTTTTAAATTTTTTGTTAGAATTTCAAAGGACACTTCCTTTTCATGTGTCTAGATGTTTTCAAGCTCAATTCAAACTTTATTGAATAGCAAAGAATTTATATTGTTCTCAACACCTGCCAAAATGCACCTGCTACCCATTCTACTTGTCATTGGGAGAAGAAAAATAACGCGCACTGAGTGCCGAGCAAGTAAAACTTCTGATTCAGACTGGCGAGTCACGTGATCCGATCCGCTTCTGGAGCGGGGAGAAAACAAGGCATGGCACGCCATTGGCTGAAAGGGTCTCTCCTCTCTCAGGGGAGAACAATGTAAAAAATAACTTCTCCCTGTACTTTATGTCGATTTCTTAGAAAGAAAACGGTGTGCAGTGCAAAATCTCTCATTCAAAATTTTGGTCGGACGTTGATTGAAACATCGAAGAATTCACCAGCTAAATCTGTAAAATATCATTCTGTCTCTTTATTTTAACTCATTATGGCGAAAAGAGCAGTTTTATCAATTTCAGAAAAGCGGGAAATTTGTGAATATAAAGAAAGAAATGTGAATGTATCGCAGCAACACATCTCCAATCATTTTTCTACACTCTGGAAAAAGCCTGTTAGCAGGCGCTGCATCGGAGACATTTTGATGAATACAGAAAAATGGATTAACACCAACGAACTGCAATCATCTGTAAAAAGACTGAAAACAGCGAAACATGAAGACTTAGAGGATGCCCTTTGCACATGGATACAACAAATGAGTGCTAAAAATGCCACTATCAACGGAGATGTCATCAGAGAGCAGGCAAAAGTTCTTGGCCAGCAAATGAATATTACAGATTTCGAATACAGTAGTGGCTGGTTGAACAGATTTAAAAAGCGACGAGGATTCTCTCAGTACATACGAAGTGGTGAAACTGCAGGTGTTGATGAAGATATTGTGTCAAATGGTCGCAAAAAACTGAGTGCGCTGATTTTAGAATATAAACAAGAGGACGTTTACAATATGGATGAAAGTGGCCTTTTTTACCGCTTGCAGCCAGATAAAACAATTTCGAGTGGGCCTGCTAAAGGATTAAAAAAAAAAAGATCGTGTGTCTCTTGTGTTCTGTACGAATAGTGATGGATCTGATAAAAGAACTATGACAGTGATTGGAAAATCAGCTAAGCCACGATGTTTTAAAATTTTTAATCCTGCTCTTTATGTAGATTATGAGAATAATAAAGCGTGGATGACTTCAGCATTATTTCAAAAATGGTTAGCGAATTTCAACATAGAAATTAAAAGAAGCAAACGCCATATTTTATTGATTTTGGATAATGCCCCTTGTCACAAAGCATATCCAATGAGTAATATCCGCATTGAATTTTTACCTCCTGACTGTACTGGATTTTTGCAACCTTTGGATGCTGGTATAATAAACTTATTCAAAGCTCATTATCGAAAGTATCACGTCCGCCATATCATTGAAAAAATCAGTAAAGATGATTTTTCTTCAATCCTTTTACATGATGCTATTCTCATGATAAAAAAAGCATGGGATGAAATTTCATCAGAAACTATTGTTAACTGCTGGAAACATACTGGATTGATTAAACCTGAAGGATCTACTAAAAAACAAAACAGTACAGCACTTCAGGAACTACAAGACGAAATACACAAATTAACAGAAATTGAGCATCCTCTATCGGCAATAGAGTACATTAATATAGACAAAAGTGTTTCAACATTTGAAGATTTGACAATCGAAGAAATTGTTGCCAATCAAAATGAAAATGAAAATTCATCTGACAGCGAAGCTGAAGAAGCTGAAACGCCGCATGTTACATCTGATGAAGTTAAAAATTGCATTGGGAAAATAAGAATTTTCTTAAAAAACATGCAACTGATAAAAAAATGATGAACAATCTTTTAGTTGTAGAAAAAGATATTGAAAAAATCAATATTGAAAGGAAAACTCAAACTAGCATATTAAAATATTTTCCTGTAAAAGATAATTAAAGTAAAATAATTCAGTGTGATATTTAATGTATGTGTGTGTCTGTTATGTGCATAATTATCTACTTTATCTAAAATTAACTATATAAAGAGGTAAGTGCATGTTAATTTCATACATTAATTGGATAATTTTGAATCATGTAGCATTAATTATATTATGTATATTAATTATATTATATTAATTTATACTATTATAATATACTATATACCATTGGATAATTTAATAAAAATGCATTACTGATATTTATTTTTATAATAATAATAATATTAGTCTAATAGTATGAAAATTAATTTTTATTGTATTTTAATTCGATATACCGCCAAACTCGTTATAGCGCCGAAAATTTCTTGAACGGATAATGGCGGTATAACGAGGTTTGACTGTATGTCTTACGTGGCGCGAAAATAGGGCTGAATTTGTAACTTATGGTTTGGCAACAACTGTAGTTTCCAGAGCTCAGACCAATGAACAGACTAGATTGTGTTAGATCAGCTCCGCCCTCCAATATGGCAGTCAGTGTAAGAGCAGTGAAACCATAGCATGAAACTCAAACTAGCAATTATTAAAAATAAAATAACATGTATGTAATCCAAAGCGTCTTAGATGATTCCCCATTTTAATTATGAGCAATATTGTTGATTTCAAATGAATTCTCAACTCTTATTTAGAATTCATTTACGAATTTCACTCACTCAAAAATTGGAGGGGAAAAAAATCAACTATCTAGGTTGCACCTGCCGCCATCTGTTGCTGTATTGATGAAGTAAAAAATAATTTCTTTTGTAAACATCTATAATCAATCAGAACAATAAAAAGTCGAACGAAATTTCCTATCACGTAGTTTTTTTTCTAATGAATTTAAGTCGTGCTGTACAAAAGATCCTTTTTTCATAGTATTTAAATGATTTATATGTCCATTGGTAGCGCCAACTAAATGCATTTTCAGTTGTGTTTTCAACGGAGAATTACTTTTTTACATTAAAAAAAAATTGTCAGTTTCATATGTTCAAATGTTTTATGGTAGAACTTATTCCTAGAATTGCTGAAAAAAAGGGGAGAAGCGAGCTGTGACCGCGTAGCTGTCTCAATGTGAATTGCTTCGCAATTCACGGGGGGTTGGCGAGCATTAGCGAGTAGGGGGCTGAGCCCCCTAGTTTGTTATAATCATTCAGCAAAAATGTTTCGGCTGAAGATAAAAATCCTTATCGTACCAGATTTGAAAAAAAAAATGTCCTACATTAACTTCTAGTAAAGACTAGACAAAACAGACAAGCATGTATTTTCATATTGTGAATCAATAATTTGCCGTTTAAACACAAGTTGTGGTTTAAACCAGCTTCAAGTCTAGTACTAACAGTTTGAAAATTCAAGAAATATATTTTGAAAATAAAAAATACATGGAAAAATCATATCAAAATACATTACCAAAATACTTTAGTTTTATCTGTTTAAAATACAAAATACAAATGTATTTTGATTATGTATTTCAAATACATGTATTTTCGATACTGCCCAACTCTGCATAGCAGCAACACCTGCTGGGCGATGTACACCAAAAATTAATCAGCATCAACTTATATCAGCTGAATCTAAAGTTTTATTAAATTCTGTGCTAGAGTTCTTCTAGAGAGCTTGTGCTAGAGCATTCTTGAGATATGACTATCTCTAAAATTGTGTAAATCCTGAAAAATGTAGCATAGCAGCGCCACTTGCTGGGCAATTTACACCAAAACTTAATCATTGTCTAACTGAATCATATCACTATTCATATATAAGTGAATCTGAAGTTTGATGGAAATCCGTGCATTAGTTCTTAAGGTAGAGCTATTGTGGAAATCATGAAAAATGTAGCATAGCAGCACCACCTGTTGAGAAATATACACCAAAAACTAATCAGCAACAATTTATATCAAGGTCTGTCTGAATCTAAAGTTTTATTAAATTCTGTGCATTAGTTCTTGAAATGGAGCATCCACAAAATTTTTGTCACATAGATACACACAGGCTTTTTCTAAAACCAGTCAAATCGTGTTCAGGACTTTCTAAAACGTAAAAATCCTTTGAAAACAGGAAGTCAAAATTTTTCAGGAATCCAATACTTTCTTCTTTTAAAGATAGAATAAAGTAAAAAAATGCAAATTGTTTGAAAAGTTTCTTGAATGTTCAATATGCTTTTAATTAAACTGGATACGAGCTGACAGAAAAAGTAAATATTTATATTGTTTGAGTTGTATTAAAAGAAAAGATGCAGAAAAATCTGAAAATAACTTTTTATGTATGTGTGTGTGTAAAACTATTTGAAAGTGAAAAATATTTTGTTTTTCTAAACTAATTTTTGCAGTAAATAATTTTTATAAAAATATTGTCTTAGTTTCGTTAAAACGACTTATGTGTTACCAAACTACTTCCACCAACAATCAAAATAACCATGTTTCAGAATGTCTTCATTATGACGGCTTTATTTTAAAAAATAACATTTTTACACAGAGTGCACATACATTTAACAAGATTTTTACAAGAATAGGTGAAGTATGAAGACAAATTTACATATTTTGAAAACCTACAACTCTTGGTCGCTATACGATATCTTAACATAGAAAATTAAAGATAAAAATCCGAATAATATTTTTTCACACCCTAGTAAAAAGGTCGACGACACCTATTCTTATCGTATTAGAAGAGTTCAACATCTATTTTTGTTACCTTTTTATTATTGATACAAATGATTTACTCATTCTTTTACATTTTTATATTTCCCAGAGCTAGATTACTTTAAAATTGGAACTTTGCTATATTTTGCAATAATTCAGCAAATATAGTAAAACTCCAATTATCCAAACTCCAGTCATTTGGATGGATATCAGGAAATAAGTTACATTAAAAACAAAAAATCTTATTTAAATGTGTATTCATATATAAAAATATGATTTTCTTGAAATTCTTATTTAAATCAGTATTGAAATATATTAAACATAATTTAATTTGAGTTAGAATATTTTAAGTCTATATTTGGATTCTAAATCAATATTTAACCATTAATAAGACAGTTTCAGGACCTAGCAGCCAGAATTATTGCTGATTTTTGACCGACCTTAGCCAATTAGTTAATCTGAAAAAGGAAACTGTAGCCAAATTCAAAACTAGTCGGATGTGCCAATCCCAAAACTTTCTTCTATCTCACACAGGTTTTGCATACACTAAAAAGAATTAGCACCAATTCATATCAAGGTCTAACTGAATCTAAAGTTTTATTAAATTCCGTGCATAAGTTCTTGAGATATGACTATTTCTAAAATCGTGTAACTCTAGCAAAATGTAGTATACCAGCACCACCTGTTGGGAAATTTAGACCAAAACCTAATGAACAACAACTTATGTCAACGTCTAACTGAATCTGAAGTTTGATGAAAATCTGTGTATTACTTCTTGAGATATAGTTATCGTGATAATAAAAAAGTAGCATAGCAGCACCACCTGTTGCTATTTACACCAAAACGTAAGCAGCATCTATTTTTGTCCGTGTATAACAGAATCTGAAGTTTGATGAAATTCCGTGCATTAGTTCTTGAGATATGACTGTTGCTAAAATCGTGTAAATACTGCAAAATGTAGCATAGCAGCGTTGCGTCACCTGTTGGGAGATTTAGACCAAAACTTAATCAACAACTTATGTCAACATCTAACTGAATCTGAAGTTTGGTGAAAATCCGTACATTAGTTCTTGAGATATAGTTATCGTGATAATAATGAAAAACGTAGCATAGCAGCGCCATCTGTTGGGCTATTTACACCAAAACGTAAACAGCATCTATTTATGTCAAGGTCTAACAGAATCTGAAGTTTGATGAAATTCCGAGCATTAGTTCTTGAGATATAGCTATAGCAAAAATTAGGACAAAAGTGGTATAGCAGCGCCACCTGTTGGGATATCTACACCAAAACGTAATCAACGTCTATTTATATCAAGTTCTAACTGAATCTGAAGTTTGATGAAAGTAAGTGCATTAGTTCTTGAGATAGAACTATTGCGGAAATTTTTAAAAATGCAGCATAGCAGCGCCACCTATTGGGCGATTTTCACCAAAACCTAATCATCTCCAATTTATATGAGGATCTAACTGAATATAAAGTGTTATTAAATTTCGTACATTAGTTCTTGAGATAGAGTACCCACAAAATTTTTGTCACAGACAGACATTTTCTAAAAATAGTCAAATCGTGTTCAGGACCTTCCATCTAAAACGTATAAATTCGTTGAAAACTTGAAATCGAAAATTTTTACGAATCCAATACTTTCTTCTTGTAAAGGTAGAAGAAAGTAAAAACAGCTGGGAAGACAGCTATGCTCGGTTAAAATTAGCTTTGTATTCAACGCGATATAACAAATCCTCTTTACAACAACAATCAGTTCTATATATCCTGATTGGTTGAATTCTGTTTTCGAGAACGTTCTATGTACTCTGATTGGTTGAATCATGTATCTCGGCTACTACTGAGAATTTTTAGAAAATTCTTTCAGATTCTGAAAACCTTCTGATTCTTTTCGCCAAATGTCACAAAAATTTCGCCAAATTTGGCGACATTCTTTTATTTTGGCATTGCTAATCTTGAAAGTCGAATTTTAAGCCAACTTTGTGACTTCGCTTATGGCCAATTGTTCAATAACTTAACTGTTTCAACCTTCATTCTCTTTGGAGTGCATTGACCCGTAGTGACTCAAAAATGACCCACTAATCGAATTTTCTCGAACATGTGATACAGCCCAATGGTCTTCTCGTATCCCAAAACGGTAAGATATAAAATTTAGTCAAAATTGTTAGAGCCGTATTTTAGATAAAATTAGTTTGACCCGTAGTGACCCAAAAATGACCCACTAATCGAATTTTCTCGAACATGTGACCCAATCCAATGGTTTTCTCGTATTCCAAAACGGTAAAAAACAAAATTTAGTCAAAATAGTTAGAAACATTTTTTAGATAAAATTAGCTTGACACTGACCCTGACCCAAAATGACCCACTAATCGAATTTTCTCGAACATGTGACCTAGCCCAATGATCTTCTCGTGCCCGAAAACGGTAAGATACAAAAATTAGTCAAAATTGTTAGAGCCGTTTTTTTTTTTAGATAAAATTTGCGTACACACACACAAGATTTGCTCGTATTATAATATACGAGCAGGGAAGACCGAGCTATGCTCGGTCAAAATTAAATTTAAGTTCAAATATCATGACCCATGACCAAAATGACTAATTGAATTTTCTCGAACATGTTACTTAGCCCAACAGTCTTCTCGTGCTCGAAAACCATTGGATGCAAAATTTAGTGTAAATTGAGCCGCTTTTTAGATCTTGAGCCAGAAATGACCCGCTAATCGAATTTTCTCGAACATGTGACCTAGCCCAATGATTTTCGCGTGCCCGAAACTCGTAGGATACAAAATTTAATCAAAATCGTTAGAGCCGTGTTTTAAATAAAATTAATTTGACCCGCTTTGACCCAAAAATGATCCACTAATCGACAGTTCTCGAACATGTGACCCAGCCCAATAGTCTTCTCGTGCCCGAAAATAGTCAGATACAAAATTTCGTCAAAATCGTTTGAACCGTTTTTTAGATACAATTAGCTTGACCATGACCCAAAATGACCCATTAATTGAATTTTCTCGAACATGTGACCTAGCCCAACAGTCTTCTCGTGCCCGAAAACCATTGGATGCAAAATTTAGTGTAAATTGAGCCGCTTTTTAGATCTTGACCCAGAAATGACCCACTAATCGAATTTTCTCGGACATGTGACCTAGCCCAATGATTTTATCGTGCTCGAAACTCGTAGGACACAAAATTTAATCAAAATCGTTAGAGCCGTTTTTTAGATAAAATTAATTTGAGCCGCGTTGACCCAAAAATGACCCTCTAATCGAAAGTTCTCGAACATGTGACCCAGCCCAATAGTCTTCTCGTGCTCGAAAACCATTGGATGCAAAATCTATAGTGTAAATTGAGCCGCTTTTTACATCTTGACCCACAATGACCCACTAATCGAATTTTCTCGAACATGTGACCTAGCCCAACAGTCTTCTCGTGCCCGAAACCCATTGGATGCAAAATTTAGTGTAAATTGAACCGCTTTTTAGATCTTGACCCAGAAATGACCCACTAATCGAATTTTCTCGGTCATGTGACCTAGCCCAATGATTTTATCGTGCTCGAAACTCGTAGGACACAAAATTTAATCAAAATCTTTAGAGCCGTTTTTTAGATAAAAGTAATTTGACCCACGTTGACCCAAAAATGACCCACTAATCGAAAGTTCTCGAACATGTGACCCAGCCCAATAGCCTTCTCGTGCCCGAAAATGGTCGGATACAAAATTTCGTCAAAATCGTTTGAACCGTTTTTTAGATACAATTAGCTAGACCATGACCCAAAATGACCCACTAATCGAATTTTCTCGAACATGTGACCTAGCCCAATGGTTTTCTGGTGCCCCAAAACGGTAGGATACGAAATTTCGTCAAAATCGTTAGAGCAGTTTTTAAGATAAAATTTGTATATATAACCACACACAAGATTTGCTCGTATTAGAATATATGATTATTATATATTTGCAACATCGATTTGTCGTAAAACATTACTTCTAAAATCGCTCTTTAACTTCTATTTTATATTAGTCTTGGCAGCTAGTGCCGAGATACTGCAGTGTATCTCTAAAAGAAGGTGAGAATAGCCAAAAAAGTTTCCTTTTTAGGTGCGTTCGTAATTATATAAATACGTAGCACCTATTGTCGTTGTCTGGTCCGTCCGTCTGTCTGTCTGTCCGTATATAACAACGTCCGCATATAACAACGCAAAAACTACCTAACCGAATGGTTTGAAATTTAAGATATATTATCTTTGCAGAATTTTGTCGAGACATTTCAAATTTTTTAAAAATCGAATCAAAACTTTAGAAAATATTAATAAAAATATTTATTAAGAAATTTGATTTTTTTTTTTTTTTTTTTTTTTTTTAAATCGGTGCTTTCTTTTTATAGGAGCTTTCGAAGTTTAATCGTCAAGCGACCGAGATGCTTATTTTATGACAGAAATTAATCTGCAGACGATATAATTCATTTCACAGAATTAGAAATCATCAAGATCTGAATATTTATATAACTAGCTATAGTACGTATTATATATTGTAACGTTTGACGTACAATTTCCAACTACTTGTTCTTTTTAAGTATGAAGCAAAATTTTGTGTATCAAATTTGAGGCAACAAGGAAGGAAATCTGGGAATCGGAGCTTAGAAACTTTGTTATCAGCAAGCATGTTCACGAACGTGAAAATGCATGGGTATAAAACTAGTCGTTGGGGGCCACCGTAATACTTACCCTTCATGGATATGCATAATGTAAAATATTAAAATAAAAAATGTGTAAACTACTTATAAAATGCATTTCAATTCGAATAAAATCGTGGCTTGATGACGTCATAAACTTTATTTAAAGGCTTGATTACTGAATTGCTTAAAAGAAACATCCTTATAACTCCAAAAACAATAATCCTATTAACTAGCGGTTTATTGCATCTGATTAAGCGTCTCATTTCCAATTAAAATATATCCTTGAATTGAAATTTGGATGAAATATAGGGTCATGAAAAATCGAAGAGTGTGGAAAATAGGATTCCAAATATCTCGGCAACTCATTATCCGATCGACTTCATGCTTTATGCAAAATTTATGTTTTTTTATTGTCTTTTATATTCACTACTTAAAATAAACAATTTCGAAAATTTTTATATACCTTTTATCAGAACGAATATTTCGAGAGTCCGAAAAAATAGTTCCGGTTAATCGAGGTTACTGAAATTCAATAGGCTTCTTCCCATTATTACATACTAAGTACATACCAAATTTCAAGTCTCTATCTCAATTTTTTCGGGAGATAGAGCGTTTACAGACACACGGCAAATTTTTTTTTCTAAAAATATGTTTTTCGGAATCTCCAGTGTCTGAAACGTGTAAATCCGTCAAAAATTTTTTTTTTTTTTTTGATTTTCAAAACGATTACAAGACTTACCCTATACTACGTATGATGGGTAAGTAAAATCAGAATGCAATTTAATTGAAAATTTTTAAAGAAAGATTATCAATTCGTCTGTATGTTTTTTTTTTTTTTTTTTAATTTCCCTTGTCCACCCAGTTTTTGAAAAAAATGCTCCTATTTTAATCATTCATTTTTGGTTGGAAAAGGCTCATTTTAACGGTGGTTTTTCGTAAAAATTGCGATCAAAAATTTTTATTTTTAGGTTTTTCTTTTTGTATGTGCGCGCGCATGCACAGGTTCTAACGTTCGTAAAAATTTACCGTGACGAAATTTTAATATGTTGTTAAAGTACACAGCAATTCTTAACATTTTCAAAATATTTATCGCATGATGATTTGTTTTCCTTTCTACAGATAAATGTCAAAAATTGCGGTGTATATTCGTGTACTATGCGCATCAAACTTGAATGATACTGCGCTGTAAAAACGATCAATGTTTCTTGATCTAGCAAGAATGTTTACAAAAATACAATATGACATCTTCCGAGTTACCAACAATTTCGAAAAGCGTTCCTTTATTCTTAGAAAGCAATAGATTCCCGAGATTTAAAGACTCATTCCTGAAACAGTTTCTTTTGCTGCCTGTAATTTTCTGAAGCGTTTCAGACTATTTTTGACAGTGTACTAGTCAGTTTTCTCAATACGAAATATAGGTTTTTCAGATTCTATCAATTCTCAATTAAATATTTTCAGCTGCGTGACAGAATTTATACATGCAAGAATAACAAAATAATTTTCATTTTACGCTGTTAATTTAGCATGTTTGTCTGTTTTTAATATTTCGTGTTGATACCGAATTGAGAAAACTTATTAATACACTGTAAAAACTACTCGGAAACGTTTCCGAAAATGGCGGGCAGCAAAAGATACTTGTTTCAGAAACGCTTCTTTAAATCTCGGAAATCTATGAGTTTCTGATGCTTCTGCAGGTAAAGGAACGTCTTTCAGAATCGTAGGTAACATAGGAAGAAGGTACATTATATTTTCGTAAACCTCCTTGCTATATATATATATATATATATATATATATTCTTTTTAGGGTTTCATTTATCTCACGAAATCCTATTACTCCCGCTCCGTTGTCTGTCCGTCACAGACTCATTCTCAGGAACTATGTATAACTCACAGAGTTGAAACTTTGCGTATATATAGCTGAATACCAGCTATGAAACTCAAAATATTAAAATTTGAAAAAACCGTATTGTTTTAATAAATAGAAATAAAAAACCAAAATTTTAACAGCCTTTTCCTATTAAATTTGAACATTTTTCGTTATAGCAGTTGCCAAAAATTAAAAATTCACAATGTTAAATGAAATTTATTTGGATTTATTAAAGAAACAATAAAGTGTTTTGAAAGGAATATTAAACGAAACCCTTTGAGCGATCTTTGATCACACTTACCCACTTGTTTTTTTTTTTTTTTTTTGGTTGTTTTTTACGATGTTGCAACAAAATGGGTTTAAGATAAATGTGGATAAAAATAAAGGGTTATCACTAAAAACTATGGTGCCAACCCATTTTTGCTTTAATACACTAATTGTGTGCGAATAAGTAAATAAAAAGATATAGACTAGGCAATCACTTTAAGTTAGTTTTATTATTTAAATAATAGCAATAATAATAATTTCAAAATCAAAAATTTAACGGTTATTGCAAATTTCTATAACTAACATTCAAAGTTAAAAAAGAGAACAAACAGCCCCCCCCCCCCTTCTTTTTTTAAATATAAAAATGAGTGAAAATGGAAGGCCTTCAGTAAATCTGACTTTTAGAAACACGTTTAGATTTTTTTACTTTGAATATTTTTGCGACGATACATTTCCTTCACGACATACTATATAAAGTTGATATACCAGTTATCAAGGTCAAAAATTGTTCTTTACAGTATGAAATGGATATAATAGTTTTAATATAAATTTCTCTTTTCGTAATCATTAAGTAGTTATGTTTTACATAGACGTTTAATATTCAAGTTTTTATGTTGGTAATAATCGCGTGGTAATATTATAAAAGGGATTAATATTTTTATTGTAATAGTCACTTCAAGGATATCTACTCGTCAAAGCTTAAGTTCGAATTATTCCAAGGTGACTATCGAAATTACAGACCTAAACTTTTAAAGAAGAACCTAAAAATATCTAAGAATCTATCTAAAGAGTTACCGATAAGCATATATATTTCTGGCAGGGGTTGTTTCACGATGCTCGCTTTAATTACTTTTTCCTCCCCAAAGGTGGAATAAATCTATAATTAATTTATTCATGAAAAAATGGAAAACTCATTTCGATTCCAAATTGCTTCCACTGTCAGTCCTGCCAATTTTGTGCCTTTACGTTTAAAAATGAGTTCGTAAATGTGTCAGCAAATTTCGCGCTTGTTGAGCAGTGCACTTGAGAATCGATTTAAGTATAAATATGCTGCAGCAGGCGATGCTAGTTTTGACAAAATCAATACATAAATGTAACATGTCCCAGTGTAGAGATCGGCATCGGACAGTTACATCGTGTATGAGACCAGAGTTAATTTTTTCAGCAGACTCGGTCCGGACCGGGATCAAGCTTACATTTTTCTTTCTACATTGTCGAGCTGGGTCGAAACTGGACTTAATTTCTCCCAGGACCTGTTGGGTAGGCAACATGTTTTATAAAAATAGTAATAGCCGTAGTAAACTTCTGTTAACGGAATCATTGGAAATATATCTTAAGGTGGTTCTCAAATTCCCTGTTCAACAACGCGAACTTTTCAGACAGCTTTTCTGATTTATTTTTAACAATAATATGCATAAAACTGACACACCTGACTGTTGAAGCAATTTGTAAACGAATAGCGTTTTCCATTTTTTGATAAATAAATTACTTATTGAGTTATAAGCGATTCTTGTCACGTGACGACGGGTTTTCTCCTTTCGCGTGCTATCGCGTCGGAGAATTCGATTTAAAACGCCAACTTTGACCGTATTTTCTGAGAGATCTTTTGCCTTTGTTAAAAAATAGAAATCGCCATCCGATTACGCAGTTCCTGAATATGAACACATGCCCATTTTATTCTTTTCTGAACAAGGATGAATTCAGAAATGTGCCAGAAACAGAAAGTACTTCCTTTTGATTTGACAACAGTCTTAATTACAAAGAAATATTTTCAAAAATCTACTTTTTATTACACATCTTCAAAATATATGATTTTTTTTTAACCTTCTTTTTTTTATTATTCTAAACTACATTATTATTATTTAATGAATCTTTATTTGAAATTTGAAAAAAGTCTCAAGTTTCTAAATAATTATTAAGATTGCTATTGTGTATTTTCAGTCTTTCGAACACATAGTAATCTATAATACTGAAACATTTTTCCATAAATATGTACTCAGTAGGTCTTGGCCCTAGTTTTTTTTTTTTCGCATTGTTCGAGCCAGGTTTGTTTCACTTATTTTTGTACGGGCCGAGCCGTGAACTGTGAAAATATAAACGGGCCGGACCCAGGTTGAATTTATTTTTACATTGACCAGGCCAAGATAGCTTTCGCTCGGACCGAGCTGGGCCTGGACCTGAAAGTTGTCAGTTCAGACTTCTAGCTCTGAGCTGAACTTTTTTCTCTGCTGATTATAAGCCTGACAACGTCAACATATAGGTTGCGAAAAAAAAAAATGTTATTAAATTATAGCAATAAAATATGCGTATATAAAATATAATTAATATAACTTTTATCATTAAATACGGTATAATTATTTATCACCGGATATGAGTGAAATTTTAAGTGAAGTTTTTCAATTACCTTTTATGTAATATTTTATAAATATGTATTTATGATTTTTTTTTATGTTATAAAAAACAAAAACAAAATAACGTTCCTTTTTTTGTAATATAGTATATCGTTTAAAAATTCATTGTGTATATATTAATTAAATTAAAGCTAATATTTAAACTAGTCGGATGTGCCAATCCCAAAACTTTCTTCTATCTCAATCATGTTAATACTTCTAATTTCGTCCTCACATCGCCAATAAAATCAATATTTTTCGTCATTCTGTTGTACGTCAGCTGCTTGCGAATCATCGGGTTACCGGGATGCAATCAACTGATGTATACTAAACTACGAAAAGTTCTTTTGGCCTGTACCGACCGGAACAGATAGCCTCCCTATTCCTTGGTTTTACGATTTTAGCTAATTTTACTGGAAAACACGAAGCTAAAATGCGTGGAACCCAATTAAAGAAGATTCATTCCCAGTTCTCGTCAACATTGAATTTGAATGAGAATATCGCCAAATTAGTCTTCTACAGCCAAGTTGGCTTCATTTGTGGAAACCTATTTTTGTCGCCAAATTTGGCGATATTTCGTCAATTGCCGCCAAGCTTGGCGAGAATTTGACGTTGGCGAATATAAATATATAGTGTTAAGCATTTAAGAATAGGAACAATGGTTACAACAATGAAAGAAAATTTGCTGAAACCCTGTTAACTAAAACTCATAAATTAAACCCGTTTATGGATGAATTCTGCTGTCTTGTTTGAAAATGTCAACCACCCTAAAATTTCAAACCGCTATATCTCCGCCATTTTTTAATATAGAGACAGAACAAAAACTGCTCCGGATTCTCCGGATCAAGGCCGAACATTTAACGGAAAAAACTTTTAGGATTTCTAACTTTTTTATACATCTTTTTGAATTTGAAATCTTTAAATGGCTATCACATCGCCCCCTTCGGGCGGAATATCCCCACATTCTAGTAGGACCTGCTGGCTACAGCCAAAAACATATTAAAAAATTTTGGTTTAATTATCCGCATAACATCATACACTTTTCGATGATACAATAGTGAAAATCGAACAAAAATCGCGATGGCAGCGCCCCCTTTCGTCGAAATATCCCCGAATTTAACCTGGACCTGCAGGCTATGGTCAAAAACATAGAAAAAAAATTGGTTCAATTATCTGCATAACTTCATACACTTTTCGATGATACAATAGTGAAAATGGAACAAAAATATCGATCACAGCGCCCCCTTTTGTCGAAATATCCCCAAATTCTGATAGAATCTGCTTGCCATAGCCAAAAACATAGAAAAAAAATTAGGCTCAATTTGAAGCATAACTTCATACACTTTTAGGTGGTACAATAGTGAAAATGGAACAAAAATATCGATCACAGCGCCCCCTTTCGTCGAAATATCCCCAAATTATAATAGAACCTGCTTGCCATAGCCAAAAACATAGAAAAAAAATTAGGTTCAATTTGAAGCATAACTTCATACACTTTTAGATGGTACAATTAAAAGCCACACAGACGGACAGACGGACAGACGGACAGACAGACATTTTGTAAAAACGTGTTTTTCGGAATCTCTGACCCCTAAAACGTGTAAATCCGTCGAAAACTGGAAGTCGAAAAAAAATTCGATTACAATACTTTCTTCTATTATATATAGAAGAAAGTAATAATAAAATAGTTAGCTTTTATTATTTAAATGTAAATAATGCAGCTAAATTTGAATATTTATATTTAAAGTAGTAATCTATTGTTTTATTTCAGTAGATTACTATTCTCATTACATTATTAAATGTCCATTGCTTTGAACTGAATATTTTGAAATTAAATTAATTTTAAATTATATAAAAATTACTCTCGTATACTGTGATAGTAAAACTTTTTTCTACCTCTTCCTCCCTCCAATTCTGTTTGTTTGCTTGTTTAGTTTATTTATGTTTTTTTTTTTTTTTTGACTTAATAATCTGAAATTAATTTAATTTTAAAGCAAATAAAAGTTGCCCTTTTTTTAAAGATAAAAAAAAAAAAAAATGAAGATGAATATCTTGATAAAGTACAATTCAATTTAATTTTTGCTGAAACAAGTATTATTTTAATTTCTGAATATTTTTTATGAACAAAAGTTTTCATGATTCAGCCAAGAGTGATTTTTATCATTTGATTTAGGAAAAATAAGTGTTACATATAGATACCTAGAATAAGGCCTTATTAAATAGTGTAAGGCCCATTACATAGAGTAAAACTGCCTCTTCATGACAAACATATCTCAAAAATTAGTTTTAAACATTCATTTTGTCAGAATTTTTTGAAGATTCCTTGCAACCTCAATAAAATTATCAGGATAATTAATTTATATATTTTTTTTAAACTGCAATATTTTATTTCAGTAATAATTGTTACTTTTTAACCTGATAAAAGAAATAAAAATTATGCTTTCCCTGCATTTCTAAAATCTAAACAAGAACGAAAAATCATGCTTCAAGTATAGATTATGTAGCACTTTCCAACGCTTCCAAAATAATTTTACAAAACATACCATTTAATAAGCTAAAAGATAACATCTAAGTAAACAATTTGGAAAACGCATAACACATTTAAAAACATAATTTCAGGAATTTCCAACAGATACAATATTCGAAAAATATCCAAATACTTTTATTCAGCCCTGTATAGGATCTATAGTTTTGTATATTACATAGGATGCTAAATTTTAGTTTAGTTAGGAAACGCGTAGCACAGTTTAAAATTATCCTTCTGGAGTTTCTGTCAGTAAACGGAAATGTGTTCGCGAACTTTTGTGCTGCCCTGTGTAGGATCTACAGAATTTATACACATTACATAATACACAAAAAGCGAGTTAAAATTAAAATCGCGTTCAGTAACTTAAAACGCACTTACAGGAATTATTGTTAACAGACAGTAGAGAATTCTTTTGTGTGTCCCTGTAAATGAACGATGACTGCTATACACACACTATTCTGTAGTAAGCCTCTTGTAATGTACCTTAGTAATATATATAAATTTCAATGCGTTTAGAATAGTGAAACATTATTTAAATAAACCGCAGACGATTTTTCTCCATAGACGTAATGTAACGGAATTCTTTTGACTGTCCCTGTAAAGTAACTATAGTGCTATGCACACCTTATTCCATATTAAGCTTCTTCTAATGCACCTTAGTGATATATATAAATTTCAATGCGTTTACAATAGTGAAACATTATTTAAATAAACCGCAAATGATTTTTCCCCATAGACCGCAATGTAACGAAATTCTTTTGAGTGTCCCTGTAAAAAACTATCAGTGCTACACACTTCCGTTGCAATAGGGAACATGCTATAGATAAAGACAATAACATATAAAAATTGCAGAGCAATCCGAGCATATTTACGGGAGTTAGAGCACGGACAGTCGGCAGACGGCCAGACGGCCAGACGGCCAGACGGCCATACGGCAGACAAACCGAAGTCATAAGCACTTTTCAACTAGGTTGGAAAGTGCTAAAAAGGACCTTATAAAAAACATCCCTATATATCTGATAAAAAGAATATATTTATATAAACTGAAATATTACATAATCAGTAATATGGCACAAGCAGACATAATACAGTACATGTAAAATTTACTGCCACCTTTTCTCCGCCCCCGCCTACATTTTTTTATTAATCAATATTTTTGTATTGGCATAAAACATGCCAGGTTAAAAAAAAAAAAAAATGTTTAAATCCAAATTTTTACTGAATTATCATCCCTAATATGTTAAGTACAAATTAAAAATATAAAAGTCCTCTTCAGAAGCCCCACATCCACATTAAAACTTACATAACTGCAATCTAACTTTTCAACAATTAAAGAATTTAAAGCTGTTTTATTGTAGAGCATAAGATTGCATTTGTCTTCTTAACGTAAAGCATATTTTTAAAATATTTCAAAACAAAAATGCTCATTGACAAATTTAGGAGGTAGCCTTGGTGCATGTGTGTGTGTGCGGCGGGGGGGGGGGGGGGGAGTATTAATTAACATATTCAGTTTTTGTGCATTTCTTCATCAATCTCTTTTATATATAATTCTCTTATCAATTATATATGAGAAAATCTATATAATTAGGTCATAAAAAGTTAAAGATGAACTATTTATCAGGAGAAAGTACTTAGCCAAAGGTGCGATAAACTGCCTAATATGCAGCTTCTCACAAAGTTGGGGTAAATTTGAGAATGGGGTTCTATTGTGAGTTGTGACCCGAGCGTTGTGATGCAGAATTTTTTTAGCACTTTTTTTTCCAAAAAATTACCAGGATTTTAGAGTAGTAATCTTTGCTTTACTTAATCACGGAATATCTGACGTTAAATAAAGTAAAATTACTGTTGGAAAATTCTAGTAGACATTTTGAATTTCAAAACAAAAGGCGCTAAATTGGAAACACAGGCTATCAACAATGTGTTAAGACTTATTTTTATGGCAACGTACTAGTTTTCATTCATTCATTTTACTCAGGTTTAAGACCTGAATGCATTGATGAAAATGTCTTAAAGTTTTAAAAATCATTTATTATTCACAAAAACATATTTACATACAATATAAATATTACAGATGGGTGAATATGCTAATGCATTTTGTAGCAAAATGACGGAAACTTTGCATTTCGTGAAGTAATGAGGTAAATTAAAGTGCGTTGTCTTTGTTCGGTGATGATGATGAACTAATTAGTGAACGCTTTCGACGACTTTAACTGGCGCTTTGAAACAGCAAATGTTCTTATCTTGATCATCGTTAGTTTTCAAATTGAATCTAGCTGTAGTAGAAATCTGAAATAAAAATAAACATGTAGTAAGTTTCTTTTCTGTAACAACATTCGAGAACTAACAAGGGAACCAACTTTTGGTGCAGCTCGCCCCTAGCACTGAGACTTGGTGCATTTTAATGTCCTGTGTTATGAAGTTTGAGAATCGATAAAATTTTTCTGTTAAAATCATGTTTTTTTGATTTTACAGCCGTATAACTTTCTGAAAATGCAATTTTCGAGACCACTTATCGTACTATTAACATAAAAGACTTTTTTTTTTTTTTTTTTTTTTTACTTAACTCACTTTTGGCGTGAAATTAAGAATTAAAAATCCAGTAATAAAAAATTAATTGTATTGAAAGATATATAAAATATGATTTTAACAGAGAAATTTTATCGGTTCTTGAGACCACTTATCGTACTATTAACATAGAAGATTTTTTTTTTACTTAACTCACTTTGGGCGTGAAATTAACAATTAAAAATCCAGTAATAAAAAATTAATTGTATTGAAAGATATATAAAATATGATTTTAACAGAGAAATTTTATCGGTTCTTGAGACCACTTATCGTACTATTAACATAGAAGATTTTTTTTTTTACTTAACTCACTTTGGGCGTGAAATTAACAATTAAAAATCCAGTAATAAAAAATTAATTGTATTGAAAAATATATAAAATATGATTTTAACAGAGAAATTTTATCGGTTCTTGAGACCACTTATCGTACTATTAACATAGAAGATTTTTTTTCTTTTTACTTAACTCACTTTTGGCGTGAAATTAACAATTAAAAATCCAATAATAAAAAATTAATTGTATTGAAAAATATATAAAATATGATTTTAACAGAGAAATTTTATCGGTTCTTGAGACCACTTATCGTACTATTAACATAAAAGATTTTTTTTTTTTTTTTTTTTTTTTTGGTCTGATGCAGGGCGCAACCCAAAACTAGGCTTGATTTCTTCATGTATTGCTACGATAGTGACTTAACCCATTAAGCACCATTGCTCCCATTTTGTGAACATTGTTTTAGGATTTTTTTCTACAGTGAGTATTTTACATGTTGTTAAAAGGTTCATGTTATTTGCATTTTGAATATATCAGATGACTTCTGTAATTTTTTTTTAAAGTTTCATTTGAATTTTCTATTTTTAAAACGTGTTAAAAAGGGCGAAAAATAGCTTTTTGGCCGCATTCGAAAGAAATATTTTACAGAAAATAACTTTATAATACAAATTATATTTTTTAGTTAAAATATTTAGTTAAAATGTTTATAACTGTGTATTATATAAAACAACATCAAACCGGAATTAATATATATAATAGATCAATCACAATTACCGAAAGCATAAGTTGTTCCCAAAATAGGAGCAATGGCGCCTAATGGAGGTAATTTTTTTGTAAACTTTTACATATGACTCCGTGCATTTATGGTAGTTATTTTTCAATTTATTAGCTATATAAAAGTGATAATATCATTCTGAAACTGATATTTTAAGAAGAACTCATATAAATTAGTCCAACTTCTACATTTATAATAATAATAAAAATGAAATTACCAGTTCCATAAGCATTTTCATTATCCAACTCTTTATTTTTCATCATTACATCATTTTTCTGACTATTGTACATGGAAGATGATTGAATTTTTTTTTTTAGATTTGGATAATTTTTCGGATGTTCCGGAAGTCGTTTGTTTGCTACCTGATTGAAGTATTGTAACAGATGAGGAAGATGTAATAAAAAATAATTTATGCGACGATTTACCCCATAATATATTTGGTGGAGTAGAACTTTCCGTAAATTCTAAATCAACAGACAATCAAGAAATATCTGATTTAGAGTTTTAAAAAAGACAAAGTATTAAACGCAGACTTGATATTTTAGACGAATCTTCAAATCGGAATATAGAAAAAAAAACTAAAAAACAATTTCAGAAAACGAAAAAAAAATGCAATATAATGCTGCATAAAAAGTTTTTCAATCATTTTCCTGGTAAATAGTAGGACAGAAATGATGTAATGATGTAAAATAAAAAGGTGGATAATAAAAACGGTTATGAAACCGATAATTTCATTTTTTATTTTTATTATAAATGTAAATGCTGACTAATTTATATCAATTCTTCATAAAACATCACTTTCAGAATGATATTATCCCTTTTAGCTAAAAAACTGAGAAATAACTACCACAAATGCACGGAGGCATAAGTAAAAATTCTAATTAAAAACACCCCTATTATGCGCCATTACTTCCATTTTGAAAACATGCTGTTTTTCCTAAATATTCGAATTTTTTAATTTTTTTTTTCAGAAGTACTTTAAAGACTTCTTATATTCATAAAGAAAAAACAACTGTTCCATAAAAAAAAAATAGGTTAATACATATAGCGGCACTTAATGGGTTAACTACGATTAGTCTGAACAAGGTTTTACAGACAGGATGCAAGTTTTAGTTTTGGAAGTTAAAATTTTTTAATTTCGTAGTAGTACCTTTAGGAGCTTCTTCGAAATTTTTGAACGGCACTGTGGTTAATTTGCGTATTTAACATGATGTGTGGATTTCGTTACAATATTTTAAAATTACGAGATAGATATTTGAAAGGCATAATGTATAAGATTTTTTTTAATTTTTGGGTCTGTATTACATGCTTTATAAATGTCAAGTTTACAACTTGTTCTTGGGTTGCTTTTTGATTTTTTTGAGAAAAGTTTAAAAGATTTCGCCTTGAAGAAGCAACAATGTATGGAAACGCGAAAAATAGAACTAAATTTGAAAGAAAAGGAATAGGAAAGTCATTACACGAAATAGTGAAATTGCTAATAGAACCGTAATACAGTAAAGAAAAGACAGTTGAAAAATTTGTCAAGTCAGATTAAAAACTTTCAACGGACACGAAGACTAAAACAGCTGACTAATATGGAAGTGAAGGAAGGGAGTTTAAAGCGAATTATGCTTAAAGTACTGTGAAAACCTCACAAAATTTAAGCAAATATCAGGAAAGTGCGTAGAGGATAGCACTTCGCAAACGCATGTTTTAATCCTGAAAAATACATTGTATAGTGTAACATTTTCGTTTGGAGAAATGCTTTGTGTGTGTTATAATTACCCAGTAATTATACGTAGAGTTTTCGTCTGAACTCTGTCAGTACACTGATGTCCAGAAATTAAGGGGCAGTGAACAATTTCAGAAGTTTCGTCGAATATCTACTAAAACTCGTGGGGAAATGCCCGAAATGCCCTTGAACTTTGAGGATGTAAAGAACATGTTTGACTACATGTTTTTCACTGAACATTTTGTCGCGAGGACGAATAGGAGGGGGGGGGGGAGTAATAATAATTTTAATAATAAAATAATATTTTCGATCACCCAAGTAACAGAAAATGTTAAAAATTGTCTGTCACTGTAGCAAATGGCTATGTAAGTCCTGTTCAACATTTGTGTGCATTTGTGTAAGCAAGCACGTATATTCGTGAAGATGTTAACATTTCTGTGAAAAATACAAAAGGTTTTTTACTGTAGCATGCAGAGTTTTCAGCAGAATTTAACACCGCTTTCCAAAAACTTGACAAAAAGTTATAGAAATAGTATACTGCAATTAAAATATTAATATGTTGAATATTTCATAAGATATGAGTATTTGTATAAAATAAATTTTGACTGCGCATGCGCCAACTACAGCAAATTTTTTTGTCATGATTTGATAGCCAATAATACAGGGAAACTCATATAAAAAGACCAGTGAAATATCGTGAAAACTCTAAAAGTTACAGCAATAAATTGATAAATTGAGGAGAAAATCCCATACGATTATATGGGATTTCCTCCTCAATTTATCAATCTGCCAAGAACCTTCCGATAGACTTAATATTTTGAGCGTTTTTTCGCGTGGCTAGCGTAGGCTCTTAAGGTTCTTAAACAAATTATCAGAATTCTCTAAATATAAATTTTTCCTTCCAAAGCAAATTGTTAGTTATGTTACGATATTTTGTTTCTTCTAAGGTAATAAAAAATACAGCTGTAAAATTTACCAGTAGCTATTTCCTCTCAGATATAAAAACTTTATCTTACTATTAAACGGGCAAGTCTTGTTATTATTAAATTCCTACGTATTAGCTCAAACTCTCTCTCTATATATATCTTGTTGTAATTTTCAATCGTTAATAAAATATTTTCTATTCATCCTATCAAGTTCAAATAATTTTTTTTAACTAGTACTGGATGACAATTGATGTTAATACCGTTTTTTAAAATATTAATTAATTAATTAAATTTAATTAATTAATTTTAATTTTATATTTCATTTCTGTTCAAAAGTATAGGCTCACTCCATATTTATAGTCTCACCTTCACACGTAAAAAGATAATGGGGCTGTTCACGGACGAAGATCAGGCGGCTCGCGGGCGAAGGAGACTATAAATGTGGAGTGAGTCTCTGCTTTTGAACAGAAATGAAGTATAAAACTAAAATTAAATAATAAAATTTAATTGATTAATTAATATTTGAAAAAACTGTATTATCGCTAACTGTAACATCGCTATGGCACTTTATTGTGAAGTTTGGTAATTTTTGAAATTCAATTTTTGAAAAACGGCATAATCATTAGATTTTAAATTTATATCAAGAAAAATACAATTTTTTTACCTTTCTATCTAACGCAGTTTGTCTAACAATTTTGTGAGAAATACTTTTCGAGCTATTAATTTTTGGTATTTTAGCTATTTATTTTTTATTTAATTTTTAATACATTTCAAAAATTTCTTTTATGTAAGATATTTAGCAGGATATAAATTTAGGAATAAATACCGTCAGTGGCGAAGCGCGTAGATCGCTGGAAAAAAATTTCTATTTGACCTAAGTAGGAATTGACTTAAAAAAAAAGTTTTTATATTACTTGTTTATTTAATTATTTATCTCTCTTTGTATTTTTTGGTTCTCGAAAACGGCTCTAATGATTTTGATGAAAACGATGGATAAGGTTTATTTATTTATTTTGGGGTGGGGTGGAAGGGGGCAAGGAATCTATCTGTTACGGTATCACCCCCGGGGTAAAATCCTTTTCGTGCAATACTCACTCGTCGCACAGGTGGAAAACATTGCAAAAAGCATAAAAAATGTAAAATAACTGTCAACAATTAAAATGAAATACACAAATTTTGCAAATAATATGTGATATGCGAAATGAAACAATTTATTATGTTATTCCCGCTCAGAGAAATAGCTAATATTCCGTAATCGGATCCACAGGCAAAGTTGGCGTGGAATCAAACAAAAATTAATGCTAGCAATAATAATGTTTTAAGTGTATAAGCGTTATAATAATGATATTAAATGTGCCAATTGGCTTTGGACCCGATTACGAAAATGTTCCCCACGAAAACAACTGCAGAAGTAGTTTTTCTCATTTGTCCTGAGTGAAGCTGGGTCAACCGGATTATCTCTATGTAATTTCGATTGACTTTCCAAGGACATCCGTCCTTACTACTTCATCCTTTCGTTGTCATAACACTAGAAGACCCCTGGTCCCGTTTTTCCCACTGCTATAATTTAACAGAGACAAAGGTGTTTTCTGATCTCAAGTAAGGGGAAAAAAGAGAGGTCAATCAGCCAAATGCGGTGTTACCATAGTTACTGACTTCAGATAAGGACCGGGAAATTGACTTTGAGAAGCCAATAGAAATTACATTCAGTATAGTATACTGTCAACATTGCCACTTACGGATGGGAAAAACTTTTTCACGGGAAACCTCTGTACGAACATAATTTCTTGACCTTCAGTAATCGGGCAAGTAAGGTTCTTCCCTCTGCAAGCATCACGTTTCATTCCTGGGTAAGGGACTTCAATGCCAACAATATCAGCATATACAGAGAGCCTTAGTTTTTCTGCATTCACATCTGAAAGAAAGTAAAAAAAAAATAAGTTCTAATTAAATTTCATTTTCCAGATATCTGGACATATATTTCATCAAAATTATTGATGAAGAAATTCAAAAAGGTACAATAAGATGCAATAAAAACTAGTGTAATGCGCCATATAATTTAAACACTTTTGAAAACACCTATAAAAATAAATAAAGCACCAAACATTCCGAAAAAACGTTCCGTCTTTCTTCATCATGCGCAAACAAGCCGTTCTACAGAAACAGAAGCAGTAGATTGTTTCGAGCGGATCAGGGCCGTAGCTAGAGATGTGTGTGTGTGTGTGGGGGGGGGGGGGGGGGCTCAGCACCCCCTGAAAATTTTTGAACCCGTCCTGGGAAAGTTGCCAAGGCCACTAAATGAAATTCTGTTTCAAAAATCCAAATGAAACTCTGTTCAAAAATTTAATTTAGTTTTGGGAGCTTTTTACAGTTTTGCATAAATACTAAATTGTACTATTTGTTTAAAAACTGCAAATAAGGGCTTCAATATGCACATCCTATCAGCATATACTCAGAATTAGATAACTTTTAGTGATGCAAATACTGACTTTTGTATTAGTTATATACAGAAATTTTTCATTTTGCAGCGTTTTCCATTATTAGCATAAAACAAAGTTATTCTAATGAGTTTGATAGTAAATATGATGCTTATGATAAACATTATGTTTCGTATTTGAGTCATCTTAGTTTAAATATATATATATATATATATATATATATATAAGATCCTTGGTTTATAAATGATACTAATGAAAAAAGCTAATAGCCAATTTAATATAAGTGGTTTCAGCATTTGACTAGACACAAAAATTATTTTTAAATGCAATATACATCCTTGATTTTTCTAATATGTTTTTATCATATAAAGACATAACTTTAGAATCCTTAAAGGCAGGGAATATTCAGCAAAAAATTAAAGATTGCAACTTTTTTTAAACTGGTGAACTGTCAGCTTTTTATTTACTTATTGACATCATTACTTATTATTTCACTAGTATAATTATATACTGAAAATTTTCATTCTGCAGCCAGTGATGTAGTCGTAAAAATACCAGAGGGGCACTGTAGGCAGAGTGGTATACCCTAAAGAGTATATGCTGTAGTGTTTTTGAGAAGAAGGTGTACGGTATTCCTTAAAATAATCCAGATGGTATATGGTGTATCCACCGTATATCCTCCATTACATCCCTGTCTGCAGCCTTTACTTTTCTTAGCAAAAAATAAAGTTATTATAAACAGTTTAATAAGAAACATAGTGTCTACAATATGAATATGCACTAATTTACCTTTCTATATAATACTTTGATCATATGTATCTGTGTTTGTGCATGCATGTGTCAGAGAGAGAAAAATAGTGTGAGCCCCCCCCCCCTACATTTTCTTGAGCACCCCCTATTGTTTACTTCTAGCTACAGCCCTGGAGGAGATTACCAGTTGTTATCAACTGCACTCCCTGTATATGAGTATTTGTGTATCACATCTTAAAGGAACCATGAAAAAAAAAAAAAAAAAAAAAAAATTACAAAGGTAGAAAAAATGATTTTTTTTTTTTTTTGGACTTTGGATGAAACAATTTATGCGGTGCCTATACGCCGAAGGCGCTATAACTGCAGAATGAAAAATAATGTAGAAAATTTTGGATAAAAAATTACCAGAAAAATGACAGTAAAAAGAAATCATAATGGGGGCCGAAAGCACTGCGCTGGAAAAGCCTGGTAAAAAAAAAAAAAAAAAAAAACCTTTTCAGGGACCATACAAGTAGAAAAATACAAAAAAGTATAAGACTACGATGGACTTTGGATGAAACAATTTATGCTGTGCCTATGCGCCGAAGTCGCCATAACTGCAGAATAAAAAAGAAAGTATAAAATTATGTATAAAAAATTACCAGAAAACTGGCAGTAGAAATAATTCATAATAGGTACCGAAATAGGCGCTGGAAAAGCCTGTTTTTTTTTTTTTTTTTTCTTTTTTTAAGATATCCTTCTTAAGACTACGATGTCAGAACACTGTAAAAATTCCATGTTTATTATTCACTGGTTTCGGGCGAATTTCACTACTGAAAATTAATTGAAAAATTAACTACAATTTACTTATAAGTGTATAACCCTTTTGAAAGGTTGTGTTATATTATTTATACCACTTAATTTTAATATCCAAGTGCCAAATTTGTACCAGAATTTTTTAATATAATTTTACTTGATGTAAGTGAAGAAAAGCATTTATTTATTTTCAATCAACTGTAAATTCTGATGGCATTTAATCATTTCAATATTTTTAGCAACAGAATTACTTTGTCCTTGAAAGGGATTAAACTATAAATAATGCATTCAAGAAAAAAAAGAAATAAAAAACATTGATGAATTTAAAAATAAATAAATAAATAAACAAAATTTTGTGTCTCAAACCTCTTTAAGACTTTGTCGACATGTGACGAGTATACTCGTCTATAACTTAGTGCAATTTATTTATTCAAAACTTCTACCAGAATTTTTAAGTTGTAATTTTTGCTTTATTTAATAACCGATGGTCTGTCAATAAATAAAGTAAAAGTTATTACGTGAAAATTCTGGCAGATATTTTGAATAAAAAAACGCGCTAGATTGACAACGCTGCCCGTTAACAATGTATTAAAATATTCTGAAATTTAATGTACAAATGACAATGCACATTATGTTGTTAAAAAGAACTTACTTGAAATACATCGAACGGTTATGTCAACAGAATCTCCTTTCGGTATTTCACAAGGATCAGTAGTGCATGGACTTACATCCACAGATTTCACAATTCCCTCTGAAAATGAAAGAAATTATAAGCAAATTAAGTTGAAACCTTCCTTGAACATTAAAATAGTCATTAATTGCATCATGAGTTGAAAAATCCGTTAAGTATAACGGGTGAAAAAATTAATTTAAAGTAAGTTTAAAAATAAATGTTTTATCACAGTATTTAGAAAAATTTCCCTGACGGCTCGGCCTACAGGCAGATTTCAAAGACGCAGACCATGGGGCGCCTGTTTATTGGGGATTACAGAATAAATGACCTTTTTGCCACGATGCGGCAGTTGGGACCGCCCACTTTGAAATCTACTTGTGTCTGTAGGCGGAGCCGGCAGGGATTTTTTTGTTTTTAATTTATTTTCGCTGTAAGAGTTGGTCCTATAAAAAAGTTGTCAATACAAAAGTTGTAGATAATATTAAGAAGATTTATAATAAATCTAAGCGGATTTGATATCTTAAGAATTGATGAAGTTATGAATTTTCTTCTTCTTAAACCCCTATTCTCCCCTCTTCTCTTGAGGCCATTTTTAATTATATAACATATCTGTCATATATAAATTTCTGGCCCTTTTCCTAGAAGTAATAATAACTTTAAGCGAATTCGATATGTATCATAATAAGAAGTTATGGGGTTTTTCAGTTTCACCAATAGCCCCCCATTCTCCCCCCCCCCCGGTCTGATTTTGCCCATTAACGAACTTGACCGAGATTTTATGCCTCTTTATTTTATGTATCAGTTTGGAAGAGATTTGTGCAGAAATTTTCAAGTTATCGTGTCCAAAAAAAAAGTGACATAGATAGATAGATAGATAGATAGATAAAGTTTTGAACTGGGGATGGTTTTGGGTTCTGGGAGTCAAGATCGGCGTAGATCTGCAAAAATTTTTAAAAAATTCCAACTTAGGGGAGAATGTAATAGGTAGTATTTCTTACGAAATCTACCATAAAGTTAGGGAAAGCACCACTATTTTTAAAATGTTGTACAAAAAAAAAACAGTTTTTTTTAATTTTTTTTTTCTTTTTATATATTTATTTCAAAATTCTAAAACTGTTCTAATTAATTTTGATATGTCCTATTTTTTTTTTCCTTTGTCTTTAGTTGGATTTTGTGATAGCCCGATGACTTTAAGTTGCGCGTTGTTTATTGTGATTAAATTATTAAATGTAATTATACGTAAAATACGAGGATAACTCTAAATTTTTTTAGGCAGAGAACCGACAATATGCGAAAAAAAAAGTCGGATATTTAAATTTGAACTTTATGTCCGCAGGCGATAATTTGTGGGAACAATTGCAATTTACCTATCGTAGAATAAATTTTGAAAGAAGAGAAAATGGAGTTGGCGCGAGAGCATTGTCGAGCTATGATTTGCTAGATTTTAAAGTGGGGATAAATCAAGAAGAATGATTCCAACATCTACAATTAGCATATGGAAAATGAAGCGATCCATCTCGTGCCACTATACTGTATTCAGATGGTTTACAAAATGTAGAAGAAGTCGAAATTCTCCCCTGAATGAAGAACACGCACGAACACCTTTGTGTTGTTATGAATCTTAAATATAAGATGTACCAAAAAATAATCAACTTTAGAACATCACGACATTTATTAATAAACTTACAGAGCGCTCGAGATCTAACACAAACACAATTACAGTTAACCTAGGTTATATATCCAGTGTTCATAGTTCATGGCTGATGCCACATCTCCCTTTCAAAGATCCATTCTGTTTGGAGCTTTCACAGTTCTACCACTCCGAGTGATATAGGGTTGATTACCTTTAGCTACGACAGCTTGTTCTGTTTTGGAAACCTCGCTCTTTGTACCCTCTTCTAAAACAACTTCTCCCATATTTTCTTCTGCTGCTTGTTTTAGTTTAGTACCGGGAATTAGAAATTTTCTATTTCGCCTTAGAGTTTGTTGTCCCTCTTTAACGAGATACGATCTTGGTGTATCTGCCTCCCTTTCTATAGTGCCAACAGCCTTTCTATCCGTTATCCAAACTTTTTCACCTGGATCTATTGGTTTCAGCTCATGGACTTTATGTCTTCGATTATAATCTCTTTCTTGTGCTTTTATTCTATTTTCTTCTATTTCTTCCAATCTCTCCTTCTGTACCAGTTTTGGTTGAAGTTCTGAGAGTGCTATGGGTAGAGTTGTTTGTAAACGCCGTCCCATCAACAGTTCTGCAGGGCTATACCCATTTTTCAAAGGCGAAGCTCTGTAGTTCAACAAAGCCAAATAAGGATCTTTGGACTTTTTGAATCTGAGTTTGATTACCTTGACTGCTGCCTCCACAAAACCATTGCTTTGAGGGTATCTGGGACTAGACGTAACGTGCTTGAAACCATACACTGTGGAAAATTGTTGGAACTCAGCTGTTCGAGTTACTTCAAATTGTCGTCCATTGTCAGACCTAACTATATCAGGTATTCCATGTCTGGCGAATATTGACTTACAGTGCAGAATTACTTCTTTGGATGTGAGCCTGTCTAATTTTGCGACTTCTGGATAGCGTGAATAGAAATCAGTTACCAGCAAATACCAGTCTGAATGAAGCTTGAATAGATCCATGGCTACGATTTCCCAAGGTCTTTGAGGAAAACTAGTTGGTTTCAGTGGTTCAGAACAGTTTCTAGCTTCCTGTATACATGATGGACATTCTCGAACGAGTTCCTCTATTTGCTTGCTCATTCCAGGCCAATAAACAGCTGAATTTGCCAAAGCTCTACATTTAGTTATTCCCATGTGACCTTCGTGAATTTTCTCCAAGATTTCTCGTTGAAGCTTGTTTGGTACAATTATTCGATTTCCTCTCATAATTAGGCCATTATGAACTGAAATTTCGTATCTTAAAGGCCAAAAGACCCGGCAAGATGATTCTACATTCTTTTTCTCTGGCCATCCTTCTAAAGCATAGGTAGTTAACATCCTACATGTTGAATCTTTTTCTTGTTCAAATTTCAACTGGGAAAGTCTTTTTGGAGCTATCGGAACAGTTTCTGTAATTTGATTGACAAAGAGCTCGACATCTTCTTCCAAATCAAAAGTTGGGACCTGCTTTTGGTGAGGTGCTCTGGATAATGCATCTGCTGCCAGTAAATGTTTTCCTGGAGTATGAAAAACATCAAAAGAGTATCTCATCAATCTCATTTTTAATCTTTGAAGACGAGGAGTGAGATCATCTAAGGATTTTCTTGTTAATATAGGGACCAGAGGTTTGTGATCAGTTTCCAAAAGAAATTTTGTACCTATCAAATAATTACAAAACTTTTCGCATGCCCAAGTGAGTGCCAATGCCTCTTTTTCAATCTGGGCGTAACGTTTTTCTGTTGGGGTTAATGTTCTGGAAGCATACGCAATTACCTTCATCGTGGAGTCATCTTGTTTCTGGCATAATGTAGCTCCTAATCCATAGGATGAAGCATCAGCAGTTACTGTCGACTCTTTGTTAGGGTCAAATACAGTAAGTACTGGTTCGGACGAGAGCATTTCCTTTAGCTTTTTCAATGCATTTTCCTGGGGCGTATCCCAAATAAATTGACTTTTTATTGATAGCAGAGAAGTCAAAGGTGCCATGATATCTGAGAATTTTGGAATAAATCTTGCTAGATAATTAGCCATTCCAAGCAGCTGTTTAAGTTCCGTTTTGTTGGTTGGAGTTTCGAATTTTTGTATGGCTTGTATTTTCTCTGGATCTGGGCGTATTCCGGACTCATCGATTACATGACCAAGGAATTGTATAGACCTAACCGAGAAACAGCATTTTTGTTTATTTAGAGTGATTCCCGTTTCTTCCAGACGTTTCAAGGTTGATTTCAAACGCTCGTCATGTTCGTTTTGATTGCATCCCCATATCAGGATATCATCCATATTGCATATTATGCCTGATAGACCTTCCAAAGCTTGAGACATTCGACGCTGAAAATGTTCAGGTGCTGAAGAAATCCCGAAAGGTAAACGTAAAAAACGGAATCTACCGAAGGGTGTGATGAAAGTTGTAAGATAAGATGACTCTTCATCTAAAGGTACCTGCCAGAAACCAGAATTGGCATCTAATTTTGAAAATATTTTAGCTCCTGCCAACAGCGATAAATTGTATTCTGTAGTTGGTAACGGGTGCCATTCTCTTCGAATACTTCTATTAAGTACCGTTAAATCTACACAGATTCTTACATTTCCATCTTTTTTTCGTACCACCACTGCTGGTGAACACCAATCTGTGGGTGTTTCTACTGGTTCAATTACATTTAATTCTTGCATTCTATTAATCTCCGCCTTTGTTTTCTCCAACAACGGTATTGGTATTCTACGTGGAGAGGTGAGAGCATAAGGCTTAGCATCACCAATGAGTTCTATATGATAATTTCCTTTCAGCAATCCTAGTCCTTGAAACAACAGAGGAAATTCCCGAATAGGATCAAAGCTGCTAATACTTTGCACACAATGTGGTTGTATATTAGGACCTAGTCCGAAAGCTTTAATGGCTGGTTTTCCCAACAAACATGTTTGAAGTCCTTTTATGACAAAAATCTCTTCTAAACATCTTTTTCCATTATATTCTATGTTTTCAACTAATTTACCTGTTAATTTCAATGGTGTTCTATCGGGACCGAAAATTATTTTATCCGTACTCTTAAGATGAGCATTTTTTAGAACTGTTTGCACTATATTACTAGGAATGACTGAGTGATCAGCGCCACTGTCGATTTTAAATCGAATAGATTTTCCCAATATTTTGATCGGAACTATCCAATCATCACTATGTTGATTCTCTCCTATTAGACCTATGAACCCAGCTTCACCATGAATTTCATTTACTCTGTTCATAGAACACAAACAAACTTTTTCCCAGTGCCCTTTTTTCTTGCACTTCCGGCAAAAAGAGTCCTTAGCGGGACAAAATTTTCTATCATGAGGTGTTTTCCCACACCATTTACAATTTTTCACATTAGAATGCATTTTATGATCACGGAAGTTGATATTATTTTTATTTAAATTATGAGGTGTCTGTCGAAATTTCTTTTTATGTGTTACTGCATTAATCGAGGTATTACTCACTAACACAGACTGTTGCCGTTTGATAGATTCCGACAAACGGACTTTATCGATGGCGGTTTGTAAAGTAAGCTGAGGATCAAGTTGTAGCTTTTCACTCAAAGATTGGTCAGTAATACCGACAACAATGCGATCCCGGAGTAATTCATCATGAAGATTACCATAAGCACATTTATCAGCTAATGCATATAGATCAGTAATAAAATCGTTAACTGACTCACCTTCTTTTTGTATCCGTCGGTTAAATTGTGCCCTTTCAAATATTGTATTTCGTTTCACTACGAAATGATTATCAAATTTTTCTAGCACTGCTTGAAAATTCTTTTTATCAGCTTCTGTGATGTCGAATGACAGAAAAATATCTTCGGCTTTGTCACCCATAATATATATAAGAGCATCCACTTGTTCTTCACCTGACTTCGTATTTAATCCTGAAGCAGTTCCGAAGCGTAAAAATCTTTGTTTCCATTTCGGCCATTCGGTTGGCGTTGAAAAAGGAAAAGATTCTGGTGGTGAAATATGATAAGCTGATGTCGCCATTTCGTACACAGAGTGTGCGTAAAAATGAAATTAGATATTCAATTTGAAACCGCTTGCCACCATGTGTTGTTATGAATCTTAAATATAAGATGTACCAAAAAATAATCAACTTTAGAACATCACGACATTTATTAATAAACTTACAGAGCGCTCGAGATCTAACACAAACACAATTACAGTTAACCTAGGTTATATATCCAGTGTTCATAGTTCATGGCTGATGCCACAGATCTGGACTGGAGATATTCATAAAATTATTCATGAAGATGAAAAATGCATATGAAAAAAATAGTTTGTCGTTGGGTCCCCCATAATTTGACAGAACATTAAAAAGCGGAACATGTCAGAATCAGTATAGAAACCCTAAAATTACTTAATGGGCACCGCATTATTTCTAAAATCATACCTGCTGGTGAGACGTACATATACATTTTTTTTCACATTCCAATGCGTCAAGAAGATGAAGTATAGGTCTCAACAGTTGTATAAGTCTCTAAAGTATATGCCGCAAATCAACAATAGTGATAAGATAACGAGCCATAAAAAAAGTAATGTAATCTGTATTCTGCAGAAGTACAGGACTGGTCAAAGCCACAAAGCTAGAGGAACAGAAGCGGAGTGATTAGAGTTTGTATTACCATTCGCGCCAAACGATTTTCTTTTTCGAATGTAGAGGCGTGAATTTTTAGAATATGTTACAAGGACCGTTAAAACATTTTCGTTTTACATTCATAATTGGCGACCATGAAGGGCATATATATTTGGCAATAAAGCACACTTTAGATAAAAATGAAGACAATTCTCAACTGACGGTTTTGATGTTATGAGAAAATTGGTAAAGGCACGTGGAATTCTTTTTATTTTATTGAACAGAAGGCCTGTGAATAATTCTTATGCAAAACAGTGACGCCAAAACTTTAGGATAAGCCAGCTGCGAATTTCAGCAAGATGATAATTTGGCCATGAGACAAACATTTTATTCTTTTTTTTCCCCTTTTAAAGCAATAACTGCGAAGGGAAAGAAATGTACGTTAGAGTTATATTCATAAAAACAGATGTAATTTTGACAACATATTTTCGTTGAACAGAGAGAACAGGGCGCGCCATTAAATCACGGGGATATATGATGAAGAAAAGGGAAAATATATTTACTAAAATAATTTAAATATAGATTTACTTTAATTTGCAAAAGTATATATATGGTTTCTTTACCATAGAGCATCCACCCTATTCTCCTGATCTTGTTATGTGTGACTTTTGGTTATTTTTTAATCTAAAAAAATTACGTGGGTGTCGTTTTGATCCTAAAGATGAGATTGAATAAGCTATAAAAGCATATTTTTCATCTATTCCAAGAATTGGGTGGCTTGAGATATTTAATATTTGGAAAATTTACCTACAAAAGTTCATTGATATTGAGGGGAATTACTTTGAACACCCCTAAGAGTTGGTAAGTTTTGCTTGTACCATTTTGCCGTATATCTCAAAAATTTCAGTGTGACCCTCGTATAACTGCATTCCTTGGAACTGTTATTTCTCCCTTTTCTCCCAACAAAATAGATATTCTATTTTATTTTTCTTTCTTTCTCGTACACTTACTCAACTTTCCATAAAAATTGACTTAAAAAGTGCAGATTTTAAAAAATACAAGTACTGCTGATTTTTTTTTCTTTTTTCAAATTTAAACTGTCAAAAGCGTAGTAAGACGCCAAATGTTGATTACCTTTGATTTTTTTCCCTAGTTTGACCCCTCTTGATTAAACATATCAATCTCTCTGTGGATCGAAGGAAAATTTCCTGTATCTGTTTTAACAATTTATCGTAAAAATTTGCCATTTTTCTACTAGTCTATACAGCGATTTATTTTTAACTCTAATGAATTTCCTTTCAGTTAGTCTGCAGTGGCGTCAGAAGTGTTTTTAACTTAAAAATTTGCATAAAAATTAACTTGAATACAAAAATTATTACTGTATGAGCTCTTAAAACCTTTTACAAAATCTGAAAATCTCTTTTATACTAAACGTACGCAAAAATTTCCTGGTAAATAATCTTTCGCAATTAAAAATTTTCATCAAGTGAGATTTTATAAAGAATTTTAAAATTAAATGAAATCAGTTTCTTTCATGTATGTTCTATACAGACTATAATTTGCATTTAAATGAAACAATTCAGATAAGATGTACACTGCAAAAAATAACTGTTGATTTTACAGTATAAAACTGGCACCCAGCTGCCAGTTTTATACTGTAAAATCAACAGTTATTTTTTGCAGTGTATTACCGATTCTTACAAGTCAAATATTTTGTTCCATTACAAAAAACAGCGTGTTATGTCTCAAAAACATTGATATATCTACCCTATATATATAAAATCCTAATGAAACGAATTTGTGAAACGATTTTATGAAACGAATTTATGAAACGATTTTATGAAACGACTGATTAAATGACTGATTATGTTTCAGGGCTATTTTAATTAAAATATTAAACGCTTGATGGTGAAATTAATACCAATTGTCCATAAAAATCCGCGGATGTCAAAACTGGTTATAGAATTTTGAAATTGGAATTAGTTTTCGAGATATTAATTTTTTTGTAATTTTAATGACATTTCTGTAATGATGGCAACTAATTACTCAGGTTTTTTGTGACAAAAAAGGGAAAAAAATTGAAAAGGCTCCCGATAGGGATTATTGATTTCTTTTTATTCGTTATTTTCAAATTGAAATTGAAATTATTTTTTATTTCAATCGATAATGAAGACAAAATTGTGATTAAATTATGTTTTTCAGAAAAATTTGAAAAAAAAAATCACATTTCTATCGTCAGGATTCAATCGTCTGTCAGCATTTAATTTAATTTGTAAACTGAAAATATTTTGAATAAATTCGTCCAAATGACGTCATTTATGTAAACGCAAAAGAAAGGGAAGATGGAAGGAATTAATAGTAATTTTTATTTATTGATATCATTTTGTTATTTTTTTGTAAAATTTAATTAAACGAATTTATAAAATCACTAATTCGGATATTTGAAAGGAATATATAAAATAATAATTGCCCAACTGAACGGAAGGAGAATAAAATATCCTGCTTGGTTTTCTTTCCAATTTTAATGAGAATATGACATCAATTATGGTAAAATGATATTTACTCCTTTCTCTCTGTTATTGGCAGCAAGGAAAAAAATGCTCCCTATATATTAGAGAAATGCTATTAAAGTTTAAAGGTATTCCAGTAAAAGTTAAAACTTTTCCAGTATATGGGGCCTTGGCGAAACAGAGAAAATAGCCTTGGCAGTAAAGGAAATTTGGCATGATACTTTCTGTCAACCTATTCACTTTGTCATTTCGTATACAGACGCATTTTTTCAATATTTATACAATTTGTTTAGCGTAAAATGTCATTTATCCTATTTTATATACAATCAGAAGTAATTTGTATAGAAAAAACAATAATAATATACGTATAATTAAAATACGCATATAAACAAAAAAATCGTCGAATTTGTTTCCATGGCTGTTTATGTCATTTGGCACCAAATCTCACTTTCTGATGCCCGAATTGCGCCAAGCTTTTTAAAAAAGCGTCAAGACCCCTATAATAGAAAAGCACCAAAAGTTCATTGGATTTGTTTTCATAACTTTTGGCAACAAATCTATGTATATTAACGAATCTATCCCTTTTCGAAGCTTGAATTGCGCCAAACCTAAAAGCAAAGAATCCTATACTGGAAAAGTAGCCGATTTTCTTATGGGCAATATTCAAGTGACATAACATGGTGTAAAATTATCGCGGATAGCCAATTTGTTTAAATATCTCATCAATTGATGCCGAATAAATGCAGGCATGCATGCACAAAATATTTAATTAATTTTGCATGATAAATAATTATTAGAAAATTCGTATATACATATTAATTAAAATAAATAATTTACATATTTAAAATAACATGAAAATATGCATGATGGTGCACTAAAATAGAGAGAAAATTAAAACCTGTTACTGAAAATGTCTATAACATAGTACTTTTCAATACCGTGGTTCTTAATGTTATTCTCAAGCAGATGGAATATTTCCCATGCTTAAACGCAAAGGAAGAATATAATACAGATCGTTGTTATAAAAGTCCGAGAGGTAGCCACAATTTAAACCTAACCATTTTATGCAAGCTGGTTTTCAAGTTGTAATTGATTTTACTCATCAATCCCGAAAACAGTCGTCAGTTGTCGCAACAGCTGTGTATGAGGCCATGATAATCAAAAAATGCCCCATTAAAACGTTAAAAGCATGGCAACCCAATTAGAGATTTACCAATATTTTTAAAACAAAGCACGCTGTCATGTTTTTAGAGGCCTCGAAGTCTGAGCTGGGGTTGGCGAGCGTAGCTCGCAGGGGGTAGGCCCCCTAGTATATACATAAAAACGCTAGTGTAACGTGAATCTATTCATCAAGGCTATAATTTAAAATCAGACAGTCCTGTAGGCAACTTTACATTTTTGTAACCAATTTTAGCGTCGATGATTTTGGTAAATATGATAGATTAGATGGTACAGATAGCGAAATTGCCAGTCAGCTGGCACACCAACGAGGTTATTACCATAGCAAAATCGCACTCTCTGCTGCAATGCGAAATAAATGGCAACCCGATTACTGTTGTTATTCTGATTGATCATTTCTGTCATCCATGTTATTCTGGCGTCATCAATAATCGGGTTGCCATTCATTTAACATTGCAGTGGAATGTGCTATTTGCTATGGCAGCACCCTCGTTGGCACGCTAGTTAACTGGAAGTTTCCTTATTATTATCTAATCTATCATATATTATATCAAAATCATCGACGCTAAAATTGTTTGCAAAGATGTGACGCTGCCTCCCGGACTAAAATGGTCTGATGATCCCAAATGAATCGCTTATCATTGACGGCTGCATGTTTTATTCCCATTTTTTAACTTTCCAACGTAGTTAAAAAATGTTTATGATTTTGGTTCATCTGTTTGCCCACGTTATAATGCTCAGATTACCAAAAAATCGATATATATTATTGAAGTTTACTATATTATAAATATGTTATATACTACTTCAAACATTACGAAATGTATATGTAATGTTGATATGCACCATAATTTGTTCCCTGCAGAAAATGATGCGCTTAGCATTTATTGTTTATTTTACAGAGGCACGCAAAAGAAATCGATTGCATTCCTAATCTGTAGGTAATACTTGTTTGAAATACGCTTTAAGGAAGATATGCTTTTTCTAACATAATACATAATGGAATTGATTTACATTATTGAGCTAAGCATAACTTTGTTTCTACAGAAAATGATGCATGTAACATGTAATGTTCTTTTGATGGGTCACATAAAAGATTTAAGATACATTACCGCATATTCAGTTATTCTGGTTCAAGTTAAACTAAATTTTAGTATATTATGTGATGTGTCTAAATTCTGTAGATTGTATACAGGCTGCCCAAAATAATTCGAATTAATTACGATCCATGGGTAAGAAATTCGGAAAATGCCTTTTTAACTGTGTTATTTGTTTTTCAGCTGAACTAAATATTTCTATACTAAGTAGTGCGAGTGTAATATGCATAAAGTTATATACAGTTTGGCACAAAGGAATCTGAATACATTGCCGTCTAGTTATGATAATTGACCGAAAAGTGTTTTCGATTATATAATGCATTTTACAGCGGAATTAAATTTTAGTATGCTATGTAAAATGTATCATAATCTATAGATCATATACAGGGCTATGCAATAGATTTGAATACATTACCGTCTATGTGCGGTTAATTGCTGAAGATGGGTGTACAACAGTATTATGCATTTTCTAAATTATTTATTTAAATACTAGCTGTTACCCGTGACTTCGTTCACGTAACATTAAAAAAAGAATAAATGCATTAATTTAGCAAAGCATTTCACGCGATAATTAAAAACACATATAGTTAACCAAATCTTTAACACATTTTGTAGGAGACAATGCGGTATTTCTTTGCTATAAGGGCCTTAACATAACACAGTCTTAAAAAAGTGAAATTTCATGCCAAAACTTATATATAATCTTGAAAATGAAACTGCAACCAATGAAAAAAGGAGGGCCCAGTAAAATCGTGAAAATCGACGAATCCCGCTCCGTAAAACGAAAAATAACACCGAGAGAATTCTTCTATACAACAGTGCATTTTAGGTGGTATTTGATGTGAAATTTGTATATGTATTCATTTCTAAATGGGCATTATTATATTGTTTATTTGTATAGACATGTGTTATATATTTCTTACTACATTATTATTTATCTTGTCTTGTTTATGTACATATTAAATAAAGTGCTTCTCGCTAAGTGGTGGAAATATTGAACAAATGGCTTGTGGATTTTATACATTGATAGATATTTCATAAAGATATAACAATCTGATGCGATTCTAAAATGTAAATAAAGGTTACTAGCAAGTACTTTAAATTCTGCCCAATTTAACCTCGATATTTTTTCTATCGCTTCAAGGACACTATAAACAAATAAATACCGACAACACCAATCTGATGATCTAAATGTACATATTTTTGTTAGTATATATAAGATTATTTTAATTTGCTTCGTGCGCTTGAAATTTTTTACACTTTCTCTAGGCTTACGTGTCGAATAAATGTACTTTCTTGTTATTTTATTTTGTCATTTCTATTTATTCTATTTTCCATTCATTCCATTTATGGATATTGATTTCATTTACATATTCATGTCAAAGAATATTGTTTAAAGTTATTATTAGGATTAGGATAGGATACGATTATTGTTAGGATTAAGAATAAAAATTGGACGACAATAGTATGACCAATTCAGGTTTTTAAAGGATGAACCAGGATGTATATTTACCCCATGAAGTAATAAGAAAATTAGAAAATTATCGGCTGATATTTTTTAATATGTTTTACAGTCATAGTTGGCTTCAAAGGTGACCGAGGAAATGATCATCTGAAATACCATTAAGAGTTTACCAAGCAAAAACAAATCTGGTTACAATAATGTATTTAATTCTGCGCCAAATTTCACTTGATAAAAAAAAAGTTGGCTATGAACCCGATTAAGACCCCTAACCTTCCTATTCTCGGAAATTTTCTACCTATATGTGAAAACATTTTCTACTATATACAACGCGCTTTCACGTTTATAATATTATGAATTTGGCACGATCGGCTTATTTAGGTTTACATAATTCGGCTGGAAGAAAAGTTTCATTACTTTTTGATTTCTTCTTTGCTTTTGCATTACGCGGATTTGTCGGTACACTGTAAAAAAATGACCAATGTTTCTTATTTTATGAAAATATGCTATAACCATGAACGAAAATATAATATAATCTTCTGAGTTATCCGAAATTTCAAATAGCATGTTACATTGTCCTTTGAATCCTCAGACACGAATACATTTTCAAAATTTAAAGAATAATTTATAAAAACAAATTATTTTTAGCTGCTCGAATATTTCAGAAACGTTTCCGAAGGGTTTTTATAGTGTATTAATTAGTGTCCTCAGCCTGGAATACCTGTTTTTCGAATGCTATCAATTCTGAAGTACATTTCAACTACATTTTCATGCTCAAAAAACATGTTTAACAGACAAATATGCAAAATTAACAGCGTTAACAATAACATTAAAATTAAGATTATTTCTTTACTCTTTCATGTATAAATTAACTTATGCGGCTGAAAACGTGTACTTGAGAATGGATAACATTCGAAAAACAGGTATTCCAGCCTGAGGACACTAATTAATACACTATAAAAACCCTTCGGAAACGTTTCTGAAAAATTCGGGCAGCTAAAAATAATTTGTTTTTATAAATTATTCTTTAAATTTTGAAAATGTATTCGTTTCTGGGGATTCCAAAGACAGTGTAACATGCTATTTGAAATTTCGGATAACTCAGAAGATTATATTATATTTTCGTTCGTGGTTATAGCATATTTTCATAAAATAAGAAACATTGGTCATTTTTGTGTAAAATTGATTTTCGTTTCGATAACATTGTTGTTTTTTAAGTTTTTAAAAATATTGTAATTTTACTTAAACATTGCTTTAAAATCTATGTCATTTTTTTCAACCTACAAGACTTTACAAAAATCTATTATGAAACAGAACTTTGAAAAAAGCTATATTTAAAAATGACAACAAATTTTTTACTATTTTAAAGCTAAAAGAAATGTAAAATTAAATACCGCTTCGAAACGACCATTTACAAATGTGTTTTGATTGTGGGAAAATGATAGAGGAAAAATGCTATTACTTTGACGCAATCATATTAAATCTTTAGCTTTTGTGAAAAAATGCAACTTTCTTTTTAAAAAAAAGTTATTTTTATTAAGATTTTCTGATTTTCTATACGGATAATTTTGCGGTGCATATTATTGACATTTGCCGTCCAATATATTTTCAAAGTTTTTTTTTTTTTTTTTTTTTTTTTTTTAATTAAAAATATGGTACATTTATGTTAGCCGTTTGCAGACGATAAACCGCCAAGTTTTATTCCTATCACCATCGTTCGTATTGAATTCGTATTAAAATATAAATCTTTCACTCATTTCATTTAAAACACAGAACTTTAATTTACAACACATACATTTAAAATAATTCATTTCATGTGAAATAGAAAAAGAACAAAAATAGAGAAATTAATCACAAATAATTTGATAACCCAAGATCATTTTATTTCAACATCAAAGCAAATCTGTTTTATTTTCGATATATGACATCATATTCGCTTGTTTTCCATATTTACTCGTATTTATGCACAGTGCCTGATTTATGGCAGGGCATTCGGGGCACGGGCCCAGGGCCCCCGATTTTCAGGGGGCCCCCAAATGCTACTACAGTTTTTTTAAATTATTGGCCAAAACAGTTTTAACTGTCAAAAACAAAATTAAAACGAAAAAATCTGTTTGTCAGAGATTGTCTATGATATTGATATGTCAAAGTAACTTCATTTTTTGCTTATTGTCTTTTAACAATTTATGTGCAGTAATGTACAGAACTCCATTTTTGGGATTTTCATATTATTTCATTTTTATTTTACATGTAATGCCCTCATGGTTAACATGGACAAAGTCGTGTGGTTCTGCTAGTTACTTGTGTAAATTTAGTTTATTTATTTATTTTTTTCCATACAAAGCTTGTATTGGAAAGAAAAAGTCGTTTGATTAATAGGATATGCTAATATTTTAAATAATTATAGCTTGGTACTGTGGTAAATTTATTATTAGTTGTTGAATACTTTATTATTCCAGATATATGGACTTGCATATAGAAAGGTAATCAGCACCACACAGTTTATTGTAAAATTTAATTAAAAATTCATAATTATCAAATAATTATTTAAAAGTAAATTAATGATTATCAAATTAAATTTTTTTAATTAATATTTTAAAGAAATTATCAAAGTCAATAGTGGTTATCTTAATATAAGTACTGCATTCGATATTATATTTTTTTATTCAAAGAATCTATGCGAGGGGGCCCCTCCATACGCATCTGTGCCCAGGGCCCCCAAATTTCTAAATCGGTCCCTGTTTATGCACCTTGTATTATTATCAAATATTTGAAAACTCAAGTTTTATTTCTAATATGACGTAATTTCATATTCTGTTTCTTAAATAATTAATTTCATTTTCATTTTTCACCTAGAAACTTTTCATTTGAAAATAAATTGTTGAGTAAAAATTATTATTCCAGGTTTTGATTTAGTTTTGGCAACGATGAAGTATTAGCAACGGTAAAGTAAATTTAACCATTTTAAAATATTATACGAAAAAATGTCCATTTATTCTCTGTGAAAATAATGAAATTTTGAATTATTAAGAAAAATATTTGAATAAAATAAACAAAAAGCAGCCCATGTTCATTTACGGGTTATAATCAACCTATATTCAAAGATACATGATCATTAAATTCTCCTATTTTTGACGCTGGCTTCAGCCTAACATTTGCACACAATCGGATTTATAATATTACTAGCTGTTACCCGTGACTTCGTTCACGTATCATTAAAAGAAGAATAAATGCATTAATTAAGCAAAATATTTCATTCCCGATAATTAGAAGCGTAAATAATTAACCAACTCTTTATCACATTCCATAGGAGACAATACAGTATTTCTATGTTATAGAGGCCTTGACATAACTAAGTTTTAAAAAGTGAAATTTTATGACAAATAATCACGAAAAGGAAACTGCAACCAATGAAAAAAGGCGGGCCAAATAAAATCGTGTAAATCGGCGAATTATATAAAAACATATGCCAAGTTTACCTGGTAAACCATTTTACTTTTAACGCCTTTGTGAAACGTTTTAAAAGCAATCCTTCAAAGATAATGGAAATAGTATATTCTTTATCATTAAATTCAATTCTTGTGAATAGGGAGCAATTATTGTAGACCTAAATGCAAGGAGCTTAAATTTGCCTCCTTGATTTAATCTATAACTGAAAAAAACTCTTTATTTCTAAATGAAAATATGTTGACAGACGATTTTTGTTCTCCAGAATAAATTGATTCATGAAGTTTGAATATGTGAAAATACGTTTTTATTTTTCAAAAATTTTACTGTAATCAAGATTTTTTTTTCTTTCACCATCTATTCAAATTGAAAATAAATTCTTTTTTTTTTTTCAGTTTTAATGAGAAAAAATTATTAATGAGAATTATTATTTAATGAGAATTATTATTTAATGAGAATTATCAGGAGAAAATTATTATGTAATGAGAAAAAATATTAATCCGTTTCACTTCTTCTTTTCTATCCACAAAAAATGGAATAATTTAGTTGTCATTTTTAGAGAAACTTCGTTAAAATTTACAAAATAATACTAATAATAATAATAAATAAATAAAATAATAATAATAATAATAATTAATAAATAAAATAATAATAATAATAATAATAATAATAAATAAATAAAATAATAATAATAATAATAATAATATCTCGGAATTTAAATATTTTTTTTTAATTCTGAGAGTTTATGACATCCTCGGATGAATGATAACCGGTGTTAAGTAAATCGCGTTGCGTTCGACAATCTGAAAAGAGTAGTTGCGAAATACAAACAGGCGGTCAGATTTTAATATAATAGATTCGTATTTATTTTTCTTTTCTTAATAATTATGGTGTGGCTTTTGGCAAAAAACTCTCATCTGTATGTAACTGATATTCATGCTTAATAATCGGTATAGATAAAACTATCCTGCGCCGCCAGGCGCCCAGGGGGCTCGCCGGCGTCACGATAACGACCATCGCGCCCAAGCCTCTGAAGGGCTTATAACGCACCAGGGCTTTGTCTCGCCCGGCGCTACTATCGGCCTAGGGCCGCTCCCCACTGCGGACCCTCAGGTCATTCTACCAGGTGTCGACCTCTAGGTCTTTGCGCCAGTAATCCCATTCATGGGAAACTTCCGCGTGGAACGAACACCTGATGAACCGCCGAAGAACCCCCGACGACTTCGTTCGCGAAACCCCATAGGGGGAAATGGTCCCTCGGTCATATGTCGAGTTACTCCGACGGCTCTTGCTTTCCCACGGCTTCCGATCATAGACATGCATGGAAGAGCAAGCTACTGGGCTCATCGGCCGTGAATCGGTATAGATAAAAAAAAATAATAAAATAAAAAAACTTTTTAATTTTTCGTCTTAAATATGTCGTGAAACTAATCTACTTTCTATACTTACTGATCCTTGTATTATTAATGTACGTAATTAATTCCCGCTCCTTGCAAAACACATTTGAAAATTCCCGTTTTATTTCAAATATGACGTCACATTTTTCTCAGAGAAATCTCTTTTTAATGCCATACTTCTTGTTAATTTTCTTTTTCTGGCAATCAGGACGTAAATTTTAGCGGAAAACTAACATTTGTATGTAACTGGTACTCAAGCTAATTATTAATCTGTATCGATAAAAAATATTTCAGTTTTTCATCTTAAATATTATGTCCATTATCTATCTACTTTCATTATACATTGATATTCATGCTCCTTGCATTATTACGACTATTTGAAAATACATGTTTTATTTATGACGTCATATTTGTCCAAGCCAAGGAGGATCCTTTTCATAGTTCCATGGTCCAAGCGAAATCTATTTTTAAGAATATAATTATTGTTCATTTTTCCTTCTAATTATAACGCAGTTTTTTGACAGAAAAAGTTCTTTTTAATGTAACCGATATTCATACTTCATGTATAATATCAAATACTCCATATTTTTGTTTCAAATATCACGGAAATTCATCTTGTTTTGAATTCTTTTTCATTTTCATTTTTCACGTGGAAATCGTTCAATTGAAAATTAATTGTTGAGGAAAAAAAAAAAATTCCGTGTTTTTATTTATTGGCAACGATCAAAGCCCTAGCAACGATAAAGTAAAATGGTTAAATTTTATGAAAAATGTCCATTTATTCTCTATGAAAATAACGAAATTTTGAATTATTAAGAAAAATATTTGAATAAAACGAACAAAAACCAGCCTATGTTCATTCCCGGGTTATAATCAACGTATATGCAAGGATACAGGATCATTAAATGCTCCATTTTGACGCTGGCTTCAGCCTAACATTTGCACACAATCAGATTTATAATATTATTAGGATTAGGATTAGGATTAGGATTAGGATCTCCTTACATTGTATTAAAAAAAATGAAATTTCACAACAGCATTCTGGTAGAGTTGGAAAAAGTTTCATAATCTATGCTTGGCGCGTGATTTCAAATTAATACTCTTTAAAAGTTTGCAAAAAATGTATACAAAAGCTGTTTTAATTACTAAAATTAACGTTGCTCAAACGTTAAAAGATTACATATTTTCAGCATTTCATGTAACATTAATAACAAACGAATTAGATTCGGAGACGACAGTTCAAACATTTCCTTACATACAGTTATTCAATTCAGACCATGTTAAGATACAAAATGACAGATTAGTAATTAATGTTGATTTAATGACACTTTAATTCGAGTTCTTTTCTGCTTCCGTAGATTGTTTCATTTTTTGCCTGGTACCTGGAGGCATGCCGGCGCTACACTCGGAAACTAGTGGAGTAGAACAAAAAAGCATTTTCCCTACTTTTGAAAGTAATTTTTCTAGGGCAATCCTTAAAAAACCAGAACAGTTTAGAAAATTAGATTTGTTTTATTTATGAAATGTATAAAATGATATGAAATGTAACCTGTAAGGGGAGGTACAGTCAATGAGGCCGCAGTGTATCGACTAAACTTTTACAGTGATTTTTTTTTTTTTTTAAATAACGAAAACATGTTTCAGAAATGTCTCCTCTCCAATCTATAGAATAATAAATATTTAAGAGATAACACTAAGCTGCAAAAAAAAAAAAAAAAAAAAAAATGTTGATTTTACGGTATAATACTAGCGGTACAATACTACGGTATAATACTAAGTATATGTATATGCACATATTTATATGCTACGTGAAGAGTAAATGCTGAGCGATCGACATCTGAAAAAAAAAATTAATTGATGTTTCTTACTAATTCTTAAGATTCCGTACCTCAAAATGAAAAAACAACAACAACAAAAAAAAAAACAAGTGGGTAAGTGTGATCAAAGATCGCTCAAAGGGTTTCGTTTAATATTCCTTTCAAAACACTTTATTCAAATTCAAACAAATTTCATTTAGCAACAACAACAAAAAAAAAAGTCATGTTTTTTATAAAGTAAAAATTTACCGGTCTATTTTTTCGTTTTTTCGAATATCTAAACCAGCCAGATAGTGGTTTGACATGCAATATGGTGTAATCCATTCTTTCTTCAGTCATGCCAAACAAATCTGGTTCAGATTTCACAGATTACAGTTTTACGATAGAACAATTACAAGAAGCATCTAAGTACTTATCTTGAAATATTTCTCAAGAAACTAGGTACTTACTAAGCTTAACGGTTTCAAACATCAGGGTGCGAATCCTACTCTCGCTTGTCCTGATTTTTAACAATTTCCAACCTAGTTGAAAAGTGTTTATGACTTCGGTTTGTCTGCCGTATGTCCCTGCTCTAACTCGCGTAAATATGGAGGTCGACTGTAATGGTGTATAGTAGGTGCGGGCCCTAGTGCAAATCTTGTTGGTACTCTATCCCCCCCCCCCACCCCCAAAATAAATAAATAAATAAAAATAAATGAAAATAAATACAAATAAAAACCGTTCAGTCTCGTTTGGATCTTCTATAAGCGCGGTCTCGAGGTGCATTACACCCGTCGTAAGTACCTTGTGATTGTCCCTATGTCTATAAACACCAAAACAAAACAAGTTGGAAATTGTACGTCAAACGTGACAAATGAGGTGCGTTCGTACTATAGCTAGTTATATAAATATTCAGATCTTGATGATTTTTAATTCTGTGAAATGAATTATATCGTCTGCAGATTAATTTCTGTCATAAAATAAGTATCTCGGTCGCTTGACGATTAAACTTCGGAAGCTCCTCTAACAAGAAAGCACCGATTTTTTTAAAAAAAATTCAAATTTCTTAATAAATATTTTTATTAATATCTCCTAAAGTTTTGATTCGATTTTAATAAAATTTGAAATGTCTCGACAAAATTCTGCAAAGATAATATATCTTAAATTTTAAACCATTCGGTTGGGTAGTTTTTGCGTTGTTATATGCAGACGGACGGACGGACAGACAGACGGACGGACGGACAGACAGACGGACGGACGGACCAAGCGACGACAATAGGTGCTACGTATTTATATAATTACGAACGCACCTAAAAAGTAGAAAAGTTGTCAAAAGAGATTAGATGATCGTTTGAACTCGAGAAAGTTATCATCATGGAAAGTCATCATGGCCTATATCAGAATAAAATACGAAAGGAAAGGATGTACGTACTGCAAACTCCAAGCTGAAATACATACAGAAGCTTATCGTGCGCAATTAAATTTCGAATATAACCTGAAAGTTCCATAATTAACAGAGAAAAAAAAAATTATTTCAGAAATAAAGTAATATTCTTAACGAAATAGGCATTACAATGTAGTATTTTATACAAGCCTTTTTAATTAGTTAACAATAATAGATTTTTTTCCTTTTGTGTGTGTGTGTTTGTTTGTTTCAATTCATTTATTATTTAATGATCCTTATTTGATTCAAGATGTTTAATCAATGGAACGAAACTAACATATTTTACTCGTCAAAAATTTTAAACTAGTTATTCATGAATGCGTCATTCTTCACTCTTATACTGTATAAGTGTCCTTGAAAATATTTACACTTTGGTTATTTTTCCTTTACGGGAAAACTCTTTCAGTTTAAAGTTATTTCATTTGACCTCTTTCTCAGTTATGTGTCCCAAAACCTTTAAGAATTTAAATCCGTTTCATTTACTTCCTTCTATAAAATAAAATTATTATTATTAAAATGCTAGACAGTTAAATGCTGCTTTATGAAGTGTTCTAGCAAAGAAATAAGAAACAAGTTGAAAATAGTACGTTAAACGTGACAAATGAGGCGCGTTCGTGCTATAACTAGTTTTACAATGTAAAAAAAATCATCGTTATTATTTCAATGAAATGAATTATATCGTCTGTTATGAACGAAATAAGCATGTATTTTCTGTTATTATGAATGCAACATTTACAGATGCACATTTTTTTTTCGACACCAGACAGCGCTACAAAATTCACCAGGAGATCTTGCTTTGCGAATGATTACCTTCATGGTTTAATATTTCTATGACTCACGATGAACGAATCTCTTGTGTTTATTTACTTTAATGGATTGAGATATTGGGCTGTCAACATAATTTCAACTGAAGTTATCTCAGAATCTATACATTTTTTAATGCAACTCATCTTTCAAATAAACATTTTTTTTTTTGACCGATCTTTATAAAAATGTAACTTTTATGCAATTTTATTCGAAATTTTTTTTTTAAAATAAAAATGGCCGCTTCGCATATGAAAAAAGAAATGGTTAGCCCGTATATGTTTTTATCAGTAACATGACTTGCGCTTTTATTATATAGATTACGTATGATAGGATTTAATGGGGGAAACTTTTATTAATATCTTTTTAAATTTTGATTCGATTTTCATAAAGTTTGAAATGACTCGACAAAATTCTACAACGATTATATAAATTAAATTTCAAACCATTCGATTGGGTAATATATATGCGGACGGACGGTGCTACTTATTTATATAATTAATTACGAACGCACCTAAAAATCATACATCACACTTTGATTATGACATACTTTGAAAAATTTTAACCATATAAAGTGTGACATGCCCTTCGCTACATTTTATTAAACCCTTAATTTCGTCAAGCGTTTTAATTATATTTTAAATTTCATCACGATTTGAATTTTCCTCGTAAATTTGAGTCCTGAGATTCATACAGCCAGATTGACAATCAAAACTTTTCAAGCAGCAAACTATAAAATTTCATTAAAATTTAAGGGCGATTTAATGACGCTATCTTTTATCAAACTAAAAAAAAAAAAAGGCCTATATTGTTTATCTTATAAAAGAGGTCTGCGTGGGCCCTCTTATCATTTAATGACCCACTTATTTGATTCAAGATGTTTAATCACTGGAACGAAACTAACATGTTTTACTCCTCAAAAATTTCAAATTAGTTAGTAACCGGAACTGGCTCGGCCTCGGTCCGAGCCGAATTTTCTTTCATTAGTCTCGGACTGGATCAGGCCCGAACTTACATTTTTTTTACCGACTCGGGCCAGGCTTAAGACTTAACTTTTTTTACAAACTGCTTGGCGACTTGCAGATGTCTTTGCACATTAACAATTAATTTGTCTTAACAACTATCTTTGTTAGTTATTTGCATGTAATAATGGTAGTATATATCTACACATTTCTCATTATGAATTAATATATGTTTCACCATTTTTGGTAATAATACAACAAGCAAATAGGAAGGTTCGCTTTAGGTTGTTGGCCCAGTGAGATCTCAAATTCCCCTCGCCTTTAAACCTGTAACCGTATATTGCATTCGTATTTTTAAAATATCTCCTTAGAAAATTAATATTTTTAACTTCTCTCTTCTGTCTACTATTCTTGAAGGATGTCTAATTTTTTTTAGTTGTCAAAATATTTTTAAAATGTATATTTAATTTATAATTTCATGCGTTAAAATCTTAGCAAAACTGAGTAAGATTTTAAGGCTTCACATAACATTAAGTATGTATTTTAAAATATTTTGATAACTAAAAAAAGAAGAAAGAAACGTTCTTTAAGAATAGTGCACAGAAAAAAAAAGTTAAAAATGTTAATCTCCTGAAGAGATATTTTAAAAATACGAACGCATTACACGCTCATTAGGTTAAACATCTCCTATGGAAATTACTATTTTTGATTTCTTTTTTGTCTGTGTACTCTTCTTACACTGGAAAAAAAAAATATTGATTTTGATTTTACGGTATAATACTGGCATCCCAGCTGTCAGTACTATAGCGTAAAATTAACAGTAATAAACAGTAAAATAAGCAGTAATGTATTGACGCCTCCCTTTCATGTGATGATCGTAATAAAATAAAGTAATCGATTGTAATTAAGAATGGGCATTGATCAAGTTTAGGAATATTCATGCAGAAGTTTAAAATGCAGTTAAATACAGCAGGCATACAACCGACTAAACATGCAATCGTCTGGACTCACATATATGCAACACATACCTACAGGTCGCTAAGCAGCTTCCATATACTGTATCACACTCCGACGCATTTGCAAGAATTTCGTATAATGACGTACAGTTTTTCATGAAATATTTTATTTCCTACAGATTGAACCTAAAATATTTAAATATTACTAGGATTTTTCAAACTTTTTTTAAAAATATTAATTATACAAAAGAGTTTATGTTAAACCTATAAGAAATACGTTTATGACTCTTCCCAAAATTGCTTGAAAATTTCTAATTATATATTCCTTATTATTTTTTTTTTAATTTTAAATTACATATTTAGTTATATAATTTCGGAGATCCTTTTTTTCTCTGAATCAAGATTTTTAGATTATTTTAGATATATTATTATAGATTTATAAGATATAAAAATATCAGATCCTTTCATTCATTGGTTATGTGAAGCTATCCTGCACGCCAGTGTCATAATTTGTATTCTGAGATATAAAAGAAAAACTTACTTAAACGCATTCATTCTTTAATATTTTTTCAACAAAAAATCACAGAAACAAATTTGGTGTCCAAATTTCAGAACTAAAATGTCTTTCATTTAATGTAAAACTGAAAATTCGACTCATTAACACGTTAAAAGTTCCGTTAACAGACTTTATTATTGTACAAACTTATAAAATCTTTATTCAGTTTCTTTACGTTTTCCACAATAAAATCTCAAATTTCTACAATTTCTTTCAAAATTTTAGATTTCTTTCAACATTTGGATCATTCTGAAGTTTCCCAGCACATCTATTGCACATATTTCGGTTTTTACAGTTAGCGTAAATAATGATTTTTTTGCACGCGTATGACCTCTTTTAAGTGAATCTTAAGTGTATTATGAAAATGAAAATCCTTTCAGATTTCTTTGGTCTGAAAGGATTCTAACTAAAACCATGCAATTTCAAAGACTGGATGCAAAGGGCCGAATGTACATTATTATCTGTTTTTAGAATTTGATAAAGTTTTTCGGGAATGTATATATATATATATATATATATATATATATATAACGTCAAACAAGTTCTATCAACAAAACCTGACCAAATCTCTAATTTAAAGAGGGCAAATATTTAGTTTATATATAATATCTTCAAGTTAAAAAATAACTATCAAGTTCAGATAACAAAATGTACCATATATATATATAAACTTATTGCAAAAATTAACCATTGAAACAGAAGCAACTGACCAAATGCAATGAAATTATTACATTATATATGTGTGTGTAAGAAGATGATATGTAAATAGTAGATTTACTGGAATTATATGCACAAATAGACGATGAATAACAAAATATGAACTTTAATACATAGTCCTAAGAAATATAATTCTACAATACTTGACTAGCAATTTCTTTTCAGCTAATCCACTTCTCGCCAAACATATATAATATTTTTATTTACCAAAGAAAACAACTAGGCCTAAGAGCGCCTTTACCGGATATTTCTCATTTCCAAGGTTGCTTCACAATAAAAATTAGAAGACTGGCTCTTTTCCAATTTTGAAGATATTAAAATCTTGATCTCGTGATCCAAAATATTTGTAACTCGTGTATTTAATTTTTTATCCATTTAAATCATGGATAATAATAGTACTAAAGCGTCAGTTAATTTGATGATCATGGACGTCATAAAGCAAATGAAGTGTTAAAACTGAAATCCTACATAATATATAACGTCAAACAAGTTCTATTAACAAAACCTGACCAAATCTCTAATTTAAAGATGGCAAATATTTAGTTTATATATAATACCTTTAAGTTAAAAAATAACTATCAAATTCAGATAACAAAATGTACCATATATATATATTATTAGATGCAATATTATACAATATACGATGTTTTGAGAGGAGTAACACTACATAAATAATTTTTTAATGCTATTACATTCAGTAGATTGGAGAAGTTTTAGAAATTATGTTTATAATCCGAGAGTCACCGATATTCTTTTACTTAACCATTTTATACGAGCTGATCTTCAAATATGTAATTGATCTTTCTTAATCAATCACGAAAACAGCTGTCAGCTGTCACGACAGCGGTGGATGCGGCCTCGAGAGCCGCATCACCTTCTCCCACGTCAACTGCAGACATTGTATTCCAATGCGGTTTAAAATTTGTGTTGGAATAAAAAATAACTAAAAGTTTTATTTTTAAAGAGGTGGGAATAAATCCCGAAAATATCATAAATCATTTTTCCTCCTTAAAATGAAAGTTATTCAAACTGAACAGCTGTGGTTCAAGTGTTATACAAAAAATGGGTAAAATCGCATTCGTGTTGTAGTAAAGTCTTTATTTGTAACTGATGTGTGGAAAAGCATGTATTTCAATTAAAAGAAAAGTATATTCAATGTATCCAAGATCATCGTATCCACTTCAAGCGTATTAAATTAGAATATTTTCTTGCAACTTCATAAATTAAAAAATTTCAATTCAATTCCATATCAGCAATTTAAAAAGAAAATATGGATACCTTGTAAAGATAAAAGTAGGTCACATTTATAACAAAAAAAATATCATGACAAGGATCTCCACAGGAGGAAGGTGCTACAAAATTAGACGTTGAAGAAATGTTGTACTCAGGAATTAAGGATTTTTTGGGTACAAAATGAACAATAATAAGGTACTCTTAAAGAAAATAAATTTACTAGAATGAGAAAATTGTAATAATCCTTTAAATCACCAAAGTAAATAAAATAAGGAGAACAGAAAATTCATACGAGAGAAAGAGATTGCTGGAGTTGTAGCAGAGCCCTTTTTTAAAATTACGTTAAAAACAAATAAATAAACTGTTTTGGTTTTTAAAGTTATTATGATCGCCTAAATTTTTTCCTGAAGTTGATGATTTCTCTTCATGGCTCTAGATTCACGTCACATTCAGAAATATTGCTACAAAATTAGACGTTGAAGAAATGTTGTACTCCGGAATTAAGGATTTTTTGGGTACAAAATGAACAATAATAAGGTACTCTTAAACAAAATAAATTTACTAGAATGAGAAAACTGTAATAATCCTTTAAATCACCAAAGTAAATAAAATAAGGAGAACAGAAAATTCATACGAGAGAAAGAGATTGCTGGAGTTGTAGCAGAGACCGTTTTTAAAATTACGTTAAAAACAAATAAATAAATAAATAAACTGTTTTGGTTTTTAAAGTTATTATGATCGCCTGAATTTTTTCCTGAAGTTGATGATTTCTCTTCATGGCTCCAGATTCATGTCACATTCAGAAATATTACTCAGAATTTTACCTGTCCTCCCCCAGCCACCATTAAGAGTTTAAAATAGTATGCTCAATCCATTGTTGAGGGTTTGACACTCATGCACCTAAATAAGGTTTGTTAATAAGCTAAATAAGCCGGAACATCTAAAAGCCATTTTTTCATTTAAAATATGAAAATGATCTTTTAGAAAATCGATATGTATTAAGAAAAAATAAAAGTTGCTTAAATAAAAAGTTATATAATTTAAAAATTTGGACACATACATTTTAATATAAAGATTAACATTAACTATCATTGTATATTGCATACACTGAGCTCGAAATTGCAGCTCGGGACTTGCTTGCGATTCTAGATTTTGTTACTAGAATTATACAAGGGTTTCTGCAACATTTTGAAAATAGGTATATAATATCTCGATGTTCTTTCTCAGACTTTACCACTAAGGAAATTGGTGCTATTCTAGAAAATTTATATTTAGCATGTTTTACTTTTTTCAGACATTATTTGCTAACAGTTATTAGCATTATCACAAACATCAGGAATCACTTATTAATTCAACAAGAACGGCCACAGCGTCATATTTATATATAAAAAAAACTGAAGTTACCGCTAACTTAGCTTGTAATGTCTGTTACAGTTTATGATATAAAATAACATAGGGAGTTAACAATAATAATAATAATAAAATAAAGTATGTTGAAATAATCGAACTGAAACAACTTACCGCATGTCTCGAACTGGATGTTCCTAGCTGAAACAATTGTAATAACACACAGGAAGAGGAAACCAAGAAGACTCATTGTGAACATTCGGAAACAACAGAATAACTGAAGTCAGATTTAGGGGTTGATTCAACTTAAATAAAAAAGAAACTGTGCTCCCTGTGTGCACACTGGCGTGAAAACGACTTGAAACTGTTGAACCTTGGAGCAGGAACACTGGGTCACGGTTTCTTCTTCTGCCTACCAAACCTGCCCAACCACTCAGAGGAAAAACAGTGAAACTGTTTCTTAATAATGAATTACTTACCCCCCCCCCTTCTCTTTTTTATTTTTAATTTATTTATTTGTAAATGAGATTTATGTTTAACATTTCAGGGTTATTCGTTTAGAATATTGTTTTTCCAATCACTTTCATTGTAAATTTACTGTTTTAAATGAAGCCCTTCCACTCCTCCAATACATTTACAAAAGAAAAAATATATATCTAAGGAGTGAGTCATATAGCTATTGTTAGTCTTGATTGACAGATTGTCTGTGATCACGTATGCTATGCAAGTTCTGTAAGAATATTTGTTTATTTGTATATTTTTATTCTTTTTGAGTATTTTACTGAGGTCATGTAAATTTCTATCTATTTATTTTCACATTTAGAAAAAAGGAAAAAAAAAATCAAGTATCATGAAAAGTGGACGTTGTTATAAATCTCTAAACCGAGACTAATGCCGGCTTTTCTATTCAGTGTTTTATTATTCGTTTTGTGACCTTCTCATGACAGCGCTACTTGCTGTCCTCCAATGTACAGTTATATGATATTTCATTTCTTCAACATACACTAGCGCAATATTGGCTATGATAAGCAAGTCAAAGCAGAAAAATGAAGTGTACAATAGCCGTACACTGTAAAAAATGACCAATGTTTCTTATTTTATGAAAATATATTATAACCACGAACTAAAATGTAATATAATCTTCTGAGTTATCCGAAATTCCGATTAGCGTCTAAAGAATTATTTATAAAAAGAAAGTATTTTTCGCTGCCCGTATTTTTCAGAAACGTTTCCGAAGGATTTTTATAGTGTACTAATTAGTGTCCTCAGCCTGGAATACCTGTTTTTCGAATGTCATCCATTCTCAAGTCTTCGCATAAGTTCATTTATACATGAAAGAGTAAAGAAATAATCTTAATTTTAATGTTATTGTTAACGCTGTTAATTTTGCATGTTTGTCTGTTAAACATATTTTTTGAGCATGAAAATGTTTACTTGAGGATTGATAGCATTCGAAAAACAGGTATTCCAGGCTGAGAATACTAATTAATGCACTATAAGAACCCTTCGGAAACGTTTTTGAAAAATACGGGCAGCGAAAAATACTTTGTTTTTATAAATAATTCTTTATATTTTGGAAATGTATTGGTTTCAGGGGATTCAAAAGACAATGGAACACGCTATTCGGAATTTCGGATAACTCAGAAGATTATATTATATTTCCGTTCGTGGTTATAGTATAATTTCACAAAATAAGAAACATTGGTCATTTTTTACTGTGTAGTAGTATTGCTTATTTATATATATCCCCTTTTTTCACGTGTCCGCCGAAAAATAATGTCATCAAAGTATCCAATGTTCGTTGCTAAGACTGACCTCTATATCGGCCATTCGTTATATTCATTAATCACAAATGCATGTAATATTATTTTCCCGACGGCAATAATACGTTTGAAGAAGCATTTATGTTTAGCACTTTGTATCAAAAATAATATTTCAGTTATATAACATAAATCGGCGAAATTAAAATTACATAATATAATATCAATAATATTTCATAACTTATATCATTGCAAATTATTTCAAGAAATAATTGCCTACATAGTTGATTATTTTAGTGCAGCCCTGTATCCGAAATATAGACTTCACCTACCTTAATTTGAGATCTGATAACAAAATCGATAACTCCATGCTTTCACATTAGCAATAGTTAGGTCCATTTTAGCACGTTTAAACACGTTGCTGTATTCTAAAGTCTCGTAGTGACGTGAAGGAATACAGTTACGTAACTCTCTATTTTTAATATTTTACTATGAGCTTATCTTTGCAACACTTTTATTTTTACATATATTGTACACTTTGATGTATTTTATAATATATGTAAAGAGGAAAGTGTTGCACAATTGCTTGTATTGAACTTTGAGCTTGTGTAAGTCATATAAATCGGAACAAAATGCAAAAACTATTGTTCAAATCGTACAGTACAGGATAAACCTTGTAATATTAAAAAGTGAAATAATTAAGTCAGTAAAACAAAATCAAATTTTAGTCTTATTTCATGGGCCAAAAACACGGCTTATGGACCTTTCATTATGTTGGAAATAGTGAAACATCATTAAATTACACTGCAAAGAATGGGCAACAGAATTCTTTTGTTTGACCCTGTAAATAAATAATAGATGCTTTGCACCCGATATTCTACAAAAAGCATGTTTTAGTGCGCTTCATAATTGTATATCAATTTCATCATGTTTCAAATGGCGTAATACCATCAAAATGCACTTGAAACGATTTTTTTCCTATTGACTGTAATGTAACGGAAAAGTTTTGACTGTCCCTGTAAACAAACTACAAGTGCTACACACTTCGTTTTCAATAGGGATCTATAGTAAACAACAATAACGTACAACTAGTCGGATGTGCCAATCCCAAAACTTTCTTCTATCTCAGTCATGTTAATACTTCAAAATTCGCTTTCACATCGCCAATAAAATCAATATTTTTCGTCATTCTGTTGTACGTCAGCTGCGTGCGAATGATCGGGTTACAGGGATGCGAACAACCGATGTATACTAAACTACGAAAAGTCCTTCGGGCCTGAACCGACAGGAACACATAGCCTCCCTATTCCTTGGTTTTATGATTTTAGCTAATTAATTTAATGGAAAACACGAAGGTAAAACGCGTGGAACCTAAATAAAGAAGATTCAATCCCAGTTCTCGTCAACATTGAATTTGAATGAGAATATCGCCAAATTAGTCCTCTACAGCCAAGTTGGCTTCATTTATGGCAACTTATTTTGGTCGCCAAATTTGGCGATATTCCGCCAACTGTCGCCAAGTTTGGCGAGAATTTGACGTTGACGAATATAAATATATAGTGATAAACATATTAATGGTTACAACAATGAAAGAAAATTTGCCGAAACCATGTTAACTAAAGCTCATAAATTAAACCCGTTTATGGATGAATTCTGCTGTCTTCTTTGAAAATGTCAGCCACCCTAAAATTTCAAACTGCTATATCTCAGCCATTTTTTAAGATAGAGGCAAAGCATATCCCGTAACAAATCAAGTTGAGCACTAAACCAGTTACACTTGTTAAAGCATGTATGTGCTCATCCAGAACAAATAAAAACCAGTTTCTCCTCATAGGAGGGCTTCAATTCAGTAACACCTCGGTTTACTTGTTACTAATCAAGACTAAGATAAGTAGGAAAGAAAGAAATTCTGTTTCCCCCCTCCCCCCGCTGCTGGTGCCACAACAACATCATCCCCCCCCCCTCCCCCATATTCATCACTTGTAAAAACAACAAATCAAAACAGAAACCTTAACTCCCGACCATTGAGGGTTCCCGTATTGCCTATAGCTATTTTAGTGATAATAGTAATTAATTCTATAAAGTATTAAATTACATAGTTCAGTCTGATTCAAGATAGACAAAGTGTAGAATTGTTATTATAACTGCTGGGACCACAAAAACATAAATTGTAGGAAAAACACCAGCTAGACAAAATGCGATTTTCAAGATCGAGTTCCAGATCGAGCTCAGTACATTCAAATAAAAACAATTCACCACCTCTACAAAAATCGTCAACAAAGAAAACAATAACCACTCAAGGCGCACAAAAGAATGACCTAATAAAGAAAGACCTAACAAAACTAAAAATATCTCAAAACACAAAAAATGCAGGGGTCTCGGGTGCATCGGGTGCGAACCAGAAGGGCACAAGGAAAATAAATGAAACGAAAGAAGAAGAAAGAGAGACAGAAGAAAATGTCAGTTCCAGTGAAATAGAAAAATACTTCGAAATATCAAGTGAAGAAGAAGAGGAAAAATATGAAGAAGCAGAAATGGGGAAGAAGCAACTGGTAACAGAAGACCAGGAAGTGAAAAAGCTCAAGAAAGAACTTGCGCAAATATGTGACAAAAGCGGCCTAGCACAAAGAAGATCGGTAGAGATGGATAAAGCCATGAAAGCAGTTAGCTACATAAAAATGCTCCAGAAGAAATCAAAGATGCTAGTACCAACAATCAATGCGATGAACCAAGCACTCCAAATAATCATCAATTCACTCCAGGAATTGGAACACAGAGTAACATATGCAGAGGCAAAAGCTGAAACAATAGAACATCTCATCGAAACCAAACAAGTACAAACCACGGAAAATTACAAACCTACCAACCCCCCAGTACAAACACAGGAGGTCAAACCAAGGGCGCCGGCCACATATGCCCAGGCCATAAGGGCAGCGACATCAAAGGTCATAATACAAGGTACAGATGAAAGAAGTGCAGAAGAGGTAGAAAAGCAAGTCACGAATACAGTAAAAGACCACGAAGGAATCAACAGAGTGACAAGAATCAGAAATGGTATACGAATTGAGTGTGAAAATGCAACAGAGGCCACAAGGTTAAAAGAAACACTGAAAGAAAACACGGAAACAAGCTCAAACCTGAATATCCAGACGGCAAACCTGAGGAAGAAAAGAATAATGATCTTCCACGTTCCAAACACGGTAAGTAAAGAAGCCATACAAGTAAAACTGGAAAAACTACTAGGTTTGGATGGATCAAAGGATCCTGAGGAAGTAGTAAATATACTCAAACCAATAATGATACCAACAGAACGAATGCACATACCAGTCACACTCCCGGAGCCACTGGCAGACCATCTCCTCAAGAGAAGAACGGTGTGCCTTGGGCTCAGGGAATGCCCGATAAAAAACTACGTGACGATTCTGAGGTGCCACCGTTGCCAGGGATTTGATCACATTGCACAATATTGCGACCAGCGACAAGTCTGCTCTGAATGTGCTGGAGATCACAAGCATGACGAATGCCCTAAGAGAAGAGAAAGATGTATCATGTGTCTAAACTACAATGAGATGACTAAAGGTTATTTACGCTCTCAGCTATCAACGGATCACACGGCTCACGATGGGAGGTGCACGGTGTACCGGAGACTCCTCACTATTAGACAAATAGAATTGGAGGAGGGAAAAAAGAGGTTAACAAGCGGATTAGAAGTATTGCGAGGACAAGCCACAGTAGTAACGTACCGCGGGGTCCCAAGAATACAAAGGAGGACGCAGGAAGAAATAAACAACATGCAACACAGGCAAAGACAAGAGCAACGTTTTCGCGGACACCGATAAAAGACAGTGCCCGCGCGGCGCAAAACAAACACAAAATACAAACTTAAACACACCCGCCACCACAAACCAAAGTAAATCTCCCCCGAATAAACCAAGCCCAAACACAACTCTCACAAACAATGATACAGACACAATAAAAATGATACAAATAAATCTACACGGTAGTGCAAATGCCACAAAATCACTTGCGGGGTAATATGGGAGCAAATGAAATCAACATCGCGCTGATCCAAGACTTTTACCAAAATAGACAAACAGGAGACATAATAGGTTTTAGCTCAAAATTATGGAAAATATCAAAAACAAAAACAAACAAAGCGGCAATAATCACAAACACAGGAACAAACCCAATAACACTAAAAGAAACCGACCATACAACAGCAGTAACACTAGAAAATAAAAAGGAAATAATAACGATAATAAATGTATACGTCCCCCCCTCAGCAGACTTCATGAGTGTGCTTCAAGAGGTCGAAGACACATTGAAAATAGCCAAAGGTGAAATTCTGCTGACGGGAGACTTCAATGCACACTCTCAGGTCTGGGGTTACAATGATATAGACACAAGAGGAGAACAGCTAACAGATTTTTTACTAGCTAACGACTTATACGTACAAAATACACCAAACGCACCAGCCTCATTTAGCACAATGCGGAGGAAAAAAGTTATCCAAGGGTGGCCAGACCTAACAATAGCAACGATAAACCTTGGGGACAAAATAACGGAATGGGAAGTAAGTGACGACGAGTCCCATAGCGACCACAAATACATTAAATTCAAACTAACCATATGACAACATAAGTTATTACAGACACAAACTAGAGACAAAACATGGAAAACATGCAAAATTTGAGAAAAAAATAAAACAAATAGGGAACAAATATATAAATGAACTTACAAGGATAACCAGCAAAGAACAATTAGACAACATAACAATGAAAATACAAAATGAAATCACAGCAATAGCATTACAATGCTACAAACAAAGAAAATCACCAAATATAACAGCTCCAACATGGTGGACAATGGAGATAAAAACAGCCCGAAACCGAGTTAGAGCATTTAGAAGAAAATATCAAAAACAACAAGATGAAGAACTAAAATACAAACAACACATAGAATATAAAAAAGAAAGGGCAAAACTTAAAAAACTAATCAACAGAACAAAAAGGGAAACTTGGAAAAAATTCTGTAACGAAGCCATAGATACATACGGGCCACAATACAAAGCTGCCTCAGGTAAAAAACCAAAGCCATCACGATTAGTAAATGTACTACCAAACAACCAAACAGTAACAATAAAAGAAACACTTAACCACTTTCTAGATAACCTGTACTTAACAAACCCAAATACAGAACATAAACTCACACCGGCGCCACCAAAATTCAGAGACATTAACCCACCAGACATAACAAAACACGAACTTAACAGAATAATAAAAAATATAAAGCAAAACAAAGCTCCAGGATTCGATTACATAGACTACAATTTAATTAAAAAAATACACAAAGCGACGCCAAAGTTAATGCTCTCGTTATTCAACGCATGCCTCAAGCTAAAACACTTCCCAAAAACTTTCAAAATAGGTACAGTGGTCCTGTTCCACAAACCGGGAAAAAACCCCCAGGACCCCAAAAACTATAGACCAATATGCCTGCTACCGGCCTTCAGTAAAATCCTAGAAAGAATAATATACGGTAGAATAATGCACCATCTGACATTAAACAAATATTTGAGCAAAAAGCAATATGGTTTTAAACAAGGTACTTCAACAGAACACGCACTAAACAACCTTATAAAAACGATAAAACAAGATAAAAAAGATAAATTCCAAACACTACTAGTAGCAATGGATATTAAAGGAGCCTTTGATAATATTAGATGGCCAATAATAGCAAATATACTAAAAAACTCCCCGAACCCAACTTATTTAACAAACTGGATAATTAGTTTCCTTGAAAACAGGTTTGTCACACTAGAGGAAAACGGAATAAAACAATCAAGACAAACCTTTGGCGGCTGTCCGCAAGGAAGTTGTCTCGGCCCGCTACTTTGGCTGCTAATAGCAGACGTAGCCTTAAAAAAGAACTGGGGTAAAAAGGTTAGAATCCAAGCATTTGCCGACGATTTCATCCTAATACTCAAAGCGAAAACTAAAGAGCAACTGGTAATCTTAGCAAATAAAATAATAGAAGAATTCAACAACTGGATAAAAAGCAACAATCTTACGCTAAACAGGGAAAAAACAGAGCTACTGTATCTAAACAGACCTCGCTTACACAACCTCCCAGATCAAGTCTCGGGAAAGATAGAGGGAATCAACTTAGAGGACAAGGATCTAGAAGGTAAAGACCAAATCAAATACCTAGGAGTCATAATACACCGTAACCTAAACTGGCTGCCACATTGCCAACACCAAACAACCAAAGTACGCAAATCATTCAATATGCTGGGACAAATGGCAAAAAGAGGTTGGGGAATAAAACCAGACATCATAAAAATTTGGTATCGAACAGTAGCAGAAAAAGTGCTAACATATGCAGCCCCAATCTGGGGACACAAATTAAATGCTAGAAGCAAAGCGGCCCTAACCACTTGTCAAAGACATTTTCTGCTGACCATAGTCAAGGCATACAAAACTGCCCCAACAGCAGCCCTACAGGTACTGGCGGGCCTGATTCCAATACACCTACAGGTCAAATATGAAGCAACATATGGAACAATAACAAGGTTAAGAGAAACATGTAAATTATACGGTAATACAATTCAACCAACAGACTACGATAACAAAATAAACATATGGGAAACGCACCCAGCAGAAACAACAGAACCAAAGATAGACTACAACGAAACAGATATAACAATTTATACAGACGGCTCAAAATTGGAATCAGGCGCTACGGGATCGGCTTTCGTAGCATACAAAAGCGACAAAAAAATTAAACTATGGTCAACACCATTGCGGAAACATAACAGTGTCTTCCAAGCCGAACTACTGTCGATACTAAAGGCAACAGAATGGGGCAACGAAACAGGGATTGATTATAGCATTCACTCGGACTGCCTATCAGCAATATTAGCACTCAGCAAACCATTCAACACAGTAAAATTAATTGCAGACATACAAAACAAAATAAGAAAATCAAACAACAAATTTAAAATTAATTGGGTTAAGGCACACGTTGGCATCCAAGGAAACGAGGATGCTGACGAAGTAGCAAAAGAAGCGGCTAAAAATAAAAAAAATGATAGACCCTACCACATAGAAAGACCAATATCAAACCTTAAGCGTATATTAAAAGAGTTAACAATAAAACAATGGCAGTTCGAGTGGGACTATGGGGATACGGGTAGAACAACTCATGGATACTTCCCAAAAATAGACACAAAACGGCTTATAAGCTGTAAATTACTGAGCCAAATCTACACAGATCATGGAGCATTCCCACAATACCTACATAGATTTACTAAATTTAGCTCTCCAGAATGCATATGCGGGGAATTAGGGTCCATAAAACACTACCTTACGGCCTGCCCACTCACAGAACCACACCATCTGGTCACCATCACAGTTAATAACGAAATACTATGGCACAGACAACTTGCAAACAACAAACATGTACAAAACAAAGGTAGAGCAGTGATCAGATGGCTAATGAACAATGTAGACGACATGAAACAGACAAACATAGACTAATACAAAAAAAAAAAAAAACAAAAAAAAAAAAAAAACATAAAAGTCACAGCAGCCACCATACCTCTACATCCAAAGTGTGTATAACCTCTGCCTAATTAATCTTATCTTCCAGGAAAAAAAAAAAAAAAAAAAAAAAGGAAAATATATATATGTATATATGTGTATATATAATAAAATAGCAGTGTAAAGTATACCTCTTTCCTGCGAAAAAAAAATCGTTCTTTTAGCGTCTAAGAGGGTGGAAGTTAATAACTAATTAACGGACTAATGGCCAAGGAATATGCCCCACCCCATAGCGCACCAAGTCCTCAAATAGCTTCATCGAGCTCATGAAAACAGCCATAAGGTATATATGGACTGATCGCCACTAGAGCGCATTCATGACAACAAATTCAACGGTTACCAGTGATGCAACAGAGTATAAAATCAACAGAGAAATATGAGAAACCCAAATCACAATGAGAAACCTGCAACAAATGAGAAACCAAAATAAATGCAACAAAAGAGAAACAACTGCTTCACATGAGAAACCAAAAAGCAACGCGATAAACCTAAATGTGCAACAAAAATCAAGCAGCAAAAGAAAAACAACAGGTAACTGGAAAGTGCAGTAGAAAAAAGTAAGGGAAAAAAACAATCCAACACAGGTAAAAGTAATCATTTTCTTCTATTTTTTATGTAAAGTTAAATAAACATGTATTAACCCCCTTCCCTTACAGATTTTTTTTTTTTTTTATCATGTACGCTAATGGCGCCTGGTGCATGTAAAATCCGTCGTGGGTGTAAAGTCCTCCAAGTTCCCTGTGAATAATACCTCTGGGGGTGCCTAATCAGGTGAAGGTCTCGTCACCTGATCAAGGCTCTAAATTACGAGACCAACTCGCATAACGATGACAGGTCCATATAAAAAGAATAACATCAATTAGCAGCAAAACAAAATGGAAACAAAACTAAGTCCTCCACATAGCCGTCCTGTCAGCAACGGCCAGCCGCTACGCGGCATCTCTTCAGTGGCGCTACGCGCCCCGGTACCAGGCACTAAACCCGTTTAAGCTAGGGAAACCTGGCAGGTAGGGGCCTGGTCGCCGGTCTCAAAAAAAAAAAAAAAGATAGAGGCAAAGCAAAAATTGTTCCGGATTCTCCGGATCAAGGCCGAACATTTAACGAAAAATAAGTTTTAGGATTTCTATTTTTTTTGAATTTGCACATCTTTTTTGAATTTGAAATCTTTAAATGGCTATCGCAGCGCCCCCTTTCGTCGAAATATCCCCAAATTCTAATAGAACCTTCTTGCCATAGCCAAAAACATAGAAAAAAAATGTGGTTCAATTTGAAGCATAACTTCATACATTTTTTGATGATACAATAGTGAAAATGGAACAAAAATATCGATCACAGCGCCCCCTTTCGTCGAAATATCCCCAAATTCTGATAGAATCTGCTTGCTATAGCCAAAAACATAGAAAAAAATTAGGTTCAATTTGAAGCATAACTTCATACACTTTTAGATGGTACAATTAAAAGCCACACAGACGGACAGACGGACAGACGGACAGACAGACATTTTGTAAAAACATGTTTTTCGGAATCTCTGACCCCTAAAACGTGTAAATTCGTCGAAAACCGGAAGTCGAAAAAAATTTCGATTACAATACTTTCTTCTATTATAGATAGAAGAAAGTAAAAATTTCAAGGCAATCCGAGTATATTTACGCGAGTTAGGACGGACGGACAGACGGCAGCCGGCCAGACAAACCGAAGTCATTGGAAAGTGTTAAAAACATTGTTCGTGAGCATCTGCGTATTAGACATTACGTTATCTCTATGCCAATTTTAAAGTTCCTAAGCTGACAACTTCAGAGAAATCTTAGTGAATACATGTCGAATATTTTCCTCATCATTCATTTAAAGATGAATTTTTTTTTTTTTTTTTTTTTTTTTTTTACTTTTTTGGTGGAGACAGAGATCAGCATATCAAATCAAAAATTTCTAGGCCCAATAATTTCAGAGTAATTATGATTATAGAACGCTTTCCAATCAATTCATCCTTTTAAATCTCGAATATTTCAACATAGGTTGCCATTTTGCGTATTTTAGCGAGAGTGGTTTGGCACAATAGAGTGTTTTATGCGGGCAACATTTTATTGTAATCCATAATGTAATTTAAACTACGTTGTTTCCAATAAAGTGCCTTCATAATTTCAGTATCGCCCACGTTTGAAACGCAGTAGGCAATAACATACTTAAACTTTGACGTTTCCCTGTAAATAATAATAATAACTACATAATATGGTACTATTTTTGGCGTAAAACCTTCTCTGGTTTAGTAGTATAATATGTTAAATTTAAATCTGTTCAGCGGTTGCTGAGAAAATTGTGGGCATACATGCATATATATCTACCCTATATATATAAAATCCTAATGAAACGAATTTGTGAAACGATTTTATGAAACGAATTTATGAAACGATTTTATGAAACGACTGATTAAACGACTGATTATGTTTCAGGGCTATTTTTAATAAAATATTAAACGCTTGATGGTGAAATTAATACCAATTGTTCATAAAAATCCGCGGATGTCAAAACTGGTAATAGAATTTTGAAATTGGATTTAGTTTTCGAGATATTAATTTTTTTTCTAATTTTAATGATATTTCTGTAATGATGGCAACTAATTACTCAGTTTTTTTGTGACAAAAAAGGGAAAAAAATTGAAAAGGATCCCGATAGGGATTATTGATTTCTTTTTTTTCGTCATTTTCAAATTGAAATTGAATTTATCTTTTATTTCAATCGATAATGAAGACAAGATTGTGATTAAATTATGTTTTTCAGGAAAATTTGAAAAAAAAAAAATCACATTTCTATCGTCAGGATTCAATCGTCTGTCAGCATTTAATTTAATTTATAAACTGAAAATATTTTGAATAAATTCGTCCAAATGACGTCATTTAGGTAAACGCAAAAGAAAGGGAGGAAAAGGAATTAATAGTAATTATTATTTATTGATATAATTTTGTTATTTTTTTGTAAAATTTAACTAAACGAATTTATAAAATCATTAATTCGGATATTTGAAACGAATATATAAAATAATAATTGCCCAACTGAACGGAAGGAGAATAAAATATCCTGCTTGGTTTTCTATCCTGCTTGGTTTTTTTCGCCAAGCTTTTTAAAAAAGCGCCAAAGACCCCTATAATAGAAAAGCACCAAAAATTCATTGGGTTTATTTTCATTACTTTTGGCAACAAATCTATGTATATTAACGAATCTATTCCTTTTTGAAGCTCGAATTACGCCAAACCTAAAAGCAAAGGATCCTATAATGGAAAAGTACCCGATTTTCTTATGGACAATATTCAAGTGACACAACATGGTGTAAAATTATCGCGGATAGCAAATTTGTTTAAATATCTCATCAATTGATGCCGAATAAATGCAGGCATGCATGCACAAAATATTTAATTAATTTTGTACGATACATAATTATTAGAAAATTCGTATATACATATTAATTAAAATAAATAATTTACGTATTTAAAATAACATGAAAATATGCATGATGGTGCACGAAAATAGAGAGAAAATTAAAACCTGTTAATGAAAATGTATATAACATAGTACTTTTCAATACCGTGGTTCTTAATATTATTCACAAGCAGATGGAATTTTTCTCATCCTTAAACGCAAAGGAAGAATAGAATACAGATCGTTGTTATAAAAGTCCGAGAGGTAGCCACTATTTAAACCTAACCATTTTATACAAGCTGGTTTTCAAGTTGTAATTGATTTTACTTATCAATCCCGAAAACAGTCGTCAGTTGTCGCAACAGCTGTGTATGAGACCATGGTAATCAAAAAATGCCCCATTAAAACGTTAAAAGCATGGCAACCCAATTACAGATTTACCAATATTTTTAAAATAAAACACGCTGTCATGTTTTTAGAAGCCTCAAAGTCTGAGCGGGGGTTGGCGAGCGTAGCTCGCAGGGGGTAGGCCCCCTAGTACATATATATATATATAACAGCGGAAAACAGAATCAACTTTTTCTGAAGTTGCTTAAAAATATTTGACTGTGTATGTACATATAATAAAGTATTATAGTATTTTTGAACTTTTTTTGTTGCTCTTCTAATAACATTATACGGGTGATTCAGCATAATTTCGACACATTTTATTTTTTTGGTTGTCACACTATTTCTGATTTTCCTCATTCTTTGTATGTCAAAAGCTATATAGAAAAGAGGTCAACATTTATTTGCAAAAAAAAATTATCTTAAAAGTCTTTTTAATTATAGCGGGTTGAAAACTGCGATTTTACAAATTTCAAATTTTTATAAAATCTGACATATTTATTAAACTGATAGAGATGAACAAAAATTTAAAAAAAAATCTAAAATCGCACATTGTTTTCTATTACATTATGCTATTGTCGTGAATTTATCTGTACTTTTAAAAACAATTCAGGACTTTAAAATATACTGAAATATCAATCAAATTGTCTGCTTTTTTCCCCAGACATTTCGGAAGTAGTAATAACACGTAAAAATTGCATACGGTTATCTCATTCCCATCATGAGATAAACATTCTTAAAAACTAACATCTTAACTAATATTTCTGTATATTTTAAAATACTCAATTGAAAAAAAAAGGATTTAATAGTAAATATTGTGCAGATTTCAGATCTTTTTGAAATTTTTTTGCCTTTACTAGTCCAGAAAATGTGTAAAATTTACCCTTGAATTTTACAAAATCGCAGTTTTCGACCCCCCGTAATTAAAAAGATGTTTTAAAATAGTTTTGGAAATTGATTTTAACTTATTTTCTATATAGGTTTCCACATACAAAATATGGATAGAATAAAAAAGGGTGGGCAACACATGTTTTTTTGTCGAAATGCAATGGAATGATCCATACATAAGACGAACAACAAAATTTTATTTTCGTTCATGAACTTTAACAGTTTAATTAGAAATTCATTTCAATGACGAAACTTCTTTAGAAAGATAATTTCATGAACCAACAATTGGGTGAAGGTATCATTTTGAATCAGCTATTTAAATTATGATAAAAATTTATGCGCGAGAATGTTATTGAAATCACTCTTAAATATGGACTTAAAAATATATATATACAGGGTGTATCTGAAATGCTTCAACAAACTTAGAAGGATGATAGTATTCATGAAGACGAACAAAAAATGCAATGGAACTTGGGGTCGCAAATGACGTTTAAAGGATGAAATTCGAGAAAATGCGTCTGGAAATGGTCAAACTGAGACAAGAAAGAAACACTCCAGAAAATTATTTATTGCACAGAAAAGATACAACACAGCTCGTGATGTCCAGAGAAAACAAATATTTTACAACAATTGTTCAAAGTGTCGACCGCGGACATTATTACACAAAGTACATCTATGGAGGAACGACTGGCGGACATGCTCGAAGATTCCGGGAGTTTCCTGGATTTCTCATGCAGCAGTCACAATACGCGCTACTACATCTTCTGGCGTTTCTACTGGTGTCTCATAAATGAGGGATTTCATCTGTCCCCAGAAGAAGAAATCCAAAGGGTTAAGGTCCGGCAAGCGTGGAGGCCAAGCAAGAAGGCCACCACGTCCAACCCATCTTGCCGGATAAACTCCATCAAGGTGGTCCAGCACGTCCACAGAAAAATGAGGCGAAGGACCATCGTGCATGTATCAAATTTGTTGCTGCACGCCAGCTTGTGTAGCAGAAAGCAAACCTGGTAGGATATTCCGCAGGAAACTCAGGTAAATTGCGTTTATTGGTCTGTTTCTAAGAAGATGGAATATTTGCATACGTGGATTTCTGTCACAGATTTAGATTTGTTTGGCTTTCTTTCACGTTTTTGCTGTCTCTTTCTGACCGGATATGCACAAAGTAATATGCACAAAGATAACCAGCTTTGTGCTACTACCCAGTTCTGAAGGAAAGCAGCATGCGAGATTTCGATATTTTTATTAGTTTTGCAATTTTCACCCTTTAAACGACATTTGCGACCCCATGTTCCATTGCATTTTTTGTTCGTCTTGATGAGTACTAATCATCCCCCTAAGTTTGATGAAGCATTTCAGATGCACCCTGTATATTTTTTAGGAAACGAAATTTTAATGACTTCAATCTGTAGTTTTTTTTTAATCTTCTTATTTTTTCAATTTTCTTTTAAAAACCACTATTGTTTTTGACTATTGTACAATGAGACAAAACATTTCACATCTGTATTACGTGAGTTTCAAAAATGAAGTTTTTTCCATGCAAATAGCACCAATTACATTACATAAGTCACGTTGATGTAAGCAACGTGAATAAGTGTTAATGAAACTTTCCTGAATGTTATTGTATCTCGAAATTAAGTATTCCTCTTGTTTAAGAAAAATCTAATTTGAATATATATTGATACTATATTCCAGCTGCTTCTTTGGGAATATCAATAAATCTTAACCACAAGGAAAAATTCTGAAGGTTGCAATGGGTAATATGGGTGTGGGTGTGGGGGGGGGGGGCTGACGCAATCGGGTATTTACGCAGTTTTCTAATAAATATTTCCCCAATAATACAGTGCAATAGTGGACGAAATCACTTTAACTTGACAATCAACAATAAAAATATTTTTAGTCCTTTCATAAAGAAAGTGGTTTACTGAAGAGTTCAAAAGTGTATGTCATACTCTAGAAACCGATTTTATATTACAGTCTCTGCTAATAATTTATTTAACATGTTTAATTTTTTTTTCTTCTTTTAACGTACCACATACCAGAGCTATTTTAAAAAGCGCATTTCACGCTTTAAAAATAAAAACTAACCCTTGAAAATTTAATCATGCGTGTTTTCATGCTTTTTATTTTACAATAAAATTTAACATATTATATTGCAAAAAACGTACCGATTTAATCTTTAACTGCTGTTAGAGTTAGCTGTCTCAGAGTCTCAGACCATTGCTTTTTTGATACTATCCAACATAGTTGAAAAGTATTTATGAATTCGGTTTGTCTGTCTGCCGTCTGTCTTCTTGCCGTCGTTCCATGCTCTAGCTCGCGTAAATATATTCGGATTGCCATGCAATTTATATATGTTTATTATGGCTTCGGTACTGAAAATGAAGTGTGTAGCATTTATAGTTCATTTATAGGACACTCAAAAGAAGTCCGTTACATTACAGTCTATGGGGAAAAATCGTTTGCGGTGTACTTTAACAATGTTACACTGTTGGGATAGCTCATTGGGGTAGCTCAGTAGGAAGAGCACATTGGGATAGCTTAGTAGGAAGAGCGTTGGCACGGCGAGCCAAAGTACCCAGGGTCGAGACCTGGTCCCGGCGTTTTTCGCTCTGTTGGATTAAATCTCAACTATGATACTCCAACCATTGAATATGATTTACCTAGTTGAAAAAAAAATTTCCTCTGTTCATTATGACCTAATTACAGGGTATACAGGAGTTTCCGAGTTGTATCACATTCATCATAAAATGCAAAAAATATAGCTCGATGAATAAATTTAGCGCTGCGGTTTGCAGCCATGTCCAACAAATAAGAGTGATATATGCCAGCCAGAATATCATTGGGATAGCTCAGTAGGAAGAGCATTGGCACGGATAGACTTAGTACCCAGGTTTGAGTCCTAGTCCCGGCATTTTCCACTCCGTTCGATTAAATCCCAACTATATGATACTCCAACCATTGAATATAATGTTAAACTAGCATTCATCGTTCCTTTACAGGGACACACAAAATAATTTGATTGCATAGTACTGGTCTATCAAAAATAATTGCTGGAAGTGTATTTTCAGTTGTGGTACGCGTATGTGAATTTAAATAATTTGTTTGCATATTACTTGATGTATATATAACTTCTATGGATCCTGTACAAGGATTCACAAAATATCTCGAGTACATTTCTGTTTATTCGTGGAATTTATCTAGGGGAATTTTCAACTGTGCTATAAGTTAACTGAAGTAAATTGTAGAATACTATGTATTATATATACAAATCTATAGATCCTATACAGGACTGCACAAAATACTTCTTTTTCGACTATTGACGGTAATTGTTGACATTGGGTTTTCAAATGTGCCATGCATTTTCCAAATTGTTTACTTACAAGGAAAGTTTCCTTAAAGCGCATGCATACTCAAAAAAAAAAAAAAAAAAAAAAAAAAAAATATATATATATATATATATATATTAATGAAACTACTCTTGTACGTAATAAAGGATAAGTCAAATTTAGCTGCGGAATCCTTGTAGAAAATATGTAAAAAGAAAAAGAAAATACTTTCGAGTATTTGGCACAGAAATACGGCCCTGACGGCCTGAAATAAAGCCCTGAAGGCTCGGCCTACAGGCATAGGTAGATTTTGAAGACGCAGACCGTGAGGTGACTGTTTGTTGAGAATTGCAGAAGAAATTACCTTTTTGCCATAATGCGGCAGTTGGAACCACCCACTTCGAAACTTAACTTGTTTGCAGGCAGAGCCGGCAGGGATTTTTTTTTTTTTTTTTTTTTTTTTTTTTTTTTTTTGCTATAAGGGTTGGTCTTATAAAAAATTTGTCAATATAAAAGTTTTAGATAATATTAAGAGGATTTATAATACATTTAAGCGGATTTGATATCTTGTGAATTAACGAAGTTGTGAATTTTTTTCTTCTAAATCCCCCTTGGGGCCATTTTTAATGATATCAAAAATTTGTCATACATAAATATTCGGCCCTTTCCCTAGAAGTAATAATAACTTTAAACGGATTCGATACGTATCATAATTAAGAAATTATGGGGGTTTTCTGTTTTCACAAAAGCCCCCTCATCCCCCCCCCCTTTTGGTTCGATTTTGTCCATTAACGAACTTGACCGAAATTTTATGCCTCTTGATTTTATGTATCAGTTTGGAAGAGATTTGTGCAGAATTATTGACATTGTCGTGTCCATAAAAAAGTGACATAGATAGATAGATAAAGTTTTGAACTGGGGGTGGTTTTGGGTTCTGGGAGTCATAAATCTGCAGAAATTTTTCAATAATTCCAACTTAGGGGAGAATGTAATAGATAGTATTTCTTACGAAATCTACCTAAAAGGGAGATGATTCTCCAATGAGCTTGGCAAACAGCCTAGCCTTTTTACAAAGAGCCGGATTTCTTATTATCTTACGACATATACACTGATTGTGTTTGGATGCTTTAAACATTCTACAAAGGATTTAGAAGATAAAGGCAAATTATTAATCGAAAAAAATATTCATGTAATTCTTCACGTAATTCTTTTCCGAAATGAAAACTCGAAGTATACGGAAAAATAAATGTGTTTTTTAATGTTTAGTGCGAAATTAGATATTTTCGCTATTTTCATTCCAGATTACTATCAGAATTTTAGATAATTTCATTGATTCATCTTTTGTGAAAAACTTGAGTGTCGTTAAAATCCTATTAGTAATGGCGTAACATAGAAGCACTTTTCAAATCTTAATATCTGATTCACGTGGAGTGGATTGCGAAATTCTGCAATAGCCTTGTAAGGAAAATTTCAAACTCTCCAACATAACAATATAGACTGGTTAATGTTACTTTTTAAGATTGTCGGCAGTGAAAACTTCTAGATTCTGAAAGCCAAAATGATGCTATCGAAATATCAAATATCTGCGTATTATGTAGCCAAAGATATAGATCTACGTAGAGGAAAAGCCACGGCGATGAGGAAATCTCCGGCGTTTCGTGTTATTCCAGCTTATAAAGTGTTAGAGCTTATTTCTAAATTCGTCTTTGAAATATTAACTCTTTGAGTATAGAATTATAATCAATAAATTTTCTCAGCCATCTAAATTTCTTTTTTATTAAATGCAAATCGTGTCTCCTTGACTAGATATTAAATGGAATATTTATTTCCACTAAATACTGGTTTTTAATACTACAGCAATCAGGGTTCGGTGATAGTTATCAATAGATATACAGGGTGATTTTTAATTAACCCGCATCTTTAAAGTAAAATAACTTCTCAGAACTTCACTCGACGGCAGCACGAATGCGTGCAATGAGAGAGAGAGCATAAAATAAATTTGTTTGGTGTCAGTGTCAGTTGCAACGCAATTTTTAAAATGTCTCTCAAAGCGTCATATTCAATTGAAGATAGTATTTCTATTGTTAAAAATTGGTATTTATGTGGTGAAAATGCACACTATTTCTACGGAAGTGGTCTTCAACATTCAGAAACCGACCTAAACCCCGAGTAATCGCCTATCAATACCCAAACTGTTATCCTAACTCATCTTTTTGCTTCCTTTTGGGAACAACGGATTTCGAGCTTATTCTGTCGACGATAATTTTCAGAATTTTCAAGCTATGATTTTGAGACTTTCACAAAAGTTGCTCTATATACTTAGCTAATACATTATGCACATTATATTTTGATTGCATTCGCGCATGCGCAGTGAAACATTTTTTAGTGAACCTGCTCATTTCTCATCCAATTTTTCTTATATTTCAATTCCAATTGCACAGTATTATGTACAATGTTGTTTTACATATTTTCTCAAAATAACATTTTTTTATATTAAGAACTCTGCAAATTATAAGCAAAAAACTTGGCGAAATTTGGGACTGTTTTTATAAAAACCCTAATTTCTCTTCGAGTATACATGCTATCCTCATAAAAATGAACACAGTATATTACAATAAGCCATTTATTAATAATCTCGAGTTTAAACGCTTTTACTACATTACTTGTTACAGGGTAATCCAAAAGATATTCGTTCTTTTTCAATTTGTTGACAGTCCCCTATGGGGTTTCGGGAAAAAAACTTTACAGAAATATGTAACCTACACTATACTCTTTACACACCTGTAGTTTGAGGTTAATCCCTCATGTATTTTTCTAGATATTTTACAAAACGTCTAAAATCGCAAGTGACCGGTCACCTTTGGCAATATAGTGTAGTGCATTGCATTTGTTACCTTATTCACCAGATTTGAATCCATGTGATTTCTATCTTTGGGGTCATATGAAAGATTTAATTTACAAGAAGAAGCCGACAGACCTTACTAGCCTCAAATGTTCCATAACTCATTTACAGGCATAGAAAAAGAAACGCTCGATTTTGTTACTGACAAATTTTGACTAAGTTGTGCTATTATATCACCTTTGAAGGTTCTCACTTCGAAAACCTTATCCATTAAATTCCTTTTTCACGTTCTTTTCAATAAAACAAACAAACAAAAAATGTTTGTAGTGCTATCTGCAACGACTCAAATTAAAAGTCACCCTGTATAATCGTATTAAAAGTCACCCTGTATGTATCTTGATAAATATCATGATATATATCCGGTATTTATTTTCAAAATATCATGATGCTTGATATTTTCGGTATTTCCATATACACACACACACACACACACACATATATATATATATATATATATATATATATTAATCAGAATATCATTGTGTATGATAATTTTGATATTTTCAGTCAAAACAAGTGTAAATGAATTTTTCAACTGTTATTGATTGCGGTAAAGAACTTTTACTCTGGCAGCGACTTTTTTAATCCCAATAATTATATGAGACAAAATTTACTTAGAATGGCCATCGAAAGATAAATTCTCTATCTCAAAATCAGTTATTTACAGCTTCATTAGAAAGAATATTTTCTATTGTTTTTTTTTTTTTTTTTTTTTTCAGTTTAAATACACAACAGGATACGGGAATGAAAAAGCAGACAAGTTTACATTTGTGTTCAAATTTTTCAATAAAAATAAGTTTTTTTTTTTTTTTTAATAAAATTTTCTTGATACTGATATTAAATCCTATAGTTCGTTTTTTTTTTTTTTTTTTTGTGAGTGTAAAAAGCAAATTGTGTCTGTTTTCAATTAGTTAATTTTCAAAATTATTACATAAGTGGTTAGTAATATAATGGTTTAGTTAACAAAGTTTTCCAATAGCGTTTGATATCTCTGTAGTATAATTTTTTTTCTGTTTTGGACACTCTCCTAAGATTGGAATTTTTATTAACACATTTTACGACGCTATTTAACGCAAAGCAGTGGTAATGATCTACTCATTTTATGTCATTAGATTTTCTGCATTGATGAATTGAATTTTCTGCACACAGTATGTAGACCCTTGCTACATCGCGCATGCTGGCACGACAAAAAAGACTCGCGATGTATTCAGATGTGCAATATAACCAAGGGTATTAAAAATTTAATAATGGTGATAATCTACAAGGTAAATACTTCACCTTTTCCAAAACGTTAGTTTATACACATATTACAATTTTCTCAATAAAATTGAAGATATAGAATTCCAATTATTCATTTATTTTAATTGCCATGTATGTAAAGTTTTATATAAAGTGTGGTTAGGATCGAACTTATTTCTTTCGCGTGATACGAAAAAAGAGCAATGTATCCGGATGAGAGAAATAACGAGGCGCAATATAAAGTAGATGGGGGGGGGGGGGGGGGTTACCATATTATAAACGAAAGCACATCACAATGGCGACGGGCGAAGTTTAGATATAAGAAAAAAAAAGCAGCGACGGGCAGAGTACAGATGCAAAGAAAACGTATTAACTAATATCTTCCATCATATACTGTGTAAAAATTGTGTTATTGTGTTATATGTGTGTGTGTGTTAAGTAAATATTCCATCATATACTTGTGTAAAATTTTCAAGTTATTTTATGTGAATTTTTTAAATAATGCATTCTATTTTTGGCGAGCATAATAAAATTAAAGAGAAAAGGTTTCTTTTTTATTTTGTTTAAAGGTATCTTTATCATATTTTAAAAGTTCATGCAGAAAAGGGTTGTCAGCCATGCACCCGCGGGCGCACTTACGCCCACCAACCACTTTTCGTGTGTCCTCGAGGTCTTTATAAGTTTATAAATACAACTACATATTTGTATTTATGTAACTCTTGCACTTAGTAAGTGTGATTGAAAAAAGAACAACTTATCCATTTGTACAGCGTTTTTTATGATACCTAATGTAATTAAAATATTGAAACTAACTTGCGCTAAAAAGAAAAAAAAAGATTTTCTGGCATTGTTTCATTTATTGTATCTTTGGTAATTGTAAAAAAGCTCGTCACACTTTGCATTTGAAAAAAAAAAAAAAAACACTTATAAAACAAGAAATATAACTTTAAAAAAATTAAGTAACACGCTTTTAATCCAGAATTTAATACAAAAACGAAAAAGATAATTTTGTCCCTGAACCTTGTCCTAGATGAAATACGGCCCTGCAACTACATGAATGTTACATTGCCATCGACACTTAACATGTCGCTCGTCCGCAAGAAAAGTATAGAATAACTCAAAAGTATACTGTATTTCACAGGAGAGGTAAAAGAAGATTTGCATTTTTTTACTGTGACAGAAAATTATGGGAATTAGCTCTGCAGGTAGCTGTAAAAGCCTAAAACCTTTTTTAATAAAGCCTTTATACCAAAAAATGGAAAACGTCTTTCGATTACAAAGTTCCTGGATAAGAAAATCTGCCAATTCCATGCGTTTCCGAAAAAAAAAAAAAAAAAAAAAAAAAAGGATTCAGAAATATGTCGGACAGTAACTCCTTTGGATTTGAGAACTGCCTTAAGGGTGTATTCAAATCAAAACTGCTTATTTTGAGACACATTTTTAAATTCATTTTTGTTATAAAATACATCCAATTGGCAGGTTCTCTTATTAGGAAACTTTATAATGTCCGAAATTGGTCGATTTTTTGATAAAGGCAGAATGTATTTCAAAAAATGCTGTCAAAGGGGACAGTTTCAACCGAATTTCCCTAAGCGATAGCGCTAGAAACAACAACAAAAAGAAATTATCGTACTGTGAAAATAATTGTTTGTAAATCAATTTTTAATTAATTGAACGAAAAATAAAAACACAGGTCCCTTATAAATCTCTTCAAAAATCACGCCGCCAAGTTTCATGTTTTTACTTTTAAAAATGAGTCTGAAAATGTGTCTCAAAATTTTGAGTTGTTGAGCGTGGAAAAATATATTTTTTTTAATGCTACCTTAAAGCTGCTTATCAGTCAGACTGCAAAACCCTTTCTCTAATGTTAAACCTATACCTATATAGGCTTGGAATGCATCTGTATTTTTCATATTTATCAAAATTGTATTTTCCTCGAAAAATTAAAATTTTTACCTTCTTTTTCTGTATGCTCTTCTTGGAGGATGTTTCTTTCCGTTTTATTTCAGAAAATATTTCTAAAATACATAGTTTTTCTTTTCAAGTGTTAAAATCTTATTTACAACACGCCTGCTTCACTTAGATTTTAACACTTAAAATATAAAATTAAGTATACACTGCAAAATAAATAAATAAATAAATAAATAAATAAATTGTTGATTTTACAGTATAATACTACCATCCCAGCTGCCAGTATTATACCGTAAAATTAACAGTAATAAACTGTATAATAAGCAGTAATATGCTACCTTGCAGCCAGTATTATACCGTAAAATCAACATTGTTTTTTTTTTTCATTGTATATTTTAGAAACCTTTTGTCAAATAAACAAGAACGAAAAATCATGCGTCAAGCATAGATTATGTAACACTTTCCAACGCTTCCAAAATAATTTTACAAATCATACCGTTTAATAAGCTAAAAGATAACATCTAAGTAAACAATTTGGAAAACGCATAACATATTTAAAAACATAATTTCAGGAATTTCCAACATATACAATATTCGGAAAAATATCCGAATACTTTTATTCAGCCCTGTATAGGATCTATAGATTTGTATATGTACTACATAGGATGCTAAATTTTAGTTCAGTTAGGAAACGCGTAGCACAGTTTAAAATTCTCCGTCTGGAGTTTCTGTCAATACACGGAAATGTGTTCGCGAACTTTTGTGCTTCCCTGTATAGGATCTACAGAATTTATACACACCACGTAATAGACAAAAAGCGAGTTAAAATTAAAATCGCGTTCAGTAACTTAAAACGCACTTCCAGGAATTATTGTTAACAGACAGTAGAGAATTCTTTTGTGTGTCCTTGTAAATGAACGATGACTGCTATACGCACAATATTCTGTAGTAAGCCTCTTATCATGCACCTTAGTGATATATATATTTAAAAACATAATTTCAGGAATTTCCAACATATACAATATTCGGAAAAATATCCGAATACTTTTATTCAGCCCTGTATAGGATCTATAGATTTGTATATATACTACATAGGATGCTAAATTTTAGTTCAGTTAGGAAACGCGTAGCACAGTTTAAAATAATATATATATAAATTTCAATGCGTTTAAAATAGTGAAACATTATTTAAATAAACCGCAGACGATTTTTCTCCATAGACGTAATGTAACGGAATTCTTTTGACTGTCCCTGTAAAGTAACTATAAGTGCTATGCACACCCTATTCCATATTAAGCTTCTTCTAATGCACCTTAGTGATATATATAAATTTCAATGCGTTTAAAATAGTGAAACATTATTTAAATAAACCGTAAATGATTTTTCCCCATAGACCGTAATGTAACGGAATTCTTTTGAGTGTCCCTGTAAAAAAAACTAAAAGTGCTACACACTTCTGTTGAAATAGGGAACATGCTATAGATAACGACAATAACATATAAAAATTGCAGAGCAATCCGAGCATATTTGCGGGAGTTAGAGCACGGCCAGACGGCAGACGGTAGACGGCCATACGGCAGACGGCAGACGGCCAGTCAAACCGAAGTCATAAACAATTTTCAACTAAGTTGGAAAGTGTTAAAAAGAAAGATACATCACATCCTCCAAGAAGAGCATGCCAGTAAAAACTAAAAAGAAGGTAACAATTTTATTTTTCCGAAGAGAAATAGGAAGAATGTACGGGTGCATTCCAAGCACATAGGTTTAACATTAGAGAAGGGGATTTGCGGTCAAGGCCCGATTAACTTCTGGACACGGGGGGAGCACAGTATCGTTTTATGGGGCCCCTTTTCATTCGGTGAAAGTTTTCTAAATTCTTCCTACATGGAAACTCGTCAATGATACAGGCTGCAAGTATCATACACGATTGTGAAAGGCAAAAAGTCTTAGCCAAATTCATATATTTCCTTAAATAGACTTTTTTATGTTCACTATATTTACTTTAGATAGAGTTCTATATTTGTAGTATATATAGTTTTTGTATGATCAGTTACCAGGGTGGTTTCTAATCAGCACATCAGGATGCCATGATTAGTTAACAGCCACTAATTAGTTATCACATTTAGATTCTCCTGTTAGATAAATTTTCTGAAGTAGTGTGGATGTCCTACAGCATTAGGCGAACTTATCCCTCCACAAAAATGAAAAATTTCATGAAATAAATTAAAAGTGGAAATTAGAGACCCCATTTTGCAGTCATTTTGGCGACCTCTTACATTTTAGAGGGAAGCACGTGTTTCATGTGCCTTTTGAGTAATCAAGCCCTGTTTGCGGTCTGACCGATGAGGAACCTTAAGTGTGCTTTTGACGTCACGTTTCACCCGTACCGCAATGATTTTCATAGTTATACGCAGTCATCACTATTAATTGGAATCAGATTCCTAATAGAAAAAGAAGACTTCCCATTCCTCAATTATACACTTGTTATGAAAACACTTTTAGAATCGAGAACGTTCTATGAAAGTTAATTAACAACATTACGCAATGGATTGCCAATCAGCCATGCAATGAATGATCTTGCTTACTTTTAATTCAGTAAAGTAGTTGTCCTTCAGCGTCTTCAATGTCGACTTTTGAAATTCCGGTGACTGACTTCTTACAGTTCGCTTGATGGACGCGTTTGGGAAAAAACCGTATTAAGTTTTGTCGAGAATGGAGATTTGCTGCATAAAAGTTCAAGAAACCTATACACGTGGTTTCGGAAATTTTCGAGGTTACGATAATTCGCATCCCACCTGTGAAAATGGCTGTAACGAGGTGTAAAAAGAGATTATCTTAGCAGTGAAAAATAGGTATTAGCGATAGATAATGAATAGCGATTTTTTTTGTCTGATTACTACAGTTTTGCCAAAGTGAAATTTTTTTTTAATTGAAAATAATCTACCACTGTTTCCTACCACTGTTTACTGAATAATAATCTTATCTATTGTAATGACAGTCATTTCGTAAAATAAAGCGAAGTAGGAATGTGATATAGATATTTTGAATAAAAAAAATTCTCCGATCCGGTAATTTTGACTTCAAATTGCTGAATCCACCGGTACGAGTGGGAAAGCGTAATCAATGTCCTTCAGCAAACTTGTTATTGAGGGTGATATGAGCAGCCAACTTTCCTTTTGCGTAAAATTGTCTGGAGAACAATGGAAAAAGGCCTTTTTTACTTTCTTCTATCTATAATAGAAGAAAGTATTGTAATCGAAATTTTTTTCGACTTCCGGTTTTCGACGAATTTACACGTTTTAGGGGTCAGAGATTCCGAAAAACATGTTTTTACAAAACGTCTGTCTGTCCGTCTGTCCGTCTGTCCGTCTGTGTGGCTTTTAATTGTACCATCTAAAAGTGTATGAAGTTATGCTTCAAATTGAACCTAATTTTTTTTCTATGTTTTTGGCTATGGCAAGCAGATTCTATCAGAATTTGGGAATATTTCGACGAAAGGGGGCGCTGTGATCGATAGTTTTGTTCCATTTTCACTATTGTATCATCGAAAAGTGTATGAAGTTATGCTTCAAATTCAACCACATTTATTTTCTATGTTTTTGGCTATGGCAGGCAGGTTCTATTAGAATTTGGGGATATTTCGACGAAAGGGGGCGCTGTGATCGATATTTTTGTTCCATTTTCACTATTGTATCATCAAAAAATGTATGAAGTTATGCTTCAAATTGAACAACATTTTTTTTTTCTATGTTTTTGGCTATGGCAAGCAGGTTCTATTAGAATTTGGGGATATTTCGACGAAAGGGGGCGTTGCGATAGCCATTTAAAGATTTCAAATTCAAAAAAGATGTGCAAATTCAAAAAAATTAGAAATCCTAAAACTTATTTTTCGTTAAATGTTCGGCCTTGATCCGGAGAATCCGGAACAATTTTTGCTTTGCCTCTATGTTAAAAAATGGCTGAGATATAGCAGTTTGAAATTTTAGGGTGGCTAACATTTTCAAAGAAGACAGCAGAATTCATCCATAAACGGGTTTAATTTATGAGCTTTAGTTAACATGGTTTCGGCAAATTTTCTTTCATTGTTGTAACCATTAATCCTATTATTTGCTTATCACTATATATTTATATTCGCCAACGTCAAATTCTCGCCAAACTTGGCGACAGTTGGCGGAATATCGCCAAATTTGGCGACCAAAATAAGTTGCCATAAATGAAGCCAACTTGGCTGTAGAGGACTAATTTGGCGATATTCTCATTCAAATTCAATGTTGACGAGAACTGGGATTGAATCTTCTTTATTTAGGTTCCACGCGTTTTACCTTCGTGTTTTCCATTAAATTAATTAGCTAAAATCATAAAACCAAGGAATAGAAAGGCTATGTGTTCCTGTCGGTTCAGGCCAGAAGGACTTTTCGCAGTTTAGTATACATCGGTTGTTCGCATCCTTGTAACCCGACCATTCGCACGCAGCTGACGTACAACAGAATGATGAAAAATATTGATTTTATTGGCGATGTGATAGCGAATTTTGAAGTATTAACATGACTGAGATAGAAGAAAGTTTTGGGATTGGCACATCCGACTAGTTTAAAAAAAAATTTAAAAAATACGCATGAAAACTGCAATTTAATTTGAAAACCATGTACAAACACTGATAGAGAGAAACACATGACTCGCTTTAACTCTTTCACGGGCGGTGGTTACAAATGTGACCACTTAATTTTAATTGCAAACTGTCAAGCTACACCCAGAATATTTCAATAAAATTTTGCTTTTATAATGAACTTGAAGAAAAGCAAATATTTAGTTTCTAAAAAATTCGTTTTTAAATTCTGGTGTCAATCAGTCATATCACCATTTTATGAACAAAAGTAATCCGTGCCTGAAAGGGTTAAAAGGAGTTTTTTAAAAATTAAAAAAGTAGGCATGAAAAACTGCAATTTAATTTGAAAACCATGTACAAACACTGATAGAGAGAAATACATGACTCGCTTTAAAAGGAGTTTTTAGTGCTGTTAAAGAGTGCAGTATGTACTAAATGGCAATACTGTACTGCTACATGGCAATACTGTACTAAGCAGACAAAAAAAAATGTATTTATTATCTAATACTAATACCTATTTTTTACTTCTAAGATAGCCTATCTTTTTACACCTCGTTAACCCTACAGTGCATGAACTTTTCTTTTAGAATTGTGTTTTTTTTATACTGATACTAGGAGGCCTACCCCCTGCGAGCTACGCTCGCCAACCCCCTCTCAGACTTCGAGGCCTCTAAAAACATGACAGCGTGCTTTGTTTTAAAAATATTGGTAAATCTGTAATTGGGTTGCCGTTTTTAACGTTTTAATGGGGCATTTTTTGATTACCATGGCCTCATACACAGCTGTTGCGACAACTGACGACTGTTTTCCGGATTGATAAGTAAAATCAATTACAACTTGAAAACCAGTTTGTATAAAATTGTTATTTAAATTGTGGCTACCTCTCGGACTTTTATAACAACGATCTGTATTCTATTCTTCCTTTGGGTTTAAGGATGAGAAAAATTCCATCTGCTTGTGAATAACATTAAAAACCACGGTATTGAAAAGTACTAATGGACATTTTTAGTAACAGGTTTTAATTTTATCTCTATTTTAGTGCACCATCATGCATATTTTCATGTTATTTTAAATATGCAAATTATTTATTTTAAGTAATATGTATATACGAATTTTCTAATAATTATTTATCATACAAAATTAATTAAATATTTTGTGCATGCATGCCTGCATTTATTCGGCATCAATTGATGAGATATTTAAACAAATTTGCTATCCGCGATAATTTTAGACCTTGTTATGTCACTTGAATACTGTCCATAAGAAACTCGGGTACTTTTCCAGTATAGGATCCTTTGCTTTTAGGTTTGGCGTAATTCGAGCTTCAAAAAGGGATAGATTCGTTAATATACATAGATTTGTTGCCAAAAGTTATGAAAACAAACCCAATGAACTTTTGGTGCTTTTCTATTATAGGGGTCTTAACGCTTTTTTAAAAAGATTGGCGCAATTCGGGCATCAGAAAGTGAGATTTGGTGCCAAATGACATAAACAGCCATGGAAACAAATTCGACGATTTTTTTTGTTTATATGCGTATTTTAATTATACGTATATTATTATTGTTTTTTCTATACAAATTACTCCTGATTATATATAAAATAGGATAAATGACATTTTACGCTAAACAAATTGTATAAATATGTTTTTGCTCCTTTCTTTTGCGTTTACATAAATGACGTCATTTGGACGAATTTATTCAAAATATTTTCAGTTTATAAATTAAATGCTGACAGACGATTGAATCCTGACGATAGAAATGTGATTTTTTTTTTCAAATTTTCCTGAAAAACATAATTTAATCACAATCTTATCTTCATTATCGATTGAAATAAAAGATAAATTCAATTTCAATTTGAAAATGACGAATAAAAAAAAATCAGTAATCCCTATCGGGACCCTTTTCAATTTTTTCCCTTTTTTGTCACAAAAAAACTGAGTAATAAGTTGCCATCATTACAGAAATGTCATTAAAATTAGAAAAAAATTAATATCTCGAAAACTAATTCCAATTTCAAAATTCTATTACCAGTTTTGACATCCGCGGATTTTTATGGACAATTGGTATTAATTTCCCCATCAAGCGTTTAATATTTTATTAAAAATAGCCCTGAAACATAATCAGTTGTTTACTCAGTCGTTTCATAAAATCGTTTCATAAAATCGTTTCATAAATTCGTTTCATAAAATCGTTTCACAAATTTGTTTCATTAGGATTTTTTATACATAGGGTAGACTAAGAATTCGACAATAGAAATTTTAAGATAGATTTTTAAGTTTATTTAGTAGCATATTTATGTCATTTTTACGGGATTAATATTTCTACAGTAGAGTCCCGCTATTTCGAACCCCGCTATTCCGAAAATCCGCCTATTCCGAACAGAGATCAGAAAATTACCGATTTTTTTTAACTTAAAAACAGGAAAAATTAAAAAGACGTTCGTGAAAAAATGTCCATTTATTGTTATACAAAGAAGTTAAATAGAGACATATATAGAGCCTAAGCTTGATGAAAACGCCTGAAACCAAATTGAAATGAAAGCTGGTTACTTACAGTACATGTTGGCCCCATTTATACAATTCTGTAGAATCATTTTTAATCACTGGTAAACACAAAAAACAACTAATTTGCACACACTTAAGAAATAAAGTCAGTGATTTTTTTCTAACGAAGAGCACTGAATCGACTTGAGGATGCAATGCTCTGCCATTGCCGCATGAACATAACAACATTTGGTGTTGATTAAGCATGTTGTTCGACGTAGCGTAAGGCAAGGTCAAGAGCATTTGCTGCGTATGTGTGTGATATGAGTTCAGTTTGCGCGTTCACCTCCACCTCGTTTTCCTCCGAGTCGATCTCAGCTGATGAATCCTGGACCATTGCTACGATGTCTTTGTCTGCGTACTGCTGTGGCCATTCTCGTCAATAGCAGTACACTCCTCAACACAGCTTTCTTCTGCGTCTTCACAACCAGGGATTTTCTTGACTAGTGGAAGAAGGTGACAGTCTTTCACTGGTGTAAAAGTTGTTTCAACAAATTCCAATGTAAGACAGAGTGATAGGTAGTGTGGGTGGGGTGATGAGTGGTCGAAGGTCACTGCCCTTCCGTTCCCACTTTCACTGAACCTGTTCACCACGAGCCGATCAACGCTGCATACAGGTGACACTCGCAGATGTCCCCGCACTTAATTTACGCCTTAACAAATCAATACCTTGATTATTATCAATGAAATCCGCCTATTCCGAATTCCCGCTAAACCGAACAGTGATCGGTCCCAATTAGTTCGGTATAGCGGGACTCTACTGTATATAAATATAGTAGTTGCAAAGAAATTGATTTATTTATTAAAAGTTAAATAGAAAGTGTTGCCAATTGGCTACACTATGCACTGTAGGGTTAAAGCTATTTTCACAGGTGGGACGCGAATTATGGTAACCTCGAAAATTTCCGAAACCACGTGTATAGTTGTTACAGCTCACTTCTTTTTTTACACACACAGAAAACCTTAATTGCTTTGTTGATTATTTTCAAATCATCCTTCATCAGGGTTTGCGAATTTAATTAACACATTCGCTACCTTTGATGTGATTTCACGTCATTTTCGGTTATCTTTATCTCTGGCTTTACTTTTCCATTTTATATGTTACATTATTTCTGAAAAATATACAAACTGTTCGTATTTATACAAACAATGTATACTGGTATCCAAAAGTTAAGGTACAACCAGTCTTTAGTGTCTAATTTGAAAACAAATGAAGATTAAAACATGAAAATTAGAAGACAGTTATTTATCGAATTTTACTTAATTTTAACATCAAGCATGATTTACAAATAAAAAATTGCATTTTTTGCAAAAGTCCGCTGTTTAATAAAAAAAAATAAATAGCAGTTTTTTGTGAAAAAAATTTAAAAAAATGGATTTTTATAAGGCATGTGTCCGGCCCTACTTGTAATGCCTTTGTGGCATCGACTTTCATTACTTCCAATTAAGTTGTCGGACACTGGAAAGGGAAACAACTTAGCATACATGGAGCATGGAGAAACGTTTGTTCCAGCTCATTTAACGACTTTGGAGGAGGACTTACGGCAGCCACCTGGCAGCTGAGATAGTCCCAAAGATGCTCTATAGCAATGGTTCTGAAACTTTTGGGTTCGCGGAGCCCTTTTTGGGATTTTTTTTTAAGACGGAGCCCCTTAACCCCACGGTATTCCATGGTTTACAAATTAATGTTTTTTTTTATGCCTATAAAGCAGATAAAGATCTGCTGGATAAGAGTCCGAACTAGTAGTTTCCAACATGTGGCCAAGGTTCTCAGTTTGGCCCTTTTCTTGATACAGAAATTCTGAATTCATACTAGAAATTTTGAAAATCAAATTTTCTATTATTTAACCCCTTAACAGTTTTATTTAATATTACTATTATTGGACACAATAAATTAAAAATAAGGACTAAAACCACTTTTTTGTATTAGAATATCTGTCTTGTATAATCGAGATATGTTCGCCACATACAATAAAAATTACAGTTAAAAATTTGTGGTTTCTGAAAGCTTTTAGTAATGAAGAAAACAAACTCTTCTTACCCGAGCGACGTTCGAGCAATACTGTTAAAGGGTTAACGACAACCATTTTTAAAATAAAAAATATTTTTTCGGAATTTCCAGTATGAACTCGGAATTAAAGATCAAAATGGTAACCCTGTCTGGGCCATGCATTGCATTTGGGCTTACGTGAATCTATTATTATTTAACCTATAATTATTATAAACCACACACACGCAGAAAAAAAGTTAAGTTGTACAGTTTTCGTTTGCAAAGAGAGACATCTGTATAATCCCAATAGTCTACTCGCGTAAAGAAAGAAAATGCATAGGTCCAGTCTCCCATGAGTAATTATATAACACGTTTTCGCTAGTCCCGCATACCCGTAATAGAATCATGCGATAACGGATTCTTTTTCGTTCTTCTTTACGTTTCTAGTACTTCTAAACATGCAACGAAAACGAATCGCCTTTGAGCTCCTTTATTTTTTAAAAATACATTTATAAGCAGATCATCGTTTAAGTGGGCGGGACAAAATATATAACCTGTATTGTTAGGTGCAGCATCGTTCCCTTATTTTGGATGTTTTATTTGAAGTATTTAGCTATTAATTATAGTTTTGAAAGAACTTTGGGAACCTTTCTCTATAGGATCAAAGTTCGAAGATTGTGGTGGCCATTCTATTCGCTCCAAACCTTGATCCTTTAGATATTCATCAACGACACTAGCTCAATTTGATCAGGCATTATCAACCATTCAGATTAATTCATCACCAATAGCACCACCGTAGGGTGTAACAAACGGAGCAAGGAAATGGACCAATGAAAATCTGCGTAGATATTCCCGGCTTTTTTTCACTTTTCTTTTCTTCTAGAAAATGGGGATTGCTGCGTGATACGATACCGAACGGTATCGCGAAGCGATTACGCGGGGTGTTGGAGAGCGTAGCGAGCAGGTTGGGGCGGAGCCTCCCTAGTTAGATGAAATAAAAAGAAGAGAGAAAGAAAAAATCAATAACATAAAACTATGTCACTCAGATTTTATCTAATTAAATTATCAGATGCATTTTTCTTAACCCAACGTAAACGATAAATCGCCAAATATTGATTTAATTGCATTTCGCTTTATAATATTATCTTTCATTAAAACGGTGTTTCTTCTTTCTTTCTTTCTTTTTATTGGGGGTGGGGAGTTTCTGGTAGGGGGGGATTTTAAATAAAATCGGTAACAGAGTTTTTCTTTTATTTTTCGATATGTTTGCATTATTTTCTGATGTAGCCGTTTCAATTCTTTCGCCAACGAAAACGGTCGCCCAAAATGACCAAATGCCAAATTTTACTATAAAAAATCATGGTTATATCGATGTATTACACATGATTATGAGCGCGGGAATTTTCTCTATACGATGGTGAAAACTGAAAAAAAAAAAATCCATTTGAAAGTTTTTGGAATTATGGGAAAGGTCCGCTCTAAAAGCAGAAAATCAACTTAATTCTTTTTAAAGTTAATTGCAAGTAAAAGCGGTACTTTTATGTTAGTTGGGCAGTCGGGGGCATGAGATAAATAGCCAAATATTGTTTCCATCGCCATTATTCCTAACTTTTCATCATAATTCTATAATTAATCTACCTAGAACCATATATGTTATATACTAAAACCTCTCAAAATTATCTATCTAACAGTGCAAGTTCCATCAAAATCCATTCAGCAGAACTCGAGTTATAAACAGTCGGAACGAAATTTCCATTTGTATTTTATATATAGTAGATATCATGTAGAGTATCGTTCAAAACATCTCGTAAAACACCGAACTCAAAAATATGTTTGTTTTAACTTTAGGTATTACATTTTCATAGATATCGTCGAAAGTGTACTGCAAAAATATGTCGCCTTCCCCTCCTATTTCCGAATCTACTGAATCTAAAACGATGAATAAATTGAAAGTAGAAGAAGTTCATTAATTAATAAATAGTAATAAATAAATTTAATGTACGGACCCCTTTGAGCGCGAGTTATACTCGCACTTGTGCGATTTTTTATTTTATGCGCAATTCCATGTTGTATTTGCTGAAAGAAGCTTTTGAAGTTAATCACTGTAGTAGAGTTAATTAAAAAGATATATCTGGAAAAGAAAAAAATCTTTTACATTCTTTTACCTTCAATTAAATTTTTGTTATTTTTTTAACTCAAGGAAAAACTATTAAGATACTAAGGTAAAAATAAATAGAAGGAAAAATATGACGCATCAAGTTAGCCTTCAACTTTTATTTTTCTTTCTCCTTTTTCCGTTATCAAAGTCCTTATTATGAAATACGTTAATTTCAAATTCAGTTTAGGACTTTTTACACTGCTAATCAAATGCCATACTGAGAGTTTCAACTTTGCCTATTTATTATTCAACTCAACATGAGTGAATATTTTTTTAACACTTTCCAACATAGTTGAAAAGTGTTTATGAATTCGGTTTGTCTGTCTGTCTGTCTGTCTGTCTGCCATCTGTCTGTCCGTACTTTAACTCGCGTAAATATATCCGGATAGTCATGCAATTGATATATGTTATTGAGGTTTACTATAGCATGTTCGGTATTGAAAATGAAGTGTGTAGCACTTATACTTTTGTTTGTTATTGTTGCGGATCGCGTTCGGATCGGGTTTGTTGACTTTAAATGTTTCGGTCCGGGATCGGGTTGATCCGACATTTCCAATGAAAATCTTGAATATTTTACAATTGAAAACAAATTGGAAATTGTACGTTAAACGTGACAAATGAGGTGCTTTTGTACTATAACTAGTTTTACGATGTAAAAAAAAAAATCATTGTTATTATTTCAGTGAAATGAATTATATCGTCTGTTATGAGCGAAATGAGCATGCCTTTATTATTATTATTATTATTATTACGAATGCCACGTTTAGAGATTTGAATTTTTTTTCGCCACCAGACAGCGCTGCAAAATTCACCATGGAGATCTTGCTTTGCGAATGATTATCTCCATGGTTTAATGTTTCTACTACTCACGATGAATGAATCTTTTGTGTTTATTTACTTTAATGGATTGAGATATTCGGCTGTTAACCTAATTTCCACTGTAGTTATCTTAGAGTCTATACATTTTTTAATGTGACTCACCTCTCAAGCAAACAATTTTTTTGAACGATCTTTCTAAAAATGTAACTTTTGTGCAATTTTATTCGAAAAAATAATTTTGAATAAAAATGGCCGCTTGGCATATGAAAAAAAGAAGTGGTTAGCCTGTATTTGTTTTCCTCAGTTATATGACTTGCGCTTTTATTATATAGACTAGCTGGCTTCGCCCGCCAGCGGGCCCCTAATTGTAAAACCTCTAATCTTGTAAAATCTCGAATAAGATAAACCTCGAACCGAACGAACCTCCGACTCGGCTCTAACGATCCGTATACCGGACGCACCGAATAATCCCTTAATTTGCACATAAATATAGTATAAACCTCTAATCGAACGAAACTCCGACCCGGGTCCCCCCTGCCTTCGGCAACGTATACCGGTCGTGCTACGCACGGACCGGATAATCCCCTAATTTGCACATCGAATAGTATAAACCTATAACTAAACGAATGCTGAACCTATAACTGTCCCCGCTGTCTGCGGCAACGTATAGCAGTCGTGCTGCGCACGCGCTGCAATATACGTTATTTCAACCTTCCACAACCAGGTGGCGCAATCTGTTCTATACGAACCTCGGGCATTGAAACCGTTAAAGCTATCGATGTCGAGTCGAATGAGCCGTACCCCGTCGTGATCCGGCCCATAGAAACAGAGTTCGGAAAGCGCTCCCTAGCGGTGAAATGCGGAACTAAAATCGATAATCTCTAGTAAGCTCTATCGGTGTCGAGTCGAATGAGCTATACCCCGTCGTGATCCGTCTCATAGAAACAGAGATAGGAAAGCGCACCCTGGTGGTGAAACTGGGAACTAAATTCGGTAAGCTCTATCTATGTCGAGTCGAATGAACCAAACCAGGTCGCGATGGGACCCATACGAAGGGAGATATTTTGAAAAGAAATAGCAAATTCCTTAGCTTTTTCTTTTTTTTTTCTATACAAAAATGACCATTATTTAAAAAATTCTAAAACTTTTAAAAATAAACGTTCCTGCGTTGAATCATAAACCGGGAGTTCAACAAACTATATAGAATCCGATACATAAAAAATAGAAAAAAAAATTAATTTGATATCTTTTGGAGCTTTCGAAAAAAGTACACACAGCAAGTATATTTGCAGTGCAATCGGCTGCTTCAAAACACAAATATCCTAGTAGAATAGAATTTTAACCATGAAAATATAATTATTTCTCAAAATAAATCATATTTTCAGAAAGCCCATTCAATTCTGTACGCAAAATGAACAATGATTTTTTATTCAAGATCGTTAATAAATAAGATAATTACGGCGAAAACAAAGTCACTTATTACACTTTGATTAAACTGTGCTTGCGCCGAAAAACGCTCATTTCTAGAAACGGGTTTCACAAAAGAATTTTGTTTTTAATTGATAATAATCGAATTTTTTAAAGTCGAAGGCATCTTTCTATAGCTGAATGTACGCACTTTTAGCCTCTTCTCTCGGAATTTGTGTAATTCGATAAAAAAGTCCTGCGGCGGGGGGTATACATTGGCAAATTAGAGGAAATCGTGAAAGTGAGGTACGGGAACGACCGGTTTCTAAAGGGTTAATGTACATATTTTTTAAAACTGAAATATATGTTTCGAAGAATAAGAATGTGGCTATGATCTGGTGTATTTCATTTGTCTCTATTCACATTTTCCGAGTCGATGCGGATTTTTAAACATGGGTCGAAAAACGAAAATTCACGCGAGTGAGTTTCGGAAACCATTTTTTTTAGAAGGGTTAAAAAACGAATTTTTCAAAACTGATACCTGATTTTAAAAGGAAAAAGAACGTAGATTAGCCTCGGTATTTTTATTTTTTCGTATCTTGTTTAGAAGCCCAGAATTGAATTTTTAAAGTTTGCAGAAATCGCTGAAAAAGCGAAAGAGAGTTACGGAAGAAAACGTTTTCGAAAGGGTTAACTGATATATTTTTTAAAACTAAAGGTTTTATAGTGATCTCGAAAGGAGGGAAATGTACATGAGTGTGTTTGTTTGTTTTTTTGTTCTTTCAGAGAGCCGATGCGCGATTTTAAAAATCGCAGGGTATCAAAATTTGCAAAAGTGAGTCTGCGGGCGAATTTTTTTCGAAGGGTTAATATTTGTATTTTTCAAAAACGATCGCATATTTCGAAAGGATAAAGAATGTAGATCTCGTCTGGTATTTTTAGTTTTCTCTAACTTGTTTGGAACGTCCTCTGCGAATTTTTAAAATCGTCGCAATTGCCGAAATCGCGAAACTGTGTACGGAAAATATACATTTTCGAAGGGTTAACTGACGTATTTTTTTTAATGGAAGAGGGAATTGGAGAGGACAAAGACCGATCTTTTATTTGGTGAAATCCGTTTATCCGAATCTTTCTTAGTCCGGCGGATGCGAGGTTCGGAAGAAGGGAGAATATAAAAAACACGAATTCGACCCTTTTTGATTATTTTTTTGAAAGGGTTAATATCGAAATTTTTTCGAATCGACCGGATCGTTAGAGACGTAAAAGTACGTTCTTTGAGAATATGTTGACGGTTTTTTCGTATTTCTGTCGGTTCGCCGTCAGCGAATTTAGACAGACGTAAAACGAAACCGGCCGAAGCGATTTTTCCTTCTTCTTTTTCCGGAAGATGAGAATTGAGCTCTTCTGGGCATGCGTGGAATAATTTCCAGGTAGGTTTCTTTTTAGTAATTAAAACAGTTTTGTTCGTTAATAACTCCCTTAATTATGGGCCGATTTTTTCGAAACTGCAATTCCTGGAGGTCCGGATTTTTCTGAATTTTTTGATACCAAAAGCGCTTCGCTACTCGCTGCGCTCGCAGAGTTTATCCGGGTACAGATACACACACAGACAGACACACAGACGTATACGAACATTAATAATAAGGACTAGCTGGCTTCGCCCGCCATCGGGCCCCTAATTTGCATCGGTGCCTCGAAACTTTTGTATTCTCCGGCTCGCATCCCCCTCGAACCGAACGAACCTCCGATCCGGGTCCCCGCTGCCTTCGGCACCGTACACCGGTCGTGCTACGCACGCACCGGATAATCCCATAATTTGCATGATCCCTTAATTTGTACATCGAATAGTATAAACCTCTAACTGAACTAATCTCCGACCCTGGTCCCCGCTGCCTTCGGCACCGTATACCGGTCGAAACTTTTGTATTCTCCGGCTCGCATCCCCCTCGAACCGAACGAACCTGCGACCTGCGTCCCCGCTGCCTTCGGCACCGTACACCGGTCGTGCTACGCACGCACCGGATAATCCCATAATTTGCATAATCCCTTAATTTGCACATCGAATAGTATAAACCTCTAACTGAACTAATCTCCGACCCTGGTCCCCGCTGCCTTCGGCACCGTATACCGGTCGTGCTACGCACGCACCGGATAATCCCTTAAATTGCACATAGAATAGTATAAACCTGTCACTGAACGAACCTCCGGCTCAGGTCCCCGCTGCCTAGGCTGGATCGGATGATGCAGACGTGCTTTCCAGGAGCTCCCATGAAGGGCTAATTTTCTACAGGACCCAGGCGAGTGGCACCCCTAATTATGGTAAATATCTTTCCCTAAACTCTTTCTGAGTTGTTTGGTACAAACCGCGTCCAAATCGGTTAATTAGATCAAGAGTTATGTGCAAAATTCTAAAAGTCACTTTCTATGGCATTTTAACATTGGTTTTCAGCCTATAAGGCAGCCATGTTTTTTCACTCACTAGAGATTTTAATTGCTTAATTTCTCAGCTTCCCGTGCTCAGATGTGCTTAAAAATGACATGTATGTTATTATTTTAATGAAATGATCCATTTACACTGTTTTTACATTGTTATAGGCCCTCAAAAGGGTATTTGAAAATTTGAAATTTTAACATGTATTGTATGGGATTTTAACATGTTGATTTTTATGTGAATTTTTAAAGTATACTTCCAGTCTCCAGATCTTTTTAAATTTTTACCAGGGGGGGGAGGCATATTTATACTATGTACATAAAAATTTGTAAGTCATTTGGACATTTCTAACTATTTTTAAAATTTCATAGTTTGTTTTCTGGTTCTGAGTGCTGACGTGCACTGTGTGGATGATCGGCATGTCATTTTTAATTTGATTTTTTTTTTCACATACTTCCCGTCCCCAGATCTTTTAACGAGGGGGGGAGGCATATAAATCCTCTGCTCAAAAGAAAAAAAAAAAAAAAAAAAAAAAAAAAAAAAAAAAAAAAAAATTGCAAGTCAATTGGACAATTTTAAGTATTTTAGTAATTCAATGTTTGTTTTCTGGAGCACACTTGCTCCGGGTCTACAATGCTGGTAAGCTGTGCTTTCATTTTTTCCTAGTTTTTTAATTAATATTAAAGTTCAGACTCGTTTAATTGGTCATTTGACTTTTAAAACTTAATTTTAAAGGTCTGGAGATTGTTTTTGTTAGGTTTTTTCATTGTTTAAGTACTTAAAAATGTATCCTAGTACAGGCTTCTGAGATTTACATTGCCGAGATTGGCCACTGTTTACTTTTTTGAAAATGCTTTTATTTAATAATTAATTACTTTAAATCTCATAAAACTATTCTCTTTCATTAAATAGACACAAGGTGTTCTCCGTCTCCTTTTTCAAAAAATTTTATGTTTATTTTTAGTGTTTTTGTGATATAATTTGTAAACTGTGCTATCGTAAATCTTAGGTATGTGTCATAATGCTATTCACCCATAGACTTTTTCATAACAAATGGAATTTTGTATTTTTCAATTGGAATTAGTAAAATTATTTAAGATTTGACGTTGAATTTTAATGTAGGATTAAATGCTGTACATAAAAAAGTCTTCATTTTTTAAATTGGTTGGATATGAAGTGTATTATAAATATTTAAAGTAAAAAATTCTTTATGAAATTCTGTGGTATCCAAGATGGATGCCTTTGCAGTATCATCACGCCATTTCTTTTTGGCTGCTACTTTCGGTTCATTTATAAAGTTCCGTAGTGTTGAGTTGTCACTCAGTATTCAATTGTAAATATCTCTAGTGATTAGCTCCAGACCTTAGTGTAGAGTTAGTTTGCCTTATGGTATTAGGGAGTTTAGTTATTAATATACAGCATTGTTTACAGACCCAAGGAGCATCTAAATAAAGTTAGGATTCTGGGTAAAAATATAGCCCAGTTTCAAAACAGAGATTGGTTTTCAAGGTGGAATTGTGGGAAAATATATATTAAAGGATACAAATAAACATTTGATCAATAAGAAATAATGAATTTTAAGTTCTAGGGTGGACATGGGGTCTAGATTACAGTAGTTACACATTGGTTAATTTGGTGTAGACCAATTGGGACTCATTATAAGGGATTATGGGATTTTAAGGTTTCTGTTAATATGTTAAGGTCTAGGTTCAGTATTTAGTAATAAATATACAATGTTATGGATTAATATATTTAATAACTGAAGTAACATGGAGTTTGATTAAGAGTATAAACATGGTTGTTATATATTACAAGGGTTCTTGAATAATATGTTTATTAAGGGGGCAATGAATATTTCTTGAAAGGAAAGGGAAAGAAAAAACTTTGTTTTTGTAAAACTTTTGGATAGCAAGGGGGTCTATGAGAAATACTCTATCATCAAGAATGTAGTCATCATAATCTGATTTAACCCTCGGTTTGCCCACAGTATTTTAGGTTTAACATCGTTTTAATAGTATTTCTCTTTTTTACCTTTTTTAAATTTGTGTTTTTTTTTTTTTTTTTTTTTTCAATTTTCTCCCTTCCTATGGGAGATAGAGCTTAGATATTTTTCCAAGATTAGCTCTCCGGCGCCTTGGGAACTTTTTACGCTGCATCTTTTGGCATCATCGGTTTTTCTCTATCTCATATAGGGGACCGGCTATGGGGGCAGGGGGGGGGCACTTTATTGTTTTCATTAAACTTTTCACTGTTCTTAAGTAATAATAGAGTTTCTTTCTGCACATTCCTTCTAGTGACTCCCCCTTACACTGTCCCCGCCGGCAGCAGTTCCCTCCCCCTATTTTTATTTCCCTCTAACATTAACAGCTTTTTTACTTTAATTTCTGTTCTAGTGTTGTAATATTTCATTCTTCTAGTCATAATGTTTAGAATTAGTCCTACCAGCTGTTTATTAGCCATTTGGTTTTAAAGTTTTAACCCTTGTTGCACAGGTTGCCCATCACTGACTCATTCAATAGAAAACATAGCAAATAGAAATACAATGGGGGGCTTATGTGAGGTACTTTATCATTAAGAAATGTAGTACTCATAATCTGTTTTTACCCTTGGTTTGCTCGCAGTAACTTGGGTCTTACATCCAATTTTCAGCATTTTTTTTTTTTTTTTTTTTTTTTTTCCAACATCGAAATTCGGTTTTCTCCACTTTTCTCCCTTCCTATGGGAGATAGAGCATAGAATTTTTCCAATTTAGCTCCCCAGCGCCTAGGGAACTTTTTACGCTGCATCTTTTGGCATCATCGGTTTTTCTCTATCTCATATAGGGGACCGGCTTTGGGGGCAGGGAGGGGCACTTTATTATTTTCATTAAACTTTTCACTGTTCTTAAGTAAATAACAGAGTTTCTTTCTGCACATTCCTTCTAGTGACTCCCCCTTACACTGTCCCCGCCGGCAGCAGTTCCCTCCCCCCATTTTTATTTCCCTCTAACATTAACAGCTTTTTTACTTTAATTTCTGTCCTAGTGTTGTAATATATCATTCCTCTAGTCATAATGTTTAGAATTAGTCCTACCAGTTGTTTTTTAGCCATTCGGTTTTATTAAAGTTTTAACCCTTGTGGCACCGGTAGCCCATCACTGAACTCATTCAATAGTAAACATATTGCAAAATAGTAATACCATATTTCGTAGGTTCGGTTGTATGCACTACACTGATATTTTCACTTCCGGCTTAGGTGGGCGTGGTTTTTTTTTTTTTTTTTTTTTTTTTTTTTTTTTGGGGGGTGTTATATAGCTCTATGTAGTTCAAGCGCAGCGAGGAGTATCTATAGCATAGGCCCACATAGGTAAGTTGTGACCCTGTGTGATTCTTTGGTCTGGAGCAATCATTTTTACTTTTAGTTTAGGGCATTTTGATAACTCTTCATAACAAATAATGTAAATAATTATATATAAAAAAAAAAAAAAAAAAAAAAAAAAAAAAAAAAAAAAAAAAAAGTTCAACATTATAACAACAATAATACATCTCAATTTCTCAATTATTGTTATAAGGGTAATTCTTATTATACAGTTTTGCATATCATAGCAATTTGTTATTCATGTATAGTAGAAGAAAAAAAAAAAAAAAAAAAAAAAAAAAAAAAAAATTTGTACAAACACCTATAGCATTGTCCTTCCTTATTATTGAATTATATATTGAATTATATTGAATTATATATTGAATTATATTGAATTATATTATTATTGAATATTATTTCTGGCATGAAAATTCCTGGTATGAGCACGGGGAGTTCTTTCCGGTTTGGACGTGGGGGTACCATTTTTCTTTGGCTTATTCTTTTGGCTTTTATTTTGATCTTTCTTCTACAAAATTTTCTTCAAAATTCAAAATTCTTCCTCATATGTGGGGTGCCCGTATTCTTGGTTCTAGATTGATTAGAGGCATAAGTAGTTAAAAGGGAAATAAAAATAGTTATAAGATAGTCATAGTTTTATAATCATAGAAAGAGGTATATTAATCAGTTTGCAAATAAAAGTTAGAATGGTGGATTCAGATAGACAACAATCCCATGCTGAGATAAAAATGAACTCATATGTCGACACCTCTCATACTTATGCATATGTTGACGTCGTCCCAATCAGTTCAATCTCTAGAACTGTAGACAAAAATCAGACTGAAAAGTTGACTTTCAATGATGCATTCACGAAGAATTTAAATCTTAGCGATATAGCACAACAATACTATATTCATATAAAGAAAAGCAAAAAAGGTGCTATCCAACCAATGGCATTTTTGGAATGGTTTATAGTAAAACTAGAAAAATATACAAGCTATATAAGCTACTACACCAACTCAAAAGGAATCAAAAACAAACTCTCATGCCTAGAAATAGACCTAAAATCAATTTCAAAACATTATGCCACAGAGGACGACCATCTGTCAAAAGGTATAGTCAACATGATAATCGATGAAATTACCGACAAAGGAGAATTTCAAGAATATGACAGCCAAGAGGCAAGTTGTTCACAAGATGTTATCGATCTAATTACGCAGTTGACAAGGGGTGTAAGAAAACGCACTAAAGGAACATCTGCAATAGTCCACCTATACTTAGACGAATTAAAAAGACGACTTAAACTAATACAGACAGATTTCACCAATATCTATATACTAAAGGCACCATCCTCAGAGATATCCCCAAAAATGGCATTAAATATAGCTGAATTACAAAATGCTTCTTACAGTCTAACACATATTGAAGATGAAAAACTGATACACAGTGGAAAATCCATACAAGATAAAGACAAAGGAAATGAAGGTGGTGATAAAAGTGTTTTAAGTAAGGAAGACTGTGGAAAAGAAATGATTCAGGAAGAGTTGGAAACAGCCCATCTGAATTTACAGGTACTTTCTGGAGAGAGTTCCACTCTTAGTATACCAATGACATTGCAAGAACTAACGAGCTTAACACAAGAGAAATCTCCACTACATCAATTGGAAGATATCCTAAATCAAATTGAAAGTAATTCAAAAATTTATGATGAAGACATCCGAACACAAATAGCGAACTCAATACAGCAGATAAAAGAATATCTATACTTTGAACAAGAAGAAAATAACGTCCTGAAAACTACGACAAACGAACAAGAGCATCAAATAAAGGAAATGAAAACTCAAATCACTCAACAATCAAAAATAATTGACAAAATGGAAAAAGAACTTCAGAGCAAAGAGATTGAAATAACCGAAAAAATTAAACAAACATCACTTATAGAAGAAATGTTTCATACCATAAAAAATCAACAAAACTTAGTTAATAATCAAGACCATCTGGAAGATGGAATCGATTCCGAAATATCGAAAAGAGCACAACTCAAGAGTTATGCTGCTGCAATTACATCCGATCAACCTATAAAAACACCTTGCTTTAAGTACTCTAAATCAGCAATAATAATAAGAAGAAGTCAATCAACGAATATTCCCATTAATGTAATACGAAACATGTTAAATGACAAAATAAAAGGGAATAAAAAATTTAAATACATCTCATGTTCGTTAGGAAGAGATAAAAACTCGCTCATAGTCCAAACAGAATCGGACGAAAAAACAGCGGTTTTAATTGATTTTATAAATCAAATAGAAGGTTTCAGAGACTTGGCCGAAGCAGATCTTAGAGATGCTAAAAGAAAAAAAGTCATTATACTGGGAATTCCAGTAGATGTGACTGAGACTGAAGTAATTGATAAGATACATCAAGAACTGGGACAGAATTTTCCTCTAGGAATAGCAAAAGTTCTCAAAAAACAAAAAATGAAAACATACCAAATAGTACTTGATGCAGAAGAACATTACGCGAAAGCATTATTTTCAACAAGAAAATTACCTATTCATTTTAATTTATGCCGTATAGAATATTACAATCCAGTGGTTAGGTGTAATAAATGTCAACGGTATGGCCATACAGTTGATAATTGTAGAAGTTATTACTTAACATGCGCATATTGCACAGGTAACCACAAAACAGACACATGCAAAATAAAAGAAAATTATGAACGTCATCGTTGCATCAACTGTGAAAGAGAATATAAAACCGCAGTAAAACCTGAAAAGATTGAAAGGCATAGTGCAAATTCTAGATTTTGCCCAATTTTTCAAAGATTGTTGCAACGAAAACAAAATATTACTATCTCCTATGATCCTTCAAAAGTATGTTCTCAGAACTAAAATCACTCAATATCTCTGATGACTCTATAGAAGATTCAACTGTAGAACCTCCAACCAATGCTACATATATAATAAATCAGACTATCCCATTGGACAATAGATATTATTTCGGAGAATCCAAGACCCCACCAAATCATTTAAAAATAGTTCAAATAAACCTTAATAATTGTAAGGCTGCAAATCTCCAATTGCTGAAGTACATACATGAAAATAAAGTAGATTTAGCTTTAGTTCAGGATTATCACAAAAGTAATAACACCTTCACGGGAATCCCAATTTCATGTTCTTTCTACCATTCAATAAATCAGACGTCGGGAATACTCGTATCCAATCCCTTATTAATTCATATTCAGACTCTACAAACAAATAACAGTGTATTTATAAACCTATCACTGTCATCAAAATTCATTAAAGTCGGATCACAATATTCAAAACCGAGTGGAAATCTTGATGAAGACTTCCGAGAATGGACCAGAGTCATAGAAGATACATCGAACCTTATCCTTGGGGGTGATTTCAATGCACACCTCCAGGCGTGGGGTTATAAAAGAAATAATGCTAGAGGATATATCCTACTTGACTATCTAGCAATGAGCAGATTAACTATTATTAATGATCCTGATTCAGAATGTTCTTTTGCGCGAGACAAGTTTAAAGGCAAACCAGATTTGACCCTCTGCGGTGAACATTCAAAAAATATTATAGATTCATGGAAAATAGACTCGACATTTAAATCACTAAGTGACCATCAATATATTACTTTTACTCTGAATGTCACACCCACAATAAGAAATTTATACCGTTTCAAAACCAAATATGAAACGTTTAAAAAATTCAATAAACTGTTTCAAAAACATGAAGAAACATTACTTTCAACACTTAAAGCAGTCAATTCTGTTCCAGAGTTAGAGAAGTGGACAGAGGAATTTAATGTTATCCTTTTAAACATCATGCAAAAATCACTTAAAAAGAAAAAGTTGTCTCATGAAATTAATGTATCCTGGTATACTGACAAACTTAAAGTACAGCGAAGCCACCTAAATGCTATATATAAACTACATAAAAGAAATCCAGATTCTGTAGAACTCAAGATTAAATATAAAAAAGCCAAAGCAAAATACAAATTAGATATTAAAAAAGCTAAAATTGATTCTTGGATAACATTTTGTTCGGAAACAAACAGTAAGTATGGTACTGCTTTTAAAATTCTGAAGCAGAAATATTTAAAAAATACAGATCTCATCCACTCTGTCATGGAATCTTCAACTCAAAATGATACATACAAAGAGATTCAAGAAACGTTACTTCATTACCATTACAATACAAGCCCAGAATTCGAATCATCATTTCAAAACACAAACACACTATCAATAAAAGAATATAACAATTTTAAATTTACCCATAGAGAAATTCAATATGCAATTAACCAACAAAATAAAAAGAAAGCCCCAGGATATGATCGGGTAGATGGCAGAATTTTAGAAAATTTGATAAAAAATAATATGAAGCTTATAAAGTTATTATATAACAAATGTCTCTACCTTGGACACTTTCCAGAAACGTGGAAGAAAGGAATAGTCATCTATTTTAGAAAGAAAAACAAAGATCCATCAAAACCTGATTCATACCGTCCAATTACACTACTACCCATGATTGGTAAAATCCTAGAAAGATTAATAAAAAATAGAACTTTAACTTATCTTGAAGCAATAAACTATCTAAAAGATGAACAGTTCGGCTTCCGTGAAAACAGAAGCACTATATCAGCTCTGGAGAGACTTAAAGAGAAAATTGCACAATTATTACAAAAACATACTTATGTGGGCATCATATCATTTGATATTACAGGTGCTTTCGATTCAATAAACTGGCACCAATTATCAGAAATAATTGATGACTCACCGTTACCCAGATACCTCAAAACCTTATTAAAAAGTTATATAAGCAAAAGAAGTATAGGCTTAAATCAATATGAATATATAGAGTGGTTCAGGGTATTTAAAGGATGTCCTCAGGGATCCTGTCTTGGACCACTCTTATGGCTTCTTATAGCTAACTACATAATAAAAAATTATAAAAATCTATATGAAGATATTATTGTTTACGCAGATGATTTTTTGATTCCAATAGAGGGAAATACCGTAATAGACCTGGAAGTTACAACCAACAACAAAATAGTCCATTTTAAGAATATATGTGATGAACTCGGTTTAAAAATATCAACTCAGAAAACGCAATCAATGCTTTTCGGTAGCAATCTCCTCGAAAGAAGACTTCCGAGATTTAAATTAGAAAATATAAAAATAAAAGTAGTAAAAAATATTAAATATCTTGGCGTACTGTTAGATTCTAAATTCAATTTTACAGATCACATGAAAGACCTTCGAACAAAGATTGCAAACTTTGTAAACGGATTTAGAGGATTTCGATTCTTTAATAAAGGTATCAAACCAGACATCCTGAAAATATGGTATCAAACAGTCATAGAACGCCAAATACTATATGCTTACGAAATTTGGTATCCAAACTTGAATACTGATGGCCGCAAATTACTACGTTCAACTCAGCGTTTGGCATTATTAAACTTAATACGGACCTATAGGACTATCTCTCACGAAGCTCTGTATCTTCTTACAGGAACTCCACCAATCCTAATAAAAATACAGAATGAATTTCAGTACTACCAACTGAAAATAGGAAATAGAAATTTGTTAATCAATAACACACAGCTAAACATTAACAATATAATGCAGAAAGAAAAATCGTATCGATTCCTCAATTACTACAGAGTCCAAAATATCAGAATTATAGAAGATAGAAAATCCATCCATCCAAAAGAATACGATGTGGAAGCCTACACAGATGGTTCTGTCATGCCAGGGGGTGTAGCCAGTGCTTTCACCATATATAAAGATGGAAATAATATACATGATGAAGCAATACGACATCATCCACTGAATAACATATATCAAGCAGAATTAATGGCAATTTATAAAGCAATAAAATGGTTCTCTACCTCCGACTACAATAAACTACTAATTATTACAGATAGTTACTCTTCTATGGAAGTATTAAAAGTTGCTTTTCCTAGAAACTACATTATCAAAAACATTTACAATCAATTACTTCAAATTCCTGATAAATCCATTATAATAACATGGACTAAATCTCATGTGGGTGATACTGGCAACGAAAGAGCTGATCTCCTAGCAAAGCAAGCCATCTTACAAGACCAATATCAATCAAGAAAAGATATGTTGTTCCCCATTTCAATAGCAAAATTGTATTTTAAAAAGAAAACCATCTCTGACTGGCAAGCCATTTGGGACTCATGTAATAAGGGCAGAGATACCTATAAAATTATAAATAAAGTCGATCCAAATTATCTCTGCAAACAGCCAACACTGCCGTATTATCTGAGTAACCATGGCAGTTTCCCACAATACTTACATAAAATAAGAAAAAGAGCCTCACCTAGATGTCCATGCGATAAAGCAGAAGGAGATGCAGTTCACTACATATTCGGATGCTGCCCTCTTATGATCCATCACTTCCCTTTTGATAAGAACGAAACTCTCAGATATAACCTTCGTAATATCATTTTCAATCCTTCAAACTCTCAAAAGTTAAAAGAGAATTATAATATTCTCAATAAAAATTTCTCTTTCATTACGAAAGAATTTTAAAAAAAAAATTGACTGAACTGACCATTGACTTTCTGAACTAAAATACCATAAATTTAGGACATTATGAACTTATAGTACTTCGAAAATATTTTATATTTAACTTTCAATTTGCAAAAAATTGTTATTTTTTACCTTTTATATTTTATTATTGTTATGTAATTATATTCATTGTTTCAAATCTAATAAACAGGCGCCTCCTGCGGTGGGGGTTGGAACGGATGGGTGCTATCGGTGCCGGGTAGCGTTTATTTTTCCCCTCGTGGACTTATTGTTCCTATACCTCACGGGTGGCTGTCCACGAGTGGGTGATTTCGGTCCCCGCTGCCTGCGGCACCGTATAGCAGTCGTTCCGACCCTGGTCCCCGCTGCCTTCGGCACAGGATAATCCCTTAAATTGCACATAGAATAGTATAAACCTCTAACTGAACGAACCTCCGGCTCGGGTCCCCGCTGCCTGCGGCACCATATAGCAGTCGTGCTGCGCACGCGCTGCAGTATACGTTAGTTCCACCTTCCGCCACCAGGTGGCGCAAATAGAAAAAATAAACCTCGAATAAGATAAACCTCGAACTGAACGAAACTCTAGAACCCCACAGTTAAGATAAAAAAACTTGAAGGGGGGGGGGGAGGACACTGCTTTTCCTTAAACAACTGAATTAGACTGCCGGAAAAAAAAATCTGATGTCAAACAACTTATTTAGACTACCGGACTTCTTGTTCAAAGACAGGGACCCGTAGGAAAACTTAAAACTGAAAAAAAAAAAAAATCGATAACGGGCGAAGCCCGCTTTTTCCTATCATAATATCTGGTTGCCACTCTAAAACAAAAACTTAAGATACTCGTTATGGCAGTTTTTAGACGCGGCCTACCCCTAATTTACATCGGTGCCTCGAATTGTAGAAAATCTCGAATCTTGTAAAACCTCAAACATGACGAACCGCCGACCCGGGTCCCCGCTGCCTTCGGCACCGTATACCGGTCGTGCTACGCACGCACCGGGTAATCCCTTAATTAGCACATTGAATTGTACAAACCTCTAACCAAACGAACCTCCGACCGTATACCGGTCGTGCTGCGCACGCACCGGATAATCCCTTAAATTGCACATAGAATAGTATAAACCTCTAACTGAACGAACCTCCGGCTCGGGTCCCCGCTGCCTGCGGCACCGTATAGCAGTCGTTCCGACCCTGGTCCCCGCTGCCTTCGGCACCGTATGACGGTCGTGCTACGCATGCACCGGATAATCCCTTAAATTGCACATGGAATAGTATAAACCTCTAACTGAACGAAAACCTGCGGCTCGGGTCCCCGCTGCCTGCGGCACCGTATAGCAGTCGTGCTGCGCACGCGCTGCAGTATACGTTAGTTCCACCTTCCGCCACCAGGTGGCGCAATCTGTTTATATGATCATAACTGAAATCGTTAAGACTTTCGATGTCGAGTCGAATGAGCCATACCCCGTCGTTTTCATGCCCGTAGAACCGAAGATAGGAAAGCGCCCCCTAGTGGTGAAAAAACGAAATAAAATCGGTAAGCTGTATCGATGTCGAGTCGAATTTATTTAGACTACCTGAGTTCTAGTTCAAAGACAGGGACCTGTAGAAAAACTTAAAACTTAAAAAAAAAAAAAATCGATAACGGGCGAAGCCCGCTTTTCCCTATCATAATATCTGGATAGGGGGTCCTTATTACTTTAATTATGATGTTTGGAATCACTCTAAAACAAAAACTTAAGATACTCGTTATGGCAGTTTTTAGACGCGGCCTACTTCTTAAAATCGTAATATCTAGCCGGCACTGTAATAGAAATCTTTCTTTTGCTTTAATTATACAAATAACGATGATTAATTATACAATAAAATAATATATCGGCTCCTAATGAAGATATGAGAATAATTTTTAGATATTCTGAAAGCAGAATCCATTTTGAGTCGCCCTGTCAAAGTTTGAAATTAATGCGCCCCTTAGATTCGGAAATGAGTCCCCCCTCTGAAAAAACGCAGTTGAACGTCACGTGACCACGTCCTCCTTGCCTCTTGAAAATCGATCCAGACAATCGTCTACCTTCTGGCATTCGCAGCGCCGAAAGAAATGAAAAATAATTTTTTATAGATCGATTTTTAAAGAATTTTTTCGGTTCTAATGGTCGTACGGGAATGATTTTTCGATTTTCTGAAAGCAAATGCTCTCGTGAATCTGTCTGTACGATTTTCGAATTTCTGGTCCCCCGACTTCATTGTTTTTCGAAAGCGCACTGGAGCGATGAATACAGGCCGGTCACGTGAAAATCCTCCGGAACACCTGCGGTGGCGGAGAATGAAATCGTTTTGCAGCCGTGTCTCCGGCTGTCTGCTGTCTGACATTCCCAGCGGTGAAAAAGAATTCGAAAATTACATTTTATCGATCGATTTTTAAAGGATTTTTTCGGTTCTAATCGTCGTACGGAAAAGATTTTTCGAATTTATCAAACCTGACGACGTCCCGGTTCCGTACGTACGACTTTCGAATTTCTGGCCCTCCGACTTACGGAGATACGGGTCGGACCTGCACTGCGGTTTGGGGCTTAAATCGCTCCCTGGGAACCCCGCCGTCTTTTCCTTCCCGGACCCGACGGAGACTGGCAACCCTGTTCGGAGGCGAAAATGTTTGCTGTTTTGACTTCTCTTCCAACTTCGGTTTCGGTCGGTAATTAAAACACTTTCGCTCATTAATAACGCCCCGGGTCCGGGTCGGAGGCCCGACCCGATCGAAACTTGAGCGTCGCGCCTTTTTTGCGAATTTTTCGGTACGCGTCCGCCGTCGGTGCGTCGATTAGTCCGGGAGCCTTTGCGGGTACAAAGGCCGAGTGCACAGACAGACACACACACAGACGTTTACGGCGCTTAATATTAGGGACTAGCTGGCTTCGCCCGCCAGCGGGCCCCTAATTTACATCGGTGCCTCGAAACTTTTGTATTCTCCGGCTCGCATCCCCCTCGAACCGAACGAACCTCCGACCCGGGTCCCCGCTGCCTTCGGCACAGTACACCGGTCGTGCTACGCACGCACCGGATAATCCCATAATTTGCATAATCACTTAATTTGCACATCGAATAGTATAAACCTCTAACTGAACTAATCTCCGACCCTGGTCCCCGCTGCCTTCGGCACCGTATACCGGTCGTGCTACGCACGCACCGGATAATCCCTTAAATTGCACATAGAATACTATAAACCTGTCAGTGAACGAACCTCCGGCTCTGGACCCCGCTGCCTGCGGCACCGTATAGCAGTCGTTCCGACCCTGGTCCCCGCTGCCTTCGGCACCGTATACCGGTCGTGCTACGCACGCACCGGATAATCCCTTAAATTGCACATAGAATAGTATAAACCTGTCACTGGCTTCGCCCGCCAGCGGGCCCCTAATTTACATCGGTGCCTCGAATTGTAGAAAATCTCGAATCTTGTAAAACCTCAAACATGACGAACCGCCGACCCGGGTCCCCGCTGCCTTCGGCACCGTATACCGGTCGTGCTACGCACGCACCGGGTAATCCCTTAATTAGCACATTGAATTGTACAAACCTCTAACCGAACGAACCTCCGACCGTATACCGGTCGTGCTGCGCACGCACCGGATAATCCCTTAAATTGCACATAGAATAGTATAAACCTCTAACTGAACGAACCTCCGGCTCGGGTCCCCGCTGCCTGCGGCACCGTATAGCAGTCGTTCCGACCCTGGTTCCCGCTGCCTTCGGCACCGTATGACGGTCGTGCTACGCATGCACCGGATAATCCCTTAAATTGCACATGGAATAGTATAAACCTCTAACTGAACGAAAACCTGCGGCTCGGGTCCCCGCTGCCTGCGGCACCGTATAGCAGTCGTGCTGCGCACGCGCTGCAGTATACGTTAGTTCCACCTCCGCCACCAGGTGGCGCAATCTGTTTATATGATCATAACTGAAATCGTTAAGACTTTCGATGTCGAGTCGAATGAGCCATACCCCGTCGTTTTCATGCCCGTAGAACCGAAGATAGGAAAGCGCCCCCTAGTGGTGAAAAAACGAAATAAAATCGGTAAGCTGTATCGATGTCGAGTCGAATTTATTTAGACTACCTGAGTTCTAGTTCAAAGACAGGGACCTGTAGAAAAACTTAAAACTTAAAAAAAAAAAAAATCGATAACGGGCGAAGCCCGCTTTTCCCTATCATAATATCTGGATAGGGGGTCCTTATTACTTTAATTATGATGTTTGGAATCAGTTTGGTGGACATCCGTAACACAGTTTCTTAGTTATAGAAACGGACCACAGTTAAAAGAAAAAAGCGGGGGGGGGGGGGGGGTTTGGCGATGACACTGCTTTTCCTCAAACAACTTATGTAGACTACCTGTGTTCTAGTTCAAAGACAGTGAGCTGTAGAAAAACTTAAAACTAAAAAAAAAAAAAAAAAAAAAAAAATCGATAACGGGCGAAGCCCGCTTTTTCCTATCATAATATCTGGTTTCCACTCTAAAACAAAAACTTAAGATACTCGTTATGGCAGTTTTTAGACGCGGCCTACTTCTTAAAATCGTAATATCTAGCCGGCACTGTAATAGAAATCTTTCTTTTGCTTTAATTATACAAATAACGATGATTAATTATACAATAAAATAATATATCGGCTCCTAATGAAGATATGAGAATAATTTTTAGATATTCTGAAAGCAGAATCCATTTTGAGTCGCCCTGTCAAAGTTTGAAATTAATGCGCCCCTTAGATTCGGAAATGAGTCCCCCCTCTGAAAAAACGCAGTTGAACGTCACGTGACCACGTCCTCCTTGCCTCTTGAAAATCGATCCAGACAATCGTCTGCCTTCTGGCATTCGCAGCGCCGAAAGAAATGAAAAATAATTTTTTATAGATCGATTTTTAAAGAATTTTTTCGGTTCTAATGGTCGTACGGGAATGATTTTTCGATTTTCTGAAAGCAAATGCTCTCGTGAATCTGTCTGTACGATTTTCGAATTTCTGGTCCCCCGACTTCATTGTTTTTCGAAAGCGCACTGGAGCGATGAATACAGGCCGGTCACGTGAAAATCCTCCGGAACACCTGCGGTGGCGGAGAATGAAATCGTTTTGCAGCCGTGTCTCCGGCTGTCTGCTGTCTGACATTCCCAGCGGTGAAAAAGAATTCGAAAATTACATTTTATCGATCGATTTTTAAAGGATTTTTTCGGTTCTAATCGTCGTACGGAAAAGATTTTTCGAATTTATCAAACCTGACGACGTCCCGGTTCCGTACGTACGACTTTCGAATTTCTGGCCCTCCGACTTACGGAGATACGGGTCGGACCTGCACTGCGGTTTGGGGCTTAAATCGCTCCCTGGGAACCCCGCCGTCTTTTCCTTCCCGGACCCGACGGAGACTGGCAACCCTGTTCGGAGGCGAAAATGTTTGCTGTTTTGACTTCTCTTCCGACTTCGGTTTCGGTCGGTAATTAAAACACTTTCGCTCATTAATAACGCCCCGGGTCCGGGTCGGAGGCCCGACCCGATCGAAACTTGAGCGTCGCGCCTTTTTTGCGAATTTTTCGGTACGCGTCCGCAGTCGGTGCGTCGATTAGTCCGGGAGCCTTTGCGGGTACAAAGGCGGAGTGCACAGACAGACACACACACAGACGTTTACGGTCCTTAATATTAGTGACTAGCTGGCTTCGCCCGCCAGCGGGCCCCTAATTTACATCGGTGCCTCGAATTGTAGAAAATCTCGAATCTTGTAAAACCTCAAACCAGACGAACCGCCGACCCGGGTACCCGCTGCCTTCGGCACCGTATACCGGTCGTGCTACGCACGCACCGGGTAATCCCTTAATTAGCACATTGAATTGTACAAACCTCTAACCGAACGAACCTCCGACCCTGGTCCCCGCTGCCTTCGGCACCGTATACCGGTCGTGCTGCGCACGCACCGGATAATCCCTTAAATTGCACATAGAATAGTATAAACCTCTAACTGAACGAACCTCCGGCTCGGGTCCCCGCTGCCTGCGGCACCGTATAGCAGTCGTTCCGACCCTGGTCCCCGCTGCCTTCGGCACCGTATGACGGTCGTGCTACGCATGCACCGGATAATCCCTTAAATTGCACATGGAATAGTATAAACCTCCAACTGAACGAAAACCTGCGGCTCGGGTCCCCGCTGCCTGCGGCACCGTATAGCAGTCGTGCTGCGCACGCGCTGCAGTATACGTTAGTTCCACCTTCCGCCACCAGGTGGCGCAATCTGTTTATATGATCATAACTGAAATCGTTAAGACTTTCGATGTCGAGTCGAATGAGCCATACCCCGTCGTTTTCATGCCCGTAGAACCGAAGATAGGAAAGCGCCCCCTAGTGGTGAAAAAACGAAATAAAATCGGTAAGCTGTATCGATGTCGAGTCGAATTTATTTAGACTACCTGAGTTCTAGTTCAAAGACAGGGACCTGTAGAAAAACTTAAAACTTAAAAAAAAAAAAATCGATAACGGGCGAAGCCCGCTTTTCCCTATCATAATATCTGGATAGGGGGTCCTTATTACTTTAATTATGATGTTTGGAATCAGTTTGGTGGACATCCGTAACACAGTTTCTTAGTTATAGAAACGGACCACAGTTAAAAGAAAAAAGCGGGGGGGGGGGGGGGGGGGGTTTGGCGATGACACTGCTTTTCCTCAAACAACTTATGTAGACTACCTGTGTTCTAGTTCAAAGACAGTGAGCTGTAGAAAAACTTAAAACTAAAAAAAAAAAAAAAAAAAAAAAAAAATCGATAACGGGCGAAGCCCGCTTTTTCCTATCATAATATCTGGTTTCCACTCTAAAACAAAAACTTAAGATACTCGTTATGGCAGTTTTTAGACGCGGCCTACATCTTAAAATCGTAATATCTAGCCGGCACTGTAATAGAAATCTTTCTTTTGCTTTAATTATACAAATAACGATGATTAATTATACAATAAAATAATATATCGGCTCCTAATGAAGATATGAGAATAATTTTTAGATATTCTGAAAGCAGAATCCATTTTGAGTCGCCCTGTCAAAGTTTGAAATTAATGCGCCCCTTAGATTCGGAAATGCCCCCCCCCCCCCCCTCTGAAAAAACGCAGTTGACTATTTTATCTCTTTCAGAAATGACTTATCCGCAGACGATTTGTCTCCGTTGAATGTTGAAATAAAAAAAAGCTGTCTCTTCCGAATAGAAATAAATTCATTTGCCGTGTCATTAATGAGTTTTAATTGATATCTTCAAAAATTACTGGTCGATTTTTACGAATTTTTTTTTGTTGAATTCGCGATTTTTTTATACACGTGTTAGCAAATTTTCGCGAATGTAGAGTCATTATTTCCACTTGTTTCAAAAAGGACTGGGGCGATTCGATCTCGGATCTGTCGACCTGCATTCTTTACGGCAACCTCTTTTTACGTCTGGGGTCGATGTTGGATGTCTGGTCAGTTTTTGGCCGAAATAAAGAAAAGTTACGGTCCGAATTTCAAAAAATTTGACGTTTTGGAACGACAAAAATCGGCCGCGTGCGTACCCCGATTTTCGGATCGATACCTCCGGTACATTTTTTTTAATTCGATGATGCGTTAAAAAGCGACGATTTGGATGTCTGCGATTATCAAAACGGAAATTTTTTTCGATTCTTTTTCCAGTTCGGTTTCGGTCGGTAATTAAAACACTTTCGCTCATTAATAACTCCCCGGGTCCGGGTCGGAATCCCGACCCGATCGAAACTTGAGCGTCGCGCCTTTTTTGCGAATTTTTCGGTCCGCGTCCGCCGTCCGTGCGTCGCCTGGTCCCGGAGCCTTTGCGGGTACAAAGGTGGAGTGCACAGACAGACAGAAACACACACAGACGTTTACCGCCCTTAATATTAGGGATTAACGTATGATATAGGATTTAATAGGATAAATAAAACTTTTATTAATATCTTTTTAAGTTTTGATTCGATTTTCATAAAGTTGAAATGACTCGACAAAATTCGGCAACGATTATATAAGTTAAATTTCCAACGATTCGGTTGGGTAGTTTTTGGGCTGTTATATGCGGACGGAAGGATGGACGGGACGACGACTACAAGTGCTAACGTATTTATATAATTACGAACGCACCTATAAAAACCATGTATTTAAATATTAATTAGTATGTAATATGTGTTTATGTTCATACAAAAAAGATAAAATTTATATTAGCGTTATAATTGTAGTCTATTTTTCTATAATTATATTAAAATATGGATTAATTTCTTTCACTGTGGGTTTGGGTTTGAATATTTCGGATTCGGCTTTTGTTAGGTTCGGGTTGAATTTTAGCAGAAGTTTCGGATGATAAGATTAAAATGCGCGATTCTAATCTGAATCGGATCATAATCAGGGCCAGATTCCAGCGAAATTTTTTAGGAGGAGGTGATACAGTATTTATTACATATAATCTACCTAATATTGTAATGTAAAACTTGTAAAAACGAAACCGGTCTATAACAAAATCCTGTCATAAACGGAAAACTTTCATAGTCTCCTGTCCATAGCGTTTTTGTTCTCACAGGTTTAGTGTATGTAAAACGATATAATGAGTTATTGTTTACGATTATATATATAATAATATTTATTAGTCAATTCATACAGCAAAAGCTGTTAAAAAAGTTCCTGTCTATAACGGAATCCTGTCCTGAAAGAAAGAATTCCACTGTATCAACGGAAGGAATATCGGCCATACAAATCTACTTGATAAAACGAAAACCTGTCTAAAACAATTTTTTTCCAGTCCCAAATAACGCCGTTTTCACATACTGTACTTTGTAGTTGATTATTAAGAGCTAAATTAATAGAAAACTAATACAGCAAAACCTACTAAGACGGAATCGCTAGATACCAAAAAAAAAAAATCCGTTTTAGATAGGCCTTCGTCTTAGCAAGCAGAATTTTATGGTATTCCTTCATGAACTTTTTCCGTTTAAGGCAGGATTCCATTATATTGTTTCTGTTTTCAAAGGTTTTACTGTACTATCTGTATTTATAATAATTTACAAATTCAGTAATACATATATCATATCTGAACAAGTGGGTAAGCGTGATCTATTATCGCTCAAAGGGTTTCGTTTAATATTCCTTTCAAAACACTTTATCCTTTCTTTAATAAATCCAAATAAATTTCATTTAACAACGACAACAAAAAAAGTCATGTTTTTTATAAAGTAAAAATTTACCGGTCTATTTTTTCGTTTTTTTGAATATCTAAATGCCCGCTGTTACATTTGTCTTAATAATCTGTCATGCGGACTAAATGCGATATTTAAAAAAATAATTTCAAAATTAAACATGTTGTACGCCTTCAAAATATTAAAATATGCGAATATTTCCATAATCGGATTTTTATCGCGATTCAATATGTTTCTCTAACTCACATATTTACTATTCTTTATTACTCATATTCATACTCACATTGTATTATTCTCAAATATTTGAATAATTCGTTAAACTTCCAATATGACGTCAGATTCTCTTTTTAATTCTCTATGACGTGATATTAACCTGCTTTGTGTACATAAACATACTCATACTCCTTGTATTATTGATAAATCTTAGACATTTTCGGCTTTACTACTATGACGTCAATCAATTTTATTTCATATGTATCTTTTTTCCAATTGGTGAAACGTTTTATTTCATTTTCACTTTTCACGTGAAAATCGTCAGATTGAAAATTAATTATTGTAGAAAGAATTTCATGTGCATTTTTAATTTTTGGCATCTGCTATAACAAAAAATGTTTAAATTTAATAAGAAAAGGCCGTTAGAATTTAGGTTTTTTATCTATATTTATTAAAATAATACGAATTTTTCAAATTTTAATATTTTCAGCTCTTTACAGCTGATATTCTGATTTATACGCAAAGTTTCAACTCTGTAAGTTACATAGTTTTCTAGAATGGCTCTGTGACAGACAACGGAGCGGGAGCAATAGGGTTTCGTGAGATGAACGAAACCCTAAAAATAGTAATTATACTGACTGCAGTGAAGGTGGGGGGGGGGGGAATTTAAAAGTTAAAAGACAGATTAAAAAATGATAAGATAAGTACAAAACCCTATAAGGAAAGGGCAACTGACGGACGTCACTGTTGATAAAATGATTGCTGACGAACTAGCCGTTGTTATTACCCCTACTATACACAAGAATTCAGTCGAGCTGAATTGGTCTACGAAAAATTAATCTACGATACTGGTTTATCAATAATCGTCTGCGTTACGATTGGTTTATGCCACCATGACGATTCCTTCAATTATCGGTAAAGCGAAACTGTAGTAGGTAGATTAATTGACGAAACTGTTTGTTTGTAAGCATGCTTTTTCCTTATTGGTGTCTTTCCTTTAACATTTCGTAAAAACGTTATTGGGGAAAAAAAGAAGAAAAAAAAGAAAAATATCTATTACTTTTTCATTATGAAAACGATATAAAAATGTTAAGTAAGAATAAACACGTTTACTTAGCTCTTATCTGCCGTCGTGAAATTATGCGCAAATGGCATCATGGTGCCAGTTCATATCCAGATAGATAGTACAGTGCTGTCCAAAAATTAAGGGGCAGTGACCGGACTCTTTCGCTTTTTACACGGTTTGTCGAATATGTACTGAAATTTTTGGCAAATTGTTCTAGAAATTCGAGGATGTAAAGCACATGTTTGACTTCAAGAACAGTAGAAACAGTATACTGCAATTAGAAAATCAATATATTAAATATTTGATGAGATATGGGCATTTGTATGAAATAATTTATAACTGTTCATGCGCGAACAATACCGAAGATTTTTTTTTGATGCTTTGGTAGTCAATTCTATAGAGTAACTCATATAAAAAGGCCAGTCAAATATTGTGAAAACTCAAAAAGATACCAGCAATACAGTGAGCTAATTGACAAATTTGGGGGGAAATCCATACAATCCAATGGGATTTTCTCAAGTTTCCCACTGGAATTTTCAGTAAGTGTCAACAAAAGATAAAATTTTGCCAACTTAAAATGTACTTATTTTATTACGGAAATTAATCACATCACAATAATAGACGATATAATTCATTTCACTAAAATAATAACGATGATTTTTTTACATTATCTTGTATTGGATATTTGCGCACAGTATAATTTTAATGTATAATTAATTGTTTGTAAAAGTGTATTGAGACCTAATTTCATAAAATAAAATTAAAATCTATAATATGAAAATCTGCACATAAAATAAATTTTATATTCATGCATTTTTGCATAAGAGTGCAACAGCTCTTGCACCACGATCTGAATATTTATAAAACTAGTTATAATACGAACGCACCTCATTTGTCACGTTTGGCGTACAATTTCCAACTTGTTTTTTGATTTTAAGGTACATACATCGGATTTAATACAATTTAAATTGTTCTTATTCTTTGTAAGTTTGCTATTTTGGCAAAGAAAGGTAATTTGCAGGAAATTTTTAAATTGGGCTTATCAAATGCAATTGCATGAATATGAGACAATTATATCAAAAATGTTAAAAAATTGTTGATATCATAGCTTAAAAATCGCCTACATTCTGTAATATAATCTAAACTATTCAATGAATGCCATCGAAAACTTTTTTGTGCTCCTGTAAACAAAATATAAAGGCAAGATACTTAATTAAACGAATCCATCGAAGGTACTTGCAATCTACTGTCCTAATTAGGTTTGAATTGGTTCAGTACTTCGGACATTATCGTGATGACAAATTTCCTGTAATTTGCTTTTGTGTGTCCCTGTAAAAAAACTGTAAGAGGTACATACTTGGTTAACGAACTTATCCAAGATACTCGCACGATTAATACACTATCGCAAATATGTTCGAATTGATTCAGTATTTCAAACGTTATGGTGATGACAAATTTTGCATGATTTTTTGCTTTTGTGTGTCTTTGTAAACAAACTATAAGAGCTACATACTTGTGTTTAACGAACTCATCCAAGATTGTGGCAAGATCAATATATTGTCTGAATTATGTTCGAATTGGTTGAGTATTTCGGATGTTATTGTGATGACAAGATTTGAATTTTATCATCACTTAGGAAGAATTTCTTCGGACAAATTACTAATTTTCAAAAGGATTTTGTAATTATATATGTAAATAAATCTCCAAATAATTATGTCATCATATGCAAATCCTACTACCATCAACTTCTTGCATCCACTATTTCATCTAATAGTTCTTTCCCCCAAACTAATGATACCACACTCATAAACAATCGCAAAATTCATAGTTTTTATAAACTACATAATATTCCCTCTAATAACTTTAATCATCCGTATTTAGTTCTTATGCTCAAAATTTCATAAGACACCCATTAAATTTAGAACTGTTATTATTACACTGTTAAAAATGTTTGTTTCTTGACAGGCTGTCTTCCGTGAATTTTGATCAGAAAGTTTCCGTTTTGTTAGAAAAGTGGAATTTCTCCCATATATCTGTTGCTATTTTAAGATTACAGAGTTTCAAATACGGAATTATTAATGTAAAAATCTATCATCCAATGGGATTGCAGTATTTTTGATCGCCACACATGCGTTTCAACTCCTTCGCGTCTGTATCACGCCATTTATGGGACTACAAAGACGGAACTTTCCTCAAAAAACGGAAACATTCCGGCAACTCTGCTGCCAGTCCTTTTTCCGTAAATTGACGGAATTTTTTTTTTACAGTATACTGTTAAAAATAATCTGAAATTCACGGGTATTTTTTTCCTGAATTTCACAGAAAAAGTCCCTTTTCACGACAAAAGGGCATTTTCAGTTAAAAGCAGAAAATTTTCTCATATTTCCTGAAAACAACCGAACGGACGGAGAAGAAAGCAGCCAACGGACATATTCCGTTATCTGCTCTATGTTTATTTTCAATGTTTCAAAAACTGACATGTTGCTGCACAGAAAAACTAAAAATTCAATAAATTAAAATTTCGAGTTTATTTAAAACAACAACAACAAAATAGTGCTTTCGATTTTAAAAAAGCAAAAATTAATTTTTCCCATACTTTTAATATTATTTGCAATTCATTTTTTAAAGTTATAAAAAAGTATTCGCACTTAAAATATATTCTAAACAAACAGATTAATATACAGCGTGTCCACGTATAACCTGACCGACCTTTATTTTCGCAACCGTTGGTCCTAGATGCATACTTCCAATTACAAAAATGGTTTAAATAAGGTAAATAATTACTTTTAAGGTGATTTGGGTTAAGATAAACATTTATTAAAAAATTACGAAAGTTACATTTTTATACGGTCCCCCGGTCCTATAAGTGATATTTAGTAAAAATTTACTGTGACACTAACAAGTACGACAAAAAAAGTCCCATTCCTCTAACATTAAAATTGACCGAATAATAGCTGTTTAAAGTTGGAGTATATTTTTTGCTGCGAAATAGGGGTCATTCACAAATGTTGTAGAAATATAAATAATCGTCAGATATATATAAAAAAAATAGTTGAGAGAAAAATTAACATTGCAATCTAACATAATTGTGAAATCTATAATCATTCTGACATATTAATGCAAAATATACAATTTGTACTCTACATATAAGAGGATAAAAATAACAGAATTTTTGTTAAATAAAAAGATGAAAAACAACAGCTTCAATTCTTTACAAAATGTTACAGATTTTAAAATGCTGTTAGATTACACTGTCTTTCAAATTTTGGGTTGTGCCATGTTTTTTATCTTTTGAAAATTGATTCTTATGGATTATTTAGTGCTGAATCCGAAAATGACCTTCATTTTAAACCATCACGTTAGGAATTTTCTCTAATCGCAAATTTCAAAGTTAAAAAGCTCAAAGTTAAAATTGATCCCCCCTCCTCTCCCAACCTCATCGGACCCCTGAGCTGTTTAGCTGCAAGAAACCCAGTATAAGCCAAACATTTGAATAAACTGTTGAATTAAATAAAATTAAACTGAATAAAAAAAGTCTTACATCTATTTTATAATATCAGATTTTTCGCTGTTTTTTAACCTTGAAATTTACGATTTGCGAAAAATCATGATATGATGGTTAAAAGTGAAGGTAATTTTTTTTTTTTTTATTCAGCGTTAAAAAATACATAAAACGTAATTTTAAAATTTAAAAAACACAACCATCGCAGGTTTGTTATCTAATCTAAAACTCTTTCTTAAAATTGTTGACGATAATCTATCCGAATTTTTTTTGTGTTATCCTCTAATATAAGTATGTATAAGATAGTAAGCGTCGAAAATCATAATAATATTACATTGCCATCGGATTTAAGTCAGTATGTAAAATATAACTTCGATCGGACATTTGAAAGTGAGTTAAACTTCGAGTACAAATTTTAAACTGGAAAGACGATCGTTGCAAGTTAAATAAAACCATATGAAAATAACATATTTTTGTTAAAAGAAATCATAGCCTCAAATCCTTTCAAAATAAAACATATGTTAAAATACAATTATTTTAATTAATCTGAAACTTAACTAATAAACTTAACTCAATCGTAATAGTTGTACGATTTATTTCAAAGCGCAGATACCTTGAAATAAGTTAAAGTACTTTACATACGACCCCTGAAAGCATGGCCGAAATCATCTCTTTTTAGATGCAAAAAAGTGTTAGTCATGCATTTCAAAGTTTCAGAACTCGGTCAATTTTAATGTTAGATGAATGGGACTTTCTTTGTCGTACTTGTTAGTGTCACAGTAAATTTTTACTAAATATCACTTATAGGACCGGGGGACCGTATAAAAATTTAATTTTCGTATTTTTTTAATAAATGTTTTTCTTGACCCAAATCACGTTAAAAGTAATTCTTTACCTTATTTAAACCATTTTTGTAATTGGAAGTATGCATCTAAGGACCAACGATTGCGAAAATAAAGGTCGGTCAGGTTATACGTGGACACGCTGTATTATAAAATAGCTAAATTAAGTGAAAAAAAAAATCGATTTTATTTAAAAAAGCAACAAACAAAAATAATGCTTTCGAATTAAACTCATTCCTTTAAAATTACTCGCAATTTATTTTTTAAAGTTATAAAAAACACTCACACTGAAAACATATTCTAAACGAACACATTTAAAAAAGAGTCCTTCCGGCCTGTACCGGGAGGAAAAAGTAGGTTTCCTACATCTTCGTTTTAAAATTTTAGCTAATGTTACACGAAAACAGCAAGTTAAAATGCAAAGAAAACGTTTACAAAAGATTCGTTAAAACTGAATTTGAATAATAAATTCGCCAAATTGGCTTCATTTATGAACTTATTTTGGTCGCCAAATTTGGCGATATTTCGCCACTCCAAGTTTGGCGAGAATTTGGTGCTAACGGATATGAATATATAGTTTCATGCCTATGATTGGGAAAATTATTACAACAATGAAAATTTTTGTAATGTGCTGTCTTGTTTCAAAATGTCAGCCACCCTAGAATTTCAAACTGCTCTATCTCAGCCATTTTTTAAGATAGAGGTAAACCAAAAAATGCTCTGGTATCCTTGTATCAAGGCCTAACACTTAATTAAAAAATAAATTTGAATTTTTAACTTTTTTGTATATTTATTTTAGTTTTAAATTTTTAAGTGGCCGCCATCTTGAAACAAAATGGCGGACCAAGCTGGCCAACGAACTCGGTCGAGACATTGGTGAGTTTAATACACACAATTAGTTTCATCAAAATTGATTTATAAATACGAGCGTTATCGTATGACATAGGTCAGATATATATATATATATATAATTATAATATCTATGAATTTCAAAAAACATATCAAGTTCTATTCTACTTAAATCTCCAAAGAGATAATCAATGATACTGTGTATACAGAATACCACATAGCTAATAATTAACATGTGCAAACATAATATTACCATAGCTGATGCTTCAATGGTAATTGGCCAAATTTTACTCATACCAAAAGAATATTGAAAAAAGAAATAGAGAGAAAGGGGAAAAAAAAAAAATTATAAATTGGAGTTGCAATTAAGTAAACACAAATGGATTAACAAATTAAATATGAACCATACACAATGGAAAATTGGACCACATGAGAATTAAATATGAATTGGACATGGAAAAACACATGCACATGTACTCATCAGCCTGGATGCACCCACATGTGTTTTAAATAATAATTCAGTGTTTCATAATTCTACTGGCATAATGCTAAGATCAGTAGAATCATCCAGGTACACTGAATTATTACCAGACAACAATTAGAAATATTAAAATTTGGAAATATTTAAATAGGAAATAAATAACCATTAAGAAAATACAATATATTTCACTCACATCGATTATCCAAAAAACTGTAATTAACACCTCACTAAATTACCACGAGATAACAGTTTTGAAATAATAAAATTGGAAATATGAACGCGTAAAGTGTAGATAAAATATTTTACTCACAATAATTATACAGAATCCTTAAAATGTCACAACGTCTGCATAATATTCACATCCACATGGCAATGCATCATACATGTTGACTAAGTCGAGTTGAGAGAAATGATTTGTAAGACAAGTTGAGAGCACACTTTTTTTAAAACACAACCCCATAAATGACACCCAATCACAAAATGATTCAAAAACACTCAAAATAATTCTGGTTTTATCAAATTTATATCCGTGAATATATATTACTCCATCCAATTTTAATTCCTGAAAGTAAAATTAATATACAATCAATAGCTCCCTCTATAGTTAAATTAAATATAATATTAACAATATTAACTACAACTACCTGAAAGGTAAAGTGTCGCCATCTATTGGTATTATAATAGTTCATAATTAATATTTAGTTAAATATCCACTTTATTAGTTACATACTCACTTCATTAGATTTATTTATATAAATAAACTTTAAAAAACAATACTAACTTGTAGTTTTACTTAAAATTCAAATAAAATATAATACTACTATATGAATAAATCTACACAGAATTAATTCAACTTGCACAGCATTTCAGATATTCTTAACAAGAATATATTATGTAAAAGAGATATTATTTTAATTCAAATTATTTTTGCTGCCAGCTGTGTTAATCCACTGATATTATAGACATTTATTAAATAATTAATGTTTTATTTTTACTACTACTTAAATATATATTAGACTTGTTTTTAAATAATTAATGTTTAATTTATACTACATTGTAAATATATTTTATATTTATAGATTAATTTAAATATCTAATTAAATAATTCATAAACAATTCAAAATATCTCAAAATTTATAATGTTGATAATTAATAGTATTACTACTGTTTTTCAATCAAATTAATGCAATGCAGTAATTAAAATACTTGTTAATTTTAATTATTCATAGACAAAAATAAAAACTATATATATTTATTTTTATATATATTGCAAATAGATATATATATATGAGTTATAATCACCAATGTTATCATTGTATAATTTAATTTGTTATTGTACAAGTTAATTTATAAATGTATGAAAACTACACATCAATAATACCTTAAACAGAGGTGATCGGCAACGCACAATCACAACTATACAAAGTATAAATAATGTTCAATCAAATATTAAATTTCCTAATATGTTATAATTGTAATTATGTATGTTATATTTGTAATTTTCTACATAAAGTGTATATAATGTTCAAACAAATATTAAATATTAAATTTCCTAATATGTTATAATTGTAATAATGTATGTTATAATTATTATTTTCTATATCTTTTGTTATATGTTATCGCACACTAAAACAATAATTTATTACATACCATGTTTATATTTAAATTATATAATAAATGTTATTTAAAAGAGTTGATGATTGAATTTATCATAAAAATTGGATATCCATATATTTTTGCTTGATCTCGAATATATCTAATATTTTTGTTTTTATTTATATCTGAGCATAAGTATTTTATACGATGTAGATAATTGATAATTATATTTTTATAAACAGATTTATGTAAACATGAAGCATAATTTGTAAAAATATTTACTTTAAATGGGAAATCAAATCTCTTATCATAAATATCAAAAATTAATTTATAATTATTAGTAATATTAATTTTTAAGTCAAGAAAGTTTATATTATTATTAATTAAATCATTTTCGCTTAATTTAAGCTGAGGAGGATAAAAATTGAGTGGTGATGTGCAATTTTTTTCATTGAAATAAAATATGATAATGTCATCAATATAGCGATAATATACATAATCATTGTTCGGACTTATATTTCTTTCATAATAATATAAGTAAAGGTCAGAGAGAATACTAGATGCGGTTCCGCCCTGCGGAATTCCCTGGATATATATATATATATATATATATATATATAAATCAACATTTGAACGGAGGGTGGTTTTGGGGTCTGGGGGTCATGATCGGTGAAAATATATCGAAATTTTCCGGAACTGCTTTCCTCCGAACGGCTGCAATAGGTAGCTTTATACTTTTTTGTATTGAAAGCTATCTAATACATAATAGTTGATTAAAAATCGATTTTCGCAAAAAAGCAAAAAAAAAAAAAATTATCGAATTTAATTCAAAATATAATATTTATGTTTTACATCTAACAATCAAATTAAGAATATATATAATTCATGTTTTTATCCTCTATTAATATGATAGTTTTCAACCATCATCTCATTACGAAATATCCCCGCAATTAACTTCAAAATTACCAGTTTTCTAAACCCCAAATTGTTTAAGTCCCAAGCTGCGATTTGAAGAAATCCCGTATCAACGTTTCCTACTCTTACTCTAGCAAGGACCCGCTGGTCTTATGGTAAAGCACTCGGCTCAAGCCACTTAACGTCCCCAGTTCGATCCTCAGGTCGGGCAGAAAATTTTCTTGCATTATATCAAATATTAAATACTCCCGTAATAATCAACAGATGGCAGCACAAATAGAGATGACATTTTTTAAAACCGAGTTTATTTATAACGGAAACTTACCGATTCTTCAAACGGAGTTTTCCCTTCCTTTATCTTTCAAAACGGAAAATGTACTAACGGAACGGAAAAAGTCCGGCCACTTTGCTGCCTGTGGTTTTACCGTGAATTAACGGATTTATTTTTAACAGTGTAGATGCAATACATATAATAATAAAACGAACAAACTTCTATTAAAAATACACACGTACAACTATAATAGATAATACTCATTGTATAAAAAATAGTTGTCAATTGATCAATCAAAGATCTTAAATGTGTATATAAAAAATAAAACGTCATAAGGTTTCAAAAATATTTATAATAACATAACTCTATTAGATCTTCATAATATTATAAATGCATTATTTTAAAAATATCAACATAATTTGACGCTTCCTATTCAGAGTACTTTCTTACACTTTGCTAATTTCGGAATTACAGAAGGTGGATGCACTTCGAGTTTACTTTCAAACCTATATTTATGTCACCATGAGCGAACATTTAGTAATAGTAGTATTTATTTGTATCGTTATATTGACGACATCAGTTTAATCGAAACTGACCAATCTCACATATATCATTTTCTAGTGATTTTAATGGAATTTTAGCGGAAAAGCTTCTATTTAATAAAACCATTCACTTTTTATACCTGAAACTTATACTGAATGATAACAAAACTATTACTGACATTTATGACAAACGTAAAGATTTTCAATTCAAAGTTGCATTTTTTAGACCCATTGTAAGTCGTGTCTTTTACCACATATATATCATACCGTTTATATATCATTTAACCGCAATATTCTGCTTAATCATATGTTTAGAATAGATATAATATGTATGCCTCATCTTGTTATTAAAAGGATTAAACAACTAATTTATAATGCATTACATCATGGTTTTCCAAGCCGTTTGAGAGTTTTCAGAGCAACGCTCCTTATTTCACATGAGTTTGAGAGTGAGGCTCAGTTTTATTACAGGTGTTACGAGACTCTAATATAGTAATGGCATCGAGCTTGTAGGATGTATGAGACTTCTGCTATGTATATTTTGTCTAGCAAGGAGGGGGGGGTGTCCTATATTTATGCCAGTGCCTTGTCGCCCAGGTGCTCAGTTCGGGGATTAGGTGATTTTTTTTTAGACCACTGACCAGGCCTCAACCTACCAGGCTATTTCCCAGCTGAACGGCATAACGCCTGGAAACGAGGCGAAATTTCTCGCTTCTTTCTGCTTGCTAAAGTTTTATTTGGAAGAGCTCTAAAAACAGGCCGGTTTCATCGGCATTGAAAATGTCAGTGGCGTCGAAATCCTTCGTTATGTTTGGAAGTTTTCTTTTTCATTCCTCCACAATGTCGATATTTACGTCTGCAACTTCACCATTGGTTATTTTGAATTCGATGTTATTCCGACTTTTGAAGCAAGTCAACCATCTTTCCGATGCCTTGAATTCTGTGATTTTCTCCTTTTCTGCAAAATCTAGAGCAATCTGCTTTAGCAGGGGTCCGCAGGGTGCTCCTCCAGGTGTTCCCGACTCAACCCGGCCTCTGCGTGGGACGGGAGGATGACCGGGAGCCTGGTCAAGGACGCCGTGGCGGGCGGTTCCATTTTCGGGATTGGGCTAAAGTGGGGTCCCAGAGGGGGCAGATACCGACATAACGCCACTTCCGGAGCTTTAGGTGTGCTCGGCTTTCGCTGGTCGTGCCTAACTGTCCTAAGGACCTGCCGGGGATTAAAACCTGGATGCGCAATCATGCGGACTGAGTTTCACTCGTCCTGCTTCCGATATTCCAGAGCTTAGCCAAGATGAGTGCTTCTTTTAGCCAAGCTCAGGGCTCCTGGCGGGGGGCGCCGGAGACAGTTGGTTATAGAGTAGGGCCGGTTGGGGCGCCGGTTAAGGACTTGGAAAGCAGGTGGTCGTATCTGGAGCGGATGAGCTAATGGGCTTGGGTGGTATCAGGTCCGGCCGGAACACATTTTAGCTTTCATTATCTATTCCGCCATGCGGCGTCTCCCACCTGGTCACCTGGACTCGTGATTGTGGTGGGGGACTAACTTTCCTATTTTTTTATTTCTATCCGTAGTTAAGTGTTTACTAAAATTTTTGTGTGTGTTGTCCATTTCCCGAAAGGAAACTAGAGGCTCCATAAGTGCTCCTCGATTCCGGCCGGGGACATAACAAATCCCAGAGGAAGCCCTTGGCTAGCTCTTGGGTCTCTGGTTACTCTTATGGACTCCAGAAATTCCCAGGGGCGATGATGTCACGAACTTCCCCCTGCGAACCGAACTTGATCCGACCCCTTTAGTACCCATGAGCGGGTTACTGTCGTAGAGGCTGGATTTCGCCGCTAATGCGCAGTATTGCGCGGGAAGCTATGGCATATGAGTCTTAGCAGGGGCCCAGTGGCAGGAAGATTCTTCGTTCTCATTTGGCAAAAAAACTTTCAGACGTGATTGTTTATGTTCTCGCTTTCCGTTTTCTTTTCGAAAATTCTACACTTTAAGGAAGGTTCATTTGCTTCAAAAGCGGCTATAATTTCTTTCTCTTTCTTGTTGATGGCGTTGACTTGGCCTACTGAAATTCCAAACTCAGATGCAATTTTCCTTTGACTTACTTTTGATTTTAACTTTTGAAGAACTTCGTATTTCTCCTGAAGCTCCATTTCTTTCCGTTTTTCGTTTTCCTACTTATTTCTGACATATCTGCGTAAGTGTTGTGCTCCTTTCACTGTAACGATAGCAAAACGGCGAAAATTTTTTACCTTTGCCGAGCAAAAAGGAAGAAAGAAGGAGAAGCCATAATGCTGTCCAACCAGGTGTGCTGAAAAGGAACACAATAATCCTTTTTTGAGCACTCCCTCTAACACCTGTCGTCTCTTATTTATCACTGGGGCATTTCTTTTGCGTAATATTTCTATTTTTATATCAGCTCGGAAGAGGGGGAACCACGTGACATAGTTTTTACAATTTTTTTCTGGTATCTCTTTGCATAAAAATTGATTGTTTTGTTCATTTAATTTAATTTGATTATCATGATTTACTTTTTGTGAAATGGTAACAGTTTTATATCTGGAGTTTTTTGTTTATTGAAAATATAAGAATGTTCTAGTTAGTTGAGATGTAGAACACGTATGGTAATGACGTACCTGTTTGAAAAATACTCTTTCGATTTTTTTTTTGTTATAATATAAATGTTTTGTTTGTTTTGTTAACTGAAGATTGTATCTGAATTATTCAAACAAATTGCAGCATCGGGTAGATGTTTAAAATCTAGCAATGATTTTGCTGTTTATTTTCAAATCGAGTTCGTTGAACCTTTTTATTCTTCTGACACAATTTCTCCGAATTCCCATGATGGAGGAATTCTCCGAATTCCTATTCCAAACGTACGTTCAGTTTACAGAGAGGTGGGGTAGAATGGGGATGAGAAGTAGTGTTCATAATAGTAGGGTGCTTAGATTAGAGGGTGTTCAGAATACAGAGAGTTCATCTTTTGTTAAGTCTATGGAGTTTCACCAGGATTGTCGGAATGTGTTCATAATACCGGGGTGTTCACATTAGAGATAGTTCAGATAGTGAGAGTCCACTGTTTTTGTTATTTGTTTATACTCTTTTCATACTAGAAAATTTAAGCAAAAGATTTATTTTGTAATTATCATTAAAAAAAGGATATGTTTAATGTTAAATTCGTTTTTATTTTGTGAATTGTTCTTCATTTTATACTATTAATTTTAAGAGAATTGCTTCATTTCACTTTAAAGAAATTGATGTAACCGTAATTACGATGTTTGGGAGAGTATGTTTGCCTATAAAAATTGCATAAAAATATTAACTTGTCTGAACTAAGGGCACCAAGGTCGATCACAAAGCAAATTTAAAGTTTAATTATAATTGAAGCATTTATAGATTTTAATAGAATTTATTGAAATGGTTTTTGTTTATTGAATAAAACTCAGGAAATTGATTTTATAAAATAATCTTGTATCTTAATAAATTTTGAAGTGTATCTAAATATATTTAAAATCAAAAGCTAATACAGTGCTAATAATAGTAATATTAAAATAAATAATTAACAAGAGAATTGAAATATGAGGAGTTCATCATTCTCAGAAGCACGTGACATCACAGATACTTACATTTTCTGCAATGAACTGTTGGCAGAAACAATCGCTAAAATATTAAAATGTCCAAATTTTTATACTAATTATTTTGAAATTAATGCATTTTCAATTTTTTATTCCTCTTTTTTTTTTAGCTCACAGGCTATCAAAGCCCCCCATAATTTAGATAAATGGGTTTTTCATGCAGAATTATCCCATTTTCTTCAAATTTTGCATATAGGTTCATTTTGATAATGTGCTTCTGTCAATAGTTTTGGGGGTTCATTGGTTAAGTATAAAGGGGGAAAGGGGGGATAACCCCCCCCTAATTTAGATAAATGAGTTTTTCATTCATGCAGAATTATCCGATTTTCTTCAAATTTTGTATATAGGTTCATTTTGATAATGTGCTTCTGTCAATAGTTTTGGGGTTTCATTGGTTAAGTATAAAGGGGGAAAGAGGGGATAACCCCCCCCCCCCTAATTTAGATAAATGAGTTTTTCATGCAGAATTATCCGATTTTCTTCAAATTTTGTATATAGGTTCATTGTGATAATGCGTTTCTCTGAATAGTTTTGGGGGTTCATTGGTTAAGTATAAAGGGGGAAAGGGGGGGCTAATTCCCCCTTAATTTAGATAAATGGGTTTTTCATGCAGAATTATCCCATTTTCTACAAATTTTGTATATAGGTTCATTTTGATAATGTGCTTCTGTCAATAGTTTTGGGGGTTCATTGGTTAAGTATAAAGGGGGAAAGGGGGGATAACCCCTCCCCCCTAATTTAGATAAATGAGTTTTTCATGCAGAATTATCCGATTTTCTTCAAATTTTGTATATATATTCATTGTAATTAGAGACTTCCCTGATTAGTTTAAGGGGTTCATTAGTTAACTATGAGGGGGGTAACGGGGGGATGACCCCCCCCCCCTTAATATATTGTTGATTTCTTTAATTTTCGAGGGGCATAATTCAAATTCTTTGAAATAAGAGTATAATATACAATTAGTGTGAATAGCCTGTGAGCTCAATGCCCTCAGTTTAACTGGGCAGTTTTCTTCTTTTTTTTTTCTCAGCTGATGCGGAGGGATATATTCAGAACTCTACCTGAATGGGCTTATGAGAAGTGTGGTGGGTAACAGTAAGAAGACAAACATTTTATTTGTGATTTCTGTAATATCATAAAGAAAAATTTTAGGTTAAAATTGTAAAAAGAGGCTATATCTAAACCTCCTAAGCTTAACTCTTTCTGTTTCATTAAAATTAAAGAATTAGGATTCTTAAACTATTGAATCGGATTTTCGTTGAGTACCCAATTTTAAGCGGATATGATCAAAACTTCAATTAAGAGACTTTTCGAAAAATTAACTTAATTTCCAGGACATGTGCATTTTTGTTCAATATGTATAATTTCCCGATAGAATAGATCTCTATGAGGAATGCTAGTTCCTTCTTGACTCAAAATTGGATTTATATAGTGATTTGATTCTAAAAAAATTATCGGTACTCGGTTTTATCCAACTTTCCTGTTATAGCATTAATAATAAAGCAATTGGTGATAATGATATGATATGTTTAAAAATAACTATTAATATTTTCACAATTTCTCTTTTTTACAATCACAGTTTTTTGTATTCTTATTTTGACTGAATAAATATTCTCAATGGTATGCAATGTGACTCAAAGTTTTTTTTTTTTTTTTTTTTTTTTTTTTTTTTTTATGTTTAGAGGTGATATAATACATACCAAGGCCAACAATTTTTGTACAGGAAAACAGGGTCACAATCCACTAATTAAATTAAAAATACTGGTTTGCCTCAGTCTAAACCAAGTCCGGATTTTTGGCCCTAACTTTAAAACTAATGAAGGTATTTTAGCGAAATTTTCAACAGGCTTATTTTACTGTGTGTGAAATGTGATGAAATCACGGAAAGTACTGGAAGTGCACTGTAATTTGGTCAATGACACCGTATGTGTTATCTGCATTCAGAATTGTGTATCGTCTACTAGATTTTTTGGAGGCGAATTGTGGCCGTTTTCAAAATGTCTCATGTCTTTTGAAAATATCGCTACAATATATCTTCATTATTGGTAAAGTTACGAACGGAAATTTGGGTTCGGCTTGCAGTGAGACATCCTGTATTTTGGACTCAATAAGTGGATTGCTACCCTGGTTTTCTATTTAAAAAATTTGTTTGTCTTTATTTGTATTACCCTCCTTTAACATAAGCGTGTATTAATAATTTTTTACATCTTGTATATATTATAGTGTGTGTAATTTTTAATTGAAATAAGCTTAGAGAAAATATATCTGCTTAATTTAATTTTATTTCGATAATTAGAAAACAGTTGATGTTAACATTATCACAAAGTTACAATTAGTATTATCAAAATAACATTGTGTTCGTACATTTTATTTATTATTTTATCGCATGATTCAGGTAAGGTCATGATCTGCAGTGTCCAAACGGATTTTATTTTTCACCATTATCTGAAAAGAAAGAGAAATGTGTCAATTACAAAAAATGTCTTTAATTATTTAAAATGCAGGGTTATCAGGAGAGAATCTTGCGATTGCAAAATTTAATATTTTCCATAATTACAAACAGCAAATTATAATGAATATGTCATTGTAAAGGAAAAATGTTAAATTTTTAGTTTGTAACATTGTATCTTCATGAAAGGTTTACGGAACGTTCTTTTTTGCCGAAAAATTAATGACTGGTATTACCTACCTCGATATGGTGGAAATTTGACTTCTCCCTCAGTTGAAGGAAGATATGCAAAATTTCATTTCTCAACAAAATGGTGCAGCGCCCCATTGGCATTTGGAGGTTCGTAAATTGCTAAATAGAGAACTACCACACCATTGGATTGGTCGCATGATTTGGTCCTACACAGCTACCCTCCTAGGTCACCTGACTTCCCCTTGCGACTTCTTCCTTTGGGGTTATGTCAAAGATCTTGTGTTCATACCATCTTTGCCTACAAGTTTCCCCGAACTTAAACGCCGCATTTGTGATGCTTTACAAACAGTTAATAGTGAAACATTACAACGTGTTTGGCAAAAATTGGCATATCGCAATGGTATTCGTACGGGTGACTAAAGGAAGTCATATCAAACACTTGTGAAAAAGAAAAAAAACATTTTTTTCTTTTCAATGACATATTAATTATAATTTTCTGTTTGTAATTATGGAAAATATTAAATTTTGTAATCAGATGATTCTTTCCTGATAACACTGTATAATAACAAGAAACATATTTAAAAAAAATTAAAGTAATCCGCTTTTAATCCAAAATTTAATATGATTTCAAACAAAATATATTAAGTATAAAAGTAAAACTTTTTTCGTAAAAAAACAGAAACAAACAAACAAACAAACAAAAAACACTCTTTTATAAGCACTCAATATTCATCTTGAAAATCACGCCTAATTTTTTGACTGCAATTCGCGTTTTTCACCCAAAATTTCCGTTACAATACATTAATTTGGCGTGGGACACGGAACTTTAATATGAAAAATTCGCTGTTTTTTTAAAGCGCTTGGTAGAAAGCGCAAGTAACTTAATTTATTAAAAAAATATATAATTTTTGCTCAGTTCCTTTTTTAAAATAGGGGGGCGGGATGAAACATTATTTAAACAATCCTTTTAAAATTTCTAAACGGATCTCTCTACGCATAATTGTAAATTAATTATTATTAAACTATTAATTGATAAAAGCGTATATGTTTTTTAAATATTACACTCTTCATTTTTTATTTATAATTTATTAAACGGATCTCTCTACGCATAATTGTAAATTAATTATTATTAAACTATTAATTGATAAAAGCGTATATGTTTTTTAAATATTACACTCTTCATTTTTTATTTATAATTTATTTTCTGCTTCTTAGCTTTTACAGTTTCATAGCCATTTGGCATATTTTGTCGCGCGTTTATACTAGCGCATATTTAAATCTATTGTTGTTTCAAATCGTATGCAATTGTACGAGTTACAGAGAATATTTGGCAATTTATCACCTGTAGCAGGCTAGCAGAAAAATGCTTCAAAACTAATGTATTAATCTATATATTTAAAACGCTAGGGGATTTCTTTCGACAATCCGTGAGAACAAACTACTGCATCAAATTACACCATTCTTTTTTTTAATGAAAGATATTTGGACACAGATTTGTTACCGTGCATTCGTTTATTCGAAAATTTAATTAATTAGCCGTAATTTTCAATTAAACTTTTACTTCTGCTTATGACGTCATAAAGTCGGCAACTCCCATTTTTGCGAGGCGTAGAATTTATTCTCTGAACTCTGTGGTTTGCCAATCTTTTGACATTAGCTAATATGAACTAGGTAATATTTTAACATTGTAATATAGAATCTTAAAAAAACTTACTTAAAATTAGCTAGAATATAATCATAATAAAATATCTAAACATAAACATATCAATATGAATAACAAATCTCACGTAAAATGTTGCAATTTAAATTATTCCAATTGAAACAAGATTTGGAGAGTTATCCCTGACGCCCAGCTAACATAAAAGTACCTATTTTATTTTATTTATTTACACACATATTCAATTTTATTATAAAACACCAGGTTGCCATACAAAGCAAAAATCGTCATTTAGGCGCCAAAAATTAACCCCGGTGCGTCTTCGATATCTGTACCGATTTAATCAAAATTGTTTTGGTTGCACCGCATATTGAAAATTAATTAAATACATGATTATTGTTTCTTTCTCAGATTAAAAATAAGAAAATTGGTACTTCTCTATTATCCCGTCGACCACTTTTCATAACAAAAAACTATCGGCAAACTGTAACGCCAAATAAACGGGAGAACGTTGCCATTGGAATATCAAAATAAATAAATAAATAAAATATAAGGACACGATTGTTATTTTAATTTATGAAATAACTAATAAATCAGTAAAACATAATGAAAAAATAGATGCAAATGTCGAATTAAAAACCACTTGATGACATAACAAACACGTATAATGCTTCTGACATCAAGTAAATCGGACTACATTTTTGGTGTTTAATTTTACAGTTTGGCGAGAGTTTTTTGTTATGAAAAGGGGTCGACCGGATAATAGAGAAGTACCAGAAAATTTAATGCTTAACGATATTCAGTTATTTGATCGATCGCAAATTTTACTACTTTTCCGTTAAACCGACACCATGCCATACATGTAAATGTATGCTTGACGACAATGGTGTCCGTATAACGGAAAAGTACCCAAATTTTTCTTAGTTCGGGCTATACCATTTAAAACAAACATTTTACAGGTAACAAAAAAATCGCCAAAAAATGACTGCTTCATAAGCAGTTGTGACAGCAAAGTTGGATAAAATAACCTGAATTTTACAACGTTTATGCGAAACACCACAGAGAACACACGCTATTTTTATATAAGTATGGTATATTTAAGAGAATAAGAGAACTAACAACCTTCAATAATATAATGCATGAAAAAGTAAACAAATAAGTGACTCAGCAAATCTTAAAAATATGTATTTCTTAATATAACTATAAAATGCAGAAAAATATTCTGGTACCATCAAAAATATTCATTATCCCGTCGTCCCATTAAGAAAAAAACTGTATCCAAATTAAGTACTTTTCGATTAGCTGGCGCCAGTAAAATATATAAATATATAAATATATATATATATATATACATTATATATATGTGTATATATGTATGTATATATATATATATATATATATAGGTATATATATATATATATATATATATATATATATATATATATATATATATATATATATATATATATATATATATATATATATGCATATATATATATGGGTATATATACTATATATATATATATATATACTTCATTGGCGCCCGGCTAACCGAAAAGTACCGCAAATAATTCGCCAAACTGTATCGTTCAATAAACAAACGGAAGAATGTTGCCATCAAATCTCAAAAATAAAAAAAATAAAAAGGAAAAATTTACAATATATTAATGAAAACAGAATAAAAAATAATCTTGGATATTTATTTATTTACATTATTTCTCTTAATTATGGAAAAGGAACAATCATCCTGATTATGTAAAGGAACTGAAGAAACCATACAAATAAATTACACTTGAAAACATTAAAAATCTCCCTTATCTGCAGATTATTATTGTAAAAAAAAAAAAAAAAAATCTTCATCTTTACATAAAAATTGATTAGCTTAAAACAATGGATACGTTTCAGAAGATGTGGATTTGAAACGAACAATGATTAAGAAGACATTTTAAAAATTTTGATCAAAACATTTTAAAACTTTTTTTTTAACGTCGAATTTCGACGGTGTGTTTGGGGAGATGCAATGCACATGCGTATAGGAGCTCATTCGGTTGCATTATCACAGGGGTGGGGGAGATGTGTGCTTTATTTACTATGTTCTTTTATTGACTTAATATGAGATGAACGTAGGGATATACTATTTGTATGATACTTCATAGGTCCAGAAAATTTTCTTTCTTGCCGTGGGGAATAGGGTGGTAATGTCAAACTGATTTGCATTTTGTTTACGGATTGTTTGTTTGGAGTTTGCATCGGAAATAGCACTGTAATTGACTGTGGGAAAAAACTTTTAAAATAAAATATTTGAAAGACTGTTTCATAAGCACCCCTTCTTATGTAATAAAGAATCTTATTTTACTAATATTGTTATTCTATTTTTTTCCGTCAAGTTTTGACGGGTTCCATCTAGTTTACAATTAATTTCTAAAAATATTAAAATGTATAAGGTAAAGCTAGGATAGTCTGCGCACAATTCAAAAGAATAGCAATAAAAAATCTAAATATTAATTTTTTGCTAAACTATCCATGAATAATTTTTACTTCATTTGTTTTTTATGCATTTCCATTGCTATTTTGTTGTTATGTTGCAATTTAATAGAACAGTTGTAATAAAACCAAGAAAGTTATTTTGCGCAATCTCTCCTTACAGGGTTGGTGTGATTGCGCACATGGGTAGGAGAGATTGTTATGAATAATAATTACAATTTAATTGTTAACAATAATAATTACACTTAAATGACGTTGCTGTAAGGTTTTTGTGAACAAATTTTATTGTATTGGGAGTGAATTTTTCAAGCTAATGCTTAAAGAATCAGAAAAAGGAAATAATTTTTAAAACGAATAAAAAATTTTAATTAAAGGAAAAAAAAAATTAAAGAATCAAAAAAAGCAAGTCCAGATAAGATTACAAAATAAAATTATGTAACTTAATAACACGTTTAACTTAAAATTAGTCCATTTTTATTTTTCATTCTTTTTATGCAAATTTACCAATAAGCTGCGTAATCTCTCCTAGCATGAAAACGAATTGGAACAATGCGCCATCTCTCCTAAGTAGCAGATGCGTAAACTCTCCAATTTCGGTAGGAGAGATTGCGCGGCCTTTTTTTTAAACATGGCCGCTACTAAAACGAACCGTTGATGTTCACATTGTTAGTCTAGATTAGTAGCTTATAAGAAATCGTTTAAGTTTAAAATATTTTGTGCTATTGACATTGTATAGAAATTCTGATGAATAGCTATGAAAATTCAAGCACTTACTTTGGGAAAACAAAACAAAATAGCAATACTTTATCTTAAACGCTCAAAGCAATCAACGTGCACTTTCAAGAAGACACTCCACTACTGCTGTTGTACAACTACCTGGAGTCGCTGCTCTCTCACTCTACTCCTTCCCCCCGAACCTCTATGTGCGCAATCTCTCCGACCGCGCTCTCCTGGCTTTACCTTATTGTCATCGGAAACACACCTGTAGAGGTAATTTTATAATTCTAGCGTATCAGGGAGTGGGTTAAAACTAGATTACAAAATTCCAGCTTTACATAGAAAAACCAGGTTGAGTGTAATAAAAGAGAGTAAAAATATAATTTCGCTCCTGAATCCTGCCCTTAATCAAGTACGGCTCTCAAATTGTATTAATATCGCAATGTCATGATAATGAACTTGTATGAAACATTCGAGCAAAACCGGTTCGTTTTAGATATGTGATTTCAATCAAAAACTTAAAAGAGTATTTTTTACCCCGGACCCTACTCCTAACACATGTCTAATAATACATGGATATTGCATTGTCATCAACCAGGGGCAGAGCCAGAATTCGGCTCTAGGAGTTAAAGGGGGTTGGGTTGCGTTGTCCAGCTAGTTAGTTCAGTGGTCGCAGCTTATATAAATCACTGATTGAAAATCAGCAGCACTATGTTCAACCGCGACCACTGTTGACCGCGACCGTTATACACGGCCGCTTCATGACTTTTATGACGTCACAGGTATTGGATCATCTTTACACGGCGAGATGAAGCACGAATAACGAAATACAGGCTTTTGGGATGGACACAACTAAAAAGTTCACAAATATACAGCAGGTTTTTTATTTTAAATCTCTTACATTTACTAATGACGATCTACAAGCAATCCCATGCGTTGGTTGCTAGATAGCAGAATAAACAAATTATATATATTTGTTTAAAATTTTTTAATATCAATTTACCAGCATCTGATAATACTTAAAAAGGAACAGCTGTCTCATATGTTATCATTTGGCGCGATTTTTGTTTTGCGCCATTTTGGCGAGAAAAACCCCGTTTCCGGGTACCTGTTAGGTCTAGCGGTACTTTTTCGATATACGGACACCAGTGTCGCCAAGCATATATTTACATACACTTAATACATGCATTTACTACATACATTTACATACATACATACATTTACATACATTATGCATTAGCATACATTTTGGCATGGTGTCCGTATAACGGAAAAGTACCGGTCTAGCTTGCTTAACAGAATGTTAGTTTTATTTTATTATGAAACAGTTTAGTTTATTGTAAAACACACACATTTTTTTATTATAAAGATAAACAGATTATTTTATTATAAAACATACACAATGCTTAATTTATTGTAAAATACACAATGTTTAATTTAATATAAAATGCACGCAAACTGCTCTAACGGGTTGCCATATAAAACAAAATCTCGCCAATGTCGCCGGGTCATATTTTTATATTGTATTTATGATATAAAATCATTTATACATATCTTTATTCTAAATTATTATCTTCCTAACTTAAATTTTAATATATTAATTAATATTCTCGTCGCTAAAATATCTCTTATTCTAAAACCTCAAATGTTACTTCCTTTTCTCATATGAAATACTATCTTTTTTAAATGCAGCATGTACGTTATAAATCTATTTTAATTCCAATGCGGTTATAACAGATGTAATGTTTTGTGTTCCGGACATTCATTGTCAGCTGCATGGGCGCCCAACCTTTTTCTGTTCATAAACAAATTGTGCAAGTAATGTAATTTCTCAGATACAAAGTTTAACTCTTTCCTTTAACTAAAATTCCTTTCCCACCGGGTTGCCCGCATGTGTCCTCTAAAATTCACAAAAATTACGGGTTCGCCAAATGTGGTAGACTATTCATTACATCCTCCCAAAACATTTATATTAATTATCCTTAACGTACATATAAATTCTTTTGCACGTCTGTGGTTTGTTGGCTCAATGTAATATCGCATCTTGGCGAGACAATCTACTGCCCAAACGGCAGATCACTCCTAACTCTTGGTCTGTCAACAACGATTTTTAGCCTCTAATATCCGAGACCACCCCATTCTTATGATATTTTACTGGCTATATATCAATAAATAAATTTTAGCTGAGATGTCTTCGTTTTCATTGGATATTCCCGTTTCTGCCTTCCTGGATTCGAACTGGTGGGTAATTGTTTACAACGCAAATTGTACGAACGAACGGCCCACAAACTATCCGAATTCATGCGTCATGCATTAAAATATTCCAGCCCAACAACATTCTCCACCACAGTATTTTTATATTATTATCATATATATATTTTATTATCCATATTTCTTTTACAAAATTTAAGCTGTTAAAGACCAACTCGTTTATTTAATTATTTACAGTAGGACTTCTCAAATAACTATACTAAAACTATCCCTAAAAAATTAGCAATGCAAGTTCCATCAAAATTCATTCAGCAGAATATTTTAATAAGGCTAATGTTTCATAATCGGATTCAATTGTTTATAGAAATTCCCCCGTTAATTCTATATCTAAGTAACATAGATCGATATGTTATACACTAAAACCATCCCTCAAAATTTAGCTAACAGTGCAAGTCAAATCTAAAATCCATTCAGTCGAATTAAAGTTACAAGCGGCCAGATCGAAATTCCCCTTTGCATTATATATAGTATGCAATAGATAGATAAATGTATCTTTCATAATCAGCTTCCCCTGAGGATATAACTTTCAGGGATGTTTTAGAGAGTATATGCTGGTATACGCCGTATACCTTTTGAAATTTTTAAGAAGAAACTCTGCACACCCTGCGTAGCTATAACATATACTCTCTAGAAGTATATACGCGCTGCCTATAGTGTATATCCTCTGGTTTTTTTATGACTACACCACTGACAATTTTCTTCCACAGCTCCATAACTAAACAATATAGAAAATCTATTCCTGAAATATTATCTAACTGTGAGACTCCTATTAAAATCCGTTCAGTGGAACTTTAAAAAACGTAATCTTTCATACTCGGGTTCACATAATTTTATCTATTACTTCCTCTCATAGCTCTATAAATAAGCAATGTAGCACAATGTGCTTTGTTTTAAAACCTTTCTAAAACAAACAACCTAAGTAACAGTGAAATCCTATAAAAAAATCTGTTTGGTAGAACTTGAGTTTTAACCGATCGGAATGAAATACGAATTTGCGTTTTATAAATATAGTAAATCATGATGACATGAATACAAACATTTCCGTAAATTAATAGTAATATACTACAAATGTGATAATAATGAAAAGCTTTAGAAACTTACCTCGCTATACTCTGACGATTCATACGCAAACAAATGTTGTTAATTCCACAAAACAGCTTTAAATTAATCGATAAGACGTATTTCTAAACATAAACACACACTTCCATACATATAAGCCTATTCAAAATTTGATCTCTGTTCTCTGAGTTGATCCAATAGTCATGACGTCATTACCCTGACGTCAAACCGTGGTCTGGCCGTGTATAACGTAGGTCGACCTACGTTATAATAAACTGTTTCTCTTCTTTTTAAAAAACGGTACAAGCTTGTTTTTCGGATTTTTAATATATCTCATTTGTTACATTTATGTATTGTATTTTATGTTGATACTTTTAAAAATTGTCTTCCACGTGTGGTTCTGTCAAAATATTCTTAGTTTATTTTATTTCATTGCTGCATTGAAGGGGGAAAAAAAGTAAAACGTGATCTACTGTTTGTCGATCACAAGAATAGCTCTCGCCATGATGTCTGTGCCTGTCTGTTGCCGTGGAAACAAGACTCTCCCCATTTTCGACAGGGGAAGCCAGAAGATACGCATTCACATTGGTTTACTGAGCGCCTTGAGGGCTTGTTGGCGATGTTTTTATTATTATTACCTTTTTTTATAATTATTTTAATCGATTCATCGAGTGAAAGAAAACTATTTCAGATATTATTTATATGATAATATTTAGATTTTACAAATTAAAATAAAATAAGAATCAATATGAATTAATCATGAAATTTATTACAGTAAAAATTAAATTAAATTAACTTAAATAATTGTTTCAAAATTAATATTTTCATAGCCATTAATAATTATCAATGACTTTAAATTATTAATACAATGACCGAACTTCAGTGATTATTATAAATTTCAGCATGTATTTTCTAACAATTTACAAGGACGGAGAATTTTTTTTTATCATTAAAAATACAAAAAATAATACCTTCTAAACTTTTAGAATTTTATTCAAGCATGTGAAAGTCCTCTAAATCACTCTCAGAAATCTCGCTTTCTTCTGAATCAAGAATCGCCGGTATTAATGTTAAATGACAGTTCGTCCAATAAATCCTCTAACAGTCCATGTTTTTCTCATTCTTTTTCTTATAGTAAAAGTCTTGAATCGTTTGACGAATCACTTGTCAAAGTCATCTATTTCGCAGTTTCATTCACTAGGTCTTTTACGATGTTTACAAGGTGATTTTAAAACTGTCCATGAGTCCTATGCAGAAACTTCATTTTTTTTTTTTTTTTTTTTTTTTTTATTGTAGCTACAAAAATTCCACTTGCTCGGGCAGCCCGTTTTAGAGCTTGTGGGAGCGGAATTAATACAGCTTTAGATGAATCTTCACTGGAACAAAATTCCTCAACATTATATACGATTTTACGTGCTTGCGATTTCAAGACTTCACCTTTCCTAAACTGAAAGGGCATATTTCCAGTTTAACAAATTCGAAAAATTATTTTATCAAATGTGAACAAATAATTTAAAAAGCAAAAGCAAAATTAAATCAAAAATAAGATCCGGTGTTGAATTCAGACACTTTTCTGTAGCTCCGGGGGGGGGGGGGGGGACATAATAGAGTTCCGGGGGCAAATTCCACTTTTTGCCCATTGAAAGCATAAAATCTCAAATCTTCCGGGGGGGGGGACATTTCCATGCTCCGGGGGGGGGAATGTCCCCCCCCGGGCCACCCCCCGAATTCAACACTGAGATAACACGTGCAACTGCTCATTCAAGAAGAAGAATGACGTAGGGTAACCTTTTATTCCGCCAATTCCTCACACGCGTATTCCCCATTCGAAATGGATAGGTCTTGTTACTATAGCGACCGCCACAAACCAGACTTCTTGGCGGGAGCTATTCTTGTGGTCGACAAACAGTACATGCATATCTGTTCCAAATTATTGACCCTCCCTGGATTTTGTTCTGCGGTCGCTCTTATATTGACAGACATTCTATTTCTTATACTTACTGAAGCCCCTGTTAACGGTATATTGACCATCCCTTTGTCCAGCAGCTGCATACTGTTGACCAACTCGGCCATTGCTGACAGCCCCTGATTCTGCTGAGTTGCCGTTCGGATCGCTGTTTCTTGTGCAGTCCATTTTTCCATTGACCATTGTGCAGGATGACGACCACGATCCGCCATAGCAGGTACCTGCCAGGAAGAGTGCGAAAATTGCGACCATGAAGGTAACTTTCATCTTTTGTTTTTCTGAAAGTGAACAAGTGGTTAGTGTGCAGAAAACAACAGACAAGGTTAAATTTTTGAACTAAAAAGAAAAAATAATTACTGAAAAGAAAAAAGAAAACTGACAACAATTTTTTTAATCTACACATAGCTTAAGGTTGCGACTCGGAATCTTTCGTGTGCCATTAAAGCATAATATAGTAAGACCTTGTTTGATCGTCACTCGCTTAAAACGTTACCTCGCAGATAACGGGAATTTATTTAAGTCCCGACCAAAGAGATAGGGGCATAATGCTAAAAAATTCCTAATAAACCACCTTTCAACGAACATATAACACTGTTAAACCGTCACATTGGTCTTGCAATTTCTGCATGTACGTGGATCACATATTAAATCAATGAAAAAACAAAGTTCTATGGGTGACATTTTTATTTAATGTTTGTTTTATTTACTAAATATAATACATAATTATAATAATGTAATTATCTAAGTATTATTGCAATGTATAAATCGTATAGATTTCCATTTAATAATAATTGTAAAATAAATATTTTATAGTTGCGATTACTATATGATATTTCTCGTTTTAACATTCATTTTCAGATTAAGCCTATTGCAAAAGAAAATTATCTCTACTATAAATTAAACTAATATTAAAACATCATTTTAACTCAGTTATTACGTTTATTGAAAATTAAAATAATCACTTAAAATATAAAGAATGATGTAGTTCGCCTGTATTGCCACTCCGCTTAAAGCGTCAGTATCTCATCGAGTCCCAAAAAGTGAGTAATATTATTACGAAATTCGGATTCGCGTGATTGGCAATCGATGAAAAACAGTCCTTCGGACGGCACACTTATTTATTTTACAAATATACAGAATAATCAAGTAATTAACAAAACTATAAAATGCCTCAAATGTACACTTATGCTCTCACGTACACGTATAAATTAGCTTGTGTGAAACAACTCAGTACAGCAGAATTTTCTGATAATGACAGAAAATAAATTCCAATATTGAGACCTCAAAATGTCTCAAAACACTGCTAAGGCTGAGTTAGAATAACTACAAAATAAATTGTTACAGAAATACAAATAATTCCAAAGCAGATTTCCAAAAGCAAAAAAAAATCATAAAAAAATCAGTTGAGTTAATTTCCCTGACTCACTCAGAACTCCTATATATACTTTAAACAAATATACGCGAATCATGTCGAAAGTTCTAGATCAGGATGTTCACTTTTGCCAATCGGAAACGTAGCATTGCCGACTGGGAACTGCTACACGTCCAAGAATTCTAAACTCCACCTACAGATCATATTGGACCACTCCGGCAACAATTGCTCACAGTCCACATCCACGAGCCAATAAGCATTACACTCAATCGTCATTAGAAGCCCATAACATCATTTTAACAATTATACTACACTAGCAAAACCCACTGCTTTGCTCGCGTAATTCTTGAAAAATTCCAAGTGGTATTCGTTGGCCTATTTTCATTACAGGAAATTTTATTGCCACATATAATTCAGAAATTACTAATTAGGCAACACTACACTGTTAAAAAAATTGCAGTAAAATTAGTCCAGCAGAGATTCCAGTCATACCCCGTAAAAAAAAAAAGTCCATGCCCATCATTTTGTGCAGCCCGTAATTTTACGGGGCAAAGTAATAAAGCATTATAAATGCACAGGATATAATGCACTTTAAAACACAATAACACTTTACTTACTGTTCCGTAGCATACGTAGCACGTTAGATAATCATCACAGAATCGCTGTTTTGGCGGGTTAAAATTTCGAAACGCGAGTAAAATGAAGGGTTACACCCTAGCGGAGGACAATGTATGGGGTCGTACCATATTTTTGCCAACATATGGGCTAGAACTGTAAGAATATGGGGATTGCTCTTAATTTTCTAAGTATCTAAGGGATAAGGCCGCTTATTTAGTGGATCAGACCGTTTTTCATCAAATAAGGCTGTTGCCCGTGAAAATTGAAGGGCAAATGCTCATAAATTTACAGTTTTTTCTGAGAGTGTAATGTCGAAAAAAAAATCGAAATTTTAGAACAATTTTCGCTCTTTCACACCCCCCCCCCTCCCACTGAGGTAGGGTCACCGATATAAATTTTGCCTATGTTACAGCAAGGACAGTTACCATCACTTTTGAAAATGGTTCTGTAGTTCCAGGGATTCCACAGAAATTGTAATTTATAATGTTTTTAAACCGTTTTTCGCTCATCTCACCCTTTTTTCGGATTTTTTTTATTTATTCTTAGAGAACATTTACATTTTATAAATAACTACAATGCCAAATTTCAAGTTTCTAGTTCCTTCAGTATAAAAAAAAAATCGAAATTTTAGAACGGTTTTCGCTCTTGCAACTCCCTGTGGTAGTGGCACTGACATAAAATATAGCCTATGTTACAGCAGGGACTGTCACCATCAATTTGTTGCCATCACTTTTGAAAAGGGTTCGGTAGTTCCAGAGATTCCATAGAAATTGTAATTTAGAATGTTTTTAGAACGCTTTTCACCCATCTTACAGTTTTAAATTTCGATTTTTTTTAGAATTTGTTCCTAGAGAGCATTTACATCTTATAAGTAACTACCATGCCAAATTTCATGTTTATAACTGCTTCAGTATAAAAAAAAATCGAAATTTTAGAATGTTTTTCGCTCCTGCACCCACCTGGGAGTAGTGACACCGACATAAAATATAGCCTATGTTGGACTGTCACCATAAATTTGCCACCATCATTTTTGAAAACGGTTCTGTAGTTCCAAAGATTCCATAGAAATTGTAATTTAGAATGTTTTTAGAACGCTTTTCGCTCATCTCACCCTTTTAAATTTCGATTTTTTTTAGAATTTGTTCTTAGAGAGCATTTACATCTTATAAGTAACTACCATGCCAAATTTCATGGTTCTAGCTCCTTCAGTATAAAAAAAATCGAAATTTTAGAACGTTTTTCGCTCCTGCACCCCCCTTGGGGTAGTGGCACCGACATAAAATATAGCCTATGTTGGAGCAGGGACTGTCACCATCAATTTGCCACCATCACTTTTGAAAATGGTTCTGTAGTTCCAGAGATTCCATAGAAATTGTAATTTAGAATGTTTTTAGAACGCTTTTCGCTCATCTCACCCTTTTAAATTTCGATTTTTTTTAGAATTTGTTCTTAGAGAGCATTTACATCTTATAAGTAACTACCATGCCAAATTTCATGGTTCTAGCTCCTTCCGTATAAAAAAAATCGAAATTTTAGAACGTTTTTCGCTCCTGCACCCCCCTGGGGTAGTGGCACCGACATAAAATATAGCCTATGTTGGAGGAGGGATTGTCACCATCAATTTGCCACCATCACTTTTGAAATCGCTTCAGTAGTTCCAGAGAGTACCCCCTACAAACAAATAAACAAACAAACAAACAAACAATCTTTACTACTTTATAATATTAGTATAGATTATTATGATAGCCGGGCCAGAAATTCAAACCCTGCAACTTTGGATTTATTCGAACTTTCGAGGTATTTCTGTAAAAATACAACTTGATGACAGGATCATAATTTTTAAATTGGAAAATGTTGTGCTTTGTAAAAAAAATAATAAATTCGATTTTTGTAGCAATTTGGCTTCTTTGAAAACTATAGTGTTGGTATATTTTATACTAGCCGCCACTGGCGACCAGTTTGGTCTCCCTTAAATGTATGTTAAGCACTGTAACACGTTACTTTTATTCATAATTTATTTTTTTCCGTAATCCTTCGCCAAACCGGAAGATTCTAATAGACAAATCAAAAACTTTTTCGATCATGGTAGCATTTTGCATATTTTTTGTTGTTATGTATTTCATCTTTCTTGACAAAAACCGCTTAACCAACTTAAGCATTTATGCTTCATATCCGTTTGCTTATCAGTTGCAATATGCTTGCTAATGAGGAGATTCTTAAACATATTAAGTAGCTTTCCGTAATTGGATCCATTGCCAAATGGCGTATTTTAGTTAATATGATTTGGTGCAATGAAGTCTATTTTGTGAAAGTCTTTAATGATATCCACCATTTACACTGAACCATATTGTTGCCAATATTTTTTTGTTTGTTTGTTTGTTTCTCGCTAACTTTGGTTGTAGACTTGATTACGGGAGAATCAAGAAGAAAATCTATCATTATTCTCATTTAAAACGTCTTGAATAATGTGACATAATCGGAGTGCATATTATAACACGTAATTTTCGAGTATGGTTTGGTGAAACATTGAACTTTTGGAAGCCAGTTTTGATAATCACGTAAATATGTCACACCAACATTACCGCCTATAATTCTAATTACAGCAACCCGTTTTTTCTCTCTATATTGCAACTCTATAGTTAATATAGTGCCCCGGTGCGTCTACGACAGCTGTTCCATCAGAACATTTGATTTCAAAATAAAAGTATCGTTTCTAATTTGCACACGCGAAAAATAAAAGCTGGTATTGGCGATTTTAAAAATTCTATTGGCGAGATTTGCGCCCAAATAACACAAAAGTGCTTAATGATGTTATGTATTTTGTAAATGTATATTAAATTACTGTTTTGAAAGCGATTGGTCATTAATAATGGTAAATATGATTGGTGATTAACAATCATTTTCGGTGGTCTCTCTTCCTTTCACGTATAATACATAAATATCAAATTAACTGACAATTTGTTTCGAAATTTGATTAATTAAATATCATTACATGAGTTGTATTTGTTTACATTCAGCTTACATCAAGAAAAGATAAAGAATGAAGTTGAGTTGTATAGCACATAATTATGGTAAACTTTGATTGTGTCACTGGTACGAATTATTTTTTTGACCCCAGGCAGCGCTCCAAAAAATCTTTCATGGAAAACTAACTTTACGAACGATTATCTCCATGGTTTAATGGTTTAATATTTTAAACCTTCACGACGAATGAATCTTTTTTTTTTGTTTACTTTCATGGATAGAGAATTTGAACTGCGAAGCTAATTTCAACTGAAGTTATTGGAGAATATATACATAATTGAAAGTAAGTCATCTCTCAAATATTAATTTATTTTGAACGATCTTTCTAAAAATGTCACATTTATGAAGTTTTATTCTAAAAAATAATTTTTAATAAAAATGGCCGCCTGGCATATGAAAAAGTGAAACGGACATTCCGGAACTGTTGATGACAGTCACACGACTTACGGTTTTATTATAGAGATTGTGCCGGCAAACAATTCTGTCCAATTTAAAATAGATTGGATTGTTGAGAATTTAAGAGACGTGATAAAATAAATTCGGCGAACAGACACTATAAAAAGGTGATTCTATAGCAAATTTGGGTTGCGATATATTTATGATGGAAGAAATAATCCGTACTCGTTCTTTACAGTCATTGAGAGCGAATAATATATTTAATAATTTTTTAACTATGTTCTAGTAGAACACTGAAAAAAGAAGACGGTACAATGATGACAACACTTTGCAAAGAAAAAAATCTTCTTTTATTTTTTTCTAATAAAATAGCAGAAAGGAAATTGTCCTCTTGGTCATCATCTTTAAAACATTGCTGAATGAATTTAATAAATCCTGGAGGACTTAGCATGAAGAAAATTAGTATTGCTTAAAAATTAAAAGAACAGTAAATTTTCTTAAAGCAATGCATCACCTCACCAAATCCCGGTCAGAGACTAACTTATTTAAAAACGCACGCTCAGAATTAAATTTTATTAAAACGAGGCTGCCAAAAATAAGCAAGTGATATTTAAATTGATTTGTGAAAGCAATAGGGTTGACTTGATTTTCCCACCCCGAAAAAATCCACTTGAAATAATCCAAATGGGTTTTTCAAAATCCTTATTTAAAATTTCTAATAATAAACATATTAATTTAAACTAAACATAATATATATATTATACCATGGATGTGGAGTTTTTTGAAATACTGGAGAGATCCAAACTGCTCTACATAATAAAAACTGGAAAAATTCTCATGGAAAAATAATTATCTCATTAAAAACCCATTGAAAAAATTATGTAAAATGACGCAATATCAGGTAATAAATGTAATGAATGATCTCCTTGTTTGGTTACTGACTAAGAAACGAGGAAACTAACCAGACAAGTTTAGGAAAGTGTAAATAGATCAGAAAGAAAAGTGGAAAAGCTTCACTGAAAGTACTCAATTAGGGTTGCCACATGTATGTTTTCCTCACATGGTGTACGTTTTTCAGGCTTATTGTCCATTCTATGTTTAAACCTTTCTAATATGACGATTTCTTCCGTTTTTTTTTTCGACGTATCTGTCTTTTAATATTTCTGAATTTTTTTTCTAAAGTTTACATTTTAATTTTTTTTCAAAAGTTTCACTTTTTGATTCAAAAACCTCAGTGTTGAAGACACCATTTTGTACCACAGTTGTACAGTATTTCACTCAAATGATGACGATGGGAATCAAGACTAATATTTATTTTAGGTAGATTTCGTAGGAAATACTACCTATTACATTCTCCCCTAAGTTGGAATTTTTGAAAAATTTTTGCAGATCTACGCCGATTATGACTTCCAGAACCCAAAACTACCCCCAGTTCAAAACTTATCTATATCTATCTAATATCTATCTATGTTACTTTTTTATGGACACGATAACTTCAATAATTCTGCACAAATCTCTTCCAAACTGATACATAAAATCAAGGGGCATAAACTCTTGGTCAAGTTCGTTAATGGGCAAAATCGAACCAAGGGGGGGGGGGAATAGGGGGCTTTTTGAGAAAACAGAAAAAAACCCGTAATTTCTTAGTTATGATACGTATCGCATCCGTTTAAGGTTATTATTACTTCTAGGAAAAGGGCCAAAAATTTATGTATGACAGATTTTTGATATCATTAAAAATGGCCCCAAGGGGGGGAGGGGTTGAAGAAAAAAAATCATAACTTCGTCAATTCAGAAGATATCAAATCCGCTTAAATTTATTATAAATCCTCTTAATATTACCTAAAACTTTTATACTGAGAAGTTTTTTACAGGACCAACCCTTATAACGAAAAAAAAAACAAACAAACAAAAAAAAACAATCCTTGCCGGCTCCACCTGCAAACAAGTTAGGTTTCGAAGTGGGCGTTTCCAAATGCCGCATCATGGCAAAAAGGTCATTTCTTCCGCAATTCCCAACAAACAGGCGCCCCCACGATCTGCGTCTTCGAAATCTGCCTGTGTTTGTAGGCCGAGCCGTCAAGGATTTTTATTGTCTTGTTATCTAAACTTGACCTTATTGTAAGCTAAAAGCATTTTTACATTTAAAAATTTTTAATGTAATATATTTATCTATCTTAATATAGGTTTTTTTTTTTTTGTTTAAATGCCTTATTTTGATTTAAAATACAAACATTTTTTTAGGATGCCAATTAATAAAAATAACCTGACCATTATTGAATTTGAGGATATTTTGATTTATTTCTATTGCCACTTGGGCAGGGGGGTGGGGTTACTTTCTAGAAATATGGTGTGTAAGGACCCGAATTCTAAAAAAGATAATTAATTTAAGGAAAAAAAAATAAATTGTCATGATATATGTAAAAATACAGTAAAAATGAATAACATTTTTATTTTATAAAAATTAAACTATTTAAAATATTGTATCCGATCCTTAATTTTATGAAATGTGCCATAAGGATGCTCCATTAAAAAAATTAAGTTATTTGATAAATATATGCAGAAGTTTTAGCATTTGATCATACTGATTCATCGAAAATACAGGAACTGAGAGAAAATTAATTTAAAAACTGTAACTCTAAATCATTTCAAAAGAATCGAATGCAATAAGAATCCTTTTCTGCATATTTTTAACTAGCTGTTACCTGTGACTTCGTTCACGTAACATTTAAAGAAAATTAATGCATTAATTAAACAACATATACAATTAACAAACTCTTTACCATATTTTACAGTAGATAATACTTCTGATAATCGCAATTTGCGTATTTTTTTACTTATATATATATATGATAATTTACATTTCTTTCATGAACTTGAAATTTCATACTCTTTCACTAAGATTAAGTATGGAACACATTTTTTTTCTTTGTTATTCTATTTTAGCATCTCTATTTATTCCATTTTACATTTATTCCGTTCATAGAAATTCATTTAATTTGAGTTTTCGTGTCAAAGAATATTTTAAAAAGTGATTATATTAGTAAATATTTTTGAGGAAATTTGTTAATTAACATATCACTTTAGATATGATTTTATTTGGTTAGAAGAATCTAAAAATCAATACTATAAATTATGTTGCTTCTTCAAAACACTTTATGATATAACATTATTATATGATATTTAAAGTTATATAATATTTAAAAAAGAAATCAAAACTTGATGGAGCATAAAAGTTTTAAAATAAATAAGAAAGAAATACTTTTAACCCTCATATATTTGTGATATTTTTTATTTCCCAGTGCCACACTTTTAACAGCTGTAGATCTACAAATAATATCAAAATGTATATCACACTCCAAAAACTTTCAAAGCCTAAATGCTTATTTGTTAAGCAATAGAGCTGCTTATTTATTTGAATGGCGAAAACAATCTAAAAAAAAAGCACTGTAATTATGGAGCATTGTCATATTGATCGTTGTATTGTATATTTTAGGACTATGGGAGTTTCGAAATTTGACAGAAATGTATTCCAATGAGAGGAAAAAATTACACTGCAGAGATATCTTCATCTATAGATTTAGATATTTTAAAATTATAAGGAATTATATAAGTAGCAGAGAAAGATAGCTAATAATACCTGGATTTTTAATTGGCTGCCCTCTTGCGCTTTTCCATAATCATGGTGCCTTTAAAAAAGAGGAGGAGGATTTTCTTGTTAAACTCGTGGCGTCGACTCTTCTGTAAATTTCACGTGAACCATGTCAAACGCAAATTCCATTCTCCAATGAAAATTGCTTAAGCTAACAACTTTTACTTCGACTTTGATATATTTATTAAATTTTATGGAAATTTAATATTCTGGAAAATTGTACGGTAAAATGATGTTAAACTTACGCTTTGGCGACCAATACATTCTGTGGAAATTACGCTACTTTGTGTAATTGCTATAAAATGCAAATATTTTGTGAATGAAAACCGGCACACGATTTAAAATATGGCGACACTTTCACCGGGTTGATTTTCCTCTGAACCGCTACGTGTCTTGTTAAAACAAATTCTTTCACTTCATGAATCATGTACAAATAATCATTTATATTTATAGATAATGTGCATGTTTTTCCACTTAACGTAGGCAAAACGTTGAGCTAAATCGGTTGAAGTTTCGCTAAGTTTCTCGTAATTTTCAAATAGTTAGAATACATTGTATTATGTTTAGGGTAGTTTAGTTTATGGTTATGTTTAGGGTTAGTTTTAATAATACATTATGAATTACTAAAATCCGCAAGAATTGTTGCTTTTCGCCTACAGTTAATTGAGAAAAACGGCTTTACTTGAGTGCGTGACGTCACATGCACATTATCTATATAAAACATGAAAGCGTTTAAAGAAATCCAATACTACTGTACTCATAGAAAAATTTTAAACAATATTATTAAATACTAAATTTAACTCAGAAATTATATTTACAATGTAATTGAAACAGAATTTGCTAAAATTGCGTTTTGGAATTATGTGATTTTTGATGCAAAACATTATTTCTCAAAAATATATTGTTCTTTTAAGAATTGGATAATAATTTCGAAGCTGGTGAAATGAAAATGTCGCCACGTTGTCGAAAAATATATAGGTTTTTAAAATTAAATTAAAGGTTTTACATTAAAAAAATACTTTTTTTTCCGATACACCATTTTACTTTTAATCCCGTTTGTTTTAACACCCATTTTTGAAGAAAAATTAATGGAAAATACTGTATTGTTTTCTTTAAATCCAATTTTTATTAACAGTGGGCATCTATTGTCCATCTGCATACAAAGAACTTAAATATGCCTCCTTGGTTGAAGCTGAAGCTGAAACATGTTTGAACTTTGAACTTTGAAGGGGGGGGGGGCTATGAGACCTATAGCGGCAAAGGCTGTCGTCTCAAATGATCCAAAAACCCACAACTGGTGTAAACACCGAAGCAAACCAAAACCACACTAAAGTGCTAAAAACGAACTATGCTCAGAAGGAACCTCAAAGCTGAAACCCGAAAATCTCTGGATGAACAAAATTTACTAACGAAACAAACAAACGAACTTAAACCACCACTGTTTAACACCCTATAATCCCAGCAACTACTGCGATGAGACTGGTACTTCAAGCAGGTAAACAAAATGTGCTCCAAAGAGTCAATGCAACCACACCTACTGCATCTGCCATCCGGAATCAAGTGGAAACGCGCTAAAACCTCAGGGGTGATCAACATCCTACAGAGAAGCCGGGAAATCAACACATCCTCCCGTCTGTTCCAAGCCCAGGACGAGGTAAGGCTAACCGAGGGAATATTTCCAAGCGAGACACTGTATTTGGAGGCATTGTAATCGAGATCGAACTGACTTGCCGCTTCACGTTTGTGAGCGCTGGTAACATCCTCTGGCGAAATCCAGTCAACCAGAACGTCAGAATAGGTGACTCCCTTGGCCAAACTATCGGCTTTTTCATTCAAAGGGACACCCCGGTGACCCGGAACCCAAAGGAAGAGAATCTTCGAGAGAAATTTAACGGAGCGAATGATTTTGTTATGAAGCCAAAGGATGACCATAGGAGATTTTATAGTTATAGTCTGAAGAGCAGACAGCACCGACAAGCTGTCAGTCAGCATGACGACTTTCGACGACGAGTGCGCCAGTTCGTCCAGAGCTGTCCCAATTGCGAGGGCCTCCGCTGTGAAGATGGAATTTACATGGTGGACTTTATAAGCAAACTGATTCGTTGAATTACAGCCAGCTATAGAAGTGAGGAAAGTGGTCTTCGAAGCATCGGTTGCAATGACGTGCCACCCAGTGTACTCCTGAATGAACTCAGCAAAATATGGAGCGATCACAGCCGCGTCAAGATCTTTATCTTGGAACGGAAGCCCAGCAGTGAAAAACCTGACAGCTTCAGAATCCTGGGGTAATGGGACTTGGAATCGAAGGAGATGATCTGGAGTAATCCTGAGCTTTGTCAGCATCTCAGAAACATAGGGTATATCTTCAACAAACAGGTCTAGCCCATCTGCCCGAATGTCCCAGAGGGGGGACCAACTACCCAACGAAAGATGTTTCACCCAGAAGTTGAACGCTAAGGCTTTGATCCTGTCTGCAAGTGGGGCAGCACCGGCATGTCTTCTAAGCACAATGTTTGGAGTCCACTTCGGTAGACCTAGCGCGATTCTAAGGGCACTGGTTTGGAGAACTTCTAATTTACGAAAGAGAGAGACCCCAGCCGAGTTGAGAATTGACGCTCCATATTCAATCACGCTGCGAATAGAAGAGGAAGCCAAAGTTAAAAGGTGGTGGGAGCGAGCGCCATACCGTTTCTGTGCCAGAGACTTGAGAATGTTAATTCTGGTGAAGACTTTTCCCCGGAGGTACTCAATGTGCTTCCGGAAACCACCACGCCGTGCAATATAAAAATCTAGGAACTTGATCTCCGTACACCACTCGATTAAGCCTCCGTTGACGCTAAAGTCAAAGTGGCAATCAGCAGAGCGTCTGGACAAGTTGATAGCGTGACATTTATCCGGCCGGATGGAAAGCTTCCAATGTGTGCACCACTGAGCGACTAGCCTGAGCGCTTCTTGTAATTGGAAACGGCAACTCTCCAGAGAGCTGTTGTCACAGTAGAGAAAAATGTCGTCTGCATAAATTAAGTATTTCACCCCAAGACCCTCTAGGACCTCGAAGAAATCGGCCAGAAAAATAGTAAACAGGATGGGACTCAGCACCGCTCCCTGCGGACACCTCTATTGATATATCTGAGTGGCGATGTGACATTCCTCCAGGCCACCTTGATGGACCTCCCAGAGAGAAAGCGATGGAGCCAGCGTAAGATGCGACCAGTAATGCCAACTTGGGCGCATTTGAAGATAAGTCCGTCCACATAAACAGAGTCATAAGCAGCTTGCAGATCTAGAGATATGCCCAAAATATATTTTTTCTCTTTCCTTGCAATTAAGAGGTCCTGATGAAGCCGGGTAAGTGCGGCCTGGCTATCTCTGAAGGGTTGAAAGCCAAAATGTCTACGGTCCAGTATAGTATTCTCAAGGAGGTGATAATTGATACGTGTAGATATCATCCTTTCACAAATTTTGCAAACCACAGAAGTAAGGGCGATGGGGCGGTAGGAAGCAGCGAGTTTCTTAGTTCTACCAGGTTTGAGGATTGGCAGGATAATCGCCGTGGTCCAGGATGATGGGACGTCCCCAGTGAGCCATATGTCGTTATACAATTGAAGCAAGACTCTAAGCGAATGGTCATTGAGACCTTTAAATAATGCAGCACTAATCTTGTCCTCACCTGGGGTCGAAATTTTTGTCCTGCGGATGGCGTCTTTGAGCTCGGCAATAGAAAACGGATTGTTTAACTGGGGACTGGCTTCTATGCCATATGTGATAGGAATGTGTTCATGATCCCCCTCCGCAGTGAAGACTTTTGCGAAAATTTCCGCTTGGAAAGCCGCATCTGCGCTGGAAGTGTCCCCTACTTGAAGAACAAGGTGTGTATCTATGGGAGAGCTGGAGCGATTTCGAATTTTGCGGAAAACCTTGTGCAGAAGCCTGGGATCCTTCGCGTCAGTGCAAATCAAGTCCCAAAATCGCTGCTTTGATTCTTTAATAACTATTCTAAGTTTGGCAGACACCCTCTTGAATTTAATCCAGTACGCGCTGGAAATCAAACCCCGGGCTTTCTTAAGAAAAAACTTCTTTTGCTTGTGGAGATTGCTGCATCGCGCATTCCACCAGGCAGGGAGGCATTTGTCAAGCCTATTACGGGAGAAGCTGTGATTTTGCATCGCACTGTGAACCAACTGGTAGAAGGAGTCATAATCTATGGAGGAAACCTGTTTCAGCCTGTCATTGACCTCCCGACATATGTTCGGCCACTTGTAAAGAATAGGGCTAGGATGTGTTGGAGAGAAAAGCTCGACCGAAATAATAATGGGGAGATGATCACTATCAAACAGATCCTCCTCCACATGAATTGAGGACTGAGTGAAGATTTCTGGAGAACAAAGGGACAAGTCTAGCAAAGAACTGGAACCACTAGGAGAAACGTGAGTGGGAGTGTCCAGGTTCATGATACAGTAAGGGCTGTCCGAAAGCCAATCCACAAACATTTCGCCTGCCCGCGAGGACACCGGGGCGCCCCACAGCTGATGATGGAGATTAAAGTCTCCGAGTATGAGAGTATTACCTGGCAGGCCATTCGTCACCTGCTTAAGATCGTCAACCACCAGACCCGAAGGCGAGTAAAGATTTAATATGTTCAGATGATGTGAACCAAGAAAAATGCGAACCCCCAAAATCTCATTCGAGAGGTTGAGAGCATCAAAGTTTAGTTGAAGGGAGGACCAAGCATTTTTAATTGCTATGAGAAGACCGCCACCAGGGCGACCCAATCTGTCCAGCCGATAGATCACCTTCCCTGGGATAGTCAGGGATTTTTCAGCAGTTAGAAACGTTTCTTGTATGACCAGGATGTCAGCAGAGGCGAAAGGGGGGCTATGCAGCCAGTGACGTTTATTTAAGATACTGCGGCAATTCCACTGCAGGACTGAGATACCCATGAAGACCAAAGAACAAGGGAGGGGGGTGAACAGCAATACAAAAACACAAACAGCCCCGGCAGAACACAGAGCAACTAGAAAACGTAAAAGGAAAAGAAGGTTTTTTTTTTTTTTTTTTTTTTTTTTTTTTATGGAGGAACACCACCTGAATGAGGACGTTTCCGCCTTTCTGGCGAGGAGTCACAAAGCTTTGCGCACCAATTAGACAGAGTAATGGTGAGGCTGTCAATGGCAACCTTCATTTCGGCAATGAGGGCCTGAGTCCTCTCATATTTCTCATTTGCATGGTCAACGATAACTTTCAGCATGACGTTGGTCCGGGTTTCTAAAACTTTTTTCAGAGTGTCCAATTCGGTATTCTTGGAGCCTGTTATTTTCGCATACGATGTAGATTCAGATTTACGAGAAAACTGCCGTCTGGCTTCAGTAAAGGTGAGGAAGTGTGAGCATTTAAATCGCAAGAATTCGCTTTCTTTGATGCGGGCTGGGCATTGGTTAAAGTCCGACCGATGTTCTTCCCCACAATTTCTGCATTTGAGAGGCTCGGTACATGCGCCAGAGTGAGCCAGTCCACAGGTGGCACAAATTTGTTCTGATTTACACTTGGATACAACATGATTAAACTGAAAACATTTTGAGCATTGTCGGGGACGGTCGACAAATTGCTTTATTGACTGGATGGAGAACCAGATTTTTACTTCCCGCGGAAGGGAGATGCCTAAAGTTGTTATTAGTACAGGAGAAAATTCATTTCTGCTATCTTTCCTCAGAAATCTGCGTAGCTCAAGCAAGTGGAAATTATTGGTGCTTAGTAGTTCCTGACCAACTTCCTGAAGAGGGATGTTTACCGGCACGTTGAACAAAAGAAATTTATTTGTTATGTTCTCCCATATGATTCTGGGTTTAACTTTTAGACCAAGAAAATTATCTATTTGACATATTTCGGTCGCACACAATACATCAGAAGTACTGATTATGATGCTCCCCGACCGTGTAAAACGTATGTTGTTTATCTGCTGGAAATGGGCGACTTTTTCCTTAATTTCTGCCTGGACAGAACGAGGGTCTCTTTTTGGTAACGCCGAGGACTCTAGACTTGTTAGAAAAATGTTAAATGCCTTACCTCCATTTTCAGCCGCCATTTGCAGAAGCGCATCCATTGGTAACGAAGAGCGAGTCACGTTAGGGTTGTCAGTAGATGACAAAAAGTAGCTATCGTCATTTTCCACCATTTCAACGTTCACTGGCACAGTTTCCGAAATGGGGTCGGAAACGATATTAATTGTGGAGCTGGCCATAGTAAATGAGCAGGCGTTCCACTCAACTCCTTGAGAGTGGAGCCAGAATAAACAAACACACGAGGCAGCAAAATGAAACTTGCTACGCCAAAGAAAATAACAAAGATTTAATACGCTTACCCCAGGGAAAGAGAAGCTTCAAGAAATTACAAAATCCCAGTAACACCAGGCTATACGGAGAAAAGAACAACCTAAAAAAAAAACACTTGACACAAAACAATAGGAACTCTTCGAGACGACAGCCCGCCGCGCTACTCGGTCAACGCCCCTCGCTAAACTGAGGAGCACGTACTGCTGCCATTCACGACCACCTATCCCTGAAACATGTTACGATGTAATGATTGCTAAATGTCAATATTTGACAGCCGATTTTTGATTATGTAGAATAAATTGAATTATGAAGTTTGAATGCGCAAAAATATGTTTTTATTTCTTAGAAAATTTACTTTAATATTAACAAACCAGTGGAAACAATTTGCCTTTGTAAAAGTAGGAGCTCTACGTTATTTATTTTTATCTTCAAACACATTTAAATAAATGTACTATGTCGTATACACGCACTTATAGTAATCTTTCTAATATGTGAAAAAAATCACATTAACTACCCGAAATGACGTCAGTTTCTTATTTCAAATTATAGTGAGAGAATCTGAATTTTTGTTGGTTTGTAAAAATATTGGCCATACGCAATTTATTTTATGGCAACGGGAAAAAAATTGCATTAGAAAAAAAAAAAGATTTTTGTAACGATAAACTATGTTTGAAAAAAATGGTAAAGAATGGTCTGAGAAATTTTTAAAGTTAACAGTGATTTTACCCGTGTTCTAAAACGTATGTACATCGTTTCGTTCCAATCGGACGAAAACTGTAGATTTGTATAAGGAACAAACATACCAAGAACGGGTTATATATATATATATAGATAGATTATCATATGTTTACGAAACTTCGTGAGAACATACTACTGAAATCTAAATTCATTTTAAGTAAAAAGTTGGAAAATTAATATTTTCGCCAGTTTTTGCAAAATAAGGGTTACTACATCTAGTTAAAGGTTTATCGCTACACAGTCACAAGGAAAATAAATGTTCGGCTTGTCAAATGTTGGAAACTTCATGTTATTGAATGAATTCTTTTGGAATTGAAAGAAAAGTATTCAAAATATTTTGCCATATTTCCAGATTCCTCCCTTTCCCTCATATACTAAAAATCAATAAATTTTCGGACATATGGTATAAAAAGCAAAAAAACACAACTGCTATACTGAAAAAACAATTTATACAGTTTCTAAAAATATTAGTAGGGTTTTTAGTCAATTCTTCTTTTAGTTACTTCTTTTTCTTTATTTTGCAGTATATGAACAAAGCATTCAAAACTGGCGTGGGCATTCAAACGTTAATGCGGCTAATATGTTTGGTAGCTACACAGGCTTGCAAAGTAGATTTAAAGAACTCAATTCATTGATTTTTGTCCTTTGTAGCGTGAAACAATTCATGTATAAGACTGACTTCTTTTCTCTATAGTCATAGTTATAATACAGATGTAACAAAGCAGATAAATCTACATTGTAATGATGTATAGACACATCTTAATTTTCGTTTTTACTTTTAATCCAAATTTTACAAGTTACATATTGTCAAAAACAACAATTCTTTCACGCTAGCATGTTTCTTTATTAGCATTTCATATTTTATTCGAAGTAAGGTTTTAAATAGAAAAAAGAAAACATGTATAATTTTTAAACCTGAAAACAAATTTTGCCGGAACGTTTTTCATAGACAAGGGGGCACACCAGCTCCTAAATGCGATGATCCGTAAATGTAACGAAGTTCCTTTGCCTAAACTTTTATCGCAAGAATCGTATATAAATGTGACATAATCAAACATCCGCATTTCAGGAACAATATTATTGCCTTTAACTCCTTGAAGGGTGGTGGAATATATTTTATACCACTTAATTTTAATAAAGATATCTATCAGAATCTTTGAATAAAATTTTTGTTTTATAACTTTCGTGAAAAAAAAAAAAAAAAATGTAAAATTGCATTTTTTTAAATTTTAAAATAAAATTGCATTTCTTTATTTACAAATAAAATTTTTCGAAAATTCTGATGGGAATTTAACATTACAGAAACAAAATTACTCGCCCCTGAAAGGGTTAAAGCGTTTTTTCTAGAAGAACTTCTCATTGCAGTATGAATCGTTAATTATCAAATTCCGACAACTCTTCCTAAATGCGGAGAATAGTACCTAAACTGACAAGGAGACCGCCAAACATGATGCGCACAGATTTTGATGATTTTAAAGTATGCTGTAGGGGTCATACCCCTAATTATTCAGGTCAAAGATTTCCTTCAAATGGGCTTTAGTTTTCGAGAAATTTCGGGTTAAAGTTTAGTATGCATTTCAAATACCCATTAGTTCGCGGTATTGAACATGGTCTCCGTGGTGCAGGGCTAACGCTCTGAATTTGAAAGCCGGAGGTGAGGGTTCTGTCCTCGCCTGTGACTTTTACCTTTTTTTAATAAATTTTATATATTTGTTGCGTTGTAAGTTTTATGCAGAATAATGAATTCTGCATCTTTGAACTTTTTGATATTTTCCTAATAAATTCTATTTACATTTTCGAATTTTTCGTGAAAATTTATAGTTTTTGCGCAATTTTTATTCTAATATTTCGGTTGACGAAAATCCAAACTAATTTATGTCTTGATATCTCGTCTTTTTAAAATGATTATTGTTTACATTTATGTATATTTACTTATTTATTTACCGTAATTATGAAATAATGCATTTTTTTATTTGCATTTTCTATTTTAAAAAATTGAAATGATTAAGAAAAAATTAACAAAATAATATATCCTTTCAATATTTGATTTGTTCTAAATAAAATCAAAATAAACTTGAGTCATGAAAAACAGAACACTCAATTGAATCAAATTCACCTCTGTACTATAATAATTGCTTAAAAACAACACAAAATGTCACAAAAACATATATGCATCATTTATTAAAAACCAAGAGGTGATGACCACCAAGGTGGTGATGTTTTAACCCTGATGATGAGCCAGGACGGCTCGAAAGCGCTAGGTTTTTAATGTGAAATGCAGTTTTGTATATTTTTAAAACACCTAAAGTAAAAGTTTTTAATAAATGATGCATATATGTTTTTGTGACATTTTGTGTTGTTTTTAAACAATTATTGTTCTAAATATATTGAAATATGTTAACTGCTGAAATACAAAAATATTTATCATCACCGACATCGACATTTTTAGTTTATTAAATATGGAACTAATTGTGTGATACATATCGCAAAAATATTCTAAACAAATTCCGCATTAAAAGTCGCCTTTAAATATATTCTTTACGTAAATTGTTTTAACAATATTGGAAGAATGTATAAATTAGTATATTATATATTCTTTAAATACTTAAATTGTGATAAATATATTAAAAAATGCATTAAATTTGAAAAAGAAATTATTTCAAACTTGGTAAATGTCTGCAAAGGAAGCTAAACTAAATTGATAAAAAGGAAATTTTATTTATTCTGATATTACAGGTAGAACTTCTAAAATCCGGAATCGCTCAAGTGTACAGTATTAGAAACTCTACAGTATGAGTTTCTTATTTCTAAGCCTGGCTTTAATTTAGAATTTAAATTGTTATTTCTTAGTCTCTAAAATCTGCAAATTTCGAAAATATGGAATTGCAGAGTCCCGAGCGATTCCGGATTTTAGAAGTTCTACCTGTACCGCAAAAGTCATTGCAGACGATTTTTTTTTTCGGATATTTTTTATATGTATTCTAATTAACAAACGATTTTTCTTTTCTAGTTGAATTTTTCTGTATGGCATCGACTTGTTAGAATGAAAAAAAAAAAATAATTGTAATACATTATTTTTTATTTGTGCAAATCAAAAATGATGTTGAGTGTGAACTTTACAGTTAAATGTATTTAAATAACATAAAAAATATATATATAACTGGCTAAAACTTGGATATAAGAGTTATTGCTTTAATATTTTATTACTCCTTTCAAAATATGTTGTTGGAATTACCTAATCATACATACCTTTAAAAGATTTGACATAAAAATATTTTGTATAAATTATAAAAAAAATAAATAAAATTCATTTAAAATTTCATAAAGTTAAAAAAAGTATTATTTTAGAACGGTTATTAAAATATAAAGAGTAAATAGTAATAAAAAATAAATAAACAAAATCTAGACATAAATTAGTTAGGAATTTCGTCAATAGAAATATTAATTTCAAAACTGCACAAAAAAAAAAAAAAAAAAAAAAAAAAAAAAAAAAAAAACTAAATTTTTACGAAAAATTCGAAAATGTAAATAGAATTTATTAGGAAAATATCAAAAAGTTCAAAGATGCAGATTTCATAATTCTGCATAAAACTTACAACGCGACAAACATATAAAATTTATTTAAAAAAAGGTAAAAGTCACAGGCGAGGACAAAACCCTCATCTCCGGCTTTCAAACCCAGAGCGCTAGCCCTGCACCACGAGGACATTGTTCATGATCGCGAACTAATGGGTATTTGAAAAGCATGCTGAACTTTAACCTGAAATTTCTCGAAAACTAAAGCCCATTTGAAGGAAACCTTTGACCTGAATAAGTAGGGGTATGACCCCTACAACATACTTTAAAATCATCAAAATCTGTGCGCATCATGTTTGGCGGTCTCCTTGTGAGATTACCATTTCGTTTTTTTATTTTTGAATGTCACACAACCCGATCGATTTCATGGCATTGAAAGTCTGTTTCACCTACCGAAAGTGAAAGCGGGAAAAGGCAAGACTTTACTAAACTAGAGTTGTTCTAAAATTTTCGTCGCATTTTGATTTTTTAACAGACTTATTAGCGACGAATCGGATCCTTCATATGCGGAGAGGCTTTTAGCAGATGTACTAAGGTAACTTTATTTGATATTGTCATATATTAAATTAACGTGATCTTTAAAAGCAGAAATTGTGAATAACTGAACTTTGTTGAATTAATATAACTTTGGGATTTCCACATAGTGGTATATTAGATTTCTTATTTGGCTGTAAACTTAATTACATATTTAAAATGATCAAAGTAAGAAAATTAATGCCTTTATTAAATAGAATTAAAAAATCTTACGAAATAATATTGGTGTATATTTTAGCAGATAATAAAGAAATATTATTAATGGATCAAGTTTTGAATCGAAGAACTAAGGGCTAAGGAAGAACTAAGGGCTAACCCAAAAGTACCTTTTCCAATTTTCTTAGAAACATGGGGCATAAGGCAAATAGTCAGAATTATTGTCTTTAATTTCCTTTAGTTAAAAAAAAATATATTATAGAAAAAAAAATATGAATTATTCAACTTTACCATTTTGCGAAACAGACGGCGCACGGAGGTCCGGGTCCCTCACCTTTTAATACCAGTCGAAACGGCAGCAGACCCGACCACGGAAGATGCCACCGGAAAAAATTAAAACTTAAATTCAATAAGTTTAAGACAGTAGCAAGAGTGCGCTGTCTTATGGGTGCGCTGGGTCGTTTAATACATCGGACGACCGCGTCGAATTCGAGATCGTTATAATTAACGGCTGCATTCGATGGTGGGTGGGTGGGGCCGATGGGCCGATCACCGCTACTTCGCGGAACAGGTGGCATGCGACGATCCGGGTCCTCTTCCTTTTAACACTACCCGGAACGATAGTAGACTCACGGAAGATGCCATCGGAAAAATGAAAAGCTAAATTCAATAATCTCAATAAGTACCATTGCTATTTGTACTTTTTTAATTGATCTATTTTCTAGCTAAAACTCCTAGATGTTAAACAAGCTGTTGAGGATGTTAAAGTTTGTCGAATGACATCATATCAGGCCCATAAGAAATATAATTTTCCTCACACAACAATACATGGTCAAGTAAAAGGATGGATTTGTGGGAGCAATTACATTGCTTATCTGATAAATTGGTAACCGGATAAAGAAGTCGAAGTAAGCAAAATGGTAATGTGTAATCCACAAAATTGGAAGTGGCCAAGAACGGTGGGATAAAACATTTTATGAACTGAATAAAATTAAAGACATACCTGATTTCCTTTTTTTTTTTTAAATGAACTAAAACTAGAAACTTTATAAACTGAAATAAGTTAATAAATAACCAAGTAGAAACAAAAACATTTCATTGAGTATTTTTTCTGGTTGAAATTATTTTTATTTGATTTTAAAAAATTCAGAAGATTGGCAGCAATGACAATATTAAATTCCAGGAATAACTATAAGCGTTCCCGGAATTCCTAAGTATAAATAATTTAATTTATGAAAGATTTGTGTCGAACATATGGTGATAAACATTGTTTTGGTAAAATTAACGTAATATTGGCCCATCATTCGTTAGTTCTTTACTCAATTTGTTAATCAAAGTTAAAAGTGTTCAAAGTATGAATATTAAATGATTCATTATTGAGAAAGATAGTCGTCCTGCCAAGCCAAGATATAAAAATATAGATATATACTAAGCTCGCCAAACAAGCAAACGCCAAGAATCAAACATCAGATCGCTTACTGCTTTTTATACAGGAGTCAAGTTCTCAATGTTAAATTGACCAAACATGCCAGAGTAAACTATCAAATATCAAAGGAACTCAAATATCGCAGAAAAATAAAACGAGAAGTAGCAGAATCTAATGAGGAAATTCTTTAATTTGAGACCAAACTCATCTTCATAAGTGAATTATAAAGAGAGACAGAGAATTTGGGAAAAAAAAAGTCGAGATACTGAAAATTATAAATTTTTCTTTGTGGTCAAAATTTTTTAAACAACATTAGAGACTTAAATAATGGACAGAAAAAAAGTAAGGATTGCATTTTTGGACAGGTAATTACTTAATCTATGAGCTTTTATAAACTTTAATTTAAAAAAAAAATCTATCTTAATCAGCAAAAAACTATTAGTTAACTCCAAAATTAACGAAATATGCCAGAACAGAGATAAAGCTTCAATGACCGCGTACTATCTATATTATAATCGCGCAAATCAGATACGGGACCGACCAGTTCCAGTTTCATCTGCCAGTCGGCCATTTTTCCTCAAGATTATTTTTTCGGATAAAACTGCATAAAAATTACAATTTTAGAAAGATCTTTTTCAAAAAATAATTTTTTGAGATATGAGACACCTTTTAAAATGTATACATTAAATGTTTAAAATTTCATTCCTAACTCCATTCATAATTTCATGCCTAACGTAAACAAAACTTTTGAAAAGGAATTGAATTGAATGTGATTTTTATATTTCCAAAACACCATGGTGAACGATAGGCACTTCGTTCGCTGGCAGAGAACAGATCATACAATACCTTTGACGTCAGTTCCCTGTGAATTAATAGAATCAGGTTTTAACATTATTATTATTATTATTATTATTATTATTATTTATTTATTTATTTTTTATTTTTTTGAGCGTTTGTTTGTTTCTAGGGGTAATCTTCGATCCTCCATTAGCGCAGATATTAGATCCCTCCTCTAAGGGTCCTGCAGAACCGATTTGAAAAGTAATGGTGGAAAAATGATTGTGATCGAGTCTGCTCCAACATATGATATATTTTATATCAGTACCACCACTCCCTTGAGGGTGCACGAGCAAAAGATGTTCTAAAATTGCAATTTTTGTGATACTGAAAGGAAAAGAAACAGGAAATCTGTCATATTGGTTAGTTTTAAGATGTAAATGCTCGCTAAGAACTATTTCTAAAAAATTCGAAATTTAAAAGGTCTGAAACGACCGGAAAACGTTCTAAATTGCGATTTATTTGAAGAGAATTTTTTTTTTTTTTTTAGAGCTAAGAAGTAGAAATTTGACATGATTGTTACTTTTAAGACGTAAATGTTCGCTTAGAGCAGTTTAAGAAAAATTCGAATTTAAAAAGGGTGCAGGAGTAAAAACGTTCTAAAATTGCGGTTACTGTGATACTATTGGAGATAGAAACCTGAACTTTAGCATGTGGGTAGTTTTAAGATGTAAATGCTAGCTGAGAACGGTTTCTAAAAAAAAATTAAATTTAAAAGGGCGAAACGATTGGAAAGCCTTCTTATAAACGCTCTAAATTACGCTTTATTTGGAGTTGTTAGTGCTAGAAACGTGATATTTCAAATGATTGTTACATGTAAAACGTAAATCATCGCACAGAGCAGTTTATATATATATATAAAAAATAGAAATTTAAATGGGTGCAAGAATAAAAGCGTTCTAAAATTCCGATTTCTGTGAAACCATTCGGATATAGAAAACTGAAATTTGTCATAGTTTTTAACTTATAAAATGTAAATGCGCGTTAAGAACTTTTTCTAAAAAATTCGAAAGTTAAAAAGGAGTGAAAAACATTCTAAAAATGTTCTAAATTACGACTTATTTGGTATTTTTGAATTAGGTAGTTGAAGTTTTACATGGATGTTACTTTTAAGACACAAATGTTCGCAGAGTTTATAAATTTCTAAAAAAATAGAAATTTAAATGGATGCAGGAACCAAAAACGTTCTAAAACTGCGATTTCTCTGTTACTGTTCCGGGCTAGAGACCTGAATTTTGGCATGGTGGCTGCTTTTAAGATATAAATGCTCGCCAAGAACTGTTTAAAAAATATCGAAATTTAAAAAAGTGAAACGAGAGGAAACGTTTAAATTACGATTTGAATGGAACTGTTACGGCATGAACTTGAAATTTGACATGGTTGTTAATTCTAAATTATAAATGCTGACAGAGAACATTTTCTAATAAATTCGAAATTTAAAAGGGGGAAGGAGCAAAAACATTCTAAAATTTCGATTTCTGTGATACCGCTAATAGAGATATGGATGGAGATCTGAAATTTGGCATGGTGGTTACTTATAATATGTAAATGGTCGTTAAGAACTGTTCCTAAAATATACATTGATTTCAAATAACCTTTTAATTATAACAGTGCAGTAAGAGACATGAAAATGCTGGTTAATATTGCTCGGAGTCCGGATTTACAGAAAGAAAAAGAAGTTTTTCTATGCTCCTTTCTTTCTATGACTCAGTTGCAAATATTACAAAGGGTCGATATTATAAACATCGTTATTTCTCCCTTCTTCCTTTTTGTTTTTTATCTCAAAACCTCAGGACGTTCCTTTACATATTTCAACAGCAACGCGTGCAAAGACGCGTGTTTTGCTATATAGTATTAGGTAAAATGAAAATTAACGTTTAATTGAGTATGGCTTATGTTACCTTCTTCCAATTAAAGTCGTTTTAAATAGACACATTTTTCGAAATGTACACTCGTATTGAAATAACGAGTGTACATGAATATTCTAAAATTTGAAATAGTATTAAAATTTTTCAAAAAATGCTCAATAGGGCATCTTTAAATTTCATCTTTAAAAAAATATTATTATAATGAAAATGCACTACGTAAATATTTACTATACACTTATAAAGTGAATTCCGAAGAAAAATGGACAAATTGTCGAGAAATAATAAAAAAAAAGATGTTCACCTATTATTATGCAAAAAGAAAAAAAATACCTAAAGTGTTACTTTTGACTCAAACAATCAAAACAATAAAATTCAATCTGAAATTATAGGTATGCCCCCCCCCCTTCCCCCCAAACAAATACCCTAAAGTGTTACGGCTGATTCAAACAATTAAAACAATAAAATTCAATCGGAAATTATAGGTATGCCCCCCTTCCCCCCAAACAAATAACCTAAAGTCTTACCGCTGACTCAAACAATCAAAACAATAAAATTCAATCTGAAATTATAGGTACTCTCCTCCCCCCCAATCAGACATCTTTAATTCGTATAGAAAACTCGTGGATAATTGTAAATCACTCAAGTTTAAAATGTAGGCAAATGGCTTACAATATTAAAGATACTTACTTATTATTTACAAAAATATTCAGTAGATTGATTCACAGGATGTGCAAGTAATATTGATGCAATTATTAGCTGATGTAAATTCTGCAACAAGACTTGTGTATGGAAAATCTTTTGAATGATTAATTAAAAAATTTACGAGCAATAGGAATTTCGTGGCTATCCCCACCAATTCAAAAAAAAAAATCTAATAGAAAAATAAAATTCAAAGATAAAAGAATTGGTTAACCTTTTGATACATGTGATTTTGATGTTTTTGTCAGCGTTTAGGGAAGGAATCTGGGTAATCAAAAAATACTATAAACCAAATCTGACGAACGATGAGATTTCATTTCTTTCCCTTGTGTTTTAGACTAACCCATTATGAATAAAATTGGTAGATCTACAGATATTTAAACATATCTTCTATTCCCTAGATGCCTACTGCGTTTGATTCTGGGATTAGCCGTGGATATTTCCAAACAGTTGTGCAGGCAAAACAATTTTGCAAAATTGTCTTCAAAACAAATAAATAAATAAAAGTTATACTCGGACAATTAACTAACAAAAAGACCAACTAGAGATCTTTATTTTATTTCGACTATTGATCTTTATTTTATTTCGATTTTTACTAAATTTCTATTCTTCATAAAAATTAAATAACATTAAATTGAGAAAGACTGATATTTTGAGAAATAAATTGCTTTTCATTGCTTTTAAGTGATTAATTATTCTAATAAATGAACAATAAGTAAACAAAATGTATACATATTGCGTTTGCTCCCTGCTTTCAAAGGTTCTATACGAGAACTCATGTTAATTTCAGTGAGGGGATTATTTAACACTTAACAACCGGAAATTTTAATCAAATTTTATAAAAATATTTTACACCAGAATTGTTATTTAAAATTTATTAATTGTTATTTAATTTTATTTAACTTTTTTTCCCCTTTAACTTATTTTATTAAAAAAATCTGGTTCGAATCAACATTTATTCATTTGATCGCTGTCACATTGACCGCTGCTGGTCGTTCTAGTGTTAAATGATATATAATCTTTTTTTAAAAACAAATAAATGATATCTACAAAAAAAAAAAAAAAAAAAAAAAAAAAACATGATGAAAGTTGTGGTTAAAAAATAGTGTGATATGAAATTTCCAAACTTATGGTACAACATTATGGTATTTAACATTTTCCATTAAATAAGTTACCATATGTAAGTCCAGTGCCTACGTATAAGTTGATAGAAATCCTTTTATCATGTACTAAATACATCATAACATGTTTTTCAAAATTCAAATTTTAAAAAATTATGCATGTGGACTTGGCGGCCATCTTTCCATGTTTTATACAAATTTCTAAGCACCCAAGTCCGAAAAGGGAAAGTGTAAAATATTTGCTTTAGTAACAATTTCGAACTTCGGATTTTAACTATGGACTTTCTCTACTTACTACGAACAAATAAATTGAAACAGACTGATATTTTGAGAAAATAAATTAATTTTTACTCCTTTTAAATGATTAATTACTCTAAGAAATGAGTCATAAGATGAATCTTTAAGATAAGTCAAATCTTAAGACACAAATTTCTAAGCACACAAGTCAGTAAAGAAAAAGCTTAAAATGTTTTCTTTACTAAAAATTTCGAACTTCGGATTAACTACGAACATGATTACTTAGAAATTTCTATAAAATATGAAAAGATGGCTAACGAGCTCATCATGCATAATTTTTAAAAATTTGAATTTTCTAAAACGTGTATGATGTATTTATTAGTGGAGAAAACAATTTCTATCAACATATACGTAAACACTTGACTTACATATGGTAACCTATTTAAAGGAAAATGTTAAATAACTACCATATTATAAGCTTGGAAATTTGATATCACCCTATTTTTCAGCTACAACTTTCATCACCATGATTTTTATTTTTTTTTTCAAAGCTCGGCTTTATTTTTCCTTTTACTTTTGAAAAGTTGTTTTTTGTTGATTTAATTATAATGCAGTATTAAGTATTTGAAAAGCTGATAACATTTAAATTAATAAAATTAATATGAACTGACATGCATTAGATGCATTGTCACATTTAGATATTTTGGACATCTTATTTACGTTTTAACTACCGTAAATCTGACAAAAATGACCTAAATGTGGCAATGATATATTTTTGCATCGATTACATCTACTATATATATAAAACACAAACGGAAATTTCGTTCCGTTCCTTTTTAACTCGAGTTCTGCCGAATGGATTTTGATGGAACTTACACTGTTAAAGAGATAATTTTTCAGGGAAGGTTTTAGTATATAATACAACGTTCTATGTATATTAGTTATAGAATTATGATAGAAAGTTCTGTTATTTTGGCCGAAAAGGTTACCATTGCTAATTTTTTGGCGATCATTACTGTTGCAGAAAGAAATGAAAAGGCTATACATGTCGAAAAATAAAAGAAAAACTGTTACTAATTTTATAAAAAAAAAAAAAAAAAAAAAGAAAGAAAGGTAGAAAGAAAGAAAAAAGAAAAAGAAAGGAACAAAAGAGTTTTGGTGAGAGAATATTATAAAATGAAAATATTTAATTTAAACATGATTGGGAATGTTCGTAATGCTTAAAAAATTATTCAAGGGGCAAGATTTCTATATTGAAACAATATTTGGCGATGTATCTTTTGTTTTTGGGGATTATGATTTTACTTTTGACCTCAAACAATTTGATTTTAAGCCAAAAGGTGTCTTTTTTTGTTGCAGAAGGAATTGAAATGGCTATACATCTGGAAAAATAAAAGAAAAAACTGTTACTAATTTTGTTTTAAAAAAAGAAAGAAAAGAAAAAAAAAAGAAAAACAGTTTTAATGAGAGATTTTAAGCCAAAAGGTGTTTTTTTTTTTTAAGTGTACGACTGCATTTTTGTAGTTTTTTTTTTTTTTTGGTACTTTTCGGTTAGCCGGGAGCCAGTGATATATGCATACATGTATATATATACATACATATATCTACACAAATACATGTATTAAGATACATATATATTCACTTATATGTATGAATATATATATATATCACTGGCGCCCGGCTAACCGAAAAGTACCTTTTTTTTATTCAAATGCAAACTATATTAATGGCAATATACTTCTATTTACTTTTACATATATGAAATTTCGTCCCGGCTTCTTATAACTCGAGTTCTGCTGAATGGATTTTCGTAGAACTTAAACTGTAAGATAATTTTTCAGGGAAGGTTTTATTGTATAACATATCGTTCTACGTAGCTTAGTTATAGAATTATTCTGGGAAGTTCTATAATCAGATCAAACCGATTATGAAATATTAGCCTTTTTAAGAGATTTTGCCGAATGGATTTCGATGTTGCTACACTGTTAGATAATTTTCTAGGGAAAGTTTTATTATATAACATATCATTCTACGTTGATTAGTTCTAGAATTATAGGGGGAAATTCGAAAATCGGGTGGCCATTTTTTTTATCCAATATTAGCCTTTTCAATATTTGATTCCGATTATGAAAGATTAGCCTTCTGAAAAAGTTCTACTGGACGGATTTTGATGAGAATTGTACTGTTAGTTAGATGCTATTTCAGGAATGGTTTTAATGTACTACATATTGTTCTACGTTGCTTAGTCAAACAGTTATGTGTTAAGGTTATATAGTCAGGTGAACCCGATTCCGAAAGATTTGCCTTTTTGAAAGTTTTTACTGGGCATTTTTTGCGACGTGCATTGTTAAGTAGATAATTTATAAGGATATTTTTAGTATATTTTATATCGTTCTGTTAGTTTTAGAGAATTATGTGGAAAAGTTCTATAATCAGATGAACCCGATTATCAAATATTAGCCTTTATAAAAAACTTCTACTGAATGGATTTTGTTAGTTAATTTGTTTGCATTGTTAGTTCGACAATTTTTAGTGATGGTTTTAGTATATTGCATATAGTTTTATCATTCTTTAGCAAACCTTAACTATAAATGACCAAATAAAAGAGTTGGTCCTTAACAGCTAAAATTTTGACTGCACATTAGAAAATATAATAGCGCAATGACGTCATTTTTCAATAATGTGGAAGGATATTCCAGGTAAATATACAGATTGCTTTCAAATACAAGGTCAAATTAAACGATATATTTCGTTTGATTCAAGGTTTATTTGTAGAAACCGACCAGCGCAGCGGGCGTAGCTTGCTAGTAGATAATAATTCAATTTCATCAAATAAATAAATAAATAAATAAATAAATAAAAATAAATAATAGTTTTGATTTAAAACCTTAATAATCAATCATTTTTGGCTTATATTTGGCATTTTATATTTGATAAAATGTAAAATATATCCTAAATGTGACAAGTTTATGAGAAACTGCATTGCATTTTTGGCACAATGACCATATTTGAGGCAATCAAATATCAAACAGTTAAATTACAGAAGTATTACAGAATCTTTTAACAATTAAAAATATAATGTAGCGGAATTTTTAATAATAAACCTTCTTAGTTAAGATTTTTTTCGCATTTTTTAATTGTGATTAGTGGCAAGAATATGTGACAATTGGGTAAGTGTGATCGAAGATCGTACAAAGGGTTTCGTTTAATATTCCTTTCAAAACATAAAATTTTTTCCTTTCTTTAATAAATTCAAATAAATTTCATTTTCACAAAAAAAAAAAAAAAAAAAAAAAAAAAAAAAGTCATCCTTTATTTAAAGTAAAAAATTACCTCTCTAATTTTCTCGTTTTTTCGAAAATCTGAACCGGTCCGATAGCATCTGTCATGTGGGCTAAATGCGATATTAAAAGAAATCAATTTCAAAATTAAACATGTTGTACAGAGACCTTTAAAATGTTAGACGTCAGATTAATTATTTTTTTAATTCGCTAATGACGTCATATTAAGCTGCTTTCTGTATTTACACATACTCATACTCCTTGTATTATTGAGTAATGTTTGAAAATTTCCGTTTTATTACCCATATGACGTCATATTAATTTTTTTTTCAATGGGTGAAACTTTTTATTTCATTTTCATTTTTCACGTGCAAATCTTTCAATAGAAAATTAATTGTTGTAGAAAGAATTTTATTGTGGATTTTTAATTGATGGCAACTGCTATAACGAAAACTGTTTAAATTTAATAGGAAAAGGCTGTTAGATTTTTGGTTTTTTATCTCTATATATTAAAATAATACGATTTTTTCAAATTTTAGGATTTTGAGCTTCATAGTAGGTATTCAGCTACAAGTACACAAAATTTCATCACTGTAAGTTATATAGTTTCTGAGAACCGGCTCTGTGACAGACAGACAACGAAGCGGGAGTAATAGGGTTTCGTGAGATGAACGAAACCCTAAAAAATACCGTTAAGGAACCCCATGACGTCTTTATAATCATTATTTGTATTAAAATTTAGAAAAAATAGTATTAGATTTTTATCTTTGAGGGCTCCTTTTAGAAGAGGGCAGCTGCCTCATTTGTCCTTGCGATAATCAGGCCCTGTTACTTACAAACAACTAATATAGAGGATTTAAGTATGATAAACACAACTTACTTTATGAGAATTCTTCTTAACGCAAAGTGAATAGTTCTTCTCTATGCGTTTAACTTTTCAAACGAAAAGACCACATGAAAAGTCAAGGTATTTATACTTGCAAAAATTATATTTATTTTTTTGAAGATTAAAAAAAAAAATCAAATAAATTGTAATTTTATCCATGAGAATTTTATGTTAGGTAAGACAAACTACAATATGTCGTTAAATGCCCGTATTCTGAAAGCAAAGTCACACGCATCGTGTATCATTTCTCATTAGATGTCACCAAATGCTTTTATCTTGACACGAGAGAATATCGTTTTACAGAATATTTTATAATTTTTTTGTCGTCTCCATTCTTTGTTTATATTTAAGAGAATATAATGGCTCATCTGTCAAACTGTATGAGCATATGCACATGTCCAGTAGCGCGGTTCTAAGAATTGTCCTTCTTTTATATTACACACAATTGAATCATAAGTAATGACTTTTTAGACATTTTTATCTCGACGATGAAATTATGAAATTTACTACAGTAAAGCCTGCTAAAATGGAATCGCAAGGGTTCGAAAAAAAAATTCCGTTTTAAATAGGCCTTTGTCTTAGTAGATATACCGCCTGTTATGTATCCATAGCTGATGAGCCAAGTGATTGTCTTTATAGAGCTCTCACGTTCGCAGGCGTCGGTAAAGCAAGAGCGTGCATTAATTCCCTGGTTTAAGGCCTAAGATCTGGCGCCCTCTTGGGTTTCCGGCCCCGAAACTTCTGGGGAATTCTTGTACGGTCCCCAAGTGCCCTGCGGCAGTTTCCTCTCTGCATAGGCTCTGCCATCGTAGCGACCTTCGTCAATCGCTTGGGGTAGGGAAGAGATGCGCAGGTGGCGGTGCTTCCCGAGGCTGAAGAGCCCACCTGTGGAGGTTCCCGGGTAAACCGGCCCTCCAATGGCAGATCACTCGTATAGGTTCACGAGAACCTGGATTCGGTGGCGTAGCTTGTCTTATACCGCCTGTTATGATGGTGTTCTTTTAGCAGAAACAATGACATTTTTTTGTTTAAGGCATTCTGTTATAGATAGTTTCCGTTTTTACAAATCTTACCGTATTATTTTTAAGATTATCTAACAAAAAACGTTCACTTTATTCTTAAGACATTATTTAGCAATAATTAGTATAAGTAAAATAAATGCTAAACAAATACAGTGAACCCCTGAAAACAGAAACTTTCTTTAGACGGAAAATTTCACGGTCCGCTGAAAATAATCTGTACAATACAATTACAATTAGTGTTGTCAAGTGTAGTATCGCAAAAAGCGGTACAGGGAGATAAACAAAAGCTCGAAAATCGGGACAATTTAAGTACTACAGTAAAACCTGTGAAAAAGAAAACCCGTGCAAAATAAAATCATGCTTTAAATGGAAAAAAATTGTAATCCCGACTAAAACAGCAGAATACAGTTAATTATAAGCAAGACTTACCTGCTAATCCTCGTAACTAGTGTGTTTAAAAAGTTATTAAAAAAATGGTTTTTTTTTTTTTTTTTTTTTTTTCTCCTTGTATTTCGTAAATGGTTAAAATATTTTGAAAAAAGTTATTGCACCAAATTAATCTATAGAGAAAATTTTCTACATTTTGCATATAAATAATGTGTTCTCTGATGAATAGTCCCCCATATAAGTGAAGCGAATTTCTACGATTTATTGAAATTCCGGCATTAGGCAAGGGAGAGAAAGCGATCGCATCACTATGCGTCCATTTCAATCCCCTATTAGAAGCTTTTATAACCGTTTAAAATTATATATAGTAGCATTTCGACAGCGTTACCTTTTACATTATAGATATTTGCACTTTTTACAACGGCAAAAAAAAAAAAAAAAAAAAAAAAAAAATTAGAAAAAATTAGAAAACAATCAAACCAAAGAAGATCTGGATACCAATTTCTATTGTCCTAATAAGTTATAAAATGTATGAATTAATTAATTATAAAAAAAGAGTTCGGAAATTGTAGCTCCAATTAATTGTGCTTCGCTCGCTTTAATGGTCCTAGCTGATACAAATGCTTTTCATCAGAAAGTTCAGCGTCAGTGAATTGTTTGTTATCTCTTGAAGGCTCTGGTTGAGGATCCCCTTCAGAAAGTATGTCTTGGACGAGCATAATTTCCGTCTCCACCGCCGATCGACGATTGGGACTTTAACGCTTTCTGATTATTTGTAAAATCAAACGCTTTTTAAGTCATTTCCGGTATTTTGGAGAATTATGAAGATTTTTAAGAAGATATGATATAAGAAATTAATATATATTAATAGATTATATAGAAATATTAGATTATATAGAGATTAGATTATATAGAAATTAATTAGATTATATTACTATAATATTTATTATATTACAGTTATAAATTAATTAGACTATATAGAAATTAATAGATATTATATAAGAAACCATGTTCAACCAGAAATGACTTAAGAAGCGTTCGGTTTAACAACTAATCAGAAAGCGTTAAAGTCCCAATCGTCGATCGGCGGTGGACAGGGAAATTATGCCTTGGACGATGGGGTCATCGACCTCTCCTTTTTTTTTATAAGCATCATCGAAGAAAACGACGATATTTTCGCAATGACCATCCTAGGTTACACAGGGAGCTCGCTGCATTCGAAAAATATCTGAATAAGTTCAACTTCTAGTGCTGGTGGTTATAAATTTGTAACTGGCATGATGTCGTTCTTAGTTTTTTTTTTTTCAAACCCCCATTCCTCTGCTATTTTCTCATGTCCCATGCATTATTGTACTTGATAGTATCCCTGACAATCTATCTGCGTCTTCTGTGGAAGGAAGTGACGCGGTGTTAGCAATCGTCTTGTAAATCGGTTTCATGTAGTACCTGTACCTAATACACCGTTCATATCGAATATTTAAGATATCTTAGACCACTGAAACTAAGGGAGTTCCGCAAACTCACTCAGTGAGTTCGAACTTTCTATTGCTAGATACAGCCACTACCACCACTCACTTTAATTGGCTCTGGAGGCTAGCTTTAACTGATTGGCTGTTGAGGCTGGCTGGAACTTATGCGCATGCGCACATTCTATGTTTGTTCAGATCTGAGACCTGGTGATGTAATTATAAAAATTGGGTCATAAAATTGCTTTTAATAAAACAGGGCCCTTCATAAAATTGCTTTTAATAAAACAGGCACTTCACAAAATTCAATTCCACAAAAACACACTCTTCATTAATTATTTTTATTGTGTTAGCTTTTTAAAATGTGTAATCTACTAACAAAACAAATTCACCAAAAAGTAAAACTTTAGCAGAAGGACTTAAAGAAGTTATTTTTAATAAATGCTTGGTTGAATTTGAATAACTGAATTTCCTCTTTTGTTACAAAATGTTTTTTTCTCAAAAATATAATACATTTCACAAAAATAACTTATTTTACTTTTCACAAAAATGCTCCCCCCCCCCCCCCCCAAAAAAAAAAAAAATTGAATTTTTTTACTTTAGCTGGTAAATCAAAAATACTAATTAGTTTGATATATGAAATTTCATTTATGTAAACATGAGTCATTTCGCTACTGTTAAAATACATTCGTTATTCCTATTTTTTTTTTTATTTTTTTTTTATGAAAATTTGAAAAAAATAAATAACCTTAAATGCAAAATATGTTATTTTAGTAATGTTTTATTAGCCCTTTAGGCAATGTTGACAATTTTTTAAGCCAAATAAACTCTACTCTTCATGATCTTGAATATTTATGTAAGCAAATAATTAAACATATAATATATGAGTTGTATGTATAAATATAAACAAACCAGCTAAAAAGTTTGCAGATAATATATATATATATATATATATATATATATATATATATGAGATTACATACATTCTATTTTTAATACTTTAAACTTTCTTTTTATTTCTATATCTTACACAGAATCTTGAGTCACGTTTTAATTTACTTTAATTAACTTATAACACTTACCAAAAAAGAAAGAAAGAAAGAAAGAAAGAAAAAGAAAGATAGACAGAGTGATGCATGGATAGGGTGGGGCAAATGGGGCACTTAACTCTTCTCCACTAAGACACATTAAAAAAATTATATTCCTTAAAATTCAGTACTATAAAATTATCTGAAATTATCGTTAATGAATTCAGATTGTTTTATCAGATTACCAACTATCATTATTTTCCCTATCTAGTCTAGAAATCTATAGCCATTCATTCATAAAAAAATATTTAAAAATCTTTCTCTCTCTCTCTCTCTCTCATAAATAAAATTGTAATTGAATCTATGAAGTGACATCTAAATGAGTGAAAAAAATAAAATTTAAAAACTAGAAAGAATATAGAAAATGAAGTATAATTTTTTATATAAATACATCTTTTTCAATGATGCACTGGATCTAAAAATAGATGTCTATGCATGTAAAAATATTTTGTAATTACTTAGGCTAATTTATTAAAAAATATTCAAAGGCAGTCAAGTGAATACCTTTGAACTTGTAAATTTGATAATGGAAAAATTCTCATACAAAAAGGGTGAAGGGGCTTCTAAAAGCTACAAAAAAAAAAAAAAAAATCAACTTTTTGTAATATTTTACAGTTTTATGTCCAGATAGTATACATAATTCATTTATCATTATTTAGAAAAGACTTTACTCGATTCTGTTTTGAATGAAAATTTATATAAGTAGCCTTAAAAGGTTTAAATATTAGTGTTCATTAAAATAACATCTAATAAAATAGCAATATATCCATGGTAGACAGTTTAAACTAAAAACAAGTTTGGAGTTTATTATTTAGCGACTAGTTAAAATAAAATGTTTGTTAACCGATCGGAAGCGATAATTGAATGCGCCGTTGAAGCTCCTGAAAAACTTGGGTGCCATGTGCCAGGGCACTGTTAGAACCACAAACACCACCTTTTAAGCACTCTTTGAAGCTTTGTTGATATTATTTCCACTCTTTTGTTGTTGTTGTTTTTGTCAATGTGCATATTAATTACTATCTAATTGTATTACAATTAATCATTTTAATTAGATTGCTGAAAATAAAAAAAAATCAAATCAATACATCTGGATATCATTTAATATATAAATTGATTCGACAAAATAAAAATAGTACTAGAGGCTACTTTCTGGAATTTTTTCCTTTTTCTCCATTTTAATAGTTTCTTAATTAGAAATTATTTAATTAATTAATAATTATAGCTATTAATAATAGAAATCAACATAATTGCTGTTGAAATAAAATTTTCGTTTTGATCAAATCAAGTTTTCGTTTACCTACTAAGACAAATTTTATTTGAAAAATAAACTTATAAAATTTACTTTAGCAATTAACACATTTCATATCCCTTTCTTAACTCACATATATGTTTAAAAGTAATAATAATAATACATAAAATTTGAATAAATTGTTAAAAAAAATATTAAACTTTGTAAGAAATTAAAATAAGTTAATCTCCATATTTAGTAATTACAAGTTTTTATTTTGTGCATATATTTTGTAAAAAATAAAAGAAGTACTACATTTAATTTCCTTTTTTTCCGGCACTTTTCTTCCATAATATAAACAAACAAAGCTTCAACGCGAAACCGAAAACGTCATCTGATTTTTTTTAACCAATTAGCATGCTTTATTCAACCGGGGTCGAGTAACTCTGAGTTGGGTAACTTTTCGTCCGAAGTAGACGGTGAATACCGTGAATACGAGTTTTCAACTCTCGGTTGAAAACCTCAACCTGGGGTTACTGGACCCTCGGTTCAACTCTCGGTCGAAGTTATTCGTGAATACGAGCGTTAGATGGGTTAGCCTCGGGTTTTGTTGTGTGAACAGGTATTCAATTCCGGGAGAGTACCACCTCAAACATGGCGATCTAAGATATCTTAAATATTCGGTGCGAACAGGGTATAACACGGAGATAAGGTTGATCAAGTAAGGTGGTGTTTTCTCGCTGAACCCCATGCAAGGATGTAAGAAATAGCAGCGCAGTATTAGTAGTAGCCTCTGCATCAGAGTCAGGGTTTTTGAATACCACATAACAGTAAATCTTCATTATTTTTCAAAATTTTGCGAAATTTCCTTTTTATCAATTTGTGACGGTTATTTGGCTTTTGTTAAGTTTTAATACACAGCAAACTAGCAATTTTCAATGGATACCTAGCAAACATGGTAGAAGTGAGTATTTAATCTGTTGAGAGTGAAAGCCGATATCGCAAAACTGTATCTAATGTGGTTGTTTTTAAGGAGGCTGTGATTTGCAAGGGAAATTTCTTGCAAATGGCAAGAACAAAAACCGTTTAATTACCGTGCTTATAAGTAGATTTGCCGCTGCAAATGAGGTTCGCAAGCAGGTAAAAGGAAATGCCGAAACAATCTTTATCAACGCTGCACCAATATAGCACTTAACAATGACAATGTGATAGTTATTGGTGAAGATGTAGATCTTCTCGTGGTCCAAAGTTGCCTTTGCACATTTTCCAAAGTTTATTTCTTGAAACTATAAATGATTAACTGTCTAGAAGACCAATTTGCCAACGCGGGTGCGTTTTTCTCTATTATTTGACTGAACTAATTCTGCCACCTGCAATATAACAAAATCTTCAGCTTTCTGTTGAACTTCGACAATTTTTATACTATTAATTACCATTATTATAAAGAATATCATTATAATGTTTTTATATTTTTTTTCGTTGTTTTTATAAGTCACGTATATTTAATACATACTAAACACGAGTTTTTAAATGTTTTTTAAACTCTCTACCCACTTCCCCTTCGCTGAGTCAGTGCTATTGTATTTTTTTTTTTTTTTTTTCAGATACGATATGTGTATTGCTGAAATTGTTTTGGGGAATACTGATGCTTGGTTTTAAATATTTAGAGAATTAGTATTAGTTCTACATTAGTTCGTAGTATAATTTTCTACTTTTAAAGGATATTTTGTTTCATAAAAAATATTCTGAAGTTAATTAAATACATTAAAACCTGCCAAAACGGAATCACTGTGCACCCAAGAAAAGTTTTACTTTAGTCAGGTAGTCAGGTTTACAGCTTATAAGGTAATTGTACTGTACAGTATTTTTTTCGCCGAAAGCATGAAAATTTTCTGTTTAAAGCAGGATTTCAGTATAGACAATTTTTACTACAGTATTACCTGTGAAAACAGAGCCAGCCTTAAACGAAAATTTTCCACGGTCCCAACGGAAAAACACCAAGTTAGTATACCTGTTAAGACGGTCTAAAAGAGAATCCCTTTTGCTGTCCCATCGATTCCATTTTCACAGGTTTTATTGTACTCCTATTTCTAAATCATTAAACATACACATAGCCAGGGCTTTACAAATTTGAAAAAATCTGGTAGCCAGGTATAAATTCTAGTCGCCCAGTAAAAAATGTTAACACCCCCTCCCCCCTTCCCGTTATTGATTTTTAAAAGCCACAAACGTTTGTTTAGGAATTAAGTCAGAAAAAATAATAAGAAACATAGTTTAGAATTATTAGTTACATAGTTTAGAATAGTACATAATTTAAGAATATAAAACTAAGTTTCCTAAGGAAACTTATCAAAGTTATATTTGTGAAAAAAATATAATAAAGGAAATATTGTAAACTCTGAATTAACCGACATGTTTGGGAAATGTTGTATGTTGATTGCCGTATGCTTCAAATGTTCAAATAGTTGAGTGCTACAAAATCTATATCGGATGAGAGGGCATCTATAAAATAGTGAAGCCGGAAAACGATTTTTTGCCTATTTAGCCTATCGAAATAAAAAAGTCAAATAATTCTGATTTAATTATTTCAAAATTTGCATTTAATGACATTTGCAATAGTTTTGCCAAATTAAAATTAAAAGTTTTTTTTTTCTGTTGTTGTTTGTTTGTTTGTGTGTGTGTGTGTGAATATAATTTCAAGTTTATTTCTTAATATTTTGTAACTTTGCAGCATCTAATAAGACATCTTACAAGAAATTTAATTCAACATTGTGATGTTCGCAAAATAACTCGAGAGTTATTACGTAAACGTTTGTTTTCGTAGCTAAAAAGAAAATAAAAAAAAATATTTTCCCGCGCTGGATTAAATCGAAATCAGCAGCCGGCTGAGGTTTATTTTGATCCAGCGATCTACTATAAGAATTAAAAAAAAAAAAAAAAAAAAAAAAAAAAAAAAAAAAAAAAACTTACCCTTCTGAAGTGCAATCAATGATTTTTTATTTATATTTACTGCAGATAATAATCCAAACAATGTAATTATAAAATACTATTGAGAAACAACTCAGAACTAGAGTCGCCAAGACAGAGTGACGGCGATGCCCAACGTGTGTGGTGCAAACAGACGCGAGGCGCCAAGCATTTTAAGCGGGGAAAAAATATTAACAAAAAATACATATTTTTATTAAAATGAATTATTTTTGAAATTTTAATTAAGTTTTATAGATTTACTTCGAATGAATTATTTATAATCACTTATATGTTATTATTCTTTTAAAATGAATGTAATAGATTAAAAGTTTTAATTCTGAACACACAAATCTGATTTGAAACATACAAAAAAGTAAGCTTTTTTATCATTGCATCCAATTTTTAGATGCCACATAAGTTGCATTGACAATATTTCTCATTGAACCCCCCCCCCTCTCTGCACATTCTAATCACATGACTAGCCGACTAGAGCGGAAAAGAAAGGCGTTTTATGTGCATGAAATGAAAAATGCCTTTTAAACTTGGCTTTAGACAAAATGTCGTTTGTGCTCATTTTTTAGTTCAATTTTTGTAAAAAAAGAAAATAAATAAATAACAAAGTCAGATTAGAAAACTTAGTGGCCAGATAGAAAAAGTTGGTCGCCAGTGGCGACCTGGCGACCGCATTTGTTAAGCCCTGCACATAGCACATAAAAACCGGTAAAAACAGAAACTGCCTATAACGAAAATCTTACCTTAAACAGAGTCATTTCACAGTCCCGACGAAAGAAACACCATACTATATTACCTGCTAAGATGAAAACTTATCTAAAACGGAACTTTTCTTTGGTCTCTAGTGATTTCGTGTTAATAGATTTTACTGTATGATTTTTCTATTAATGCAACAATTAATAATGAACTACAAACATGCAATAAAACCTGTCAGAACGGATTTGATAGGGATCGAACAATTTTTTCATTTTAGACAGGCTTCCACTATAGAAGGTAGATTTCATGATGTTCCTTCAATCCAGATGTGAAATATTTCGATTTAAAACAGGAACCCGTTATAAACAGGTTCCGTTTTCACACAGATTTCGTTGTATGAATTAGGTAACAGAAATTATGATTTGAACCAAATTGAATTGAATGAACCAATCGTAAATATTAACTTACTGTATCGTTTTACGTACGATAAAATCTGTGAAAACGGAATCGCTAGGGATCAGAATATAATATCTTGGTCGAGACAGGTTTTTTTATTAATAGGTTATAATTGTATGGCATTTCTTTCGTCGGTACCATACATTTTTTCCATTATAGATAGGTTCCATTTTCACAAGTTTTACTAAACAATTCTATGTTGATTATTATATTGACCCCATCCCCCAACCTCCAAAAAAAAAGGACTCTCTGGATTCGCCCCTGCTTCAGATTGATGATGATGATGATGATGACCCATAAACGAATCCTCAAAATTTAGTACACAAATCGGAATGTATGTGAACATCCAACGAAAAAATATTGGATCGGTTTAGGAACCTTGGCCGGTGGAGCAGTCAAGGGCGTAGTCAGGATTTTTTATCGATAGGGGTCCAGAATTTTTATCAGGTTATATATAGTAAAACCCGCTAAGATAAAATCACAAAGAACAGAAAGACATTTTTTCATCTTAGTAGGTGTAATTGTATCGTATTTTTTCCATGAGAGGAAGGAATATTTCCGTTTAAGACATCATTCCGTTATAGGACGGTTTCGTTTCCACAAGTTTTGTGCTGTATTTATACCAATATACTTATTTAAGTTATATGTATAATAAAACCTGTCGAAACTGAACCTGTCTATAACAGAATCCTGCCTTAAACGTAAGCATTAAATGGTATGGATTACCATACAATTAAATGTGCTGAAAACCTGTCTGAGACGGGATTTTTCACCGCTCTTTTGTGATTCAGTTTCCTTCTTAACAGGTTTTACTGTACTTATAAATACTGTAAAGCCTGTGAAAGAGGAATCTTCTGCAACGGATTTCTGTCTCAAACGGAAGAGTTGCAAGACCCCGACGAAACGAACAATACATCTTATTAAGGTAGTGTATCTTAGAGGTATAACACAACAGCACAACAACAAAAGATAATCTTCGGAATTGCATCTCTTTGGTGATTACATTAACAAGTTATTGAAAATAGTTTGTGTTAAAAAGCTCAATAACAAAAATTTCCAGAAGAACGTCCCTTTAACGATGAACGAGACCAGAAATAAAAGTACCCAAGCAGGAAAGAAACATTGATCTCCTGAAATAGTTTTCAGGTTTGTCATGAGTTGTTTTATCCCTCTTCATCTGATGGCTAATTTTACAAGGAATGTATGTGGCTAAAGAAAATTGTGTCAAAGTTTTCCTTAACGAAGTATTCTGTTTTCTTGAACAGGTCAGAAAACTTTTGGACACCAGTCTCCTGTTCCTTGCTTATTGATTGATATAAAGGTACAGCGCCTAGAATAAATAGTGTGGAAAGCGGCTGCAAAATACAGGGTGTCCCAAAAGTCTCCGTACAACTTCAAAAATTTATTTAAAAAAATAATTGGCCTACAGCAAAAATAATTACAACAGTACATAGAGTAACTAAAAAAGTTTTTTTTTCTACCTTAGTATACTTGTACATGAGATACTTTCGTTGCACGAAGAATATCAAGTCGATATTCCAATTCCATCCACGGGCGTTTCAGCATGCTAACATCAACAGTAGTTACAACTATTTGATGAAATCTGAACAAAAGTTAATAGTCTCATGGAATTGAAACAAGAGATCCAAACAGCAGTAGCTACTGTTGATGTTAGCATGAAAAACGTTCGTGGATTGAATTGGAATATCGTCTTGATATTCTTCGTGCTACGAAAGGATCTCACGTTGAAGTTTACTAATTCAGTAGAAAAAAACGTTTTAAGTTACTCGATGCACTATTGTAGTTATTTTTGCTGTAGGCCTATTATTATTTTTTTAAATAAATGTTTGAAGTTGTACCGAGACTTTTGGGACACCCTGTAGTACTAAAAAATTGAATCCGATAAATGTACAATGATGCTGAACGGTAAGAGGTCGATCGCAGCGACATCTGCTAGCTCTTTTCAATGCAACTGTTAAAAAACATTCAAGAGTAGCATTTATTTGGCAAATTAGAAGTAATATTACTAATAATCAATTTGCAGTATCATATATGCATACAGCGGAACTAATTCATACATGTACGTGCATTAGTGATTCAGAAATTTCTCTGAATAAAAATTTCCTTATTTTTATCTCCTTTTTCTTTTTCAGTAATAGGCTAAAGCTGTAAGGATTTTTATTTTCACATTTTTGCAAAAACAAATCATTTTTTTCCGTTTATTGCTGAAGCGATTTAGCAATGATGATATATAGTTATCCTCTTAAAAGATATTCTGCTACTTATTTTATGCCGTTTCTTGATTATCAACTTATAACTTTTCAAAATATGATACATATGATATTTAGTCATAGACCTTTTAATATACTTCTATTTTCACTCAGAGTATTTACTATATTATTTGCAATACAATGTTTACTTTGAAAAGATCTAGCAGATGTCTCTGCAATCGCCCTATTATCGTACAGCATCGTTGCACATTTATCGGCTACAAGTTTTTAGCACTTTTTAAAGCATTACTGGGATAACCAGTTTCCACACTATGTATTCTAGGCGCTGTAGTAAAGGTCATAAATCTGAAAAATGACATCATCATCATGTTTTCAGCAGAAGACAAATCACATTCCGATTTTTGCAGGTATTTTGAAAGGGGCAATGTAATGTTAAATAAAAATTCACAAATAACCAGGCCAAGAATAAAGTTACTTTTTTAAATTCCAGCCAGAATATTTAAAGTAAATTACAGTGTGGCTCGATATGAAATTGTAAAATGAACAAAGATAAGGGTCGCCAAACTCTGATCAATGTGCCGTTTTTGCATTCGTGTAAACTCGTCTTTTCCCGTAAGATTTGGCGACAGTTGGTCCCATAAAAGTCTGTTGAAGAAGTTTTACGTTGTAACGAACTAAAAGTGCATAAGTGGTAATTCTTTTCTAATTACGTGCATTGAACTTTGGAAGATAGTTCCCAGCTGCTCCTCAAAATGTTAAGAGATTTTCACCAGATGTGAACATTAATTTTTACTCAAGAGCCCATCTATAATTAAGCCCATCATTCCTTAATAGGATTTTTTGAAGTTACAAGACCCATATAATTCTTGCTAAGAACTTCAAGGGTCTAATAAACTGAAAGATTTTGCTTACATCTGTAACTGCTTTAAGAACCTTGTTCCCAGACTATTAAAAACACTTGAAATTCCTTTGCCTAATATATACGTTAGCCAGAAGAGGCTTTTTTGGGATTTCATAGCAAAGCTCTGTAGAGAGTGGTCGTTGAAAAGATTCTCTCGATGAGAGAAATTGATAGAGTAACGGCAGTTCTCGGCGTGAAGTTTGCTCGGGAAGCGAGCCCAAGACCCGAGTCCCCATCCTGAAATTTTTTACAAAAAACTAAATGTTGCTTAATTGTCGCATGTAACCGTAATTGTGCTAAGATGTGTGCTGAGTGTAATGTTTAATAAATAGTGTTGCCGTCCGTACAAGTCTTCCATTTTTTTAACGTTTCAACGTTTAATCTAGTTACAGTAAAATTTGTGAAAACGGAATCGTTAGGAATCGTTAACAAATTCCGTTGTAGATCGATTTTTGTCTTATCAGGTATACTTGTATAGTTATCCTCCCATCATCGGTACCATGAAATGTTTCCGTTTACGAGAGGATCCGTGTTCACAGAAAACCTGCCAACAAGCAACTGGAAAAAGTTCCATTTTAGATAGGTTTCAAGTCTTAGCAGGTATAAATGTATAGTGTTGTTTTCGTCGAAACTTTAATTTTTTCAGTTTAAGATAGGTCATCTTCACATTTTTTATTGTAATACAGCTATGCTCTTCAGAGGTGTACTACAGAGTGGATACGTTTTAACAGTTATAGAGGATACCTGTGAAAACGGAAAGCGTCTATAACAAAAACCTGCCTTAAATGAAAAGAAATTATAGCTTTAGTGAAAGGCATACCTTTAAATTATACTTGCTAAGACGCACACCTGTCTAAAGCGGAATTTTTGCCGGTTCTTTGCGATTCAGTCAGTAGTTTTTACAGTTGTTGTATCATGATTCAGTAAACCAGTTTTTCTGCCGGGAAGGGGGGGGGGGTCCAGACCCCCTGGACCCTTCTCTTGGGCCAGTCTGAGCCTGAGGATGCGTGCTAAGGACTCTTGTTCTAAGAAGAGGAATTTCCCTTTCTGCTACAGTTATTAAACAAAGTAAAGGGTGGTTAAACGGACCCTGTTTGGATGAATTTGTACCTGAAACTAATTAACGAATATGTAGAACTAGATCTTTTTCTCCATATAATGAGTAAAGAACACGACTAGTATCAAGAACAATTAATTATCTGGTCTCATCATCAGGTAATAGTAGCAGAGAGTAATTATCCGGACAAGATAAAAACATATTCTATAAGGAGATAAATCAGTATAACTTTGAATTCATAACAATTAGTTGTTCAATTAATAGTTATTAGCTAGATTGTTAGATTTTGGAATGCATTTCAATTCTGTAATGATTGAGTTTAATTATGTTTTGAGAATTGCAGAGCACAAAAAGTTGCTCTTGTTTTTGTATTGTTTTCTTTATTATCTTCGCCCAATAGTCGGCTGAGGATATTTTTCATGATTTAGTTGAAAGCTTTCATGTAAGATGAAAGTTTTTTTTTTTTTTTTTGCAAGAAATTGATTAAATAGAAGTTTTTTTGTATTTGTGAGTAACTATGATTCGAAACCAGAATTGTAAACTAGGGATGCACCATGCACCGAATAGTGAATTTGGCCGAATACGGAATACCGAATATTCGGCATACAGGTGAACCGAATACCGAATATTTGTCCAGTCAAATAGTAACTATTTAGCCGAATACTTCTATATTTCAGGGTTTAAGAGTTTTTAAAAGTTAAATTTTAAAGTAATTTTACATGATATTTAACACAAAGACAGTTTTGATGAACAAAACCTTTTCACAATTAAACTTCACAAAAAGAAAAAAAGGTCTATGCTTTGAATTATTATTTTAGAAGGATAGTCTTAAAAAATTTTAATTAACCCTCTCACCGACAAGCCCGTGTTAATACGTTCACTAAGCTCCAGGTTTCATTGCAATACAAGCATTTTTTAAATTAGTATAATTCTACGTATATAATGCAGTTTTATTACATTGAGTAATTATTGATACCCTCAAGATTTACATTCATATATATAATTAAGTTTTAGGTAGCTTTTATTACAAAAAGTTACCTATTGAAGTCGTTCGGAGGAACGCAATTCCAAAAAATGTTGGTGTATTTTCACCGATCATGACCCACACCCCCCCAAACCACCCTCCGTTAAAATGTTGATTTATATATATATAAATATATCCATATATATGCGTCCAAGTGTGCGATTATATTTATATGCCTTGTATTATGCCTTGTATTTATATGCCTTGTATATATATATATATATATATATATATATATATACAAGGCATATAAATACAAGGCATAATACAAGGCATATATATATATATATACAAGGCATATAAATACAAGGCATAATACAAGGCATATAAATATAATCGCACACAATCGCACACTTGGACGCAAAATTTTTAATTACAATTCTTTTGCAAAACAATTGGTCTCGTCAAATAATTACCCTTGTTATTGTAATGACCCAAAATTTCAAAAGTACATAAATACAACATATGGTCATATCATTACTGGTGATCTTAATATTATAGAACAACCTATTTTACAAAAATTAATGCATAATGGAACAAAATTTCGCCTTCCATATAGGTGTAATATCAAATCTATAATATTGCAGTTTATTCAAGATATTGATTTATTTATATATAAAATTGCTATTGATTACAATAAACCAATCGAGTATTTTAGTGAATGGAGATTTTCTGTTATAGATAAATTAAAAAATGAAATTATAAAAAATTATCAACATATTACACATGCAGCTTTTAAAAATATAAATAAACATATATCACAATTACAAAACAAATTTATAATTACTTATGTAGATAAATCTCCAAATAATTATGCTATCATTTGTAAAGAGTACTATAATAGGGTGTTAATTCACAATGCAATTAACACAAGTAATATTTTTAATAAAACTAAATTAAATATTGAAATTAATAATAGAAAATTATTAAATTATCATAAATTACTAAAAATCAAATGTAATAATTAAAATTATCCTTATCTGGTTATAATTCCAAAATTTCATAAAAATCCAATTAAATGTCGCACAGTTACCATCGGGTGTAACACATATAATAATAATGCAAGCAATTTACTACTTAATATTTTAAAGCAGATTTATGATATAACGATAAAACATAATAACCAACATTGCCTAAAAAACAGTTTTCAACTTATTAATAAAATACATAATATCAGTCCGGTAAAATTCATAAAAACATTGGATTCTAATGATTTATTTAATAACATTGATATAAAAGACTTACATAAAACAATGTGTATATTATTTAAAGAATTTAAATCTCAATTAAAATTAAAAGATCATATTTCCGTTAATTATTTTAAAACTTTACTAAATTTTACATTGCATAATAATTACATCATATATGACAATATTATTTATAAACAATGCCAGGGAATTCCGCAGGGTGGGACCGCTTCTAGTATATTGTCTGACCTTTATTTATATTATTATGAAAGAAATATTGGTCCGAACAATGATTATGTATTTTATCGCTATATTGATGACATTATCATTTTTTATTTCAATGATAAAAATTGCACATCACCACTCAATTTTTATCCTAATCAGCTTAAATTAAGTGAAAATGATTTGATTAATAATAATATAAATTTTCTTAACTTAAAAATTAAAATTAATGATAATTATAAATTAAGTTTTGATATTTATGATAAAAGATTTGATTTTCCATTTAAAGTAAATATTTTTACCAATTTTGCTTCTTGTTTACATAAATCAGTTTATAAAAATATAATTATAAATTATTTTCATCGTATAAAATACCTATGCTCAGATATAAATAAAAACAAAAATATTAGATTTATTCGTGATCATGCACAAAAATATGGTTATCCCATTTTTTTGATAAATTCAATCATCAACTCTTTTAAATAACAATTATTACATCATATAAATATAAACATGGTATGTAATAAATTATGGTTTTAGTGTGAGATAACATATAGCAAATGATATAGCAATTTACAATTAAAACATACATCAATAAAATTAAAACATATTAGGACAATAAATAAATGATTGAACATTATATACACTTTATATTGTTTCTGTGATTGTGCGTTGCCGATCACCTATATTTTAAGTGATAGTGGTGTTCAGTTTTTAATACTTATAAATTATAACATATAACATATAAGAACAATTCTTAAGTTGGTTGTACATTATTTACACTTTATACAGTTATTGTGATTGTGAGGTTTAGTCGATCACTTTTTATTAAGTGTTTATAATGATCTGTTAAAAATGTCTATAAAATATAAAAATACTGTAAAAATATCAAAAATACTGTAAAAATAACTTATACAAAAACACATAAAATTATACATGGATGACATTGTTGACCATAAATCACAAACATCACTATATGTAATATATAACTATATATACAGTTTATTTTTATATTTAATATTTATTTATTTATTTATTTATTTATTATTATTATATATATTTTTTGCATCATGTTTAATTTTAATTAGTCTTTTAAATACTGCATTGCATTAAAAAGTTTGAAACATATTAGTAATCTAATTATTATTTATTATTTATTACAATTTATTACAATTTTTATAAGTTTGAAATATTTTAAATTGTTTTTGATATATTAAATTTGATATTTAAATCAATCTCTATCTTTTTCAAATTTTCTATATATATATAAATAATTTTTTTTTAGGATGTTATAATTCATTAACTAATAAATACATGTATGATATCTTCACTATTTTTGGTAAATACCATTCGATATATAGGTAGATGGAAGGTAGAAATTTGTATTAAATCAGAATTCATTAACTTATTTGTAGAAGTATATAAAAAGATTAATTTTTTTTATAAATTCTATAATATATATAAGTAGTTTAACATAGATGGCAGCACCAGCACTTTGTATTAAAAGAAACATCTCTTTTACATAATATACTGTTGTTAAGAATCTATGAAATACTATGTAAGATAAAATTAATTCTGTGTAAATTTATTCATATAATAGGATTTTGTACGTTTTTAATGTAAAACTACAATGATAATAATATTTTCTAATATTTATATATCATATTAAATCTAATATAATTAATATATAACTCAAACTTAATTTTGAATAATTATAATTCCACTAGAGGGAAGCACTTTACATGTCATATAAATGTTAATAATATTGTTAATAGTAATTTTAATTTATATATAGAGGGCGCTTAACGCTTGTGTATTAATTTTACTTTTAAAGATTAAAATTAAATGGAAAATTTGTAATTTCACAAATATAAATTTGTTTTTAAGTGTATTATCACACAAATAAATTTGTGTGTGTTTAAATCAATTTGTGTTATGGTGTAATAATTAAGGTGTTATTTTAAAAAATGTACTCTCAACTTAACTTTCAAATAATTTCTCTCAACTTCACTATTATAATCAAGTATGAGCAGTGCCTGATTTACGGCAGGGCATTCGGGGCACGGGCCCAGGGCCCCGATTTTCAGGGGCCCCCAAATGCTACTGAAGATTTTGCAATTATAGTCCAAAACAATTTTAACTGCTAAAAACAAAATTAAAATGGAAAAATGTTTGTTCAAAGTTTGTCTATGATTTGCCAAAGTAATTTCATTTTTTTTCTGATTGTCTTTTAATAATTTATGTGCAGGAATGTACAGAACTCCGTTTTTGGAATCGCCATATTATTTCATTTTTATATATTTTACTTGTAAGGTCCTCATGGTTAACATGGACAAAGCCATATGGTTCTGCTAGTTACTTGTATAAATTTAGTTTTTTTTTTCCTTTTTTTTTTTTTTCAGTGAAAGTTTGTATTTGAAAGAAAAAGTTATTTGATTAATAGGATATAATTACAGCTTGGTTATGCGGTAAATTTATTATTAGTTGCTACTATCATTCCAGATATATGGACTTGCATAGAGAAAGATAATCAGCACCACAAAATTTATCATAAAATTCAATTAAAAATTCATAATTATCAAATAATTATTTAAAGGTAAATTAAAGATTATCAAATTTAATTTATTTAATTGATATTTTAAAGAAATTATTAAAGTCAATAGTGGTTATCTTAATAAGTACTGCTTTCAATTTTATATATAAATATTTTTATTCAAGGCCTCTGTAAGCATCGGTGCAAGGGGGGCCCCCGCATATGCATCTGTGCCCAGGGCCCCCAAATTTGCAAATCGGTCCCTGAGTATGAGATATTTCATGATGATCGCCATGTGGACGTGTTGGAATCATGAAAACATTGTGATTGTTAAGGTTTTTTGGATAATAATTGTGAGTAAAATATTTAATCTACTCTTTACAGTTTATTTATTTCCAATTTTAAAATTTAAACTGTTATCTGGTAATAATTTTGTATAGTGTTGTATACGGTTTTATGGATAATTACTGTGAGTAAAATATTTTATCTATTCTTTACGGATTTTTCCAATTTTAAAATTTAAACTGTTATCTGGTAATAATTTAGTATTGTGTTGTATAGGGTTTTATGGATAATTACTGTGAGTAAAATATTTTATCTATTCTTTACGGATTTTATTTCACATTTTATTATTTCTAATTGTTTTCTGGTAATAATTCAGTATACCTGGGTGATTCTACTGATCTTAGCATATATGCCAGTAGAATTATGAAATACTGAATTATTTTTTAAAAACACATGTGGATACATCCCAATATTGGGGTTTTTACCCCAAAGGTCCTGCGACAGTTTTCTCTCTGCATAGGCTCTGCCATCGTAGCGACCTTCGTCAATCGCTTGGGATAGGGAAGAGATGCGCAGGTGGCGGTGCTTCCCTAGGCCGAAGAGCCCACCTGTGGAGATGCCCGGGTAAACCGGCCCTCCAATGGCAGATCACTCGTATAGGTTCACGAGAACCTGGATTCGGTGGCGTAGCTTGTCTTATACCGCCTGTTATGATGGTGTTCTTTTAGCAGAAACAATGAAATTTTTTTGTTTAAGGCATTCTGTTATAGATAGTTTCCGTTTTTACAAATCTTACTATATTATTTTTAAGATTATCTAACAAAAAACGTTGACTTTATTCTTAAGACATTATTTAGCAATAATTAGTATAAGTAAAATAAATGCTAAACAAATACAGTGAACCCCTGAAAACAGAAACTTTCTTTAGACGGAAAATTTCACAGTCCGCTGAAAATAATATGTACAATACAATTACAATTAGTGTTGTCAGGTCTAGTATCGCAAAAAGCGGTACAGGGAGATAAACAAAAGCTCGAAAATCGGGACAATTTAAGTACTACAGTAAAACCTGTGAAAAAGAAAACCCGTGCAAAATAAAATCATGCTTTAAATGAAAAAAAATTGAAATCCCGACTAAAACAGCAGAATACAGTTAATTATAAGCAAGACTTACCTGCTAATCCTCATAACTAGTGTGTTTAAAAAGTTATTAAAAAAAGTTTTTTTTCTTGTTTTTTTCCTCGTATTTCGTAAATGGTTAAAATATTTTGAAAAAAGTTATTGCACCAAATTAATCTATAGAGAAAATTTTCTACATTTTGCATATAAATAATGTGTTCTCTGATGAATAGTCCCCCATAAAAGTGAAGCGAATTTCTACGACTTATTGAAATTCCGGCATTAGGCAAGGGAGAGAAAGCGATCGCATCACTATGCGTCCATTTCAATCCCCTATTAGAAGCTTTTATAACCGTTTAAAATTATATATAGTAGCATTTCGACAGCGTTACCTTTTACATTATAGATATTTGCACTTTTTACAACGACAAAGAAAAAAAAATTTTTGAAAAAATTAGAAAAAATAAGAAAACAATCAAAACAAAGAAGATCTGGATACCAATTTCTATTGTCCTAATAAGTTATAAAATGTATGAATTAATTAATTATAAAAAAAGAGTTCGGAAATTGTAGCTCCAATTAATTGTGCTTCGCTCTCTTTAATGGTCCTAGCTGATACAAATGCTTTTCATCAGAAAGTTCAGCATCAGTGAATTGTTTGTTATCTCTTGAAGGCTCTGGTTGAGGATCCCCTTCAGAAAGTATGTCTTGGACGATGGGGTCATCGACCTCTCCTTTTTTTTTATAAGCATCATCTAAGAAAACGACGATATTTTCGCAATGACCATCATAGGTTACACAGGGAGCTCGCTGCATTCGAAAAATATCTGAATAAGTTCAACTTCTAGTGCTGGTGGTTATAAATTTGTAACAGGCATGATGTCGTTCTTAGTTTTTTTTTTCAAACCCCCATTCCGCTGCTATTTTCTCATGTCCCATGCATTATTGTACTTGATAGTATCCCTGACAATCTATCTGCGTCTTCTGTGGAAGGAAGTCACGCGGTGTTATACTACGTTCAGATCGGATAGTTAAGATATCTTAGACCGCTGAACTCACTGAGTGAGTTCCAGAAACTCACTTAGTGAGTTCGAACTTTCCATTGCTAGATACAGTCAGTACCGCTCACTCTGATTGGCTCTGGAGGCCGATTGGCTGTTGAGTTTGCTTTTAACATATGCGCATGCGCACTGGACACGGTGATGTTGAGTGAGTTATCTTAAATGCGTTTGGCGGTGTGGACAGGTATTCAATTCCGGAGAGCTACCACCTCAAAAATGGCGGTCTGAGATATCTTAAATGTCCGATGTGAACAGGGTATTAGCAATCGTCTTGTAAATCGGTTTCATGTAATACCTGTACCTAATACACCGTTCATATCGAATATTTAAGATATCTTAGACCACTGAAACTAAGGGAGTTCCGCAAACTCACTCAGTGAGTTCGAACTTTCTATTGCTAGATACAGCCACTACCACCACTCACTTTGATTGGCTCTGGAGGCTAGCTTTAACTGATTGGCTGTTGAGGCTGGCTTGAACTTATGCGCATGCGCACATTCTATGTTTGTTCAGATCTGAGACCTGGTGATGTTCAGCGAGTTAGTTCTATGGTTATCTTAGATGGGTTAGCCTCGGGTTTTGCGGTGTGAACAGGTATTCAATTCCGGGAGAGTACCACCTCAAACATGGCGATCTAAGATATCTTAAATATTCGGTGCGAACAGGGTATAACACGGAGATAAGGTTGATCAAGTAAGGTGGTGTTTTCTCGCTGAACCCCATACAAGGATGTAAGAAATAGCAGCGCAGTATTAGTAGTAGCCTCTGCATCAGAGTCAGGGTTTTTGAATACCACATAACAGTAAATCTTCATTATTTTTCAAAATTTTGCGAAATTTCCTTTTTATCAATTTCTGACGGTTATTTGGCTTTTGTTAAGTTTTAATACACAGCAAACTAGCAATTTTCAATGGATACCTAGCAAACATGGTAGAAGTGAGTATTTAATCTGTTGAGAGTGAAAGCCGATCTCGCAAAACTGTATCTAATGTGGTTGTTTTTAAGGAGGCTGTGATTTGCAAGGGAAATTTCTTGCAAATGGCAAGAACAAAAACCGTTTAATTACCGTGCTTATAAGTAGATTTGCCGCTGCAAATGAGGTTCGCAAGCAGGTAAAAGAAAATGCCGAAACAATCTTTATCAACGCTGCACCAATATAGCACTTAACAATGACAATGTGATAGTTATTGGTGAAGATGTAGATCTTCTCGTGGTCCAAAGTTGCCTTTGCACATTTTTCAAAGTTTATTTCTTGAAACTATAAATGATTAACTGTCTAGAAGACCAATTTGCCAACGCGGGTGCGTTTTTCTCTATTATTTGACTGAACTAATTCTGCCACCTGCAATATAACAAAATCTTCAGCTTTCTGTTGAACTTCGACAATTTTTATACTATTAATTACCATTATTATAAAGAATATCATTATAATGTTTTTATATTTTTTTTCGTTGTTTTTATAAGTCACGTATATTTAATACATACTAAACACGAGTTTTTAAATGCTTTTTAAACTCTCTACCCACTTTCCCTTCGCTGAGTCAGTGCTATTGTATTTTTTTTTTTTCAGATACGATATGTGTATTGCTGAAATTGTTTTGGGAATACTGATGCTTGGTTTTAAATATTTAGAGAATTAGTATTAGTTCTACATTAGTTCGTAGTATAATTTTCTACTTTTAAAGAATATTTTGTTTCATAAAAAATATTCTGAAGTTAATTAAATACATTAAAACCTGCCAAAACGGAATCACTGTGCACCCAAGAAAAGTTTTACTTTAGTCAGGTAGTCAGGTTTACAGCTTATAAGGTAATTGTACTGTACAGTATTTTTTTCGCCGAAAGCATGAAAATTTTCTGTTTAAAGCAGGATTTCAGTATAGACAATTTTTACTACAGTATTACCTGTGAAAACAGAGCCAGCCTTAAACGAAAATTTTCCACGGTCCCAACGGAAAAAACACCAAGTTAGTATACCTGTTAAGACGGTCTAAAAGAGAATCCCTTTTGCTGTCCCATCGATTCCATTTTCACAGGTTTTATTGTACACCTATTTCTAAATCATTAAACATACACATAGCACATAAAAACCGGTAAAAACAGAAACTGCCTATAACGAAAATCTTACCTTAAACAGAGTCATTTCACGGTCCCGACGAAAGAAACACCATACTATATTACCTTCTAAGATGAAAACTTATCTAAATCTTCTTCTTCTCTTCTTTGGTCTCTAGTGATTTCGTGTTAATAGATTTTACTGTATGATTTTTCTATTAATGCAACAATTAATAATGAACTACAAACATGCAATAAAACCTGTCAGAACGGATTTGATAGAGATCGAACATTTTTTTTCATTTTAGACAGGCTTCCATTATAGAAGGTAGATTTCATGATGTTCCTTCAATCCAGATGTGAAATATTTCGATTTAAAACAGGAACCCGTTATAAACAGGTTCCGTTTTCACAGATTTCGTTGTATGAATTAGGTAACAGAAATTATGATTTATAACCAATCGTAAATATTAAATTACTGTATCGTTTTACGTACGATAAAATCTGTGAAAACGGAATCGCTAGGGATCAGAATATAATATCTTGGTCGAGACAGGTTTTTTTATTAATAGGTTATAATTGTATGGTATTTCTTTCGTCGGTACCATACATTTTTTCCATTATAGATAGGTTCCATTTTCACAAGTTTTACTAAACAATTCTATGTTGATTATTATATTGACCCCATCCCCCAACCTCCAAAAAAAAGGACTCTCTGGATTCGCCCCTGCTTCAGATTGATGATGATGATGATGATGACCCATAAACGAATCCTCAAAATTTAGTACACAAATCGGAATGTATGTGAACATCCAACGAAAAAATATTGGATCGGTTTAGGAACGTGGGCGGGTGGAGCAATCAAGGGCGTAGTCAGAATTTTTTATCGATAGGGGTCCAGAATTTTTTTCAGGTTATATATAGTAAAACCCGCTAAGATAAAATCACAAAGAACAGAAAGACATTTTTTCATCTTAGTAGATGTAATTGTATCGTATTTTTTCCATGAGAGGAAGGAATATTTCCGTTTAAGACATCATTCCGTTATAGGACGGTTTCGTTTCCACAAGTTTTGTGCTGTATTTATACCAATATACTTATTTAAGTTATATGTATAATAAAACCTGTCGAAACTGAACCTGTCTATAACAGAATCCTGCCTTAAACGTAAGCATTAAATGGTATGGATTACCATACAATTAAATTTGCTGAAAACCTGTCTGAGACGGGATTTTTCACCGCTCTTTTGTGATTCATAGTTTCCTTCTTAACAGGTTTTACTGTACTTATAAATACTGTAAAGCCTGTGAAAGAGGAATCTTCTGCAACGGATTTCTGTCTCAAACGGAAGAGTTGCAAGACCCCGACGAAACGAACAATACATCTTATTAAGGTAGTGTATCTTAGAGGTATAACACAACAGCACAACAACAAAAGATTCGGAATTGCATCTCTTTGGTGATTACATTAACAAGTTATTGAAAATAGTTTGTGTTAAAAAGCTCAATAACAAAAATTTCCAGAAGAACGTCCCTTTAACGATGAACGAGACCAGAAATAAAAGTACCCAAGCAGGAAAGAAACATTGATCTCCTGAAATAGTTTTCAGGTTTGTCATGAGTTGTTTTATCCCTCTTCATCTGATGGCTAATTTTACAAGGAATGTATGTGGCTAAAGAAAATTGTGTCAAAGTTTTCCTTAACGAAGTATTCTGTTTTCTTGAACAGGTCAGAAAACTTTTGGACACCAGTCTCCTGTTCCTTGCTTATTGATTGATATAAAGGTACAGCGCCTAGAATAAATAGTGTGGAAAGCGGCTGCAAAATACAGGGTGTCCCAAAAGTCTCCGTACAACTTCAAAAATTTATTAAAAAAAATAATTGGCCTACAGCAAAAATAATTACAACAGTACATAGAGTAACTAAAAAAGTTTTTTTTTCTACCTTAGTATACTTGTACATGAGATACTTTCGTTGCACGAAGAATATCAAGTCGATATTCCAATTCCATCCACGGGCGTTTCAGCATGCTAACATCAACAGTAGTTACAACTATTTGATGAAATCTGAACAAAAGTTAATAGTCTCATGGAATTGAAACAAGAGATCCAAACAGCAGTAGCTACTGTTGATGTTAGCATGAAAAACGTTCGTGGATTGAATTGGAATATCGTCTTGATATTCTTCGTGCTACAAAAGGATCTCACGTTGAAGTTTACTAAGGCAGTAGAAAAAAACGTTTTAAGTTACTCGATGCACTATTGTAGTTATTTTTGCTGTAGGCCTATTATTATTTTTTTAAATAAATTTTTGAAGTTATACGGAGACTTTTGGGACACCCTGTAGTACTAAAAAATTGAATCCGATAAATGTACAATGATGCTGAACGGTAAGAGGTCGATCGCAGCGACATCTGCTAGCTCTTTTCAATGCAACTGTTAAAAAACATTCAAGAGTAGCATTTATTTGACAAATTAGAAGTAATATTACTAATAATCAATTTGCAGTATCATATATGCATACAGCGGAACTAATTCATACATGTACGTGCATTAGTGATTCAGAAATTTCTCTGAATAAAAATTTCCTTATTTTTATCTCCTTTTTCTTTTTCAGTAATAGGCTAAAGCTGTAAGGATTTTTATTTTCACATTTTTGCAAAAACAAATCATTTTTTTCCGTTTATTGCTGAAGCGATTTAGCAATGATGATATATAGTTATCCTCTTAAAAGATATTCTGCTACTTATTTTATGCCGTTTCTTGATTATCAACTTATAACTTTTCAAAATATGATACATATGATATTTAGTCATAGACCTTTTAATATACTTCTATTTTCACTCAGAGTATTTACTATATTATTTGCAATACAATGTTTACTTTGAAAAGATCTAGCAGATGTCTCTGCAATCGCCCTATTATCGTACAGCATCGTTGCACATTTATCGGCTACAAGTTTTTAGCACTTTTTAAAGCATTACTGGGATAGCCAGTTTCCACACTATGTATTCTAGGCGCCGTAGTAAAGGTCATAAATCTGAAAAATGACATCATCATCATGTTTTCAGCAGAAGACAAATCACATTCCGATTTTTGCAGGTATTTTGAAAGGGGCAATGTCATGTTAAATAAAAATTCACAAATAACCAGGCCAAGAATAAAGTTACTTTTTTAAATTCTTCCAGAATATTTAAAGTAAATTACAGTGTGGCTCGATATGAAATTGTAAAATGAACAAAGATAAGGGTCGCCAAACTCTGATCAATGTGCCGTTTTTGCATTCGTGTAAACTCGTCTTTTCCCGTAAGATTTGGCGACAGTTGGTCCCATAAAAGTCTGTTGAAGAAGTTTTACGTTGTAACGAACTAAAAGTGCATAAGTGGTAATTCTTTTCTAATTACGTGCATTGAACTTTGGAAGATAGTTCCCAGCTGCTCCTCAAAATGTTAAGAGATTTTCACCAGATGTGAACATTAATTTTTACTCAAGAGCCCATCTATAATTAAGCCCATCATTCCTTAATAAGATTTTTTGAAGTTACAAGACCCATATAATTCTTGCTAAGAACTTCAAGGGTCTAATAAACTGAAAGATTTTGCTTACATCTGTAACTGCTTTAAGAACCTTGTTCCCAGACTATTAAAAACACTTGAAATTCCTTTGCCTAATATATACGTTAGCCAGAAGAGGCTTTTTTGGGATTTCATAGCAAAGCTCTGTAGAGAGTGGTCGTTGAAAAGATTCTCTCGATGAGAGAAATTGATAGAGTAACGGCAGTTCTCGGCGTGAAGTTTGCTCGGGAAGCGAGCCCAAGACCCGAGTCCCCATCCTGAAATTTTTTACAAAAAACTAAATGTTGCTTAATTGTCGCATGTAACCGTAATTGTGCTAAGATGTGTGCTGAGTGTAATGTTTAATAAATAGTGTTGCCGTCCGTACAAGTCTTCCATTTTTTTAACGTTTCAACGTTTAATCTAGTTACAGTAAAATTTGTGAAAACGGAATCGTTAGGAATCATTAACAAATTCCGTTGTAGATCGATTTTTGTCTTATCAGGTATACTTGTATAGTTATCCTCCCATCATCGGTACCATGAAATGTTTCCGTTTACGAGAGGATCCGTGTTCACAGAAAACCTGCCAACAAGCAACTGGAAAAAGTTCCATTTAAGATAGGTTTCAAGTCTTAGCAGGTATAAATGTATAGTGTTGTTTTCGTGGAAACTCTAATTTTTTCAGTTTAAGATAGGTCATCTTCACATTTTTTATTGTAATACAGCTATGCTCTTCAGAGGTGTACTATAGAGTGGATACGTTTTAACAGTTATAGAGGATACCTGTGAAAACGGAAATCGTCTATAACAAAAACCTGCCTTAAATGAAAAGAAATTATAGCTCTAGTGAAAGGCATACCTTTAAATTATACTTGCTAAGACGCACACCTGTCTAAAGCGGAATTTTTGCCGGTTCTTTGCGATTCAGTCAGTAGTTTTTACAGTTGTTGTATCATGATTCAGTAAACCAGTTTTTCTGCCGGGAAGGGGGGGGGGTCCAGACCCCCTGGACCCTTCTCTTGGGCCAGTCTGAGCCTGAGGATGCGTGCTAAGGACACTTGTTCTAAGAAGAGGAATTTCCCTTTCTGCTACAGTTATTAAACAAAGTAAAGGGTGGTTAAACGGACCCTGTTTGGATGAATTTGTACCTGAAACTAATTAACGAATATGTAGAACTAGATCTTTTTCTCCATATAATGAGTAAAGAACACGACTAGTATCAAGAACAATTAATTATCTGGTCTCATCATCAGGTAATAGTAGCAGAGAGTAATTATCCGGACAAGATAAAAACATATTCTATAAGGAGATAAATCAGTATAACTTTGAATTCATAACAATTAGTTGTTCAATTAATAGTTATTAGCTAGATTGTTAGATTTTGGAATGCATTTCAATTCTGTAATGATTGAGTTTAATTATGTTTTGAGAATTGCAGAGCATAAAAAGTTGCTCTTGTTTTTGTATTGTTTTCTTTATTATCTTCGCCCAATAGTCGGCTGAGGATATTTTTCATGATTTAGTTGAAAGCTTTCATGTAAGATGAAAGTTTTTTTTTTTTTTGCAAGAAATTGATTAAATAGAAGTTTTTTTGTATTTGTGAGTAACTATGATTCGAAACCAGAATTGTAAACTAGGGATGCACCATGCACCGAATAGTGAATTTGGCCGAATACGGAATACCGAATATTCGGCATACAGGTGAACCGAATACCGAATATTTGTCCAGTCAAATAGTAACTATTTAGCCGAATACTTCTATATTTCAGGGTTTAAGAGTTTTTAAAAGTTAAATTTTAAAGTAATTTTACATGATATTTAACACAAAGACAGTTTTGATGAACAAAACCTTTTCACAATTAAACTTCACAAAAAGAAAAAAAGGTCTATGCTTTGAATTATTATTTTAGAAGGATAGTCTTAAAAAATTTTAATTAACCCTCTCACCGACAAGCCCGTGTTAATACGTTCACTAAGCTCCAGGTTTCATTGCAATACAAGCATTTTTTAAATTAGTATAATTCTACGTATATAATGCAGTTTTATTACATTGAGTAATTATTGATACCCTCAAGATTTACATTCATATATATAATTAAGTTTTAGGTAGCTTTTATTACAAAAAGTTACCTATTGAAGTCGTTCGGAGGAACGCAATTCCAAAAAATGTTGGTGTATTTTCACCGATCATGACCCACACCCCCCCCAAACCACCCTCCGTTAAAATGTTGATTTATATATATATAAATATATCCATATATATGCGTCCAAGTGTGCGATTATATTTATATGCCTTGTATTATGCCTTGTATTTATATGCCTTGTATATATATATATATATATATATATATATATACAAGGCATATAAATACAAGGCATAATACAAGGCATATAAATATAATCGCACACAATCGCACACTTGGACGCAAAATTTTTAATTACAATTCTTTTGCAAAACAATTGGTCTCGTCAAATAATTACCCTTGTTATTGTAATGACCCAAAATTTCAAAAGTACATAAATACAACATATGGTCATATCATTACTGGTGATCTTAATATTATAGAACAACCTATTTTACAAAAATTAATGCATAATGGAACAAAATTTCGCCTTCCATATAGGTGTAATATCAAATCTATAATATTGCAGTTTATTCAAGATATTGATTTATTTATATATAAAATTGCTATTGATTACAATAAACCAATCGAGTATTTTAGTGAATGGAGATTTTCTGTTATAGATAAATTAAAAAATGAAATTATAAAAAATTATCAACATATTACACATGCAGCTTTTAAAAATATAAATAAACATATATCACAATTACAAAACAAATTTATAATTACTTATGTAGATAAATCTCCAAATAATTATGCTATCATTTGTAAAGAGTACTATAATAGGGTGTTAATTCACAATGCAATTAACACAAGTAATATTTTTAATAAAACTAAATTAAATATTGAAATTAATAATAGAAAATTATTAAATTATCATAAATTACTAAAAATCAAATGTAATAATTAAAATTATCCTTATCTGGTTATAATTCCAAAATTTCATAAAAATCCAATTAAATGTCGCACAGTTACCATCGGGTGTAACACATATAATAATAATGCAAGCAATTTACTACTTAATATTTTAAAGCAGATTTATGATATAACGATAAAACATAATAACCAACATTGCCTAAAAAACAGTTTTCAACTTATTAATAAAATACATAATATCAGTCCGGTAAAATTCATAAAAACATTGGATTCTAATGATTTATTTAATAACATTGATATAAAAGACTTACATAAAACAATGTGTATATTATTTAAAGAATTTAAATCTCAATTAAAATTAAAAGATCATATTTCCGTTAATTATTTTAAAACTTTACTAAATTTTACATTGCATAATAATTACATCATATATGACAATATTATTTATAAACAATGCCAGGGAATTCCGCAGGGTGGGACCGCTTCTAGTATATTGTCTGACCTTTATTTATATTATTATGAAAGAAATATTGGTCCGAACAATGATTATGTATTTTATCGCTATATTGATGACATTATCATTTTTTATTTCAATGATAAAAATTGCACATCACCACTCAATTTTTATCCTAATCAGCTTAAATTAAGTGAAAATGATTTGATTAATAATAATATAAATTTTCTTAACTTAAAAATTAAAATTAATGATAATTATAAATTAAGTTTTGATATTTATGATAAAAGATTTGATTTTCCATTTAAAGTAAATATTTTTACCAATTTTGCTTCTTGTTTACATAAATCAGTTTATAAAAATATAATTATAAATTATTTTCATCGTATAAAATACCTATGCTCAGATATAAATAAAAACAAAAATATTAGATTTATTCGTGATCATGCACAAAAATATGGTTATCCCATTTTTTTGATAAATTCAATCATCAACTCTTTTAAATAACAATTATTACATCATATAAATATAAACATGGTATGTAATAAATTATGGTTTTAGTGTGAGATAACATATAGCAAATGATATAGCAATTTACAATTAAAACATACATCAATAAAATTAAAACATATTAGGACAATAAATAAATGATTGAACATTATATACACTTTATATTGTTTCTGTGATTGTGCGTTGCCGATCACCTATATTTTAAGTGATAGTGGTGTTCAGTTTTTAATACTTATAAATTATAACATATAACATATAAGAACAATTCTTAAGTTGGTTGTACATTATTTACACTTTATACAGTTATTGTGATTGTGAGGTTTAGTCGATCACTTTTTATTAAGTGTTTATAATGATCTGTTAAAAATGTCTATAAAATATAAAAATACTGTAAAAATATCAAAAATACTGTAAAAATAACTTATACAAAAACACATAAAATTATACATGGATGACATTGTTGACCATAAATCACAAACATCACTATATGTAATATATAACTATATATACAGTTTATTTTTATATTTAATATTTATTTATTTATTTATTTATTTATTATTATTATATATATTTTTTGCATCATGTTTAATTTTAATTAGTCTTTTAAATACTGCATTGCATTAAAAAGTTTGAAACATATTAGTAATCTAATTATTATTTATTATTTATTACAATTTATTACAATTTTTATAAGTTTGAAATATTTTAAATTGTTTTTGATATATTAAATTTGATATTTAAATCAATCTCTATCTTTTTCAAATTTTCTATATATATATAAATAATTTTTTTTTAGGATGTTATAATTCATTAACTAATAAATACATGTATGATATCTTCACTATTTTTGGTAAATACCATTCGATATATAGGTAGATGGAAGGTAGAAATTTGTATTAAATCAGAATTCATTAACTTATTTGTAGAAGTATATAAAAAGATTAATTTTTTATTATAAATTCTATAATATATATAAGTAGTTTAACATAGATGGCAGCACCAGCACTTTGTATTAAAAGAAACATCTCTTTTACATAATATACTGTTGTTAAGAATCTATGAAATACTATGTAAGATAAAATTAATTCTGTGTAAATTTATTCATATAATAGGATTTTGTACGTTTTTAATGTAAAACTACAATGATAATAATATTTTCTAATATTTATATATCATATTAAATCTAATATAATTAATATATAACTCAAACTTAATTTTGAATAATTATAATTCCACTAGAGGGAAGCACTTTACATGTCATATAAATGTTAATAATATTGTTAATAGTAATTTTAATTTATATATAGAGGGCGCTTAACGCTTGTGTATTAATTTTACTTTTAAAGATTAAAATTAAATGGAAAATTTGTAATTTCACAAATATAAATTTGTTTTTAAGTGTATTATCACACAAATAAATTTGTGTGTGTTTAAATCAATTTGTGTTATGGTGTAATAATTAAGGTGTTATTTTAAAAAATGTACTCTCAACTTAACTTTCAAATAATTTCTCTCAACTTCACTATTATAATCAAGTATGAGATATTTCATGATGATCGCCATGTGGACGTGTTGGAATCATGAAAACATTGTGATTGTTAAGGTTTTTTGGATAATAATTGTGAGTAAAATATTTAATCTACTCTTTACAGTTTATTTATTTCCAATTTTAAAATTTAAACTGTTATCTGGTAATAATTTTGTATAGTGTTGTATACGGTTTTATGGATAATTACTGTGAGTAAAATATTTTATCTATTCTTTACGGATTTTTCCAATTTTAAAATTTAAACTGTTATCTGGTAATAATTTAGTATTGTGTTGTATAGGGTTTTATGGATAATTACTGTGAGTAAAATATTTTATCTATTCTTTACGGATTTTATTTCACATTTTATTATTTCTAATTGTTTTTTGGTAATAATTCAGTATACCTGGGTGATTCTACTGATCTTAGCATATATGCCAGTAGAATTATGAAATACTGAATTATTTTTTTAAAACACATGTGGGTACATCCAGGCTGACGATTATATCTACATGTGTTTTTTCATATCCAATTCTGATTTTATTCTCTTGTTGTCAAATTTTCCATTGTATATGGTTCATATTTCATTTCTTAATCCATTTTTATTCAATTGATAGCAACTCCAAATTATAATTTATTTTTTATCTTTCTCTCTCTCTTTTTAAATTTTCTTCATGTTTTCAGTATTTTTGGCCAATTACCATTGAAGCATAAGCTATGGTAATATTATGATTGCACTAGTTAAACTATTAGCTATGTGGTATTCCGCCTTCACATTATCATTAATTATCTCTTTCGAGATTTAAAAGAACTTGATATGTTTTTTGAAATTCATAGATATTATAATTATATATATATATATATATATATATATGTTATATAAAAATTTATTTCCTTCGTATCCTTCCATTTTATTCGCATTAATATTTTTAAATTAATCTAACTTCTGTCATAGTCAGTATTTCCTTAATTCTTAATAATATCTATTCCTATTTAAAGTCCTTTTAAAAGTAAAGATCCGTATATTAATAATTATTTTATTCCAAATCTTAATCTAAAATTTTAAGTTCATTCGTCGCTTGTATCAGCTCCCCAATCTATAAAATTCTGAGACGCGTTCTCATTTCGAATGTTTTTTAAAAGCCATTTTCTTTTTATTATTATTATTATTATTGCTCTGATTTTTTTCGCGCGCTTAGGATTTTAACTTCAAAATTTATCCGCGACCAGATTCGGAATTCTTTATCGTCTTAGCTCCTCCTTCGCACTTCATTTGCTGGGCTGGAGCTAACCTCTCACTCATTGGGTTGTGCGCTCGTGATCTAAATTCTGTATGTTTCCGCGGAGAGAACAAAACTCGCCCGCAGCCCTCGGAGCGGCAGATTTTTGACGTTTTCGGAAGCATAAACAAATATGTATCGGGTGTTTTTATGTCCGTAGAATATTCAACTGGCCCAGTAACATCTTAATTCAATGGAGTGAAGCAACGTTAGCCCGAGGGCTATAAGTTTTAGACCTTTGGGAATTGTTTCTGTGTTGTTCGTCTTCTAATAAAATTATTTATCTGGAGATTGGCTGGATTTAGTGGAAAACTTTGGTGGACTCATTTCATTGCCTTCTACTTCGCCATACTCGCTAATATCGACTGCAACTTGCTATATCGTTGAAGGACTGCCATCTTTTCATCGAATATTATTCCCCGAGCTCACAACATTTGGTGTCAGAAGTGGGATTGAATGCCGATCACCAAAGCAATGGAGGAGCAACTGAAACAATTATTGGAGAAATTAGCTGCGAATCAGGCTGAGATGTCAACCAACCTTGGCGAGATGAAAGAAGAAATGAAGAAGGATATGTCAGCGATGGATAAGAAAATGACTGCGAACCAGGCTGAAATGAAGAAGGATATGTCAGCGATGGATGAGAAAATGACTGCCAACCTTGGCGAGTTGAAAGAAGAAATGAAGAAGGAATTGACTGAGAATCAGGCTGAAATGAAGGAAATGTCGGAAGAAATGAAGAAGGAAATGTCAGCGATAGACGAGAAAATGACTGCAAACCAGGCTGAAATGAAGGAGATGTCAACCAACCTTGGCGAGTTGAAAGAATTAATAGATAATAAAATAACATCTTTAAATGGAAGAATTGACAGCGTGGAAAACAAATTTGAAGGAAGATTTCAAGAAATAGAAGAAAATGTTCAATTGACAGCCAAAACCGTAGAAGAAAGAGTAGAAGAAAAAGTTCAAAAGATCGCCAAGACCGTTGAAGAAAGCATAGAGAATGTAAAAAAAGATTTGGAAAATGTGAAGAAACAAAAGATAACTGCCGAAAACTATCCCGAAGATGTCAAGTATCAAGCTATGCTTCCTCGGGCCTTTATTAAGCTCTCGACCTATGACGGTAAATCCTCATGGCCAGTTTTTAAGACACAATTTGGGATCGTAGCGGACGCCAATGGATGGGATTCCCAGACAAAGGCTTGCCAGTTAGCTGCTTCTCTACGAGCTGATGCTGCCGACGTCCTACAGACTTTGCCTGCAAATGAACCGTTGGATTTTGAAACGCTCGTCAGTGCCTTAGAATTGCGCTTTGGCGAGAAATGCATGAAGGAATATAGCAGACTCCAGCTCAAATCTCGACAGCAAAAATCCACTGAATCCCTGCAAGAGCTTGCTACGGATGTCGAGAGACTTTCCCATCTTGCTTATCCTGGCTGTCCGACTGAAATTAGAGAAAGTTTAGCTCTGCAACATTTTATCGATGGTGTGCGTGACCCTGAGATCCAGACAGCACTCCGGATTGCAGATCTCAATGATTTAAAAGGGGCTTTGGTTTACGCTCTGAAATTCGAGGCAGCCCAGCAAGCTACTAGGAAAGATCGACACTTTGTGCGAGCAGCCAACCTGCCTGAGACGTCGGATAGAGCTGTGGAGCGCTTACAGCAGCAGATGAATGACATAATGAGAAAGGTGAACTCCTTAATGGCCAACAAACCTTACAGGAAGATCAAGTGCTGGAAATGCGGTGGAGAAGGCCATATCCAAATCGACTGCCCAAGACGACCCAGCACCGAAGGTAATATCTCTCCCGCTAAAGGAGGAGCAGGAAAACTGATTAATGGCCATCTTGCGGGGCGGAGGTTGCCAGATTTTGAGAAGCCCCATTTTCAAGTATGTGAAATTTCTGCAAGAAGTTGCGGCGAGAACGGAGTTTTTCTAGTCGGAAGCGTGAATGATTTGCCCTGTAATATGATCATCGATACAGGAGCCAATGTGACCATCATTCGGAAAGATCTAGCTCAGCGGCTGAAAGAAAAACTCTTCTGGACTCCGCCGCGTGTTATTCTTCAAACTGTGACCGGAGATAAGATCGATATACATGGAAGAATGACACTGAAAATAAAGTTTGGGAACGCCGCTTACCACCATACAGTCTATGTGGCCGATATTTCAGACCCTTTCATAGTCGGACTGGACTTTTTAAAAGAGCATGGATTTACACTGGATTTTAAGAATAATGAGTTACGCTCTGCTCAAGAAGATGTCACTATTTTCAAACTTGGAAATGAGTCCGGGTCCATTCAACGGATCACAGCCAAGGCAAATGTTATCATCCCTCCTCGAACCGAAATGATGATACCTGGAGTAACTGGAAACGAAAGAATTTTCCAGTATGGCTTGACTGGATATCCTGAGAAGAGCCCAAAGGGAGTGCTAATAGCATCAGCGCTGGTAGATCTGTCGAGAGATGTGATACCAGAGACGGATCTAGACTAAATTTTAGCCGGTGCAAGTTTGTAGATCTGCGCCCCCCCCCCCCCCCTACTCCCAAGAAAATCAGAATAAAGTCTGCGTAAACAATTGCTTATGGAAGTAATATTAATACTCGATGCTCAAAATCTGTATTTTTACTATGCGTTTTTTTTATATAAAAAGTACAATATTACACAATACAAAAAATTACTGAAAATATACCTGTTTTAACATTTAATTTTTTTAATTTATTGTTATGTTAAACTACGCCGTTTAAATTTAATTAATGTACTTGTTTGCTTCAAAATTAGTACAAGTGGTGTGACTGTGAAGCACAACTTAAGTTAACATATTTTATTAGATAAACATTTCTAATGAAAGATTTAGTTAATTTTTAAAAAGTATAGGTGCGATATTTTGGAAATCAAAATTTAAAAGGCTTATTAACAACTGATATACATAAATAAAAACATAAAACTGATTCCCATGGAGAAAAAACCTTTTTAACTACATAAATAAAATGGCTTTAAAAGGGCCAGAACGCGTTGAATTCTCAACAGAGTATAACAGTGTTGAATTCAGACATTTTTCTCCGGGAGGTATTTCTGTGGCTCCGGGGGAGGGACATTATAGAGTTCCGGGGGAGGGGAAATTACACTTTTTGAACATTAAAAGCATAAAATATTAAATCTTCCGGGGAGGGTGTCCCCCCGGGCCAACCCTTGAATTCAACAGTGGAGTATAAATTTCGTTTTCATTTTTTAGAAAAAATGTCTGTTAATTACAAGAATATCTAAATTTAGAAGAAATTAATAAAAAAATGATTTATAATTCTTTTCTTACATATCAACTCAGTTATGGCATAGAAAAGGAGATTTTTAGAACAGAAATAATACGTATAGATTATTATATGGTGTAGCACGTATAAAAAAAATAAACAACTTGGTTGCTAACCTTCATGAATATCGCTCGGCTTAAGCTATGAGGACATACTAGACTAGTAAATCTACAGATCAGGAGCCTCAACGTCAGCTCTGCAAGTCATTTGTTTTTTAAATCTCAATTTTTGATATCATTTAACATCGTTCAATCCGCAATTATTATTTTTTCAATTGCATGCATATTTATAAGCATATAAAATTCTTCGAATGTTCCAGAAATTAAAATACTTAAATTAAACACGGTGTTATATACGATGATATTCTGAAATTCTGATGAACTGCTTATTCTTTTAATTTTTTTTAATAAATAGGCATTCATCCCCCCGTAGTCTCATTAAATTTACATTCATTTTGATAAAAAAAAAAAGATATTTTACCAAAATAGTGCGAGTTCCTTGAATTTTATTATTTTACAGTCTTTGAAATACGGTTGCTTAGCAACGGATAAATTACAGTGGAAAATAAAAATAAACGCTTTTAAAAATTGTAAAAAATATGAAAATAAGATGTTTATATTTCCCGAACAGATGCAAAAACATTTTCAAATTTTTAAGCAATTAATTTCAAAATTCTATTAAATTTATCGGCAACATTTTAAAACTATTGGAAATCCATATCGAAAATTTAGCATTCATAATTTTACGTCTAAATCCATTATGCAAATATTCCATTTTCATTTCATATAAAAATGAAATGTGAAAAATCGTCTGCATTCCCATAGGAAAGCATTATGACCTAAAATAATGTGTTCTATATTTTCCGAACGAATGAACCAAATTTAACAAAAAACTGTACAGCTAGTTACGGATACCTTGCCAACATACCTACCAAAAATCAACCTAATCGGACCATTTTTACGGCAGTTATCGCGTAACAGACAGACAGACAGAAACCAAAAACTTTTCCCGTTTCCACAGTGAGCCTCAACTGACGTTTCGGCAACTAGTAAATCTGCAGATCAGGAGCCTCAACGTCAGCTCTAAAAGTCATTGTTTTCTAATCTCACTTTTCATATTATTTAGCATCTTACAATTCGCAATTTATTTATTTATTTATTTTTTTTTGTTAAATATATATTTATCTACCCTATATATATAAAATCCTAATGAAACGAATTTGTGAAACGATTTTATGAAACGAATTTATGAAACGATTTTATGAAACGACTGATTAAACGACTGATTATGTTTCAGGGCTATTTTTAATAAAATATTAAACGCTTGATAGTGAAATTAATACCAATTGTCCATAAAAATCCGCGGATGTCAAAACTGGTAATAGAATTTTGAAATTGGAATTAGTTTTCGAGATATTAATTTTTTTCTAATTTTAATGACATTTCTGTAATGATGGCAACTAATTACTCAGTTTTTTTGTGACAAAAAAGGGAAAAAAATTAAAAAGGATCCCGAAAGGGATTATTGATTTATTTTTATTCGTCATTTTCAAATTGAAATTGAATTTATCTTTTATTTCAATCGATAATGAAGACAAGATTGTGATTAAATTATGTTTTTCACGAAAATTTGAAAAAAAAAAATCATATTTCTATCGTCAGGATTCAATCGTCTGTCAGCATTTAATTTAATTTATAAACTGAAAATATTTTGAATAAATTCGTCCAAATGACGTCATTTATGTAAATACGTCAGTTATGTTTATACAATTTATTTAATATAAAGAAGCCGTTTATCTATTTTTATGTACAAAAGAGGTAAATTGAAAGACAATTATAAATAAATTGTATATATACATATAAATACATGTATAAACAAGCATAAAAGTTCGGTGTTTTTCCAGTATATGGGGCCTTGACGAAACAGAGAAAACAGCCTTGGCGGAAAAGGAAATTTGGCAACATACTTTCTGTCAAATATTTACTTTGTCATTTCGTATACAGAAGCATTTTTTCAATATTTATACAATTTGTTTAGCGTAAAATGTCATTTATCCTATTTTATATATAATAGAAGTAATTTGTATAGAAAGAACAATAATAATATACGTATAATTAAAATACGCATATAAACAAAAAAAATCGTCGAATTTGTTTCCATGGCTGTTTATGTAATTTGGCACCAAATCTCACTTTCTGATGCCCGAATTGCGCCAAGCTTTTTAAAAAAGCGTCAAGATCCCTATTATAGAAAATCACCAAAAGTTCATTGGGTTTGTTTTCATAACTTTTGGCAACAAATATATGTATATTAACGAATCTATTCGTTTTTGAAACTCTAATTACGACAAACCTAAAAGCAAAGGATCCTATAATGGAAAAGTACCCGATTTTCATATGGACAATATTCAAGTGACATAACATGGTGTAAAATTATCGCGGATAGCGAATTTGTTTAAATATCTCATCAATTGATGCCGAATAAATGCAGGCATGCATGCACAAAATATTTAATTAATTTTGTATGATAAATAATTATTAGAAAATTCGTATATACATATTAATTAAAATAAATAATTTACATATTTAAAATAACATGAAAATATGCATGATGGTGCACTAAAATACAGAGAAAATTAAAACCTGTTACTGAAAATGTCTGTAACATAGTACTTTTCAATACCGTGGTTCTTAATGTTATTCACAAGCACATGGAATTTTTCTCATCCTTAAACGCAAAGGAAGAATAGAATACAGATCGTTGTTATAAAAGTGCGAGAGGTAGCCACAATTTAAACCTAACCATTTTATACAAGCTGGTTTTCAAGGTGTAATTGATTTTACTTACCAATCCCTAAAACAGTCGTCAGTTGTCGCAACAGCTGTGTATGAGGCCATGATAATAAAAAAAACTGCCCCATTAAAACGTTAAAAGCATGGCAACCCAATTACATATTTACCAATATTTTTAAAACGAAGCACGCTGTCATGTTTTTAGAGGCCTCGAAGTCTGAGCGGGGGTTGGCGAGCGTAGCTCGCAGGGGGTAGGCCCCCTAGTAGGCATATAAAATACTTCGGAGTTTTCAGAAATTAGAAGCGATAAATTAAACACATGTTATGGGATGATATTCTCAAATTCTTATAAACTTCTTATTCTTGTTACTTTTTAGATAAAAATATGGATTTCTTATTTTGATATTCTTTGAAATATGGTTGCTAAGCAACTAATAAAATAAAGAGGAAAGAAAAAGAAATCCATTTTAAAATTTGTAAAAAAATAGGAAAATAAAATGATTTATATTTCCCGAAGAGTTGCAAAACATTTTCCAATAATTTAAACAATTAATTTCTAAATTCTAATAGATGTATCGGCAAATTTTCAAGGCTATTGCATATATTTAAGACCTCCATATCAAAAATTTAGTATCCTTAATTTACGTTTAAATCCATTATTCAAATATGTGATTTTCATTTCAGTTAAAATTGAAATTTGAAAATCGTCTGCGTTGCCATAGGAAAGTATTATGACCTAAAATGAAATGTTGTATATTTTTCGAACGAATGAACCAAATGTAACTAAAAACTATGCAGCTAAATCCGGATACTTCACCAACACACCCACCAAAAATGAACCTAATCGGGCGCTTTTTACGGCAGTTATCGCGGAACAGACAGACAAACAGACGGAAACAAAAAACTTTTCGTGTCTCCACAGTGAGACTTCACTGACGTTTCGGAAATGATAGCTGTGAAGACTCCTCTTCTCTTTTTTTAGCCTTCTTTTTGTAATAATCACCCGAATGTCTTTTAGACATAACCGAAATAAGATACTGCACACGCTGTGAAACAACATAGAACGGTGTCGGTAAAAAGATGACGCAAAACGTTTGAATTTTAAATAAATAAAAATTTCTTAAAAATACTGGTGGCAGTGTGATATTTTATATAATTTAATACAAATTAATTTATTTTTTATTTCTAATCCTTGTGCAACGAAAGTAAACCACCTTTGAACAAAATGAAACTGAATATATTTTCATGTGAATTTTTCATTTTCCTTTATTCTTAATCTTTTATGAATCCCCATTTTTGCGCCCTTCTAAGCCTTGCACCCGGGGCAGCTGCCCCGGCTAACCCCCCCTTAGATCCGTCACTGTGTGATACCCGTGAGAATTGCAAACGTAAGTGAAAAGTCTAGAAGTATCCAGAAGGGTGAAGTGCTTGCAACCTGTGCTCCAGTCACCTGTGTATGCAAAGACCCGAGCTTGATGTTGTCGGAGCCGCCTACAAGTTTAACACCTGAAATTGGACGAAATGAAAATTTATCTCCTGAACAGAGACATGCCGCAGATAGACTGTTCCAGGAATTTAAGGATGTGTTTTCACAAAACGAGAATGATATAGGTCGCACTTCTCTGACACGTCATAGAATTGATACTGCCGACCATCCACCGATTAAACAGCATCCAAGACGCTTGCCGTTTGCAAAACAAGAAGAGGTTTCTAAGCTCTTACGAGAGATGCAGGATAGTGACATCATCGAACCGTCATCAAGTCCGTGGGCCTCTCCCATCGTGTTGGTCCGAAAGAAAGATGGCTCCACAAGATTTTGTGTGGATTATCGTAAACTTAACGATATCACGAAGAAGGACAGCTATCCTCTACCAAGAATAGACGACACGCTAGATACTCTTTCAGGACATAAATGGTTTTCCACACTGGATTTGAAGAGTGGATATTGGCAAGTAGAGATCCATCCTGATGACAAAGAGAAGACCGCATTTACTACTGGACAAGGACTTTGGCAATTTAAAGTTATGCCGTTCGGGCTCTGCAATGCTCCAGCAACGTTCGAGCGCCTCATGGAGACAGTGTTAAAAGGTCTGACTTTTGAAGCTTGTCTCATCTACCTAGATGACGTCATCATTGGTGGCCGCACGTTTGAAGAACATCTAGAGAATATTCGGAAAGTGTTAACGAAACTAAGAGCGGCGAATTTAAAGCTGAACCCTTTGAAATGCAAGTTCTTCCAACGAGAAGTAAACTATTTAGGACACATCATCTCAGCTGAAGGTGTTCGAACAGATCCTGAAAAAGTGTCTGCAGTAAAGCACTGGAAACGTCCGGAAAATGTCCATCAGTTGCGAAGCTTTCTGGGACTATGTACTTATTACAGAAAGTTTGTACAGGGGTTCTCCAACATCGCAAGACTCTTGCATAGGCTCACTGAAAGCAAACAGAAGTTTCTATGGACACAAGAAGGCGACAATTCCTTCCAGCGGCTGAAAGAAGCTCTCACATCCTCTCCAGTCCTTACCTATCCAGACCCCGACAAACAATTCATTGTGGACACGGATGCCAGTCAGGAAAGTGTCGGCGCTGTACTTTCCCAAGAAATAGATGGCCAAGAACGAGTCGTAGCATACTGAAGCAAATGTTTATCGAAACCGGAGCGGAATTATTGCGTCACTCGTAAGGAGTTATTAGCTATAGTGAAAGCCATAGAACACTTCCATCACTATCTCTATGGCAGGAAATTTCTCCTTCGTACTGATCACGCATCCTTAACATGGCTGATGAATTTTAAGAACCCAGAGGGCCAAGTAGCCAGATGGATACAACGACTCCAGGAATACGACTTTGACATCAGGCATCGTAAAGGTTCATCGCATGGAAATGCTGATGCTTTATCAAGAAGACCGTGTCCCGAAAGTTGTCGCTATTGTTCCAGAGCGGAGAACAAGTATAATCCCGAACATGTCATACGCCAGACGAAAACTTCACTATCAACGCCACCAGATCCCTGGAGTGATGAGAAGATTCGAGAAGATCAAATGGCAGACTCTGACATCAAACCAATCTTGGAGTTATTAGAATCTTCTAGCACGAAGCCCAGTTGGAAAGACATCTCGACTTATAGTCCTACGACGAAGCAATATTGGGCTCTTTGGAACTCCCTCCACGTCAGGAATGGTGTCCTGTACCGAAAATTCGAATCGGAAGATGGGAAGACATCTCGGTGGCAGTTGGTACTTCCTCGATCTCGAATCCCAGAGGTCCTCGAAGAATTACATGGCAGTCCCACCGGAGGCCATTTTGGAGTCATGAAAACATTACACAGAGTCCGAGAGCGCTTCTTCTGGGGAAAAACGAGAGCTGACGTCGAACAATGGTGCAGATCTTGCGATGCATGTGCAGCTCGGAAAGGACCAAAGAAACGTAGCCGAGGAAGACTACATCTCTACAATGTAGGAGCACCTTTCGAACGCATCGCCCTTGACATCCTAGGTCCTCTGCCAAGAAGTGCTGATGGCAACAAATACCTCCTTGTTGTCATGGACTATTTCACGAAATGGCCTGAAGTCTATGCCATCCCTGATCAAGAAGCTTCTACGGTTGCGGATGCCTTGGTACACCAGTGGATATCAAGGTATGGAGTCCCCCTTCAAATGCATTCTGACCAGGGGAGAAATTTCATCTCTGCTGTGATTGAAGGTCTCTGTTAACTTCTCGGAATGGACAAAACTAGGACGACGCCTTTACATCCACAATCGGATGGCATGGTTGAGAGATTTAATCGTACCATCCTCAACAATCTCTCACTGCTAGTCTCAAGAAACCAACAACACTGGGACCAAAAACTTCCCTTGTTTCTTCTCGCCTATCGCAGCGCCGTCCATGAAACAACCGGCTATTCCCCGTCTCAGATGCTTTTCGGTCGTGATCTTCGTCTACCTTGTGATCTGATTTTTGGTCGCCCTCCAGATGCGCCTTCATCGCCAGACGGATACGTGCAGAATCTCCAGGCACGATTTGAAGACGTCCACAACTTGGCTCGAGAGCGGATCAATATACAGACGGAGAAGATGAAGACCAGGTACGACACGAAAGCCACGGGACATCAATTTAAAGAAGGTGACAAGGTTTGGTTTTATAATCCGACTCGACGCAAAGGACTTTCTCCCAAACTACAATCGCACTGGGACGGTCCTTACACAGTCCTAAACAGACTGAACGATGTCGTGATTCGGATCCGAAAGTCACCAAATTCGAAGCCTAGATTCGTTACAGGCGGCTAGCCCCAGCAGTTAGCATTACTCTGATTGGCTCTTCAGATTGACATATTCTGTCCATACTGATTTTTAATGTCTAAAAATGATGAACAATTGCATCACGCAACGCGCATGCGCTAGCGGTTTAAACATGGTTATTTTCGTTTGTGTTTTCAAAAAATTATACATTTTTCGCAGGTATTGCAGAAATTTGCGGAAAATAATGGAAAATAAATAAAATTTGATAGCTGCCAGGTTAGAAATAAAGCTGTTTATTATTATTTTTTAATTATACAGTATTATACCTACGTACAAATATGATTGTATTAATTTGCTAAAAGCCGTTGTAACAAAAGATATTTTTAAAGAAGCATTGTATTAGCATGCTATTACCGAAAAAAATAGTAATGTAATTTCTATGATTAGAAGAATTTGAAAATAAAATGCTAAAACTTGGAACTTCTGTTATAAAAAATGAAACCAAGAAAAAAATCCATATTCTGAAAAAAAAAAAAGACATTATTCAAAATTAACTTTTGATATGATTTTATTATAAACGATTCACGAATATCAGCTAGTATATCATTTTAAAAACAGGTCTGTACATTTAAATTTTTACATTGTCTTATGTTTTATTTAACTTATTATTTATTTACCAGTATACAATTCTGTTTAGTTTTTTTAAAAAGGGGTTAAAAAAGCAACATTAAATTTGTAATTGATCTCTTTTACAGTCGCATACATGTATTTGTGTGGAAAGATTTATATATTGAGTTAAGCCCGACAATAAATTTTCAAAACTATGCCCATGTCATTAACATAATATTAATTTTAATGGCAGTATATATATTGAACAAAGCATTATGCTATCTACTTGTAGGAACATGAGTATAGTTTAAATCGATAACTTTGAATACCTAATTGTTATAGCAGTGTTAAAATCTGATTTTGAAAGTAGGCAGGATTTAAAATATATTTCAATTTATTTATTTATTTTGCACAAATAGTATTTTATTATTATTGATTTTGAGAATATTACTAATTGTGTGGGAAATTAGTATGTGAACGAATAAGATATTGATAAGTGATTTTTTTACATAATTCTATAAATTATGTATTATAAAACTTGTTTCAAAGTTTTATATATTTAAATTTGGATTTGTTTTATTTTGTCATATTACACAGAATATTAATAAACATGAAATCTGAAATTGTGTAAAAAAACATAATCATGAACAAGTAAAAATTTTTATTACTTTTAAGCTTTGATAGCAGACAATATTACTGATAAATGATAACATTTTAATGGATTGAATTTTTAATTGAATGTAATTTTGCATAATAGTTATTTTTCTGAAGAACAATCTGGTTTAACTATAACAAAGCCAATATCTATATACTTTTTTAAAATGTACTCATGAAAAAAGAAATGCATAACGAACTTTATTGTTATTTAATAACATTTCAGAATGATCTGTTTACCACAGCAAACTATTGCTTCAAATATAATCTGATAATTTTACATTGTCTGTGATAAGATTTTTTTTTTAAACATAGTTTTACATAGTCTGTGGTAAGATTTTTTTTTTTTTTTCAAAGATAATTTTTCTTGTAGAAAAACAAATGTTTGAAGTGTGTTTTAATTTTTATGGTGCAAAATAATCTCACACATTCACAATTTTTTATATACTTTTGTATGAAAAAATAAAATATTTTCCTAATATTCCCCACTACCATGCTGTTTTAGCTTAAACATTTTTTTTTATTGCATTTTGCCCAACTTTATCTTCTGAATGTATACATAGTTTAATATTTATATTATACTTAATATTCGAATTTAAAGAAATGATTAAATTAAATATACACATATGATGTAATTACTAATTAGTCTGTATTTTCTTGTTTATGTGTATATATATTAAATAAATTATTTTTCACTTTTAATTCCTTTTTTTGTTTAGTGTTTTTTTTTTCACTTTTCTTCTTAGTCTCTCTAGTGCCGGCAATTTTCGTGTTACAGGTACCATTTCAACGCTTTTTATGGTTTTTCACTATGAAGATCACATTCCAAAAAAAGGTGTTGCCATTTGAAATTTTCAAATTTTTGTAACTGTTAGAGTTTAACTGTTGTTTTTCATACGATTCTTGAGCACATACCTCAAACTACTTAAAACCAAAATTTCAGTCAGTTTCTGTAAACGGTGTGATAGTTAAGGACTCATATATCGGGATAGTTTTTTTATAATCACCCTGTATATTATTTTCAAAATTCATTTAAATCAGCATACCAGTAATTATGTTGTGATTAATGTTAACGTTATGCCCTGCAACCTTGAAGTAATTTTTAATTCAAACAATCATACTTCATGCAATATTTCCGGAATATAACAAGTATAAAGGAACTTCATAATGACCTTCGGGAAATAGAATTAAAAAAAATTCCAAAAAAAAGAAAAAATCTAGATCCCATCGAACAAATTTTCCCTGCAGAAATTATAACTATATATATATACAACATTTCCTAGAATCATCAGAAAGATAAATCAAAATTATTAAAAAAAATTCCAATCGAGAATTTGTCCAGCTGCACAAGGAGATTTTTAGTTAAAATAAGATTTGATAAAACACTGTCAATTTACTAAGAGCTACCTGTCCTGTGAGGCTGGTAAACAATACTATCTGTCCAGACATACTTGAATAGTAATTATTTTTTAATATTGTTTATTTTCTAAATTTGCTTATGCTTTTCATTTTCTTATACATATTTTTTAATTTATTTTAGTAATTATATTATTGACACCCCTGTGAAGCCAAGGAAATCAAGGGCTAAACCTCATGTGAATCGAGTAATGCTTCTAACAAATTTCATTATTAATGTGGAATCATGCCTGTGAAGAAAATTCAAAATGAAGAAACGTTTATTTCATACATGCATATTTGAATGCAGCCATTGCAGAAATAATAAAGATAGAGGAAGAAACTGAATGTCGATTCGTACTGTATATCAGTTGTAATTTATTTAAATAAAGGCAAGTGCCTGGTGGTAGGATCTATTGCACAGTGCCTTTCGGACGTGCTTTAGATTTTGCTTCCCGGAAACTTGCCACAGAATCACATACACAATACTAAGTAAGTAAAATACACATAAGTAGGGTAGGTGAGTATAACTTTTTTTTAAAAATCTAAATTTTAATTGAAATTGCTATTTAGAATATTAATTTAAACTTGTGAATTAAGGAATGTGTTAAACTTAAGATAATTAAATAACACCAAAATAAGTGTAAAAGTGCTAATGCATATATTTATTTATCTATGGAAAATATTAAATATTAAAGCCAGTGGCGAGGTATGAATTTTTGAAATGGTCATTGTTAGTTCACAACCTTCTAATGCCACAAACCTCCTTTTTTCCCTATAATAGGGTGATTAATTTTTATAACGAACTGTTTAAAGTTGCCATCACTTTTAATTTTATAACTTTTTAATCTATAATTTTTTTTGTCCACTAACTTTATTGTCGTCTTTACAGTATAATAAGTGATTTAAACAGGGCTGTGGAGTCGGTTTAAAAAAAAAGGTAAATTATCCACCGCTCTATACAGATTGAATCAAGCTAAAGAAATTGATGTATTAGGTAGCTTTCAATACAAAAAAGTATAAAGCTACCTATTGCAGCTGTTCGGAGGAAAGCAATTCCGGAAAATTTTGGTATATTTTCACCGATCATGACCCCCAAAACCACCCTCCTTTCAAATGTTCAAATGTTGATTTATATATATATATATATATATATATATATATATATATATATATATATATATATATATATATATATATATATATACCTGATCTATGTCATACTATAACACTCGTATTTATAAATCAATTTGGATAAAACTAATTGTGTGTATTAAGCTCACCAATGTCTCGACCGAGTTCGTTGACCAGCTTGTTTCAAAATGGCAGACACTGAAATATTTAAAATTAAAATAAATATACAAGAAATGTAAATTTATTTTTTGCTTTCGTATTAGGCTTTGATAAAAGGATTCTGGAGCATTTTTTGTTTTACCTCTATCTTAAGAAATGGCTGAGATAGAGCAGTTTGAAATTCTTGGGTGGTTGACATTTTGAAACAAGACAGCACATTACAAAAAAAACGATTAATTTATGATTTTTAGTGAACGCGATTTCTCGCAAATTATTATCTTTCATTATTGTAATCATTTTCCAAATCATACGCAAAAACTATACATTCATATCCGTTAGTGCCAAATTCTCGCCTAACTTGGAAAATATCGCCAAATTTGGTGACCAAAAATAAGTCTTCATAAATGAAGCCAACTTGGCTAAAGTTGACTAATTTGCTAATTTTCTTATTCAAATTCGGTATTAACGAATCTACTGTAATCGGTTTCTTTGCTATTAGCTTGCTGTTTCAAGTAACATTAGCTAAAATTTTAAATCAAAGATATAAGAAAGTTACCTTTTCCTCCTGGTACACGCCGGAAGGACTCTTTTTCAATAAGGCTGAAATAATTGCACAGGGTTCACAATATAACAGTAGTTGCATTATCAGAGAGTCCCTGGAAATTTTGAAAAGAGGTGATAATACATGTAATGATGTATTGTCTTATCAGATCCTACGTATTTGGTATAATGTGCTTGGTGTTTTTGGTTTTTGCTAACCCCCCTTCTTCCAGATTTTAGTGGTATCGTCCCATCTGCCTCCATTTCATAGTTTGTTGGTTTCGCCCGTTTTCTACCTGTCCAGTGCACTTCTTCGGAACTGTGTTTTTTCGACTAGTTTTTATCCTCTGGTGATGGCTAACGTTTAGCCAAAAGCACTTAGGTTTTTTGACATCTGATTTTACATCATAAATAGTTTTAATGCTTTAAAACTGTGTTTTTAGTATTTGCACCTATTATAATAACAATTAAATTTTTATGAATGTGTTTGCATTGTATTTCTTCCAAGTTTCTATGGATATTTTACCTTATGAATAAACAGAAAAAGCTTTGAATAATTGTTTCTAAGCTTAATTCCTTAGGCTTGTAAAAAATTAAGAGCAGTAAGTTTGTAAAAAGCAAGTTTTTATTGGACATTACTCTCCTCAGGCCTATATACCTTATGTAGATAAATGGCCATCATAAATCACGAACCAACCTAGAAAATTTGTTTAAAATAGCAGTTTTGTTATTATACCAAACCACTGGCAGAAATCTCCAAAAATCACAATTCTTATTGTTTTAAAATATTGTACAACTGTGTAAGAAAGACATGAGTTCTGTTAGTTTTCCATAAATTAATCTGGAAAAAGACTTCAAATAGCAAGAAAGATCAGTGCCGGAACCAGCCTTTTTTGCGCCCGGGGCAAACATGGATTTTGGCACCCCCGCCAAATAAATTTGCAAAAAGAATTTTACCAAGTTTCTAATAGCCAACTCAACTTGTTTTAAATTTTAAATATCTAATCACAAAATATATAATACTGAACTACGTAATCAGCTTTGTCAAATATTGATTCAATAAAAGCTTCAAAACGGAATAGAAAGGAACAGGAAAAAATTCCTCTTTATACATGTTTTCGTCTTAGCATGTATAATTGTTAGTATTCTGTCTTTCCTATTCTTAAAACTGGATTGCGTTATAGAGAGATTTCATTTTTACAGATTTTACAGTATATGTATCATTACAAAGGAGGCGTTTAAAGTCCAGTGATTTGAATCATCACATTGTCTTAAGAGTTTACGGAGCGTTCTTAAAACTTTTTTTTTTCCATGGGATACTTGCGGTTGATATCTAATGTTGTGCGTTTGTACTTTTTCGGGTTTTGTTACTTTTTTTTTTTTTCATTCGGACACTTTTATTTTTGTGAAACTGTTTGGAAACGGCTCTGAAATTGAAAGTGTCCTCATATAAAAACAACTGCAACCAAAGTCGAAAAAGTAAAAATGCACAACGTTGGATATCGAGATCAGGTATGATATGAAAAAATATATTATTTAAAATTATTTAAATGCGAGAATTCCGAAAAGAACGCTCCCATAGGTTTAACATTAGCATGCGAGTGTTTTCACGTGACTAGTGTAGGCTCTTAAGAACATTTTAATATTTTTAAATATTTTTTTTCTTAGGCTAGCTGAGGCTGATGTTCGAAAGTGAAAGTAACTTATATATGTATTTATTTATTTATATAAACCTACAACAAAAATCGAAAGAGTAAACAGTAACCAGATTTGAGATCAACCTCAGCTATCCTAAAGAAAAAAAAAATTAAAACATATTAAAATGCAAGCGAGAAATTTGAAAAGAATGCTCCCATAGGTTTAACATTAGCTTGCGAGTTTCTTCACATGACTATAGTGTAGGTTCTTAAGAACTCAAAGAACAGGATTTTCTGTCTTACTAGCCATGGTGCACTGGGTGAGATTTTTTTCTGAACTCCTAAAAATAATACATCCCGACCTGGCACCCATTAAGGACAGATCTCTATGTAAAAAAGTAACTAGTAAAAAGTATGACTGGTATTTTTCAGTTGTCACCTACATAGAAATAGCAAAAGGATAAAAATAATAAGAATTTGGGAGGATAAAGGCAAGGCCGGTTTACTAGCCATGGCACCCTAGGCGGGATTTTTTGTGCGCCCCTACAAATAATATATTAGAAAAAAAAAGTTTTACTAAGTATTTTATTTTGTGTATATTTTCCACACCTTTCCTTTTAGTATCCCGAGCAGTCACCTGATCTCACCCCCTATAAGCTCCAAAGCTGGATATAGATGCAAAAAAAAAAAACTAATAATTGCAGCAAAAGTAATGGGGATAAATTTTCCAGTTGTCGCCTAGGGTGGCAAAACGCATAGAAATGGTAGAAAGAGGAGAAAAATAATTTTGGAGGGTAAAGGCTTTATTAGCCATGGCGCCTTGTGCAAGATTGTTTACTGTACCTCTAACAAATGCTATACTACTTTTAGAAAATGATTTTACTAAGTATTTTACTTTATGCATTCCCCTTTGTTTTTATTGTCTTGGCAGTCGCCCATAGAAGGACAGGGGGGGGGGGAGTTCCACGCTTATCAGCAAGAAAGAAGAAAGAAATAGAACACCCTTCTTGTAATTTTTTCGTAGAGAATTGCTTGGCAGCTATCCTTGTTGGACACTGGACAGTGACACAAAGGCATAATTTCCCTGTCCACCGCGGATAGACGATTGCGATTATCATGCTTTCTAATTAGTTGTTAAACCGGACGCTTCTTAAGTCATTTCTGGTTAAACTTGGTTTCTTATATAATATTTATTAATTTCTATATAATCTAATTAATTTATAACTGTAATATAATAAATATTATAGTAATATAATCTAATTAATTTCTGTATAATCTAATCTCTGTATAATCTAATATTTCTATATAATCTAATAATATATATTAATTTCTTATATCTTTTTATATCTTCATAATCCTCCAAAATAACGGAAATGACTTAAAAAGCGTTTGATTTTACAAATAATCAGAAAGCGTAAAAATCCTAATCGTCGATCGGCGGTGGAGACGGAAATTATGCGACACAAAGACATGAGACTGACCTTGGAAAATGTTAGGGATTCTTACTACAAGTGAAGTGATTTTCCCGTCAGATAGAAGACATAGACATCTTCTTTGGACATAGTGTATTTGGAATAGGATAAAAATAACCTAAGAGAACAATTGTTTCTTCTTATTCATTTGCTATCTAGTATTTTAGGCGAATCTTATTATCTATTTGTCAATTTTAATGCATTTGGTTCAGTTTTTTTTTAAATTTTCGGGCTACGAGACATTTTTATCCAAATTTCACACATATATATACATTATTGTTTTAAACGACAACTGAAATCTTCATTTGGTGCCCGGGGCACATTTTTAAAAAGTGATGCATTTGCATCCTTGAATATTATTTCCCTTGGAGTAATACCTAAACAGGAATAAGCATTCCAAGAAGACAGGCTCCTTTTTGAATGGATTTCATCAAATTAGCAATGAAAAGACCCAGTATCTCTTGGAAATTTGTGCATCACTCGATTGGTTGTATATTGCAGAGAATCTGTGTGTGCATGCAGCAGCATAGTCAGGGACAGGGAGGGGGTCCAAATGCTCTGAATACCAGTAATAATATAAAGTTTTCTTCAGAAAATTCTCCAGTTAGGTACATCAAAGAAAACTTTACAAAATGAGTGCTATCCAGAGCATCTTCACCCTGGTTATGCCACTGTGTGCATGCTACAAGATATTCACAAATCTGGTCAAATCCTTTTTAACCGTAGACAAAATATACTATTTCTCTTCCTATGTTTTCAGCTGTCTCATTTTAAAACTCATAGATGGCAGCACTATATATTTCAATTATAAGGAAATTGGTGAAAAAATACACTATTATCTCTTTCTTTATGTTATGGACGAACATTTTTTTTAAATATGCTGACTTAAATTTAAAAAGTTTTATGTTGTCTTAGTACATATCTTATGGTGTCATCACCAAATCTACAGATGACCAGATGTTATGCTACTGATTAAAGCAAACACACAATATATTATTCATTAATTTTGCCGAGTTCATTAGAAAGTTCAGTTTTTAGTTCATCAGTCTCTAAATCAATTACAATTTCTGGTTCCGAACCCATATCAGTTTCAAATATTTTTTTTTTCATAAGTATCCCATAGCAAATAAAAACAAGAATGAAAAATCATGCATCAAGCATACATTCTGAAACACTTTCGAACACATCCAGAATACTGTAATGAAACTTCACCGTTAAATAAGGTGAAAGAAGGTATACAAGTATGCTTAATGCCTAAGTGGGGCAGATCGATCTGAGATGCAGACCGTAGACCTTTAGCGCCCCACCCGGGATGTTCCCCGGCACGCGGGGATTCGTGAGGGGGACTCCAGCAGTCCGACGGAGAGAGCACACGCAGAGGCCTCCAACGCAAGGCGCGGTCGTCCCTCAAAGAAGAGCGCCCAAGACGATCGGAACGTCCACCAGGGGCAGAGACGAGCGACACCGGAAACAGCCAGACAAGCCCTACACCAGCCAGCCAGCACCACCACCATTTATTCATTTAAAATGGTGGAGGTACATACTTAGCCAGAGTGGCTGGTCCTGCCGGGCCGCAGCCCCACGCGACAGAGGGCAGGAGCTAGGAGTAGAAAACGTTGAGTATTAACAATTGAGAAGTCCATCGCTGTGACCAGCGTCACCACGCGCCAGGTAGCGATGGACTGAAGTGGCTGTACCAGGATGAACAGTCCAGATAGTTGATGAGAGAGAGGGACTTGAGCATTGAAGGAGTGGCAGTGGCGATGGTGAAGGCTTGAGAGGTGAGAGCTCAAAGGTGAAGGAGACTGATGTAGCACTTGTGTCTGAAGGCGCTAGCGGATGGACATGGAGTGAGACCTGGAATGCTGTGCAGAGTTGAGTGGATTATGTAGATGAAACCGGCTCGGGTTGAAGTAGGGGAACCAGGAGTTCCCCCAGCTAGCTTGACTGCAGTTAGAGGAGGGCAGGCCATCTTGTAGTGGGTGTGCATGTGAGTCTGTAAAGCTATGGTTGCGAGAGTGTGGTGAATGGTCGTTGTGTGAGTGTTGCGGTTGATGTGTGTGCGGAGACTGAGTGTCGGTGAATGGAGACTTCACTTGTTTAATGTTAAAGGCTAAGTCTAGCGAGTGTCGAGTGTGTGTGTACAGTTGTCGATATGTAGTGCATGAGGGGTCCGACGCCTGGTGACGCGTATCAAAGCGAGTGTTCCATCTTCTGTTATGTTGTGTGCAGTTGATACAGCTTGAACGTCTATTGCATGCGGTGTCTAAATCTTGATGTTCCCCTCCACAGTTAACACAGTGAGGGGCTCTTTTACAGTTTTTACCGGAGTGGTTGAGGCCCTGGCATTTCCTGCAGCGAGTGATGGTGGTGTGAGGTCTTAGAGGTGAGGTACGGAGGCCTAACGTAAGTCCTCCGTCTGCTATGATTGCGTGTGCCAGTTTCTTCGGCATCAGAAGGACGATGTCTTTAGTAGTTGGGTTTCTCTTGCTTTTTAGTTCTTTTAGAATGGTGACGTCTGTTCTGGGGAGATCATAGGTGGCTGTGATGGAATCATTTATCTTATCTGTGTAATTGACGTCTACGTTGAGGAGAATCATCTTTTGGAGTGGTGGTTTCTTTGTAGTAATTATTAGGTTGTTGCTGAGGTTACTGTGCTGTTGTATGTCCTCTTGGAGCGTCTGTAGGTCTTCTTTCGTCTTGCAAGTTATCTCTATGTGGCTTGGTTTGTGTAAAACCCGGCTGGGCTGGATGGGTGCATAGTATGAGGTTTGGTGAATTAAGGTGTCTATTTCTTTGCTGGATTTCTTGCTTGTGCCTTTGAGGATTAGGGTGTTTTTCTCTGTGTCGAGGTCTAATTTAATTGGTGTGGAGTGTGAAAGGATGTTACTGTAGGTGGGTGTTCCGTCGATGTCCGATTGGTCTATCTGGGAAACGCTGCTGGAGTGTGCTGAAGATGGCGAGGCTAGTTGCTTTGATGGTGGTGCTTTTGAAGCTAACAGTGTTTCTTCTGCATTGGAGATCGATCTGGCTAGGATAGAGAAGCTCTGTTTGGATTGATGGAGTTCGGCCTCCAGACATTGGACCTTTGTGTGTAGTGTTTGTACTTTTACACGCGCTGCATCTAGGATTTTGTGTGTCTCTAAGTTTGTGGAAATGATGGATTCGAGTTGTGTGTTAATTGAGATAAGACGGCTTATGTAAGGTGAGTAGTGGCTGTTTCTTGTTAGATCGTCCTGTAAGGCTTTGAATTGTGCTAGGATCGTCTCCGTGATACGTGTGATTTTGGCCGCCCTCCAAGAGGTACTAATTGTAGTGGTACTGGAAGGAGGAGCCGGGGTGAAGTTCTGAGACTCGACAGTAACGTCCTCATCTGGTTCCTCTTGTGGGAAGAAGTCGCCCGGGTCAAAGTTGGAGTCACACTCAGACTCAGATGAGCTCATGATGTTAGGATGATGGAAAAGCTAAGACAGTGTTGGATGATAAGATAATGGTAGATGATGAACACAAACCTTTGGACACAGGCCACATCTGACTTCGGCCGCGCACAAGACCCCCTATGCCTGCAGCATGTCTCTAGCGCGAGGTGAAGGAGAAGAACACTGACCGCCATGCATTTAATGTGTGTGAGAATTGAAGGTTATTCTTGATGTGATAACGGCTAAGTTATTTTGTGTGACGTTTATTTGAGTCATTTATTAATGTGAAATTGCGTAAAGTTTATTTTGTGTGAAAAAAGTTAACGTTGGTTTTTGATGTGAAAAAACAACTAAGTTTTGTTTTGTGTGTAGATAATAGAATCATTTTTTGATGTAAAAATACGACAAGGTTTAATTTTTGTGAGAATTGTTAAAGTTATTTATGGTGTGAAAAATGCGTCTAAGTTTTATTTTTTGTGAAATTATGTTAAGGTAATTTTTTTTTATTGTGAAAATGCGTCTAGGTTTTATTTTGAGTGGAATTTTGTTAAAGTTATTTTTGAGGTGAAAATATGACTAAGTTTTATTTTGTGAAATTATGTTAAAGTAATTTTATAGTGAGAATGCGTCTAAGTTTTATTTTGAGTGGAATTGTTAAAGTTATTTTTGAAGTGAAAATATGACTAAGTTTTATTTTATGTGAAAATATGTTAAAGTAATTTTTATAGTGAAAATGCATCTAAGTTTTATTTATAGTGGAATTTTGTTAAAGTTATTTTTGGGGTGAAAAAAATGACTAGGTTTTATTTTGTGTGAAATTTGTTAAAGTTATTTTTGGTGTGAAAATGCGACTAAGTTTTATTTTATATGAAAATATGTTAAAGTCTTTTTTATGTGAGAATTCATCTAAATTTTATTTTGTGTGAGAATTTGTTAAAGTTATTTTTATTTGAAAATTCGTCTAAGTTTTATTTTGTGTGAAATTTGTTAAAGTTATTTTTGGTGTGAATATGCGACTAAGTTTTATTTTATGTGAAAATATGTTAAAGTCTTTTTTTATGTGAGAATTCGTCTAAGTTTTATTTTGTGTGAAATTTGTTAAAGTTATTTTTTATTTGAAAAATCGTCAAAGTTTTATTTTGAGTAAGAATTTGTTGAAGTTATTTTTTGGTGTGAAAATGCGACTAAGTTTTATTTTATGTGGAAATATGTTAAAGTAATTTTTATAGTGAAAATGCGTCTAAGTTTTATTTAAAGTGGAATTTTGTTAAAGTTATTTTTGAGGTGAAAATACGACTAAGTTTATTTTATGCGAAAAAATGTTAAAGTAATTTTTATAGTGAAAATTCGTCTAAGTTTTATTTTGTGTGAAATTTGTTAAAGTTATTTTTTATTTGAAAAATCGTCAAAGTTTTATTTTGAGTGAGAATTTGTTGAAGTTATTTTTTGGTGTGAAAATGCGACTAAGTTTTATTTTATGTGGAAATATGTTAAAGTAATTTTTATAGTGAAAATGCATTTAAGTTTATTTAAAGTGGAATTTTGTTAAAGTTATTTTTGAGGTGAAAAAACAACTAAGTTTTGAAGTTCCCGTGTTCTGAAGGAGATGGGTGAGATTTAGTGGTGTGTGGGTCTTAGACAAAAAATCGCAGAAAACGGTGAAAATTCGTCTAAGTCCGGTGTTCCCGTGTTCTGATTGTGATAGAAGAATTTTAGTGGTGTGTGGAACTTAGACAAAAAACCAGCAGACAGCACTTAGAAAATATCATAACAGTTATAAAAAATGAAAAATTATTCAATTTAGAAAAGCTCGTGTACGATGCAAGTAAACGTTTGGAAATATGTAAAAATGTATTTAGAAATGCGAAAATATGATTTAAGTCATGTTTTTGAGTCAATGAAAAAGGTAAACAAAGATTTTTAAAAGTGTAATTAATAGCAGAATTTTCATAGTGGTGCAAAAATATTTTGTGTGAGGGATGCAAATAATATGGTGATTTAGGAAACCAGTTTATAGCGCATTCTTATGAGCAGAAAATGAGATAATTGCATTTTAGTCGGAGTTGGAAAAAAGCGCGTAACTCGAGAAAAATTAAAATGATGGAAAAATAAATTTGGGTAGGGGAGATTATTAAAGTACAAATGGGTATGCTGAAAACCTATTTTTAAGAGGATCGTAAGGTTAGAATGGTAGTTATTTAAGATTGAAGGTTGTAAGGTGTTGTTCCTACGTACAACGCACCTTGCGGTGCATACGGCGGTGACGGCAGGACTACCCCGCGTCCCGGTGGCTGACAATTACCGTACTCGGAAAAAATTTTTGAGTTTTGAGAAAATATTTGAACAGAGTGAATTAAAATGGTTAAGAAGCGAAGGAACAAGGTTTGGGGGTTGAAGAAAAATAATTTTTTTTTTTTTTTTTTTTTTGTTTTTTTTGTTTGAAAATTCGTCTAAATTTTATTTTTTGTGAAATTTATTAAAGTTATTTTTGTTTGAAAATTCGCCTAAGTTTTATTTTGTGTGAAATTTGTTAAAGTTATTTTTGGTGTGAAAATGCGACTAAGTTTTATTATATATGAAAATATGTTAAAGTCTTTTTTATGTGAGAATTCGTCTAATTTTTATTTTGTGTGAGAATTTGTTAAAGTTATTTTTGGTGTGAAAATGCGACTAAGTTTTATTTTATGTGGAAATATGTTAAAGTAATTTTTATAGTGAAAATGCGTCTAAGTTTATTTAAAGTGGAATTTTGTTAAAGTTATTTTTGAGGTGAAAATACGACTAAGTTTACTTTATGCGAAAAAATGTTAAAGTAATTTTTATAGTGAAAATGCGTCTAAGTTTTATTTTGGGTGGAATTTTGTTAAAGTTATTTTTGATGTGAAAAAACAACTAAGTTTTGAAGTTCCCGTGTTCTGAAGGAGATGGGTGAGATTTAGTGGTGTGTGGGTCTTAGACAAAAAATCGCAAAAACGATGAAAATTCGTCTAAGTCCGGTGTTCCCGTGTTCTGATTGTGATAGAAGAATTTTAGTGGTCTGTGGAACTTAGACAAAAAACCAGCAGACAGCACTTAGAAAATATCATAACAGTTATAAAAAATGAAAAATTATTCAATTTAGAAAAGCTCGTGTACGATGCAAGTAAACGTTTGGAAAGATGTAAAAAAGTATTTAGAAATGCGAAAATATGATTTTAAGTCATGTTTTTGAGTCAATGAAAAAGGTAAACAAAGATTTTTAAAAGTGTAATTAATAGCAGAATTTTCATAGTGGTGCAAAAATATTTTGTGTGAGGGATGCAAATAATATGGTGATTTAGGAAACCAGTTTATAGCGCATTCTTATGAGCAGAAAATGAGATAATTGCATTTTAGTCGGAGTTGGAAAAAAGCGCGAAACTCGAGAAAAATTAAAATGATGGAAAAATAAATTTGGGTAGGGGAGATTTTTAAAGTACATATGGGTATGCTGAAAACCTATTTTTAAGAGGATCGTATGGTTAGAATGGTAGTTATTTAAGATTGAAGGTTGTAAGGTATTGTTCCCACGTACAACGCACCTTGCGGTGCATACGGCGGTGACGGCAGGACTACCCCGCGTCCCGGTGACTGACAATTACCGTACTCGGAAAAAATTTTTGAGTTTTGAGAAAATATTTGAACAGAGTGAATTAAAATGGTTAAGAAGCGGAGGAACAAGGTTTGGGGGTTGAAGAAAAAATAAAAATTTTTTGTTTGAAAATTCGTCTAAGTTTTATTTTTTGTGAAATTTATTAAAGTTATTTTTGTTTTACTGTATAGATTACATATAACACATTTAAAAGTCCAGTTTTAGAAATTAACTTCGATAGTCAAAAATGTAGTTGAATTATTTTGTACCGCCCTGTATATGATCTATAGATTTGGATATATACTACATAGCAGGATAAAATGTAGTTCATTTAGAAAATTCACATTTAGCAATTTTCACCAATCAATGGTGAAAATTATGTACTCGAAATCTTTTGTACAAACCTGTATATTATCTAAAGTCTTTTGTTCACACCCCCTATTAAGCTAAAATTTAATTCAGGTACAAAAATGCATAAGGTAACTTAAAAAAAATGTCCTCCAATTAATAATAATAACCATAAACGATAATGTATCTTGTTCTTTGCATATCGCTGTATATGAATTTATTTATTTTCCACAAACTTCTGTAAGTCTACTAACTATAGATCAGCAGGAAAATGCGTAACAAAATTTAAAACACAAAATGCCATTTAAGTAACATTATTATAGGTTTAGAAACATTTTAGTTCACGTGGAACAATTTACCGACATTCTGAAGGTACATCCAAATAGATGATATCTCTAAAAGTAAGTTACCCATTGTTGCGGCGCAATCTCAATTTTTCTACTACTAGCATAGATATCACAGAGTAGCATAAGCTTTGAATAGGAACTGTAATTGTATATGAAAAAAGTTTCATTTTTGTCCACTGTGGGGGACAGTATGCAACAAAGGGTTAAAAACGCAAACCAATGTTCAAAACGCGCTTATTCATGGAGTTTAATTATTGCATGAATACCATTGTACACTGATATCTTTTGTGTGTCCCTGTAAATGAATGATAAACGTAATGCACACCATACTTTTAAATGAGCAATTTATAATGTACCTCAGTAATGCCTCTAAATTTCATTATGTTTGAAATAGTGAAACATCATTAAATTACACTGAAAATGATTTTTCCTCCATAGTACAATGTGCAACAGAATTGTTTTGTTTGACTCTGTAAATGAATAGTATATGCTTTGCACTCTATATTCTACAAAAAACATGTTTTAGTGTGTTTCATAATTGTATATCAATTTCATCAATTTTCAAATGGCATAGCATCATCAAATTGCACTTGACATGATTTTTTTTCTCATTGACTGAAATGTAACGGAATACTTTTGACTGTCCCTGTAAAAAAACTATAGGTTTTAAACACTTCATTTGCAATAGGGATCATGCTATAGAAAACGACAATAACATAAAAAAATTTCAGGGTAATCGGAGCATATTTACGCGAGTTAGAGCACAGACAGACAAACCGAAGTCATAAACACTTTTCAACTATAGGTTGGAAAGAGTTAAAAATCAGTTATATAAAAATGCAAATTCTTATTTTCTTTTGCCCTTTTTTATGGCCTGATGACCTATAACATTATCGTTTAGGCAAACAAGTCTTTCAGGGAATAGAATCCAAGTAGGATTTTCTTTTTCGCTCATTTTGCACTGTACATCTGGCAATCTGCTAATAGAAATTTCAATATTTAAATTATTGCTAATAAAAGGCTTTTTTCTTCAAGTAACTTTAACCATTGTCCCTTTTTCAAATAGAGAGTTCACCAAATTCTTGCTTGATTTTGAATGTATGAAATTTTTGTAAAATAAAATTTTAGAAAAGGAATTTTTTTAAGGGAATTTACTAAAACATGTATGTTCCTGTTAGTTAAGGTGGAGTGAAATGTGCCTGGGGTGAGTTTAAATTTTTAGATTACAGTAAACTCTGCATAAGGTGGAATGGCTCAGGAAAATTAAAATTTTCTGTCGTAGACAATATTCTACCTAAAGCCTAAAGCAAAGTTTACTGTATTATAAATCTGTCTGCAGGACTTTAAAATCTTTTTGTATTAAACAAATTCCTCGTTTGGCAGAGTTTACTGTATTAACTTATTAATTCTGTAAAATACCAAACAGGATGTAAACAAATTCTAAAAATTAAAGAAATTTTAAATTCTTCATTAGTGTGTTGGGAATTTCTATGAAAGTTTTTTTTTCCACTTTATGGGTTTGCCACTATATCAAGAACTAGAGATGGTAAATGTTTGAAACATGGTTTTTACCATCACTTTTAAATGAAAGTGTTTTTAAAATAGCTTATAACAATCTTTATTGGAGGTCTACATTGTGTGATATCTGACATTGGATTTACTTTCTCTAACTGCAATTTTGTTATTTTGGTCAGCGTATTACGTACTTGCAATAACAAGGTAGTTTTTACAGTACATTCAGTTGTTTCAAGGTTTCATAAAAAGAGCCCCTTCACTCTTCAGAGCTAAAATAAAAGAGAGAAACAGTAATAGTTGTAAATCACGTACTTTACTGTTATTGTTCCTCAGTTTTTTTAATTCATTTTATACTGAAATTATTGTATCTCTCTTCTGAAAAATAGTAACTACTACTGCTGCTGCCATAATTGAATTTAATGTGACCATTTGAATTTCTTGCCTCATAATAATAAAAAAAAAACTATTGCATATAAAAACTGATAGTTTTATAAAGAAATTGGTACCTCTCCATTATCCTGTTGATCACTTTTCATAAAAAAAGACTATCGCCAAACTATAGGGTTTAATACCAAAAATGCATGATTGTGGCATCATACTCACTTTACGTCAGATGTGTTATATGTTTATGTAATCAAGTGATTTTAAATTTTTAGTTTATCTTTACATTTAATGATGTTTTACTGATTTATTAGTTATTTCGTTAATTGAAATAACAATTACATCTTTATACTACGACATCGTGATATTAAAAGAGAAAACGAATTGAAAAAATGCTGTGATGCACAGTTATGTATAATAGATCAATTTCAACTGACGTTACAAACATTTATCCACCAGGATAATTAAGAAAAATGATGTAAATAAATAAATATCCAAGATTATCTTTTTCTGTTTTCACTAATATATTGTAAATTTTATTGTTTGGAGTTACAGTTATTAGATACTTCAGTGAGTGAAGCTTTTCTGAATTATTTGTATTTTTTTTTAGATTTTAGTGAAAATATTCTTTCATTTGTTTATTGAGCCTTACAATTTGGGGATGTTTTTTTTTCTTTAATAATGGAGAAGTACCAAGAAATCTATTGATAAACATGCTGAAGTAGACAGTTTTGAAACCGTGGAATTATTTTAAGAGCTATTTAATGTTAAAGTCAAATAAAATAGTTCAGTTAAAAAAGTTTTACAGATTCAAAAACAATGCATAGTAATTTATATGGTGATATATAGATAATAAAAATTATGTCACATTTAAAAGCACTTTTTTATAGTATTTCTAACACTATTTTTAATTAAAAAATATATTTACATATGAATATTGAAAAAGGAAGAAATTTTTTAAATAAATTGTTGTGTAAAAGTTATGTTCATATTTTAAAATGATACATTTAAAAAGATTTTCTTATGGACAATATTCATATGACGCCAGCAGGAATCATGTGGAGGTATGTGTCAAAGTAGCAGCTAGCGTGTTTGTTTGTTTACATACTTCATCACTTGAAGTAGCGTAAATATAGAAAATGCATGCCTGGAATACTTTAGATTTTGTAGGAATTATTATTCGATAAATTACTTCTTTAATTTTTCAAATAGCATGAAAGATATGTATGAAGTTACATAAAAATAAAGAAATGAATACATGATATAACCTATTCCTGAAAATATTTGTTGATCGATAAAATATATGCATACATTTTCTAAACATGGGTATTTTCAATGGAGCAGTTTTGAATGTTATTCCCATACAGACAAATTTTTGTAGCCTGAAATACAAAGTAAAAATATTGTCTATACTATCATTATAAAAATCTGGGAAACAACAACACTTTTTACGGAACAGATACTTTACACTCATGCAAACATATAAACATAAGTTTGGCTACTTTTTGGTTGGCGCGATTTTCAAGACCGCTCCAAAGGAATAACTTAATACAATGGCTAGGTTGCCATTAAAGGAAAAAATGCCCTAAATTTGGCGACTTTTTTTCTTTTTTTAACCGATTTTTTTTTTTCTGCATGAGTGTAAAGCATCTTATCCCTTTTTATTTTACAATTTTATACAAGTTGATTGCCAAATGTTAAATTGATATTTCTTAAACAATCATGAAAACAGCCGTCGGCTGTCTCAACAATGATGGATGTGGCCTTGGGCATCGACAAATCCCCCAGTAAAATGGAAGCAAATGGCAACTTGATTGTGATTATAAAGATCGTCACTGGTCTTGATAGTGTAATTTAATCTTTCATAATGAGGTAATATTTTTAAATAAAGTCAATTAGCATGTTTTTAGAGACTGAGGTATCTCGATAAGGGTTGACGAGTGTAGCTAGTAGAGGGTAGAGTCCCCTACAATTTGTTAGTGTGCATTCTTGGCACTCTTTAGAATGTTTCTTGTTAATAGCTTCTTTAAAAAATAAAAAGGCATTATTAGTATCCATCTATCTATATATTATGATTGTGATTTCTGACTCTTCCCATACACACACCCCTCATAAAAATGTAATTATAGATTTTCTGCAGATAATTTTTACATGAAGTTACTGTTTCATAGGAACCTTATGGCAATCAGTATAAGATGTAATGTGCATTATATAAAACACTACCAGTATTACAGTGAGATAACATGTGTGTTTTGAGTCATGTGAATAATGACACCATTCATTATCACTGTTTGCCACTAACTGAGATACACACCTGCAGGGTTGGACAGGCCTGTTATGCTGTATTAGTTTTCGCTGAAAGTTTACAGAAAAAAAAATGATTATGCTGGCTATTTTCTTGATAACTTTTTTTTCGGCAACAAAAGAGTTGCATACTAGTATAAATTAGCAGACAGTGCATATTTTAGGTACTTTAGGCATTAAAATATCCCAAAATAATATTATTATTAACTTTTTGGTGTAAAACTAATTTTATTATTTTAATGGATTTAATCATTTAATTAAAAAATTCCTTGTTAAAGTTTTAATCTGAAGTGAAACTTATTTATATATAAATTTTTTATCACTCACTTTTTCTAAAGAATATTTTATCTGATATTGATTTGTCTTCCATGGACTTTTTTCTTTGCAGTACCCCATTTAAAAAAATTGTTAACTCACGAAAACATTTGTATTTATTAAGATAATTTCATTAAAACTGTTTCTGGAGCTCTTTTGTTCAAAAGAAAATTCTATGGAAGAAAATTCAATACAGATTCTCAAGTAACTTCAGCTGTGCAAGATCCAGTAAGTAGATTCCCAAAATATTTTGCCTCTTGCTTTGAAAAGTGGACTGAACAATGGGAACATATTACCTGGGGTAAGATACTTAAAAAAAACAATACTGACCTATGTTTCATTATTTTACTTTCAATTTTTATGGAACGCCTCAAATATATATGTACGCATACACTTTAGCTTGCAGTAAACACTTCACTACTTGCTTTATAAATTGACTTAACAATACTGACAATTTGCATATTATCCGATGCCAGATAATCTGAATAATAATAATAAAAAAAAGATATATGTATATATATACCTATCTTTTTTTATAATTTTACTTTCAGGTAGTCACATTATGAAAATAATCACAACTTTGAGATGCTGGAAAGCAATATTGAATTCAGGGGGGGGGAGCCCCCACCACTGAAGCATCAAAGTCTGTTCCCCTGAAAGTTTTCTAATTTTCCATTTATTAATTGTCTGAAAGAGCAACCCCTCCTTCTTCGTGGAAAAAAAATTAACATTGTTGGAAAGAGCTTTTTACCATATTAGCAATACAATAGTCTCTTAAGTACATTTAAAGCATAATTATTAGAATTCCTTTATTTTGTATAATTCAAACAAAGGTTAGTTAGTTAAGTTTATGATCAATAACATGTTTTATTGTTTTTCATTCCCTAAACTGTTGTGCAGTTTAAATGAAACAAAACCATAAAAATTTCTTTCTAATGAAGCTGTAAATAACTTATCTCAAATATACACTTTATCTTTTAATAGCTGTCCTAAGTAAATATTGCCCCACATAACTGAACGGGTGAGTAGAAAAAGGATAATATTCCAAAAATACAAAAAAAAAAATAACTTAAATAGTTTAATTAATAACTAATAAGTTTTTCAGTATTTTTCTTTGAAATTTATTTGATTAACCCTCTACAATCAAATAATGGTGAACATTTCTTTAAAATTGTTAGTTTTTTTCTGTTTCATCAGCTGGAATGTTATCTTTTTCCCACTCACCGGTTTAATTATTGGTTCTACATTTAAAAACTAAGCTTTAAACGTAAAGTTTGGGAAAAAATATGGGGAAAGGGGAGGGAGAGTAAAAACGTCACTGCCTGAGCAAAAGTTCTATATCTATAGAATGACAATAAATAACAATTAAAAAATTCTTTTACACTTGATTTGATTGTAAATATCAAACACATTAGTTTGAAAATTACATTTTATACAATCAAATGTATGAAAATATGAAACTTCCTGATATTTTGAGAATAAACATTGTATCAAGATATTCATATCCATTGATAGTTATCACCAAACCCTGTGTATACTATGTCTATCAATTCAACTTTCTGTTTTACAATTTAAAATTAATTTCGCCCATACACCTATACTATTGCTTTTCAACATAAATAAATAAAAATATAGTTAGCAAGACTGTAATCATTACAGATAAAGACTTAAAACACTTAGATTAATTATTACAGAAAAACAACAAACAAATAAGTAAAGCAAAAATAACATTTTATTATTTTCATTCACAAACTTATATTAGCTTCAATTTTTTTTTTATTATTTATTTACATTACTACATGAGTGAAAGTAAAAAAATAACCTATAAGGCTGCAAACAGCTATCCAAAAACTGAATTTCAAAGAGTTACATTATCATTACAAACAACAACAACCTTGCATAATTTAAATTATTGTAAAAAAAACAGCAATGAATATTTTTTTTAATAAACCTATAAACATAACCGTTACATATATAAACATCGTCACGTGACGTGATTTTTGTAGCTGATAGCTTGATTTTCATGTCAGGAAAACTAAATCTGAAGAGCCAATTAGAGCAATGCTAACGGCATCTGAAGAGCCAATCAAAGTAATGCTAACTGCTTGGGCTAGCCGCCTGTAGATTCGTTCATTACGACAGGCTGGCTCCATACTATGGCCATAGTACTTAGTTCATTGATTGTAAATAGTGTAATGTAAATAATGTAAATTAGTATGATCATGGTCTTGTATATAAGTTAATGTAATAATTTCTTTTGCTTAGCATTATCATTATTAATGTTATTATTATTTAAATACTTGTATGTAATGATGTCTATGCTTTAATTTAATTTAATTAAAAAAAAATAAGTGTATATTTTGTATAATTCAGCATTATGAATGTGTTTAATTGTTATTTTCCATGTTTGCTTTAAGTGCTTTGAGTAGTATAGCATTTGTTGGTAACGGGTTTGCTTTCCGATCAAAGGTTGAACTGCCCGGGACGTGCAGTCTTTGAGAGGGGGGCAATGTTATGAATTTTGTAAATATTTCATTCTTTTTAATTTATTTTATTTTATTATTGTGAAAATTGTAGTATTATTAATGTATTTCCTATTGAGCATCATGTAACTCAATGCTAAAGGCCTGAGGTGCTTTGCAAGAAAAACAACCTTACAGCATCGGTTTTATAATGGAGTTCTATTGGAAAATCGCCAAGGAATGGGTTTATCGCCAAGTTGGCGATGGTTTTAGCGACTTATTTTTGTCGCCAAATTTGGCGATATATCGCCAAATGTCGCCAAGTTGGCGACGGATTTGGCGACTTTTTGTGCAACCACCCCCCCCCTTATACCTTTACATTGGGATCCTTTCTCGCTTAGGTTCTCTATCGAAAGTTAAAGCACTTTCTGGTAATTTCTAGCATCTGAAGGCTCTGGAAAATTCTACAGTTATCTTTAAAGCCTATATAAGGGACCTCCACCAGTCCAGTTCAGTTAGTTCTCTGTCAAATGCGATTGAATACGCACGAGAGGCTTTGCATTGAGAACTGTGTTTCTCTGAGTGATTTTGTATTTGATTCGCCGTCTTGAGCAATACGCTATATTGTTCTGTGTGAAATTTTGCTGTGCTGTTACTAGATTTGAAGATTACTGAATATTTGTGTCTTTGAGAAGAGATTGGTGTATTTATTGAACTGTTTGGAGCAAATAAAGTCTGTTGATTGTTCTTATATATTGGCATGAATCCTTACGAACCCCGAGCTCACAACAATATATATATATATCTGACATATGTCATGCTGTAACTCTCTTATTTATGAACCGATCTGGATGTGACTGAGTAGGTATATAGGACATACCAAGGTCTCGACCGAGTTCGTTGGCCAGCTTCATCCGCCATCTTGTTTCAAAATGGCGACCAGTTAAAAAAATTTAGATTTTTAAAAAATCAAAAAGATGTACAAAAAAAAATATATAAATTGGAAAAAATAATTCCGTTAAGTGTTAGAACGTGATACAAGGATTCTGGAACATTTTTTGTTTTGCTATATCTTAAAAAATGGCTGAGATATGGCAGTTTGCAATTCTAGGATGGCTGAGATTTTGAAACAATCTGATATTTGTTATGCTGTAACTCTTGTATTTATGAACCGATATGGATGTGACTGATCATGTGTACAGAACATACCAAGGTCTCGACCAAGTTCGTTGGCCAGCTTCATGCGCCATCTTGTTTCAAAATGGCGGCAAGTTAAAATTAAAAAAAAATTAAATTCAAAAAGATATATAAAAATTTATAAATTGAAAATGTTGTTTCCATTAAGTGTTAGATCGTGATACAAAGATTCCGGAACATTTTTTGTTTTGGCTTTATCTTAAAAAATGGCAGAAATATGGCAGTTTGAAATTCTAGAGTGGCTGACATTTTGAAACAATCTGATTTTTGTTATACTGTGTAATTATCATGATGAAATTCGCATTCAAATTCAGTATTAACGAAAAAACGGGATTGAATTTTCTATAATCGAGTTCGAAGCAATTTAGCTTCGGGTGTTTAAGTAAAATTAGTTGAATTTTTAAAAACATGGACTATGAAAGCTACCTTTTCCTCCCGGTACTGCCGGAAGGACTTTTTTATAATTTTGGAATAATCACCTTTTTTTAGCATTTAAAATAAAATACAGAGTAAACAACATTACAATTTAGTTTTTTTACTGGACAGTCAGAGGGCTAATAAAAATAAAAACTTCATGGCTTCTTTTGTAAACTAAAATAAATGATTAACATTTTTTTATATTCTAAAACAAATATTTTAAAATGAAAAAGAAATTTTGAAGGAATATTTTACAATTATATAGTGTTTATTTGCCAGGAAGCGAGTAAAAAATTTTTAAAATATTCAAATGATAGCAATTTAGTAAAAAAGTTTTGAATGTGCCAGCGGGACTAAAGTGAACGATTATTTTCAGAGTTTGGAAATGTACAGGGTGTTAATAAAATTTTAGAACAAACTTTCAAGGGTGATAATATGTTCAAGACAAACATTTTCTGTACAGGAAACATGCATAGCAAACCATTTATTCAATCAAAAATACAGGGTGTTTCACTACAAGCTGAACCCGAATTTTTGTTCACAGTTTTAACAATAATGAAGATATTTTAGCGAGATTTTTATCATATTAACTTTGCTCCGTATGAAATGTGATGAAATCACTGGAAGTGATTGAATTTTTGTTAGCGACACAGTATTACTGTCAGCTGCATTCTGAATAATGGAATGTCCAGCTTAGTGTTGTTTGCACTGCAATGGTAATCACTTCTATTTCACAGAAAGCAAAGTAAGTCTGATGTTTGAATATATCGTTACAATATCTTCATTACTGATAAAGTTAAATGAAAATGCAAGTTCGACTTGGAGTGAGATACACTATTTTTGAATAAGTGGATTGTTATGCTGGTTTTCCATACGAAAACTGTTTGTCTTATTATGACCCACGAAAGCTGCGTATTATCTTCGATTATGTTTAGAAACACACCAGTTTTGAAAAAAAAAACAATATTCCGAAACTTACATTTATGCATCATTAGTTCCTATGAATGTCGTCATTAACAGTTAATTTTCTTAATTGCTACTTTTCAAATAGCAAATAAATAATGTAAAAGCAATTTCTGTTATTCAAATATGATTCTATTTCTTAATTTTCCTGAATATTTTTATTTATTTATTGACAGTTGAAAATAATAGTTATCTAAGGCTTTTAAAAGCGTTTTCTTTAAATATTCGATATCAAGATATCAAAAAAATTCTCTACAGAGATATTAGATTCTTTCATGTAAATAAGAAATCGAAAAGGACGGTGTTGAATGCCCAAATAGTAAAAATGTCAACATCGAAGGGTCCAAAAGGAACGCGTCATAGGATCAAAAATCGTTGTTCATATAAAGGCTGGAAGGTGAAAGAAAAACAAAAACAAGTGGATAAGTGTGATCGAAGATCACACAAAGGGTTTCGTTTAATATTTCTTTCAAAACACTGTATCATTTCTTTCATAAATAACCAAATAAATTTCATTTTCAAAAAAAAAAAAAAAAAAAAAAAAAAAAGTCATGTTTTTTTAAAGTAAAAATTTACCGGTCTATTTTTCTCGTTTTTTCGAAAATCTGAACTGGTCCGATAGCGGGCGAAGTCCGCTATTATACGCTGTGATAATAATATCTGCCATGTGGACTAAATGCGATATTAAAAAAAAAATCTATTTCAAAATCAAACAAGTTGTATAGAGGACCTTCAAAATGTTAAAATATGCCAATACTTCCATAATCGGGTTTTTATCATGATTCAATACGTTCTTCAAACTTACATGACGTTATAATCACTTGCTGATGTCATATCTACTTTCTTTCTCTATTACTCATATTGATATTCTCTTTGTATTATTCTCAAACATTTGAAAAAGTCCGTTAAACTTCCAATATGACGTCAGATTAATTTTATTTTTAATTCTCTAATGACATCATATTAACCTGCTTTCTGTACTTACACATACTCATACTCCTTGTATTATTGAGAAATGTTTGAAAATTTCCGTTTTATTACCAATATGATGTCATATTAATCATTTTCTATTTTCAATTGCTGAAACTTTTCATTTTCATTTTTCACGTGGGAATCTTTCAATAGAAAATTAATTATTGTAGAATTTTTTTTATTGCGGATTTTTAATTGTTGGCAACTGCTATAACGAAAAATGTCTAAATTTAATAGGAAAAGTCTGTTAGATTTTTGGTTTTTTTATCTCTCTATATTAAAATAATACGATTTTTTAAAATTTTTTGATTTTTAGCTTCATAGTAAGTATTCAGCTATAAAAACAAAAAATTTCAAGTTTGTAAGTTATATAGTTTCTGAGAACCGGCTCTGTGACTGACAGAAAACGTAGTGGAACGAATAGGGTTTCGTGAGACGTACGAAACCCTAAAAACCACTAGAAAGTTTACCCACATTGAAATATCGAAGAAAACTGCAGAGACAAAGAAGTCAAAGTATTATTTAAAAAACTAATAAGTTAAATATAACCATGATAGGAATAATTCAAGCCTGAAAAATTATGAATTACTAATAAAAGAAAAATATAAAATTATAGATACAAAAAAAAAAAAAAAAAGGTGAGGGAGCGTGTTATACTGCAATAAAATTGTTGATTTTACGGTATAATACTAGCATCCCAGCCGCGAGTATTATACCGTAAAATCAACATTTTTTTTTTCAGTGTACTCACGGTGCTTTCTTAGTTGTGCGATTTCTTTCTTAGGTCCCCTAAGAGTACTGTTATAAGTAAAAAATCGCTGTAGCTGGTATTAACTCTGAAGCTAATCATGAATACCTCGATACAAGTTACCTGATTTCAATTTCAGAGAATCTCTAAAAGTAGATCTTTATAAACTCGCTATTAGCTTTGAGGCTAATCATAAAAGCGTCGTGAAAATTAGTATTTAGACTAAGTAAATGGTGTAGAAGTTTTTTATTATGTCAAATTTGGCACTCACTACTGAAAAAAAAATCTGTGTTTATTAACACTTTTAACATATTTGGAAAGTGTCTGGTCGTCTATAATAAATATATAGATTATGAGAAGTTAACTTTCTTTCTTTTTCTTTCTTTTTTTTTTCTTTTAGCAAATGTTTGCACAATTGTATAGATGTCAAGATTATCTGCAATTTTAATTTCAGTTGAGGTTGTTGCCAAGCCAAGCAGTCATTCTTGAGTCATTGTCGAACAAGTGTACACTGTAAAAACTTTTGGTCAAGAATTACGGTACATATACTGACAACTTTGTGACCAGTATGTATACCGTAATTTAACTGGACGGTATATGCACCGTAAAATATTTAAAGTCTATGTACTCCTGCACCCCCTCCCCCCTCTCCTCAGGTCTGCACGCATTACGTAACAAGAGCAAGAGCATCATTTCAGGTGTTGCCGTACACCGAGGTGGGGCTACCAGCTTTTTCCTTACTGAAAAATAATTTTTTTACTGTATAAATAACGATTTTTTACTGAAAAACAATCATTTTACGGTATAAATACCGTTTATAATCGAAATGGCACACATACGGTTTTTTTTTACGCTTAATATACCTTAGAAGTACGGTACTCATACCGTAAAGAGTGAAAACGGTACAAGTACCGTTAATTTACAGTACATCTAATGAAATTTTACGAACATTTTCTACAGTGTATATTTTTATCAATTTCAATTTTGAAAAACTGCTGATACTCGCAATGTTGCGGAGGTTTATTTCCATTAGTTCTACTCTTTTTTAACACTTTCCAACATAGTTGAAAATAATAGTTTATAAATTCAATTTGTCTGTCTGTCTGTTCGTCCGCCCTCTAACTCGTGTAAATATATTAGGATTGTCATGTAATTGATATATGATATTGAGGTTTACCATGAAATGTTCGATATACAAAATGAAGTGAGTAGCATTTATAGTTCGTTGGGGCACTCAAAAGAATTCTGTTATACGTCACTGAAATGCACTTACAATATACTTACTATAGAATATGGCGTGCATAGCATTCATCGTTCATTTATAGGGACACAAAAAAAGAATTCGGTTACAGCACTTGTCTATGATTAATAATTGTTGGAAGTGGTGTTTTCCAGTATGGTATGCGTTTTTTAAATTTAACTAATTTTTTTCCTATTAACTACTTGGTTTGTACAATTTCTATAGATCATATATACAGGCAGCACAAAAGAATTCGAGCATATTTCCAAAGTTATTGACGGAAATTGCTGATGGGGAATTTTCAACTATGTTAGGCGTCTTGAACTAAATTTGTGCATACTTTGTGACATATAATAAATCTGTAGGTTATTTACAGGGCTGCACAAAAGAATTCGGATATTTTTTCCGACTATAGATGGTAATTGCTGAAATCGGGTTTACAAATGTGTTATGTGTGCCGAATTGTTTACTTAGGCATCATCTTTCACCTTATTAACTAGTGAAGGTTTTATATACTATTTTGTATGTGTTGCAAAGTGTTTCATAATCTATGCTTGACGCATAATTTTTCTTTCTCGTTTTAATATAGGGATAGCCTCTAAGAAAAATTAAAAAAGCAAAACAAATAAAAGTACACATCATTACAAGTCGACTGGTAGTGGTTTAATTTTCCTGCTATCATTTGTGACCATTAGTAGGGCGTGTTAGAGTGCCTTTATGCATAGGAAAGTGGCGCACAGGGTTGAAACACATTCAACAAATATTGACTTGAGAATAATGGCAGGCTTACCTAGTTTTTTTTATCCAAAATACTCTTTCGACCAATCAAATTTCATTGGCTGTATGTCGCCACACTGTTATGTATAAAGGCACTCTAGGGTGTTTACCTTCCTCTTTCCCCTGTACTGTCCATAGACTGTTAAATGTGTAACACTTCTTTGGTCGCAGCTGGATGAAAAATAATTTCATTTTATTTTAAAAAACTTTTAATGAGTACTGCGCCAAAAAATAAATAAATAAATAAATAAAAAGAAAAAGAAAAAGAAGAAGAAGAAGAAGACGTTCGGTGACCAGATATTCAAATAAGTCAGTCATCAAAATGATTTTTTTAAGCAATCACTGCATTTTTAGCAATACTAATTGAAATGAAAACTACTGGTAAATTGCAGGAAAAACAGTATGCTTTATTTAAAATTTAAAATATATTGACTAAACATTGTTATTGCTGTTGTCAAAATGGCATTGTCTTGCTTGGATAAACAAGTGCTGGCATCCACTTCGGTCCATACTGCCCGAAGGCTTGCCTTCTTATAGGTCTGGGGATCAAAAGGCTCCATAATATTGCATTGGAAAGTTACTTCCATAATATGGTTGATCTATAAAAAAAAAAAAAAATAAAAAAAAAAATAAAAAAAAAAAAATGAAAGTGCAAAATAATTTTAAAAGCGAATACAAATCAATAATAAGATTTTAAAGGTATTGTATATAAATCAAAAATTAAGATAACACAAGGAATAAGACTTAAGTGATTCCACTACTAAACGCATATCCTTAAATAGGAAGCAAAACTATTATATCGGATATAATCATACGTTATAAACCAACACACCATGCAACAGCTGGTACGCTGATTAAAGATTTGTATGGACGAGGGTCATTTTCTTTTTTTTCACGAGACTTGAACCAGGCCTGGACTTATTTTTTCAACAGATTGAGGCGAGGCCTCCGAGATGACGCTGTGTGTCCTGAACCATGTATCCAAATATACTAGCTTATGAAAGTTGACATAATAAGAATGAAGTGTCTCTCATTCTATATTTGATACAACCCCTCATCTTTTTGCTCCCTTTTGGGAACAGCGAATTTCGAGCTTATTCTATCGACGATTACTATCAGAATTTTCAAGCTATGTTTTTGAGACTTTCATAAAAGTTGGTCTATACATTTAGCTAACATATTATGCACAGTATATTTTGATTGAATTCGCGCATGCGCAGTGAAAAAATATTTAGTAAACCTGCTCATTTTTCATACAATTATTATTATTATTTAATTCTGATTGCAGGGTATTGTGTACAATTTTGTTTGTCATATTTTCTGAAAATAACTTGTATTTATATTAAAAACTCTGCAAATTATAAGCAAAAAAACTTGATAAAATTTGGGACTGTTTTTATAAAAACCTGAATTTCTCTTCGAGTATACATGCTATCTTCATAAAAATGAACCCAAATTATTACAATAATCTACTTAATCATAATCTACAGTTTGAATGCTTTTGCAATATTAGTTTTTACAGGGTTATCCAAAATATATTCGTTTTTCTTCAATTTGTTGACGGCCCCTTATGGGGTTTCGGGAAAAAATCTTCGCGGAAATATATGACGTCTATCATGTTGTTTACACTCCTGAAGTTTCAGGATAATTCCTCATGTAGCTAGAAATATAGTGTATCATTAGAAATATATTGTGTGTATATATATATATATATATATATATATATATATATATTAAATAAATAAATAAATATATATATATATATATATTTACAGAAACACATACATGACTTCGACAATTACATAAATCTTCTTAGACGAGATAGCCACAAGGAAATTTACAACACCAGAGAGTTACAACCGCAGCTCCACAAAGTGCGTGCAATTGAGCTGGCGGGAGTCGAACCCGTCGGCCTGATTCCTTACGCTCTCAAGTGATTAGCCAAATGGTTATCTTAACTACTCGGCCACGGAGTACTACTGCATGTACTCGGAAATTAAAAAACCCTGTTGTGTTAAATCACCATTTGCTCAAACACGCCATTTTAGCAATGAAACTGATTACGAAAGATTCATCTTAAGTCGAATTTGTTAAAAGATACGTTGCATTAGAATATGCTCGGAATGGTATTGTGTTGTATTTATTCATTTATTTTGATTCGCCATTGTTTCACAAGAAGTTTTCCTTTTACAAGTCATATGATAATAATATTTATCAGGATTTTAACTAAAGAAATACTTCTTAAACATTGAATAAAACTGCTACTTACAGGGTGCAGGTTGATAAGGGAAGGGAGGATAAGGTTGCTGCACTTGTCTTGCAATAGCATACTGATCGTATCCATTAACTCCATTAGAGTAGGACCCGGCTCTCGCTGAATTGCCATTCGGATCGCTCTGTTCTCTGCACACTTCCTGGCCATTTACGGTAGAGCATGATCTGGAGCTGGAAAATCCGCTGACGAATTCGATTACCATGATTGTGGAAACAAGTAAGAAGAAAGCGGTCTTCATGTTTATAGATCTGTGGGTGTAAAAAATTTCTGTAAAATCAGTGCAAAAAGAAAAAAAAAAGTTGAAATAAGAGATGAATACAGCGGCGTAGAGAGGAAAGGGTGTGAAATATGCGGGGAAATCTTCGAAAACTTCATAGAAAAGCCCCCCCCCCCCTTTTCACCTTAACGCTACAATAAGATTTATACAATTTTGTCGAAAGAATATTTTATCCGAACTTTTAAAGTTTAAATTATATTTTTGTGTAAAGGAGGAATGTAAAATATACTTCTCAAATTACAATTTCCAAAGTTTATTCTGATTTAAAACAGTTTCTTTCAAGATTCGCGGTTGATATAGGCCTCTCAAGAGGAACATTCCATGTAAAAACAGTGTAACGTGCCATATGCACACCAATTGTCTAAGTTCATGGTGAAAAATTACATTCAATTTTGATTCCATGGCTCATAAGACAAACGTACAGTTATATATGGATGTTATTATCTAAAAATATTTTGCACAGAAAACACAAATTAGAACATAATTATTAATTAAACTCTAAAGTAATTTAAAAAATGAAAGTAATTAAAATATTAATTTACATTATTTAATTAAAAATAAGTTTTTAGGTAAATTAATTAAAAATAATTTAATTTAAAACTAACGAATCTAATAAATATTAATAAAATTAAATATTTAATGACTAATAATACTAATATAATAAAATAAAATATAAATCTATACTAATATTATAAAGGAGTAAATCTTGTTTGTTTGTTTGTAGGGGGTAATCTCTGGAACTACCGAACCGATTTCAAAAGTGATGGTGGCAAATTGATGGTGACAACCCCTGCTCCAACATAGGCTATATTTTATGTCGGTGCCACTAACCCCAGGGGGTGCAGGAGCAAAAAACGTTCTAAAATTGCGATTTTTCAGTTATCACACTGGCTGTCAAGCCCTGACAGCTTGGCAGCCGGTTCAGTATGTATGTATGTACGTACGTAATGCGATAACTCTTCATAGAAATATCCGTTTTCCTTCAAATTTTGTTTATAGGTTCACTGTGTTAAGGCGCTTCCCTGATTAGTTTTCGGGATTGATTGGTCAAGTATAAAGGGGGGGAACAAGGGTCTAATTCCCCCCCCCCCCTTAATTTATATAAATGGGTTTTTCATGCAGAATTATTCCGTTTCCCTTCAAATTTTGTTTATAGGTTCACTGAGTTAAGGCGCTTCCCTGATTAGTTTACGGGTTTGATTAGTTAAGTATAAAGGGGGGGGGATCGGGGGGGGGGGGCTAATCCCCCCCTTAATTTATATAAATGGGTTTTTCATGCAGAATTATTCCGTTTTCCTTCAAATTTTGTTTATAGGTTCATTGGGTTAAGACGCTTCCCTGATTACTTTTCGGGATTGATTGGTTAAGTATAAAGGGGGGGAACAAGGGGCTAATTCCCCCCCCCCCCTTAATTTATATAAATGGGTTTTTCATGCAGAATTATTCCGTTTTCCTTCAAATTTTGTTTATAAGTTCACTGTGTTAAGGCGCTTCCCTGATTAGTTTTCGGGATTGATTAGTTAATATAAAGGGGGGGGATCGGGGGGCTAATTCCCCCCCTTAATTTATATAAATGGGTTTTTCATGCAGAATTATTCCGTTTTCCTTCAAATTTTGTTTATAGGTTCATTGGGTTAAGACGCTTCCCTGATTACTTTTCGGGATTGATTGGTTAAGTATAAAGGGGGGAACGGGGGGCTAATCCCCCCCTTAATTTATATAAATGGGTTTTTCATGCAGAATTATTCCGTTTTCCTTCAAATTTTGTTTATAGGTTCACTGTGTTAAGGCGCTTGCATGATAATTTTCGGGATTGATTGGCTGAGTATAAAAGGGGGAACGGGGGGGGGCTAATCCCCCCTTAATTTATATAAATGGGTTTTTCATGCAGAATTATTCCGTTTTCCTTCAAATTTTGTTTATAGGTTCACTGAGTTAAGGCGCTTCCCTGATTAGTTTTCGGGATTGATTAGTTAAGTATAAAGGGGGGAGGATCGGGGGGCTAATCCCCCCTTAATTTATATAAATGGGTTTTTCATGCAGAATTATTCCGTTTTCCTTCAAATTTTGTTTATAGGTTCACCTTGTTAAGGCGCTTCCCTGATTAGTTTTCGGGATTGATTGGTTAAGTATAAAGGGGGGGAACGGGGGGATAATCCCCCCTTAATTTATATAAATGGGTTTTTCATGCAGAATTATTCTATTTGCTTCAAAATTTGTTTATAGATTCATTGGGTTAAGACGCTTCCCTGATTAGTTTTCGGGATTGATTGATTAAGTATAAAGGGGGGGAACGGGGGGCTAATACCCCCCTTAATTGATGTAAATGGGTTTTTCATGCAGAATTATCCCATTTCCTTCAAATTTTATTTATAGGTTCACTGTCTTAAGGCGCATCTCTGATTAGTTTTCGGGATTGATTGGTTAAGTATAAAGAGGGGGAACAAGGGGCTAATTCCCCCTTATCTATACTAATATATAAAGTAGTGAAGATTGTTTGTTTGTTTGTTTGTTTGTTTGTAGGGGGTAATCTCTGGAACCACTGAAGCTATTTTAAAAGTGATGGTGGCAAATTAATGGTGACAATCCCTGCTCCAACATAGGCTATATTTTATGTCGGTGCCACCACCCCCAGGGGGGTGCAGGAGCGAAAAACGTTCTAAAATTTCGATTTTTTGTGTACTGAAGGAGATAGAAGTATCAAATTTGGTATGGTAGTTACTTATAAGATGTAAATGCTCTCTAAGAACAAATTATAAAAACATTCGCAATTTAAAAGGGTGAGATGAGGAAGAAGCGTTCTAAAAACATTCTAAATTACAATTTCTATGGAATCTCTGAAACTACAGAACCGATTTCAAAAGTGATGGTGGCAAATGGATGGTGACAGTCCCTGCTCCAACATATGCTAAATTTTTTGTCGGTGCCACTGCCCGCAGAGGGTGCAGGAGCGAAAAACGTTCCAAAATTATGATATTTTCAATAATGAAGGAGTTAGGAACTTGACATTTTGTATGGTCGTTACTTACAAGATTTAAATGCTCTATAAGAACAAAATCTAAAAAAATTCGAAATTTAAAAGGCTGAAATAAGCAAAAAATTTTCTAAAAACATTCTAAATTACAATTTGTATGGAATGTCTGGAACTACTAAAGCGATTTCAAAAGTGATGGTGGCAAATGGATGGTGACAATCCCTGCTCCAACATAGGCTATATTTTATGTCGGTGCCACTACCCCAAGGGGGGTGCAGAAGCGAAAAACTTTCTAAAATTGCGATTTTTGCGATGCTGAAGGAGCTAGAAACTTCAAGTTCGGCATGATTGTTATTTATAAGATCTAAATGCGCTCTAAGAACAATTTCTAAAGAAAAATGATCTAATGATTCTGCGATTTTTCAACTATTGAATTTCTAAAATTACCAAATTTCACAATAGAGTACCATAGCTAAACCTTCACGCGTAAAAAGATAATGATAAGGGCGACGTGTCCTGACGTGTATATTGACTATAGCACGAGTCACAAATTATAGTATCCTTATTATTCTGTTAAAATATAAAAGTGAATTATGAAATGTCAATATTTTGTTTGATTAAAGGTTCGTTAAGAGAAATTGACCAGCGTAGCGGGCGTAGCTTGCTAGTAATAATGTAATAAATAATATACATAATATATAATATATATAAATATAATATAACAATATTTAATGGATGTTATAAATATTTAATAAATATTAATTAAAATCCCCCCCCCCACTTTATGTAAATACATACATGGAGGTACCCACGAAATTTTATCCCTGGAAATCAAATTAGCTGTGTGCGTTCCTGGTTACATCAGATTAAAAATCAAGGCGATGGCAGTGTGATTGGATCTGGGTATCTAAAACAATCGTTTTGCGCATTTTGTTAAGTGTATAACTGTTACTCCGTCCTCCATGAAGGTCCTTGGCAAGGACAATCGGAATTGACTGTGGCATTAAACATGCGTTTTTATTACCTTACTATACAACGGGTCTACATGCAGCGGGTATGTTTGAAAAGCAAAGAAATTCGTTTCTAATAAAGGTGGAACGTGGAAAAGCCATATGATAACTGCCGCCCCCCCCCCCCAACCCTGTTTCAATAACAACACATCGTCAGGTATATATTATGAAACATTGTCCAACATTTCAAGAATACTGTATCGAAACCTCGCTATTTATTAAAGTAATCTATACATATATTTGTCTTACTTGGCGCGAAAATAGGTCTGAATTTGTAACTTATGGTTTGGCAACAATCGTAGTTTCCAGAGCTCAGACCAATGAACAGACTAGATTGTGTTAGATCAGCTCCGCCTCCAATATGGCGGTCAGTGTGAGAGCAGTGAAACCATAGAATGAAACTCAAACTAACAATTATTAAAAATAAAATAACATGTACGTAATCCAAAGCGTCTGAGATGATTCCTCATTTTAATTATGATCAATATCGTTAATTTCAAATGAATTTTCAACTCTTATTTAGAGTTCATTTACGAATTTCACTCACTCAAAAGTCGGAGAAAAAAAATCAACTGTCTAGATTGCACCTGCCGCCATCTGTTGCGGTATTGATGAAGTAAAAAATAAATTCTTTTGTAAAAATCTATAATCAATTAGAACAATAAAATGTCGAACGAAATTTAAACAATGATTGATTTAAACTATCTTCCTATCACGTAGTTTTTTTCTAATGAATTTAAGTCGTGCTGTACAAAAGATCCTTTTTTCATAGTATTTAAATGATTTATATGCCCATTGGTAGCGCCAACTAAATGCATTTTCAGTTGTGTTTTCAACGGAGAATTATTTTTTTACATTAAAAAAATTTGTCAAATTCATATGTTCAAATGTTTTATGGTAGAACTTATTCCGGCTAGAATTGTTGAAAAAAAGGGGCGAACGAGCGAAGCGAGCTGTGACCGCGTAGCGGTCTCAATGTGAATTGCTTCGCAATTCACGGGTGGTTGGCGAACGTTAGCGAGTAGGGGGCTGAGCCCCCTAGTACATATATATAAAACTTATATATATATTTATTTATTTATTTATTTAAAAATGAATACACACGTGAAGAACGAAGGATAAAACACCATAAAAAGCAATGGAATGGACACTGAAGGAATTATACTTAAAAGGATGAAAAAGCAAAAATTGAAAAAGCAAAATTGGAAAACTATTAATATCTGATAGAATCTTCAGAAGGGCTTTATAAGAATATTCATAGTAAGTATATGTTATTTCAACAAATATTGTCAGCATTATGCCTAAAATCGACAATACTAAGCCCCTAATAACATATATAAATGAAACAAGAAAATAAAGGACTGACATGAGGTTCAAATGACAAAATAAAATGAAACAAGAAAATTAAAACCCGACATGAGGTTTAAATAGCAAAATAAATAAATAAATATGCAACTGAAATAGAAATTAGATAAATAAAAAACTATTCAACTTAAATAGTAAATAGAACATAAAATAATGTTCAAGACTCACCAAAAAGGACAAATTTGAAATTAGATGCAAAAAGATTGTAGCTACTTGACATTTAGCCAGACACCTGCTCCTTCTCTAAATGGCTACATATCAAAGCCCAAAACTTTGCTGATAATAGTGATAATATAAAAGTATGTACTGCTGCCATCTATCCCAGAAAATGTTAAGTAAAATCAAAATTGTACACAAGTTTAAAAAAAAATGCTAGTGCTGCCATCTGCTAGTGATGAAGATGAAATATAATAAAAAGAGAGAATGAGAAACATATATTGACAAAGCAAATAATATTTGAAATGTGAAGAAACTTAATGAAGTAAATAAAATTTAAATATAATAAAGATCATATGGGAAGACAAGCACAATAATTAGCAATGTATAATAAGACATTGTGCGTATTTATGTTGCAGAAATGATTTTGTGATGTGAGTAAAATGATTAAATGCATAAAACCCATTTTTTTTGTAACTTTTTTTAGCAGTCCCGCCACATCCCTCCTAAATGGTATTTTTATTTTATAATTTTTTTGGTGGGAAATTTTGTTATTATATGATTTTTATGTAAATTGTTTTTTAAAAAAGTTTTAATATTTTTTTCAGCAATCCACGCCTACCCTCCTGAATATTGTTTTCCATTTTATAATTTTTATACATATTTAATGACCATTCTGGTAAAATTAGATGAATGTTTTAATGTTTAATCCATGTAGAAAGAAAAGCAAGGGAATAATTGTAAGACAAAGCTGTATGATTTAAATGTAATAAATTAGGCCTAATGGAATGAGAGGAGCATAATCGTTTAAAGCGATTGCAGTGTGTTTAGAAGAATATTTCTGTAAACTGAAATATGTAGGCATGAATGAAAGTTAGTAAAATTAATAACATTAGAGGAAAAATCATTACGTTTATCATAGATATTGAATGTTAAAGTGTGATTAGAAAGAATAGAGATATTAATGTCCATAAAATTAGTAGTAGAATTATTTAGATGAGTAGTACTGAGTTCAAGATTGGAAGGATATGCTACAGGTAGAGAGATAGAATGATTATCATTAAGGGAAAAGATAATTATATCATCTATATATCTATATAGCAAAATATTATTGTTAATATACTTTCTTTCATAGAAGTAGATATATAAATCTGAAAGCATGCTGAAACTAGCTGAGCCTTGTGGAATTCCTTTTGTCTGAAGAAAAATAGCATTATTTTGGAAGATATAATTATGAAAAAGTAAAAAATTATTTAAAGTTTTGAAGTAATCAATATTGATGTTATCAGGTAAATGTAATGAAGAGAAATATTCTATAAAAAGTGAATTAATAGTAGAGCATAATCTGTCAAAAGAATATTGTTAAAAAGGTCCTTAAAATCACATGTGCTAATATTGGTGACGCTGGTAAGTGCCTTGAGTTTATTAACTAGCACAAAACTGTTTTTAATACAATGAGTGTTATCTTTGTTGATGGATAAAACGTATATTTTTTTTAGAATATTTAAGAAAAATGAGTTAACGCATGTATTATAAGTATTACATCCTACAGTAACAGTGCGGAATTTTAAAGGATTTTCGTGAAACTTTGGAATCATAACAATGTAGGGATAATTGAAGTTTTTATTTTTTAAGCCTACTAGTTTATGATAACTTAATATGTGTCTATTATTTTCTTCTAATGGAACATGATGTAGTGTGAAAATATTATTGGAAGAAATTGCTGTAGTAAGAAGGTGGTGGTAGTATTGTTTGCAGATGATGGCATAGTTATTGGCAGCCTTGTCAGCATAAGTGATGATGAAATTGTTTTGGAGTTCCCAAATGCGCGTCTTAAGAGAGGAGAAGGAAAGAGGAAGTTTATCAATATGTAATTTCTGTAAATAGGCTTGAAAGAGAAAAATTACACTATGTTTCTAATCTACGAAGAATTCTATTGGTTTGTTATAGTTAATAGCAATTTTGTAAATAAAGAAATCTAAATCATAAGTAAATTGTTGTATGATGGACTTAGGAAATGATTGTGAAGGAATGGGATACTTAGTGCCAAAACGCATAACAGATTTTAAACGAGGATTATGGACAATGTCTAAATTACAAGTAATAATGTGTCCATGGTGGGCATTAATATATTTTGAAAATTGGGGTTCATTGCATTTACATGTATGTGTGTCAGGATTTTTGAAAGTTTTAGAGAATTTATTATAGTTAAAGATTCGACGCCCTAAACTAATAGGGTATTTAAAAGAACTTTTAATATTTATACTATGAAGTGGAAATTTACATTGTTCATTGTTAAGAATGTGATGAAGTTTAATTTTATTAAAAACAGGGTTAGTAAATGTAATAATTAAGTGGGAATTACTCTTATTTAAGTTTTTTGTTTTTAAATTAATGTTAACATTTAGAACTTTTAAACTAAAATGGAGTAGGTCAAAGAATATATATATATATTAACAATTAGGGCCCATAGACGAATTTAACACATTTAATAAATTATTTTCAGCATTTACAGTCCATAGAATATAACTTGACATTTTTTGTGCAGCTCTGATTTACATATTTTTATACACAGCACATAAACCTAAAATTTAATTCAGCAAGGACATGCAAAACATAAAAATCGTTTTTCCAGAAATTACCATCCATATACGGCAGTACAACCAGTCTTTAGCGTAGCCTTGTATATGAATTTATTTATATTCTACAAACACATATCTTAGTATACTAAATATAGTTAAAACGAAACATGCATAACATAACTAAAAAACAGCTTTAAGTACAGGGTGATTATAAAAAAACTATCCCGACATTTGGGCCCCTAACTATCATACCATTCACAGAAACTGAATGAAATTTTGGCAAAAGGTATTTTGAGGTATGCGCTCATGAATGATATGGAAAAAAACAGTGTCACTCAAACAGTTACGGTTACAGTGCGAAAATTTCGAAAAAATCAAATGGCAACACCCAGTTTTTCTATTGGAATGTGATCTCCATTGTGAAAAACCCTAAATAGCGTTGGAACGGCAACTGTAGCATGAAAATCACCGGCGGTAGATAGACTAAAAGTGAGGGCAACCAATAAGGACAGAGAAGCAGCATAAAATAAAGCATTTTATTGTGTTTCACAAAGTTTCCACATGACCTCCTTCACACACGATGACACTTTGCATGCGGCTGATGGTGGATAGCACTACAGCACGTATCATGGCAATAGGAATCTCTTGAATCGCAGTTCTGATGGCATCTTTCAAATCAGATGCAGTTTGAGGACGAAACTGATACACTTTGGATTTCAGATTTCCCCACAGCCAGAAATCCATTGGAGTCAGATCAGGAGACCTTGGTGGTCACGGAAATGGAAAATGACGGGAGATAACTCTGTCACCAAACTGTTGAGTTAAGACACGTTTGACGGAAGACCCGACATGTGGAGGAGCGCCATCTTGCAACCACACAACTTCAGATAGAGCATTTTGCCGTTGCAATGCGGGAATCGCGTAATGAGTTAACATGTCCAGATAGCGAGCACTCGTTACTGTACACTTTTCCAGATCACCAGCAGAAACCTCTTCAAAAAAGTAAGGGCCGAGGATGAACGTACTCGTTATACCACACCACACAGTCACTTTTTCCTCGTGTAATGGACGTGCATGCACATCATGTGGATTATTCTCTGCCCAGTGCACACAATTTTTCGAATTCACGTTACCAGTTAACGAGAAATGCGCCTCATCTGTCCACAGAATGCGTAAAGGCCAGCTGCTATCTTCATCGTACCGGATAAGGAATTGATTTTCAAAATCCAGCCGTAATTGATAGTCTCCCGCTTCCAACATCTGGACACGCTGGAATCGATACTGAAACATGTTTAGAACAGAGCGCAAAATCTTGCGTACAGTTGAATTCGGCAGATCCGGAACACGTGAAAGACCGCGTGCAGTTGCGGGACGAACTGTGCTTATCGTCTGATGGACTTCTGCAACAGCTTCCACAGGAACGGAAGGTCGTCCAGACCGAGGTCGATCGCATGTGCAACCAGTTTCTTCAAATTTATGAATCAAGTCCCGTACAGCTTTGACAGTGCACGGGCCTCGCCGTAATCCATGGTTTCTGCGGTAAACACGCAATGTCTCTGCGGCATTTTGTCCATTCAGGTAATAAATCTTTACGATTTCCCCACGTTCTTTCCCTGAAAGCGGCATCTTGTTCGGAATGGCAGAAAGGAACATACGCGACTCGCATTTCGCAGTGCCTTTTCTTTCACCTAGCGTGACGACGTCAGTCATGACTGTGTCTTACATAGAACCCGAAATTTGCGTTTCTTGGTTTCTTCTTCTCGTTCGTGTATAAGTTCTGTGGAGAACTTATCAGGCTGGGATATCAGCCAAAGAAACGGTGTGACGTGTGACGTAAATGAAACGAAAATTAATGCTCTGGTGCACAGCAAAGTCCTTTTTACTTTTACCTTGCCTAGTTCCGGTGATTTTCATGCTACAGTTGCCGTTCCAACGCTATTTAGGGTTTTTCACAATGGAGATCACATTCCAATACAAAAAACTGGGTGTTGCCATTTGATTTTTTCGAAATTTTCTCACTGTAACTGTAACTGTTTGAGTAACACTGTTGTTTTCCATATCATTCTAGAGCGCATACCTCAAAATACCTTTTGCCAAAATTTCATTCAGTTTCTGTGAATGGTATGATAGTTAGGGGCCCACATGTCGGGATAGCTTTTTTATAATCACCATGTATTTCAAGCCAATAGACAGTAATGCTTACTATTTCTCTTGCGCAGCCCTGTATATGAGGTACAGAATTTATTCATACCATGTAATGTTACTAAAATATGTTTTGAGTTTAGAAACGCATACCGCATCTGGAAACGAACTTCCAGCGTTCATAGACAGTAGTCTAACCGAATTCTTTTTTGAGTCCCTGTAAATGAATAAATAAATGTTGTGCACTACATATTCTGATTAAGCATCTGTTAGCTCCTCAGCAATCACATCAATTCCACTATGTTTGAAATAGTGTAAATCTTTAAAATATACTGCTAATGATTTTTCCCCCGTCGGCCATAAAATAATAGAATTCTTTTGTGTATCCCTGTAAGTTAATGATAAATGCTATGCACTCCATATTCCACATGAAGAATGTCGTATTGCACCTAGTAAATAATGCATGTCAACTTCATTACGTTTGAAATAAGTTAACTTTATTAAAATTCACTGCAAACGATTTTTCCCTATAGACTATGATGTAATGAAATTATTTTGTCTGTCTCTGTAAGCAAACTATAAATGCTAGACACTCCATTTTTAATAGGGAATGTCCTATTGTAGACCTCAATAACATATACCAGATTTTATTTATACAGGGTTACAGGAATTACCCTGTGTTACAGGGTACCAGGTTACATTTATACATACCACATAGTATTGAAAAATTTAGTTAAACGCATACCTAACTGCGCAACCGTACTTCTAGCAATTATCGCTTATTAGATAATACTCCGGATACACTATTGTATCCGAAATCTTTTACGTGTCCCTGTAAATGAACGATAAATGCTATTCACATTATATTATACAAGTATCTTGTAGGAAATCTCAGTAATGTATATCAATTTCATTATATTTCAAATAGTGTAACATAATTAAAATACGTTCCAAACAGTTTTTTTTTCCATAAACCATTACCCGTACGATTTTTAAATATTCAATTGAAAACTTACATTTTTCATACAGAAAACTGACACTTTTTCTACGATTGTATCTAAATGACGTAATTTACATTTTTAACACTTTCCAACATAGTTGAAAAGTGTTAATGAATTCGGTTTGTCTGTGTGCCTGCCTGTCTGCCGTCTTTCCGTGCTCTAACTCTCGTAAATATACTCGGATTGCATTTCAATTGATACATGTTATTGAGGTTTGGTATTGAGGAGGGAGAGTATGTCCGGTATTGAAAATAAAGTATGTAGCACTTATACTTTGTTTACAGGGGCACTCAAAAGAATGGCGTTACATTATGTGGGAGAAAAACCCTTTGCAGTGTAATTTAATTATGTTAAACTATTTCAAATATATTGAAATTGATGTACATAACTGAGGTGCACTACAAGATGCTTACTATCGAATATAACACGTGTAGCCCTTTTAATTAGTTTACTGGATAAATCAGAGAATTCCGTTATATTATGGTTTACTCGGGAAAATCGTTTGCTGTGCATTTTAATCATGTTGCACTATTACAAACATATTGAAATTGTTATCAATTTCTAAGGTGCAATAAAATATGCTTTCTGTAGAATATAGAGTGTAAAGCATTTATCATTCATTTACAGGATCACACAAAAGTATTCGGTTGCATAAGGATTTACGGGGGAAAACTGTTTGCAGCGCATTTTAATTATGTTACACTATTTGAAATATAATGAAACTGATATATATTTTTCCGAGGTTTACTGCAATATACTTGTATAATAAGATGGACGTAGCATTTATCGTTCATTTACAGGGACACACAAAAGATTTCGGAACCAGGACTGTATCAGAAGTATATTATCTATAAGCGTGTGGAAGTGTGCGCTTTCAGTTATGGTATGCGTTTAACTGAATTTTTGCATATGTGGTGTGTATAAATACAATCATATACAGGGCTACACGAAAGAATTCGTAAGCGTTACTGTGTATTAGCGTAAATTTCTTAAAGTTTTTTTATTTTTATTGAATTAGGCATTTTGAACGAGAAATATATTTAGTAAACTAAGAGATGTTTGCAGAATACAAATAAAATCATATACAGGGCCATGCAAATACATGTCTATGTTATTATAATTTGTGGGAAGTGTGATTTCAGTAGTTTTCAGCGAGTTTTTGCCTGAATCAAACTTTAGCTTAATATGTGGCGTGTATAAAAATCTTAAGGTAATACAAAATAATTCAAATATGAGGTTATACAAAACTATAGATTATATATAGGGTTGCACAAAAGAATTGGAGTACTTTTCTGGCTGTAGCCTGTAATTGCAGAAATCTGGTTTTCAAATGGAGTTTGCGTTTTCTAAAATGTTTACTTAGGTATCTTATTTAATTAAACAGTGAAGGCTTGATAAAGTAATCTAGTGTTGGAAAGTGTTTCAGAATCTATGCTTGATGCATGATTTTTCTTTCTTATTTTTTCTTCATATTTTCTACATTTTGGTGTTTAAAATATTTCGCTATTGCAGTTTCAAAGGCAGTTGGTCATAATTTGGCGCATAAGTATCTCTACTGTAGTCGTTACTATGGTATACAGTGGAGTGGTAACCATCATAAAGCATATTTGGCGATTTATCACCTGCGGCCGTCTAACGGGAAAGTGCCTTAAAATTAATGTATTAATTTATAACTGAATTCTAAAAATATTAAAATGTTGTATTGTCATCGGAAACACAGCTGTGTACATAATTTCTATAATTCTGGCTTATCAGGAAGTGAATGAAAAATCGATTACAAATCTTTGCATTAAGTGTGATGGGCATAACGATTGTTTGGATTATTCGAATGAATCATTCGGGCATACGCAGAAGCATATCTGTCAAACTTCAAATTTTTTTATATTTACTTACTACCAGAAATTTTGAAAAAAAAAAGTTTCTGATTTAATTAGAATTAGATTAGACGCCAGATAAAAATGAAAAATGTTTCGTTAACGAAATACCTACGTACGCATAAAGCATATTCTAATATTTTTAAAAGGAACTACAGTCGAACTCGGATAATAGGAGAAACAAGGGAATTATAAAAGTCTTCTCGTATTAACCGTTATTCGTAATACCCGTGAAGATAATAAAAATCGTAAAAATACGCAAACATAATTAAACTAACTACTTCTGTTAATTGCTCTATGCTAAAATTAACTTAACATCACATAAAGTTGACAGAAAAAATATACAGTTTGTGGGCGTCATTTTCTTTATGCAGATCTTTTCTCTAGGGAAAACCACAATACTGAAGTCAAAGCCTGTAAAGAACTAGTAATTCGAAAGAACACGAACGACGTACACTAATGCCTCTGAACACTTCTTCTTTTATCGGAAAAAACTCAGCTAATATTTCAATAGTACTTCAGTTTTCGAGCTATTGATTTCACATATCCTATTTTAACAGTGCAATAAAAATACTTGAAAAGGCTGGTTAATATGGCCCAGAATCCGGACTTAAAGAAATACACGAATAAAGTTTTCCGTCTATGCTCCTTCCTCTCCATGGATCAGTTGTAAATCTAACAAATAGGTGGTATTTGAAACCTCTCTTCTTTCTTTCTTTCAAGACCTCTCAAGACATTCCTTTGCATTTTTTGGGCGGATATCTTTAAAGACTGAAATTATATCTGTTAGTTTTTTTATTATATTACTTCATTTTGGCAAACAGTTGTAATATATAAATATTATCGTTGAAAGAGAACAGTGGTCGGTAAGAAAAAAAAAATATTTCCTAATTCTACCCTATTTGTAGTCGAAATTCACATTTAAATTAATCTTATATTATGCTTTTATTAGCCGTGATCCTGCTTTTGTAGCTTGTAAAATACGTGAAAGTCTTAATATTATTTAAATGATTAACAATTCTTACACTGCAAAAAAAAAAAAAAAAAAAAAAAAAAAGTGTTAATTTTACAGTATAATACTGGCACCCCAGCTGCCAGTATTATACCATAAAATTAACAGTAATAAACAGTAAAATAAGCAGTAATACGTGCCGCGCATACGCGGTAGCGTATTACTGCTTATTTTACTGTTTCTTACTGTTAATTTTACGGCAGCTGGGATGCCAGTATTATACTGTAAAAACATTTTTTTTTTTTTTTTTTTTTTTTTTTTTTTTTGCAGTGTAACATGCAAATTGCTCGTTCTAACCATGCTCCCGTTTTAGCCGTATTCGTATTAAGTGAGTTCGATTGTATATTCAAAAAATATTAAAACAGTTAAAATTAAAACTTACCTTTAAGCTCTATTGATGCAAAAACTTTTCAGTCAGAAGCGTGTCAAGCTTGATCACTATAGTTTCAAGCTTAAAGAAGAACAAGTAAGAAGGCAGAAATGTGCGATTTTTTTCAATTTATAGAAGTTTTACTTTATTCAGGAAATACCTGCACACCACAATCGTGAGATTTATCACATACATTGTTATTTTTACAGCCTTTTCAAATATCTAGGGATTTCGCAGAAGAAATTACGGAAAATTATGGCATTATGCGCTGCGTCATAAACAATAAAGATATTACACCTCTTTCCATTTAAAGCAAAACAAAAACTAGAAAACCCCTCAGCGGGGTGATTTAAGTAAGACAAGATGACAACGTATTGTTATCCTTTTTTCTCTATAATTCAGCAAATAGTGAACATACGTCTATTGACCAATGAACATTGGTGAAGATCTACGTTTACTCGAATTACGTTACCTGCTCAGATAACATTATTTGAAGTAGAGTAAAAAAAAAAAAGTTAAGTTGTGTGTGTGTGGAGAGGAGGAGGGTCGTGGGTCAACCCATACGCGTCGGCTGGCACATTTGTGCCCACAAAGCAGCAATAAATTTATATCTGTAAATTTATCTGTATAAATACTGATTCATATGGAAAGAAAGAAAGGTTCTTTCTCTGCACAGTTTTTTTTCGGTACTTTTCCGTTATACTAACACTATTGTCGTCAAGCGTAATGGTTGGTGCAAAATAAAACGTTGGAAAAAAAAATAACGTCGTTGGTGCGAAAGTGATTATTTAAAAATTATAATATTTGAAAATTACAGGCTTACACGAACTATTTTATTAAATCAATACAAATATATGCTTAAAAGTAACTAAATAACTAAATAAATATTATACAATAAAATAATAAAATAAAACTCAATTTAAACTTCAGGTAAGAAATTGTAAATGCCTCCTAGCAATAAACATTTTTTTTTTTTTTTTTTTTTTTTTTTTTAAAGCAAAGACATCGCGTCGCCACATATAAAATCTATAAGATAGTATTGTACATAATAACGGACAGTGACATGATGTTTTTATTACGCAATTTTGCTATGTCCGATAATCTCTCAACAGAATATGTACCTACTATTAGAGCCAAAAAAATTATATTTGTTATTTACTGTGAAATGTTTATAGTCGGCATTTTGAAAAAACTTTAATTTATAATTCCATAGCCCTGAAACAATTTTATTGTAACTTGCTCATCATCAAATAACTGCCAAATGCTATAATCCATCTCAACGTCACCAAAAAAGGTAAGCTATCTATACTAATAAAAGAACTTTGTTTGTGTCTTCTGTGTGTCTGTGTGCGATGTGTGTGATTAGCGCACCTACACTGTATTTCCAATGATGACTGGTCACTTGCGATTTTAGACGTTTTGTTAAGTATCTGAAAAGCTACATGAGGAATTATCCTGAAACTTCAGGAGTGTAAACAACATGATAGACGTCATATATTTCCGCGAAGATTTTTTCCCGAAACCCCATAAGGGGCCGTCAACAAATTGAAGAAAAACGAATATATTTTGGATAACCCTGTAAAAACTAATATTGCAAAAGCATTCAAACTGTAGATTATGATTAAGTAGATTATTGTAATAATTTGGGTTCATTTTTATGAAGATAGCATGTACACTCGAAGAGAAATTCAGGTTTTTATAAAAACAGTCCCAAATTTTATCAAGTTTTTTGCTTATAATTTGCAGAGTTTTAAATATAAAAACAAGTTATTTTCAGAAAATATGACAAACAAAATTGTACACAATACCCTGCAATCAGAATTAAAAAAGAATAAAAATTGTATGAAAAATGAGAAGGTTTACTAAATATTGTTTCACTACGCATGTGCGAATTCAATCAAAATATACTGTGCATAATATATTAGCTAAATGTATAGACCAACTTTTATGAAAGTCTCAAAAACATAGCTTGAAAATTCTGATAGTAATCGTCGATAGAATAAGCTCGAAATTCGCTGTTCCCAAAAGGAAGCAAAAAGATGAGGGGTTGTATCAAATATAGAATGAGACGATTGCTATCAGAATTTTCAAGCTATGTTTTTGAGACTTTCATAAAAGTTGGTCTATACATTTAGCTAATATATTATGCACAGTATATTTTAATTGAATTCTCGCATGCGCAGTGAAACAATATTTAGTAAACCTGCTCATTTTTCATACAATTTTTATTATTTTTTAATTCTGATTGCAGGGTATTGTGTACAATTTTGTTTGTCATATTTTCTGAAAATAACTTGTTTTTATATTAAAAACTCTGCAAATTATAAGCAAAAACTTGGTAAAATTTGGGACTGTTTTTATAAAAACCTGAATTTCTCTTCGAGTATACATGCTATCATCATAAAAATGAACCCAAATTATTACAATAAGCTACTTAATCATAATCTACAGTTTGAATGCTTTTGCAATATTAGTTTCTACAGGGTTATCCAAAAGATATTCGTTTTTCTTCAATTTGTTGACGGCCCCTTATGGGGTTTCGGGAAAAAATCTTCGTGGAAATATATGACGTTTATCATGTTGTTTACACTCCTGAAGTTTCAGGATAATTCCTCATGTATCTTTCCAGATATTTAACAAAACGTCTAAAATCGCAAGTGACCGATCATCATTGGAAATATAGTGTAGAAGTCTGAGAATTTTGATTTAGGTAGTCCAAGGCAGGTTCTGATCGGGCATCAAGGCATCGCAAGGCATTTGCGATCAAGGCATCCCAAAAATGCGATCTTTTTTTTTTTCTGAAAATGGCGCACATCATTAAAAAAGATCATCTGGAATTGCACCTTGAAGCGAGGATCGCAGAATTGCAGGAAACAACCTGATTAACAGTTAACACATGCTTATTGAACTCCCCTTTCGGAAACTCATCGAAATAATACGTCATCGGCACGAAAGTCGGGATTCAGGGGTAAAAAACTCGCAATTTCAAAATACCAAAAAAAAAAAAAAAAAAAAAAAAAAAAAAAATCCATTCACAACTTTTCTAGATAGCAATTAAATGTTTTTCATTTTTCATTCAAAAACGAACACTTTTTATTTAATGATAGCTAAACGTGCTCCATGAAAATTATTTCAACGCTTGAAGTAGACAGATGTCTCCATATAAAATGGCGGATTGGAAACTTTTAGGACTGTTTTTCAAAACATTCAAATAATGGGTTTATCGACACGAAAATTTACAAATAGGCGTAAAAAAAAAAGAAAAATCGCAATTTCAAAAAACCAAAATTTATAAAATTCCATCAATTAGAACTCAAGATATTAATTAAAAATTTTAATTTTTCGAGCGACGTTATCTCACATGTGTTTGCTAAATCATTTGCTCAGAGACATGTGCTTGGTCGGAAAGAAGTATAATTTGTATACTTTGCATATCTGAGGGGACTATATATATATATATTCTTTTTGAAATATTGCATTTATCGATTTGAAAACTATGCATCTATGCATATTTTCTAACGCTCATTTCAAATGTGTAATTTTCGTAAGTATCCGTTAATTAGAACCATATATAATAATTATTTTTTAATTAATTTGACTGCATAAAAAGAATTTATTTGAACATGTCATTTCTCAGCCAGACATAACGATACATTTGTCTCTCAACTGTTGAAGGAAGGAAGATATAAAATATATAATTAAAAATTGAGTGGGATTTTTTAAGCTATATAAAATTATTAAAATTATTGAATTTTTGTATTGGAAAATTAAGCATCCTTGCTTAAACTGGGCTAAGGATTAAGATTTTCTAAAAAAATTTTAAATCGGCCAGAATTTTTATTTTAGCAAAATCCTGATTTTTGTATAGAAAAATAAATAAAACGCTAATAGACAGCGGTGTAATTAATAAAGAAATGTTGTCAAAAGCAATAGAGATTATTAATATAGAGGAGGAGAGGGGTGGAAACTATTTTCTATTAAATATAACTAATTTTTTTTTAAATATCGCACTTAGTCCACATGACAGATATTATTATGATTGGGCAGAATAGCGGGCTTCGCCCGCTAACGGACCTCTAATTTACATCGAAGTTTTCTTTAACTGTTTATTTATTATATTTTCGGATATAGGGAGGGGGATGGGGTAAACGACTTTTTATTAAATATCGCATTTATTTCACCGCGCCCTGGCGGTATTTTTATCGTTATTTGACACCATTTTTAATGTATACATATCTACTATGCTCTGATTTCGACAGAACTAATTCCATTTAACAAATTTAACATTTTTAGCTTCATCCGTAGCGTTTAATTGCTGTTATGTCTATATAATTACCTTTATTTTTGAATAGTAACTTCAGCAATTTTTTTCAGTTCCAAGCTTTTCTACGAGTCCCATTCTTTGAGCAAGTACTCCGGTAGTCTTAATTAGTTATTTGACAAAAAAGTCTCACCTTCCCTCTCCTGAATCAATTTTTGATGCTGATTCCGGAAATGACTTCCATTTTTTTCTTTAACCTCAGGTTTTTACAAAAAATAAGTAGTCATGTTTTCAATATTTTATTTAATGTAATCAAAAATCAATCCCCATTTCATACAATATTTGGTTACACACTTTAAAAATACTGTAAAAAAATGTCCTAATACGTTCATGATAGTCCTTTAATTAAACGAAAAGCAAAGCGTTCCATTAAACAAATTTTCTCTTTTTTGACTTACTTGCAGATCCCCTTCATCATTTATGTCTCTCTTCAACATCCAACAGCAGTCCACCCTCATATTTACATTCCATCTTCCCTAGTACCTATTCTCCATCTCTTTGATATACTAATGAAAGCTCGTGCTCTTCACTGTAATGTCCCAGATTTTCTGGAAAGTAGTCTATATGGGAATGTAGAAAGTGCATTTTTACACTCATGTTACAACCCAACTTCTTGAAATTTTCCAACATCGTTTCAACAATGTTCCTGTAATTTGGATTTTTGTTATTCCCTAGAAAGTTTTCGGTAACAGATTTGAAAGCAATCCATGCGTCTTTTTCTATCTCATTCACTTTTTTTTTTTTCAAAATCTTTGTCCTTCATCAGTTTTTTGATTTGAGGACTAACGAAAATTCTAGCATTCAATTTTTCGTGTGTCATGAAGGGAAATTTCATAGAACGATACTTGAAGCAGTGCCCATCCTGTGGTAGGACCTTTACAAACGGCTTCATCAATCCCAGTTTGATGTATAATGGTGAAAGCAAGATTTTCTACAAGTGGTTCATGCAGTATGTTTTTAGTTCCAGGAATAAAATTTCTCCGCTCTGGCCAAACTTTCACAATCCAATGCTTTTGCTTTACCCGACTGCCCATTCACATAGAAAGCATGGCATTTTTGTGTACCCAGCTTGTTGTCCTAATAGTATTCCTATAACTTTGAAGCTACCACAGATAAGCCATTTGTGTACCTCATACGGAATATTTCTTAACAGTATCTTCATGTTCTCGCATGTCTCTTTCATTTGAACTGAATGGCCCACAGGAATGGACCCATACACATTCCCATTATTCAGTAAATCGGCTTTGAGACTCCTCTTGGACGAGTCAATGAAAAGTCTTCACTCTATAGGATCATGTTCAATATCATAGAAGTACATTAACTCGTTTATGTTATTGCAGAAAACCAATGATTTTTTCTGTGAGAATAAAGGAAGTAGTTCTTTTTCTCTGTGTCTGTACCATGAAAGTACCAGAAGATTCTTGCTTTTAAGCAGGGAGCCAAGCAGTTCTGCAGATTTCTGTAGGCAGTTCAGATCACGTACTAGATCATTAAATTCACTCTGGGAGAACCGTTGTGGATTAAAATTGTCTTCAGGATTATAGTCATTATCACTATCATCTTCGGAGATTGCAGCACGTTTACATTCAACATCGTCCGCCATGTTCTCTAAAGTAGCTGGAGGAACAGGGGCATTCAGTTCTCGTCCATGTGGAACTGGCCTAATATCTGAAGGAATTCTTGGATACACAATTTTGTTCTTATTTTTCGCATTGCACCCCTGTACATTAAGCAGAAGTAACAATCATTAAAGTGGTTTTTAGGATCCCCCCACAGCATAGGAATTTCAAATGGCATGCATGTTTTCTTTTCTTTTGTCCATAACCTTAAGATTTCTTCACAAAGTCTGTTATATCCGTTGTTTGCGAAAGCACTTTAAAATTTCTGCAAATGTAACAGAAAACATCAGGATTGTTCACAAACTTTCGTGTAGATATTGTAAAGCAACGAGATAAAAACTGAGAACAACCTGTGGAAATGCAAACAGAAAAAAAATAAACTGGAAAGTCGAACATCAGAATGCTTTAATGTTACTTTTTGTACTCTTGCCAATTAATTCTCGCCAGTCAGACTGTGTTCTAAAAGTCGTTGGATAAGTTGACAAGTATCCAAAAGTACACTTACGTTATTAACACATAATGGCTCTCAGTCATATCAGAAATGAATCTTCAAAATCAACTCGAGTCGATTACAAACAAACTGTACGTGATAGAAGAAATACTAAGAACAATTCTGTAATTAACGTAAAAAAGTGAGCTAAGGACAGTTATTAATTTTCCATTAGCTGATATCGTGCAGACTAGTGTTATAATTAACTTAATAATCACCCTCTATAACATTAAAGTAAATGTATCAGTTGTATATACCACACTTTTCGAATAATAACTTCAGATTTTTTTTTAAATTTCATTTCAAAGTATCTCGGGTTCTATAGGCCCGATTACGATGGGGTTTGACTCATTCAACTTGATATCGATAGCCTTACATAGTTTAGTTCTACTTTCCATCGCCAGGGTGTGCATGCAAACTGTTAATAAATTTTAGTAATATTTTAATGGAATATAAATTACAAATAATATAAATACAATCACTTGTTAACTTCAAATTAAAGTCTAATAATGCTTAAAGTGATAAAAAACATAACACGGAATATTTGAAGATGTCACCGATAGAGTGAACGAAACATGTGTAATCTACATTAAAAAGGTATTTTCAAATATCCCGTGTTATGTTTTTTTATCACTTTAAGCATTATTAGACTTTAATTTGAATATAAATTATTAAAAAATAAATACGTTATTTTTTTAATTTAATCAACGAGTAAGAATATGGATAATAATTACACTAATTTGTTGATGAATAAATAAGCATTATTGTTTTAAATGTCATTTAAAAATAATTTTATGCAAAATACGGTTAAAGATATAAAATCATACAAACTTGAGGGGTTTTTTTTTTATTATCACGGGCCGGGTAACGCCGGGCGGGTCAGCTAATAACTTAATAAAAAATATTTTCGATTAAAAAAATAGCAAAATGTTTTGCGTGCTTACGATTAAATAATAATTAATAATGATTCAGTTTCAATAACTAGGTAAGTCACAATGTTTGGCACGGTTTGCAATAACAAGCTTTGCTCGGTGAGGGTTGCAGTAAATGGGCGCATTAGCAGACATTTTGGCATGGTGTTGGTATAACTGAAAGGTATCGTTTATTCTTAGGATATTTTCTGTGAAAAAATAGTGAAGACACATTGAAGGCAAGATGCATACGTTCTTTAATTCTTTCAAAGGCGATGGAAAGTATACTACCCACTCAGTAGTCGGGAAAACTACTTTTTCTTTTTCTTTTCTGTTCGTTTTTTTTTTCTTTTTTTATGTATAATGAAGTATAACTACAATTGCTTTATCAAAACTGTCGCTAACTACAACTACAACTACTTGTTTTAAAAGTAGCTACTACAAACTGCTTTTCAAAAGTAGTCACTACTTCACTACTTTCAGATTTTGTCAAAAGATTCAATCTACACTCGAAATCGAGAACACGGATTAAATAATACAGTATACCACTATAATAATACCACGTTATATTGCGTCTGCCGGGATACAATCTAACAAGTGCTATATACAGGGTGACAATTATTGAACTATATGAAATTAAACCGTCATAACTTCTGAACGGTTTGTGTGATGAAGTTCAAACTTCGTGGTTAGCCGCAGGGCATGATGGGAATTAGTATGCGCATGCGCACGCAACTTGTTGTTGTTGGCTATTTGCACGTGAAAATGTCACGGTACAGCGTGCCTGAGCGCATTTCGCGATCGAGAAGTCTCTCCACACTCAACGGGTGACTGTGTTGGGTGCAATGTACAGTCACAGAATAATTGGTCCGGTATTCGTTGACGGCACGGTGATTGCTGAAAGATACGTGAAGGTTTTGGAAAATGATTTCATCCCCATTATCCAAAGTGACACTGATTTCGACAAGATGTGGTTCATGCAAGACGGAGCTCGACCCCATCAGAGCAAGAAAGTGTTTGATGTCCTGAAGGAGCACTTTGGAGACCGTATTCTGGCTCTGGGGTCCCCAGAGGCCACTGGAATGGGACTCGCTTGGCCACTATATTCTCCGGATCTGAACCCATGCGACTCATTTTTGTAGGGCTACATTAAAGACAATGTGTACAGAAATAACCCCTAAACCATTGCTTAGCTGAAAACTGCTATTCAGGAGGTCATTGACAGCATCAATGTTCTGACACTCCAGCGGGTCATGCAGAATTTTGCTATTTGTCTGCGCCACATCATAGCCAATGATGGCAGCCATATCAAACATGGCATAACCTAAATCCGAATATCTCTAGTGACGTTTACATGTTAAATAAAGTTTGTGCATTTAGTATTTTTTTAATAATTTACGTTTTATTTCATATAGTTCAATAATTGTCACTCTGTAACCGAGGGCATTACAAAATTAAGAAAGGCAACACAAAAGAAACTATTTTGTATTTGTCTCCAAAATGTTAGTTGATATACATATTACAATTTTCTCAGCGAAATTAAGAGATATACACAATACAATCAATATTTAAAAATAGTTATATAATAAAAAATGCTGTTAAACTACAGTTTATTTATTTTTTCAGAAGGCACGAAATCAGAGGATATATTTGAACGAGCGATACAACGAGGGGTATTATTGTACATCCATATTTATGCGTGACCATACACTGCATACATTTTATTACTATTCTTACAGTAATTATTGCATTGGGACATAAAATTACTGTTGTATATTACCGTTGTACTGTCATGTATTTACCAATAGATGATTTACTTAACTCTCCAACACATGTGTGTTGAATTTTGTTTCATAGAAAGAAGCGCTTGATCAATTTAATAGGATTTTCCGTGTCTATGTCATGGATGAATTCTGTTCCATACAGAGAAAAATTGTACCAATTCAACAAGATTTCTCTGTTAAAAAGTACAGGAAAAAACTGGTAGCATTGCGGACAGGATTTTCCTGTAAAATCTACAGGAGTTTTTTTGTTTTTGTTTTATTAAATTAGAATGTATACAAAATTACAAAAACACTGAAATAAACTTCCAAGAACTGCAACATTACGCATTAAACCTAATTACAAAATAAATAGTATATTATGAATTATTGTATGTTAAAGTAAGTTATATTTCTGTTCATATCACATCTGGGGTCCTCTTATGACACGCCCCACCAGTGGCTGAGAGGTTCTGCTCTCGAAGCTGGTAGACGGGAGGTGCTGGGTTCGATCCCAGTCGCGCCCGTCGGCCTAATCGTTCGGAGTTTTCGTGGTTTTCTTCGAGCCCTGGATTTATCCATGCGTAAATACGGGTTAGGTTCCCTTAGAAAGACCCCCACGAAGGGCACTTCCCCCGGGCCTATATCCCAAGTGTAGATAATTGGCCGTCAATACTCAACTCAACCCAACTCTCTTACGACACACCAGCGTGCCGATGAGAACCATTAATTCTTTGAACTTTAAAAGAGATACAATATCCGCTGCGTATGGAATCCCATTATAAAAATATATAGAAAAATCTATATAATACGAACGTCAAATTCAACCAATAAAATATTTATAAAGCACAATGTAAACACATTGATAAGTTACGTTACTATCGAGGTGTAATAAATCGAAATACAGCTTCAAAACATTAAAACTGTAAGATGTTAAAATTTCATGAGCTTTCGGCTAAACATTAGCCATCCTCAGATGAACAACAAGCAGTCGAGGAGACGCCGCTCCGAAATGGCGCGTTTTGGACAGGCTGGGAATGGGCGAAACCAAACAGACATGAAATGAAGGGGGTGACTGAAATCCGGATGATACCATTACCAGCTGGGGTGGGTCAGGAGAAACCGAAAACCCCAGTGATACCTAGTATATTGTACCATAAACGAGGGATCTGATAAGATAATACATCATTACATGCATTATCACCTCTTTTCAAAATCTCTAGGGACTCTCTGATTATGCAACTATTATACTGTGAACCTCGTGAAATTATTTTAGCTTTACTGAAAAATACATCAATATCTTTGGCCTGATTTAATCTGGATAAAGCAGTGGATAATTTACCTTTTTTCATATCAGCTGTATGCTCTTTAATCCTTTCTTTTAATTTGCGAGTTGTCATGCCTATATATGAATATATTTTAGAACTGCCATTAACTTTAAAAGCAATAATATAAGTGCCAGATTTATCTCGGTTATCAATAGGGTCGATCATTCTATGTACCAAATATTTAAGCTTGGTTGGGGGTTTAGCGATAAGAGTTACATTATATTTCTTTAATGCGTATTTAATCCGCTCAAACAGATGCGGGATATAATCTATACTGTAGAATTTTGAAGATTGCATATCTTTTTTAACTATTGTAGCTTGTTTATTTCTGTACTCATAAATTAACTTATTAATAAATTTGTTTGAAAAACCATTTTCATATGCAATCACTTTAAATTTGTTCAACTTCTTATTTAAATAACATTCTGAACAAACCTCAAACGCCCTTTTGATATAAAACCGATATGCTGCTGCTTTGTAATTAAACGGAACAATAACACACTATCCAATAACACAATATCATACAATAGTAATGTTCCGTTTAATTACAAAGCAGCAGCATATCGGTTTTATATCAAAAGGGCGTTTGAGGTTTGTTCAGAATGTTATTTAAATGAGGAGTTGAACAAAATTAAAGTGATTGCATATGAAAATGGTTTTTCAAACAAATTTATTAATAAGTTAATTTATGAGTACAGAAATAAACAAGCTACAATAGTTAAAAAAGATATGCAATCTTCAAAATTCTACAGTATAGATTATATCCCGCATCTGTTTGAGCGGATTAAATACGCATTAAAGAAATATAATGTAACTCTTATCGCTAAACCCCCAACCAAGCTTAAATATTTGGTACATAGAATGATCGACCCTATTAATAACCGAGATAAATCTGGCACTTATATTATTCCTTTTAAAGTTAATGGCAGTTCTAAAATATATTCATATATAGGCATGACAACTCGCAAATTAAAAGAAAGGATTAAAGAGCATACAGCTGATATGAAAAAAGGTAAATTATCCACTGCTTTATCAGATTAAATCAGGCCAAAGATATTGATGTATTTTTCAGTAAAGCTAAAATAATTTCACGAGGTTCACAGTATAATAGTTGCATAATCAGAAAGTCCCTAGAGATTTTGAAAAGAGGTGATAATGCATGTAATGATGTATTATCTTATCAGATCCCTCGTTTATGGTACAATATACTAGGTATCACTGGGGTTTTCGGTTTCTCCTGACCCACCCCAGCTGGTAATGGTATCATCCGGACTTCAGTCACCCCCTTCATTTCATGTCTGTTTGGTTTCGCCCATTCCCAGCCTGTCCAAAACGCGCCATTTCGGAGCGGCGTCTCCTCGACTGCTTGTTGTTCATCTGAGGATGGCTCAGGGCCTGATTACCGACGGGGCACACTTCCACCAGTAAAATTTAATAGAAATTTTCGTTTTACTGAAACGCCCTATTCATGCAAAATTACTTCCATGAATAAGGAAAAAATTTCTATTCTTATTTACTGGTGGAAGTTTGCCCCGTTGGTAATCAGGCACTGGGATGGCTAATGTTTAGCCGAAAGCTCATGAAATTTTAACATCTTACAGTTTTAATGTTTTGAAGCTGTATTTTGATTTATTGCACCTCGATAGTAACGTAACTTATCAATGTGTTTACATTGTGCTTTAGGAATCCCATTATTTATTTATTTTTTAATTTCTGCACTCGATAATTTTCTGTCTCTTGTCTTTTACTTTGTTTTTTCAAAAGTAACAAACGTAAAATATGTGCATTCGTTTAAAAGAAAATAGAGAGAGAGAACATCCCATATATTTTAATCACCAAATTGTCGCAGAGAAATGTGAGTGGTACCGTTCAACTCAGAATTGCGTCTACCTTCCAAATATAAATGCAATATTTAAAATAAATATAATATTAAAAGTCTACATATTAAAAGTTGTACCAACTTTCATTTGTCAAATGGTTGCGACAACATTTGACACCACATTTGAGTTCCTTGAATCAAATCAGCTTGGGTATAGTTATTATATTTTTTTCTAAAAACTTTCATAGAGAAAGGAACATGTGTTAGGGGTTTATCTATAAATTTTGAAAAATAAAATTAAGATCTTACAGGGAGTACCGAGAATATTCATTTAGTTACCAGAAAAATTACACAGAAATTCTGAATACAAATTTAATTCATTTCAAAAGAAAAATATTGAATAACATTTTTTCGATGACTGTATATTATCTACACTGCAAACATAAAATTGTAGAGTTTACAGTATAATACTGGCAGCTGTGATGCCAGTATTATACAGTAAACTCAACAATTTTTTTTTTGCAGTATATATCTCGAAAACTAATGATTGAGAATGAACTGTAAACTACAACACACCCATGTCTTTTGACGATTGTGGCTCGTTTTAGACAAAATTTAATGTGGGCCATAATTCATATTTTTAAATACCGATTTATTAATAATTTTCATAACTAAAAATACGTTTTTGAATCGAAATAAATGCCTGAAACATGCTTGGGCCTTTTCCGTGAATCTCATTAAAGGGGAAAAAAATCAATCTGATAATTTTTTAGGAAAATTTAAATAAAAGTTTCTTGCGTAGATTTAACATTAGCATCTTCAAACTCTATAAAGATTTCAGAAAATGCATGTGTACCTTTGACACCGTACGTGAGTAAATGTGTTATCCATGATCGCGTTTTTAAGAGGAGCCGTTTCCGAAATATCGATGCCTTATTTTGTATATTTTTTACTGTTACGGTTGGTTTCAACCAATTTTTTTTTTAATCTACATTAATTATTTAAATCACTTTCTCAACATTTATTTAAAAGCACTCTTTTTTTCTGTTTCTAATAAAAATTTAAATAAATAAAAGTAATTGTAATAATAATAATAAAATCAGTTTTTATTTTTTCTTCTTTCTTTTTCTTTTTGCAAAGTAAATTCAACGTTTATAGTCTAGCTTTGCTTCCTGTTTTCAAATACGAAAAATAAATAGCAGGGAGGGAGGTTTCTCAGTAAAAGACCACACATATTGTATTGGGCAGTCGTGTACGTTTTCTCCCATACCCTTGAATCATGTGTTTGTAGTCACCTAGTCTGGTTTTGGTTAAAAGAAAGACCGTCCGCCCTGTATAAGAATTACGTTATCTTATGAGTGTACTATACACGCAATTAGGCTTTGTATTCCTACCACATGCTACAAATTGGCCCTGCTGTCCCGGGCGTCTTTATGACGCGAATGTAAACAAGCATTCATGGGAACTGTTTCAGCAGCCTACAGTAAAAGAGAGGCGGGTGCTTTTATCATGAAGCGACTCAGCGGCGGCGAGTCGGACTGTCTCGGAAGGGTCAATCCACTTTTTTATTGTTTTTATCCCGAAACCCCCTCCGAAGATAGCTTTTGGGCTCAGCCCGTTTTACGTGCAGCGTAGGAGAAAAAATGTTTAACTTCAGTTGTGGTCTTAGATCTTGAACTAGGCGGTCGATGGAAACTTGAAAGTGTATACGAGTAAAAAGAAGAGACGGCGTGGCCCCTGTTTCATGGAGGCAGGAGAGAGAGTAGAGGTTTGGGACATTAGTTAAATTGATCGAAAAGCTGTTGGTCGAAAAGCAAAAGAAAAATGAGAGTGATTGACAACGAAGGAGTGGCGACGGGTCTAAATGTGCAGAAATTAAGATTTTTCTCCTTGTGCAGCCCCGAAATATCTCAACTATCTAGGAGTTTATAACTCTTGTTCTTGATATGGAAGATTGAACACCGAGTGTATCGAAGTGAATAAACCTCGTTTAATCAGGGGTCAGTGGCGAATTTGTGAAATCCTTCAAGACAAATGCTGCATATAATGCTTCATATATGGCCAGTTTGGCAAGCAAAAGACTCAACTCACATGCTTGCGGATGATATGAGAAATGCCGAGAATGAGTGAGGTTTGATTGACGCATTGGTGATTTACGGAACTATCCCCCTGAGGTGTAGTCGCATCAGATGAGGTCCGTCCACACTTTTTGTTTTTAAAAGGGGAGGTAAATCAGACTGTGAAATTGGTTACAGCGATAAAAAGGAAGGGTGAGAGTTTGCCCACTGACTGAGTTACAGTATTCCTCATTTGTTGTAAGTAAATTTTATTTCTTCATAATTGTATGTCTTATCACTTTAAAGTACCTACAACTATTTGAAGAGTCCAAGAGTAACATATGTGTAGTTAAAAATAATTATTATATAATGTTTGTCTAATTGATAGACCTCCGAATTGTGATGTATTGACAATTTTAAGTATCTCGATGCTTAGTTGTAATGTAAATAATAAGTGAACTCAGCAAAGTTGATCAGTTTTAAAAGCATGATAGTGTGATAATTTTAGAAATATGTTGTTTGGTTTAAAATACATTCAAATAGCTAGTCGCAATATTACTGATCAATGTTTAGATTGTGTTATTGTAATAATTTTAAGAAACTACGTTATTTTTATAACTTTAAGTATTTAAATAAAAGATCTGTTTATTCTTAAAGCTGGTATGTTCCTTTTACAGTAATCCTTAAATTACAGGTACTAAAGTGTCTACAGTGAATAAATATGAGAAATTGGTCTTTCAATGAGCAAGAAGAGAGATGGAGAATAATACTCTTCTAAATTAAATGTTTAAATTTCGCAGTCAGTATTTTGATGAACATTAATTGAGGTTTAATTAAAGTCATTCATTTGTTGTTCTTTTTATCTTGTTTTAATGAGGGAGAATTTAATAAGAGTGATGAAAAGGTAATATTAAATTTAATTTCATAATTGTTTAAAGTAAGCTTTAACACTCCTCTCTCAAAAATATTGTTATCCAAAATAAACATCAATATGTTTATTTTTTAAAAAAAGTAAAAAAAAAAAAAAAAAGTATTCAGTTTTTTTTTTCATGCCACTATACGACTTTCGGTTAACCAATCTGATCTTGTTCCAAATCTCCATTATCATTCTAATTTTTAGTATTCCATCATATGCTCATTTTATTAATTTATCTCTTTTCCCTTTTGTCCTCATATTGGAGGAATTTCAGATTTTCTCCAATTGTCTAAATTCAATTATGTTTATATTTTGCTAATTTATTATGTTCGGAGATTTGAGCTTGATCGGGTTGGAGTGGAGTTGGGTGTTCCTTATGCAATTCAGTATACTACTTGATTTAGAAATCTGTTGCCCCTTACTACATTTAGTATTATTCTAAGATGGTGAGTTCAAAAATGTCTTGTTGTATTAATTTATTCGGTTTTTTTAAGTTTTGATATTTTGTTAAGTTTAATGTAATTTTCTCCCTTTTCCTTGGCAACAGATTTCAATGGAGTTAATCAGAGTATACTTGTTTTTAAATTAGTTAATTGTCAAATGAAGAATGAGTAGTAAATGAGCTTTTTAAGTTTAAGTAAATTATTTTAGAAAGAACCCAAACCCACAACAAATGGAGCCGTAACATTTCGGTCTCTGGGTTATTGATTTTTTTTTACTTGTATGTATTTATGTATCAAAGAGCAACTGGGTGTTTTTGCAATTAAAATTTTATTTATATGTTCAAGTGTAAAAAGAGGTCTAGGCTCTCTCTCTGTGCTATTAGATACAATCCCCAGTCAAAATTATGTTTTGTGTACATAACTTTAGCTTAGTCACTAAAATCATAGTCCTGTACTTAAGTTTTATGTATTTATAAGGTTTTCCTTTCCCCTCTCTTTTTCTCATTTTTAAGTTGCCCCCCCCCCCCCATTTTTCATTTTTTTTTTGGCTTGTTTGTCATTTTCTAACTCTAACTATGGCTGATAAGCACTCGGAAGCAATTGCCACTATTTAGCGGAAAAATGCTTTAGTGGATAATTTGTCTAATATTCCCCCATTCAATGGAGAGGCCAGCTCAGTCTGCTTCTCAGATTTTTCTGAGAAATTTGAGAGTTTTGCCAAATTATTCGACTGGAATGAGGAGGAGAAAAAATTCGTTTTGTTAGCTAGACTTTCAGGAGCTGCTTCTAGGCGAATAAAAATTCACAAAGCAAAAACATCTGATGAGCTATTAAAAATCTTAAAAGAGAGTTATACTTCACAGGCCACACCAGATGTTGCCCTCAGTCATTTTTTAAATTTTAAACAGCCACCCAATATGAGTGTTCAGGAGTTTTATGACAAGGCATATGATATGTCATTAAGAGCCCTTGTAATTGAAGGTATCGAAGGTATTCAAGTAGTCGATAAAAGCCGAACGGCTCTACTCCACTCCATGCTTTTGAGCAACCTTACACCAGAAGTGCGAAAGGGGGTAATTGCGAGAAATCCACAATCCCCAGAAGAAGTCCTCAAAATTGCGCTTCTTGAGGAAAAAGCTTATAGGAGCATTAACCCTTTCTACAACCACCGCGAGGAAATTCTCAACCCAAATTTGACCCAAAACCTACCCTGTGCTGCTGTTTTTCAGCAAGATAGCTCACAAAAGAAGGAGATAGACCAACTAAAATCTCAAATTGATGTTTTAGCAGCTAAGATAGACAGTTTAGTTGATCTCAGGGCTAGGGATATGCAGGAGAAAAACCAAGAGGTAAGACCCGTAACCTGCTATAGGTGTTCCGTACAGGGCCACTATGCCAGAGATTGTCCACTAAATTTTGTCGACTATAATTTTAGAAGGGGAGGTGGTCAAAATTTCAGGAGCCGTGGGCAAAATTATAGAAACAGAGGTGAAAATCCTAGAGGGAACCACAATCAGCGAGGCGGATATAGGGGAAGAAGAGGTGGTTATTACCAAAACAATAGGAGCACAGCTGCGAACAGAAATGAAGTGCAGGCGGTAAATAACACCCCAGTAGCTAACAGTGAAAGTGAGGCTTTAAACTATTAGTGGCCGGATCAAATGTGGTCAACTCGATCCCCCACAGGCCCCTGGACCCCCCAACTGTGTATAGTATGTTTCAGCCCCAATCATATACATTACCAACTGCAAGAATTTACATAAATAAAGTTTGCCTAAATGCATTATGTGACACGGGTTCTGCAATTAATCTCCTGAGTGGTACTGATGTTAACTGTTTAGAGAATTTTGAAATGGAGAATTGCAATATCCCCATTATGACTGTCACCGGTGAGAAAGTGCACCTAAATAGGAAGATATTTTTAAAATTTGTTTTTGATAATGTTCAATGTCAAGCTGAATTCTATGTAGTGGAAGGTAAATTAGCAGAGGAATTTAATATGATTTTGGGAATGCCATTTTTGAAAGAGTACCGGGCAAGTATAAATTGTGATACAAATGCTGTCGCTCTTAAAGTGCCAGTTACAGGCCAAAGTAAACAAAGCGTAGAAACCCCAAGTAATACTTCAGGGTCTAATACTTGTCTTGCTACTAATTCTGTAAATATTTCTAATTCTGTATATAGTGTAAATTCTAATAATAATTGTGTGAATAATGATATTGTTAAAAATAATTCTGTAAATATAAAATGTGTCAACAAAGTAGGGGAGAATTCAAAACGTAGTAATGCTAATAGCCCCTCTGAAAGTTTTGCATGTATTAATGTTCATGACTCAGTCAGTGTTGAAAATGGGAATCATAGTAGTGAAGATATGGTAGTTCAGGACCCGCAGTTGAGTAATATGGGAAAAGATGTTGAGATAATCATTCAAACTGAGTCAGATAAGGAAGTTAAAAGTGTTGCGCAGAACTTTTGCATGCAAACAATATCAGGTGGTAGCTCTGAAGGTAATAATACTGAAAATTCTTCAAGTATTCAAAGTGTCGACAACAATCTATCAGCAGCGAATCAGGTAACCCAGGGTAATTTAGCTGAAGATACTACTGAAATTTGTAATATTAATGAAAGTGAAGATTTGGTAAGTATAGAGGATAAGGTACCTGAAGTCGAGAAGGAGAGCAATGAAGATAGCAGTAGTAATAGAACCAATAAAAATAAAAGTATAAGTTTCGCTGTGTTATGTAGTAAAATTTCAATTCCCCCGCAGTCAAAAATGTTAGCCCAGGTTAAAAGTTATAAGGAAAATTTTATTAAGGAGAATGATATTATTATGTTAGAACCTTTGGCGAAAAATTTAAATCAAGGTCTCCTTACCTCCAGAGCCATTTGCACTAAAGAACATGGCCTATATATCTCATTTGCAAATTTTTCAGACAATAGTATTCATTTAAATAAAGGAACCTTTGTTGCCAAAATTCAAAAATGTGTAGACAAGTCAAATGTACCCGTAACTAAAAATAACCTTACTTGTAATGTAAATTTGGCCCCTCCAATTGGTGACTTTGATCACGCTGATCTCACTTGGAGCTCTGAAATTAATTTAGATCATTTAGAACCCCCATTAAAAATTAAAATGCAAAATTTTCTAGACAAAAACAAAGATGTATTTGCAGCATCGGTCTTAGATTTACCCGGCTGTGATACAATCCCTCATGAAATTAACTTAACTTCAAATAAACCAGTAAAAGGCAAAGCTTATAGAGTTCCCTACAAACTACGTCAAGAAATGGAAGACCAACTTAATACTTTGTTACAGGCGGACATAATTTCACCTTCCATGTCTGAATTTGCTTCTCCGGTTATTCTGGTCCGGAAATCAGACGGTTCCTATCGACTTTCTGTTGATTACAGAAGATTAAATAAAAATCTTGTTAAAGATGCTTATCCAATACCTAACATCACCGACTCTGTTGATGCTTTAAGCGGGGCTAAATTTTTTTCAACGCTAGATTTAACTAGTGGTTTTTTTCAGCAGGTTATTCGCCCAGAGGATAGGCATAAAACTGCTATAATCACCCACAAAGGACTTTTCGAGTGGACCCGTAACTGTTTTGGGCTCTCAAATTCAGGTAACAGTTTCCAGAGACTTATGAATGCTATTTTCGGTGATTTAGGCAATCTTGGAATTCTTGTTTATATCGACGACATTGTAATTGCCTCCAGTGATGTTAATTCTCATTTTGAGAAGCTTAGCATGGTCTTTGAAAGGTTAAGACTGCATAAATTGAAACTTAAGCCCAGTAAATGCACTTTCCTTTCGAATAAAATACAATATCTAGGTTTTGAGATTTGTAGTGGCCAAGTGTCACCTATGAATAAAAATATTGCCGTAATAGAAAATTTTAAACCTCCAACTACCCGAAAGGCTGTTAGGTCATTCATTGGAACTCTATCTTTTTATAGGAGATTTATACCAGATTTTACTAAGAGAGCTAAAAATCTAATCAACTTAACGAAAGAGACAGGAAAATTTTCGTGGAATGAAGATGCACAGAAAGAATTTGAAGACCTTAAAATGGCTCTTATTTCAAAACCATGTCTTGCACTCCCTGATTTTGAGAAAGAATTCCACTTATATAGTGATGCCAGTGGCGAAGCATTAGGGGCAGTGTTATCACAATTAGATGAAAATAACATGCTCCATCCTGTTGCCTTTGCCAGCAGAAAATTGAAAGATGCTGAGACCCGCTACTCCACCACTGAAAGGGAATTACTAGCTTTAGTTTGGGCTACTGCCCACTTCAAATGTTACATTGCTAATACCCATTTTTTCATCTATACAGACCATGCGCCTCTAACATTTATGTTAAAAATTCACGACCCTACATCTCGCATGGCTAAATGGATCTGCACTCTCTCAGACTTTAATTTTACAATCAAGTTTGTTAAAGGTAAGTGTAACAGTGTCGCAGATTTCCTTTCGAGGTATGTCAACAATGATAACTCCAATGATATTGTTAATTGTAATTTTTGTATACAAGTCGAAAAGGAAGTTACTTTTATGCCTCATTCCAATCTACTTGAAAAAATTGGTGAATTACAAAAATCAGACAAGAAATGCTGCGAGATTGCAAGAAAACTAGACCAAGGTGTAGAAATTGCTCCTAAATACATGAAATTTTTTTTTTAGAGATGACATTTTAGTTTGTGAGGATACAAGGGAGTCAGCTATTTTGAATAAATCTGTAAAGTTAGTCGTGCCAAAAGAATTGGTTACTCAAGTTTTTGCACTTACACATGAGTCCCTAGCGGCTTGTCATCAAGCCTTTCAAAAGACCATTGATCGCATTCGTGAGCACTTCTATTGGCCAGGAATGTCGTCAGATGTCAAGCATCTAGTGGAGTCATGTATTAGTTGCCAGCAGAAGCGAGCTTATAGAGCGAACCAGCTCGCCCCTCTGCAACGTATGCCGACCCCCCAGTTTCCCATGAACAAGGTTCATTTGGATCTCATTGGACCCTTACCGCAAACTTTCTCGGGAAATAAGTATATTGTCGCATATATAGATTCATTTACTAAGTGGCCAGAAGCATATGCGGTTAGTTCAACCACTTCAGATGTCATTGCGGACACTTTAGCTGATTTCATATCACGCTACGGAGCGCCCTGTTTTATTACGACGGACAACGCGAAGAATCTAATTTCAGATGCGATTGAACACGTGTATAAAATGTTTGGTATTAAACATATTAAGACCTCATCTTATCACCCGGCTGGCAACTCGCAAGTGGAGAGACAGAATCGTACTCTTAAAAATGCACTTTGTCACATAGTCAACCAAAAGCAATCTGACTGGGACACTAAACTAAAATTTGCGCTACTAGCTATGCGTTCAGCTGTCCACTCTTCAACTAAACTTAGCCCAGCTGCAGTTATGTATGGCAGAAATATGAATCTACCATATAATCTCTTTTCTCAACCACCTTCTTTTAATTATAATGATGCACCATCTTTTTGCGAACTCTTAATCCCAGCTCTTCAAAAAGTATACACTGAAGTACATAGTAATTTAATTAAAGTTTCTGAGCAGCAGGAAAAATACCGTGAAAAGACAGCTGTTGATAAAAATTTTAAAATAGGAGATCTTGTGTGGTTATTTACACCCACAGTCGCCCCTGGTAATACAAAAAAATTAAGCAAGCAAAATAATGGTCCTTTTACTATAATTGAGAAGCTAAATGAGGTTAATTTTAAAATAGCGCTAGTTGCTAATCCAAAAAATTGTCAGGTTGTCCATGTTGACAGGTTGTCTTCTTTCAAAGACAGACTCCCCATCTGGTCCAGTGAACCAAAACAAACAATTGACCTGGGATCGACTGAAAACGTGACCATCGATTCACCACAACAATCGTGCGTTTCTCCTCCTGTACGCAGGTGTAAACGCAACCGATTCATTCCCTGGGCACCATATGATAGTAACCGCGCACCAGCAGTAGTGAACGTCAACAATAACGAAACTCCGGTAGCGCCGGAAGTGGAGGAAACAGACAGCGACGCGACTGAAATCATAAATCCCTCTCCCCCACCTCCCATTTCTCCGGAGATTGCAGCGGCAGAGAATAACGAGATGTGCGTAAATAAAAATTTAGCAACGGCAGAAGGCAGCGAAATGCGCGTAGGTAAAAATTCAGCCACGGCAGAAAGCAGTTCAACTGCTGAGCACAGCGATTCGCGCAGCTCTCGTTCATCGATTCGTCCAGCTGCTAAATCGAATAGAAGTAGTCGTTCAATATCGATTTCTAGAACCGACTATTCGCTACGGGATAGACGAGACCGTCCGAGTTATAAATACTAACTACCTTTTTTCGTTATTCAGGCATTTTTATTCAATTTTACCTTGTTTATTTGTATTTATTTATAGTTTAGTTAATGTGTATGTATATATAACTATTTTTTTTGACATTTTTAAAACGGAACTTAGTTTTTCTAGCGTATTAAAGGTTTGTTTTGGTTGTGTGTTAATACTTTCATGTAGGCATTTTTAACCCTTTTTATGCCTATACTTAAGCTTTTTGTCTGTTTTATGGTAGATTATGTGGTATATACCCGTCCGCACCCCGTTTTCGTAGATTTTGGGTGTATTTTTGCCAAAAAAAAAAAAAAAAAAAAAAAAAAAAAAAAAAAAAAACGAATGTAAATTTTGTTACTTTAAATTTTTTTTAGGATGTTGTGTTTTGTATGCCCTTTTGCCGAGGTAGATCTGTTTAGTTCAGTTTTTTTTAATGCATCAGTGTTTTGTATATAACTTTTTATGTATGTGTTTACTTTAATTTCTGCATTTTAACTAGATAGATTTATTATTTACTATGCAATTTGTGGGTTTATTTGAACTTTAACTTTAAGGATTGTGGACCTTTATTTTTTTTTTCTTTCTTGTACATACGTTCTCATGTACATACCTGGATGTGGTTGTGTATGGCTTAAATTACTAGAATTAAGTATTTTCTTAATTTTACTTCCTATTTTTGGTGGAGTGTGTGTTTTTCCTTCCTGGTGATATATGTCACCACCCCTGTTTTTTATTTTATTTTGTGGAATGTTTTCCCTGTAGTACCCAAAAGCCCGAAACTGCTTTTGCTATAAGTAGCACAGAGGCAGAGATACTCTTTCCCATGCACATTACTTGTAAGTGCATTTGTAAAATCTACACAGTTATACGGTTCTAAGAACTTTCTTCAAATACAAACATAACTTCACGAACAAATGTATACGTGATTCTATAACATGGTCTATAATTACCAAATTGTGTGTCTTGCTCTTAATTTTCTATATGTATAACCTTCTATTACAGTATGTATATATTTTTCTTTTGTGTGTCACCAGTTGCTCTTGTGTATTTTTGTATAATAGAATTAATATGTGTTTTACAAATTTCATTGACATTTACAGTGTTGTAACTATGATATTACTAGTACTTATTTACATTAATAGATAGTGTTGTAATATACTGTGATGCCAATTATTGAAGTTATGTATATAAGCAGTATAATGACAATTAATCAGTGGGCACTTCTCTTCTTTTTCGGCTAATTTTTTTTTCAAAATTCAATTTATGTATTATTTACAGTTCTGTTACCAGAAATTTCAGGTAGGATGCAGTTATGCGTAGGAATGACAGTAGTAGGGAAGTGAGGTTTCACAGTCAGGTGGAACATGTGTTCTTTTACAGGTGCAGAAAATATCTTGGTCATTTTAGTGGTAAAATCAGCCTTGTGGTCCCTCCTCTGGTAGTACTCTTTTATGGTCATGTTTCAGGTAATATTTTAGGTAATGGTTTCTACGGATGTGCGAGCTCTGGTTGTATATATCCGGAATATATTGTCAGGGTGGTATTTCAGCGGTGAACTCTCTGGATCCCGTGTCCCGGATCGATGTATGATTTGTGTTTGTGGGTCAGTTTTTTCAGTGTTGAGGTCCCAGCATGCCATGTGGTACCCAGTTACCTTTCAAAAAAATAATTTGTTTTCTCAAAAAAATTTTTTTTAATTAGCCGGGGGGAGCAATCTTGTTACGGTTGGTTTCAACCAATTTTTTTTAATCTACATTAATTATTTAAATCACTTTCTCAACATTTATTTAAAAGCACTCTTTTTTTCTGTTTCTAATAAAAATTTAAATAAATAAAAGTAATTGTAATAATAATAATAAAATCAGTTTTTATTTTTTCTTCTTTCTTTTTCTTTTTGCAAAGTAAATTCAACGTTTATAGTCTAGCTTTGCTTCCTGTTTTCAAATACGAAAAATAAATAGCAGGGAGGGAGGTTTCTCAGTAAAAGACCACACATATTGTATTGGGCAGTCGTGTACGTTTTCTCCCATACCCTTGAATCATGTGTTTGTAGTCACCTAGTCTGGTTTTGGTTAAAAGAAAGACCGTCCGCCCTGTATAAGAATTACGTTATCTTATGAGTGTACTATACACGCAATTAGGCTTTGTATTCCTACGACATGCTACAAATTGGCCCTGCTGTCCCGGGCGTCTTTATGACGCGAATGTAAACAAGCATTCATGGGAACTGTTTCAGCAGCCTACAGTAAAAGAGAGGCGGGCGCTTTTATCATGAAGCGACTCAGCGGCGGCGAGTCGGACTGTCTCGGAAGGGTCAATCCACTTTTTTATTGTTTTTATCCCGAAACCCCCTCCGAAGATAGCTTTTGGGCTCAGCCCGTTTTACGTGCAGCGTAGGAGAAAAAATGTTTAACTTCAGTTGTGGTCTTAGATCTTGAACTAGGCGGTCGATGGAAACTTGAAAGTGTATACGAGTAAAAAGAAGAGACGGCGTGGCCCCTGTTTCATGGAGGCAGGAGAGTGAGTAGAGGTTTGGGACATTCGTTAAATTGATCGAAAAGCTGTTGGTCGAAAAGCAAAAGAAAAGTGAGAGTGATTGACAACGAAGGAGTGGCGACGGGTCTAAATGTGCAGAAATTAAGATTTTTCTCCTTGTGCAGCCCCGAAATATCTCAACTATCTAGGAGTTTATAACTCTTGTTCTTGATATGGAAGATTGAACACCGAGTGTATCGAAATGAATAAACCTCGTTTAATCAGGGGTCAGTGGCGAATTTGTGAAATCCTTCAAGACAAATGCTGCATATAATGCTTCATATATGGCCAGTTTGGCAAGCAAAAGACTCAACTCACATGCTTGCGGATGATATGAGAAATGCCGAGAATGAGTGAGGTTTGATTGACGCATTGGTGATTTACGGAACTATCCCCCTGAGGTGTAGTCGCATCAGATGAGGTCCGTCACACTTTTTGTTTTTAAAAGGGGAGGTAAATCAGACTGTGAAATTGGTTACAGCGATAAAAAGGAAGGGTGAGAGTTTGCCCACTGACTGAGTTACAGTATTCCTCATTTGTTGTAAGTAAATTTTATTTCTTCATAATTGTATGTCTTATCACTTTAAAGTACCTACAACTATTTGAAGAGTCCAAGAGTAACATATGTGTAGTTAAAAATAATTATTATATAATGTTTGTCTAATTGATAGACCTCCGAATTGTGATGTATTGACAATTTTAAGTATCTCGATGCTTAGTTGTAATGTAAATAATAAGTGAACTCAGCAAAGTTGATCAGTTTTAAAAGCATGATAGTGTGATAATTTTAGAAATATGTTGTTTGGTTTAAAATACATTCAAATAGCTAGTCGCAATATTACTGATCAATGTTTAGATTGTGTTATTGTAATAATTTTAAGAAACTACGTTATTTTTATAACTTTAAGTATTTAAATAAAAGATCTGTTTATTCTTAAAGCTGGTATGTTCCTTTTACAGTAATCCTTAAATTACAGGTACTAAAGTGTCTACAGTGAATAAATATGAGAAATTGGTCTTTCAATGAGCAAGAAGAGAGATGGAGAATAATACTCTTCTAAATTAAATGTTTAAATTTCGCAGTCAGTATTTTGATGAACATTAATTGAGGTTTAATTAAAGTCATTCATTTGTTGTTCTTTTTATCTTGTTTTAATGAGGGAGAATTTAATAAGAGTGATGAAAAGGTAATATTAAATTTAATTTCATAATTGTTTAAAGTAAGCTTTAACACTCCTCTCTCAAAAATATTGTTATCCAAAATAAACATCAATATGTTTATTTTTTTTAAAAAGTAAAAAAAAAAAAAAAAAAAAAAAAAAAAAAGTATTCAGTTTTTTTTTTTTTTTTTCATGCCACTATACGACTTTCGGTTAACCAATCTGATCTTGTTCCAAATCTCCATTATCATTCTAATTTTTAGTATTCCATCATATGCTCATTTTATTAATTTATCTCTTTTCCCTTTTGTCCTCATATTGGAGGAATTTCAGATTTTCTCCAATTGTCTAAATTCAATGATGTTTATATTTTGCTAATTTATTATGTTCGGAGATTTGAGCTTGATCGGGTTGGAGTGGAGTTGGGTGTTCCTTATGCAATTCAGTATACTACTTGATTTAGAAATCTGTTGCCCCTTACTACATTTAGTATTATTCTAAGATGGTGAGTTCAAAAATGTCTTGTTGTATTAATTTATTCGGTTTTTTTAAGTTTTGATATTTTGTTAAGTTTAATGTAATTTTCTCCCTTTTCCTTGGCAACAGATTTCAATGGAGTTAATCAGAGTATACTTGTTTTTAAATTAGTTAATTGTCAAATGAAGAATGAGTAGTAAATGAGCTTTTTAAGTTTAAGTAAATTATTTTAGAAAGAACCCAAATCCACAACATTACATAAAAAGCTTAGATCATTGCTTTTTCTTTATTATGCTTTCTTTAGCGATGATTTTTACATGTCACTTATTCCTCATATCAAATGCGTAAGTAATAGTGAAAAGGTTAACGACCCCTAGTGTGCAATGTTTGTCTAGCTGCTTATAGTGAATGTCGGAAATTTTTCAATTTTGTCAGATTGCTGATTAATTTTTCATAAAATTTCCCTTAAAACCATTCATAGAAAACCTCCTCATGTACGTTTTCGCGTTTCTTGAAAAACAGCATTAGCTACGCCGTATTGTTTCTCCATTCACATAAAAAGTGATTCTACCAAACTGCCCAGAATAAAAAGAAAGGCAATATATCATGTTGAAAATAAAATGCATTTTCTGCATTTTATCTAGTTTGCTAAAAACTATATTTCTGCTTAACTGTATAAAAGACAAATTTGCTCAATATCGTTTACAATAGAATCTGTATTCTCAAATCTGGGGTTAATATTCATATATTTTAGATAAGTTTGCAAACAACCATTGTTTTATTCCCTGATGTATGCTAATAAGACGTTTACAAAAGAACCATAAAAAACAAGGTGTTGCAGTGCCAAATGTTAAAATTCATGAGCTCATTTTTCTTTTTTATAATAATTTTTTTTATTACTCAAATTTACTTTATCTTGCTTGATTCTCACAAACAACTAAAACAACTAAATTACACACAACACTAAAATCACAACAACTAAAATCACAAACAAACTAAATTATATCTTTAATGTGTCATTGCCGAAACGTCAGTGGTGAAGACTCACTGTGGAGACGCGAAAAGTTTTTCGTTTTTGTCTGTCTGTCTGTTCTGTGATAACTGCAGTAAAAAACGTTAGATTAGGTTGATTTTTGGTGAGTATGTTGGCGAGGTACCCGCAATTAGCTGTATAGTTTTTAGTTACATTTGGTTCATTTGTTCGAAAAATATAGACCATTTATTTTCAGGTCATAATGAATTTTCAATGGGTCAGACGATTAGTCAGAAAGTCAGACGATTTTTTAAAATTTTAACATTCACCGAAAAGAAAATGTTGCATTGGGATAATTGTAAATACTAAATTATGGATTCTAAATTTACGAAATGAAGATCTTAATTTAATCCGATCGCTTTGAAAATTTGCCGATATATTTATCAGAATTTCGAAAGTAATTGCCTAAATTATTGGGAAATTTTATGCATTAATTTGAAATGTATGAAACATTTTAATTTCTCATTTTTTACAAAAATTTCCAATGCATTCTTTTCTGTCTTTCATTAAATGGTTGTTAAGCAACTATATTTCAAAAAATATCAACAAAGGAAAATACAAGTGAATCGCATTATTTTGACGCGAAATTTTATTAAAAATAGCTAATTTTCGGATTATATAAGTTTTAAATATGCTTTTTTTAATGAAATAGATGAGAATTTATTTTAACTACTAACAAATGATTACCAAATCGGTTTTCCAAATGAAAATAATGAAAACGTTGAATGCGTAAATTGAATATAGCAACATCTGATGTTTAGTAGTTGAAATATAAGTATCCTTCTAAGGATAGGATAAAATATCTTGTACAAAGTGATGGTTATTCTAATGAAATTAAAATAGTAAATACATTCAGATATATACTCAAGAAATGAAATAGCACAATTACTGGAAATTGAGAATATAATATTAAAGCGACAACGGGGAGTTCAGGGGGGCTCCGCCCCCCTGAAGTAATGTATTGGTATTCTGAAAAAATACAGTAATAAGTATTTTATCCTATCATTTCCTAACATTGTGTTTATTGCGATACTTATAGAATTTCCTGAACGTTCGATACATTTTATATTCTTATAAATGTATAAATAACTTTAAAAAATTGAATTTTAGAATATCAAATATTATGCAAGATAATGTTAAAAATGAGTGAGATTAATGAACAATGATTTGTAGAGCTGACGTTGAGGCCTCTGATCTGTAGATTTACTAGTAGTAATATACTGAAACATAACAGTCTTTCTTTTGTGTGTGTGTTTTCTTGAATATTATCTTATTAAAATGAAAATTTGTTCTGTATATGAAATAAATCAATTTTATTTTACTTCTTTTTTCCATTTTAAAACTGGTTGATTTAAAAAGTAACACTCATATTGTCAAATAGTTATTTTAAATATACAATTATTATAGAGACACGCATAGAAGACAAACGAGTAAGTGCATTCGTCCAACATTATGTAGATCAGGCGTGTCAAACACGTGGCCCGCGGGCCACAACTGGTCCGCCGATTCTTTATCTGTGGCCCGCGAACCTTTGGCATTTTATTTAATTTAGTTGTTGGAGTTGCTTTAGTTGTTAGTTAACGCAGAATGCTACCACTATTTTTTAATAGTAATATTTGTCTTATTTATTCTATCATTAAATAAGGGGAATATTTCTCTTCAGAATGTGGTAGCATCTGCTCTGTGGCAGCATAATTAACTCTGATAACTCAATTTTACATTTTAGCACAATAAAACTGTGGATACAAAGATAACGAATCGGAATGTATAACAAAGTGCTGGATCTTGAGTCTGAAAATGTAAATTCACAAAATTTGTACATTATTTTATTTATTTTATGTCAAAACTAATACTTTATTTTACTACCCTTATCGATTTTACACCACTTTAGAAAATAATAGGCTGTATTTATTAAATACGTCAGTTTAAATCGACAAATTATGAATCTGGTTTATTAAAAAGCTATCAATAGACAAAGTACTTTGAGTTTTCATTTGAAATTACAAAGCACCTGAGCAAACTTTAACATCAAAGCAAATTTCACAATGGTATCTTGTTATTTGATAGTATTAGCGTTTTCAAATATAATTTGATAAAACAATTTTCAAAAATTAAATGTATTTCATTTTAAATATTGCCAGGCATTATTACAAAAATCATCGAGATGGAAATTTGTAGAATATACTAAGAATATTTAAAAATGATTTAAAAATAAGATTTTTGAATTTTGAGAAATATGAAAATCAGTTTAATCTATATATTTCACCTCTAATGATTGATGTTGAAATTAGTCTTTAGAATCGATTTCTGCGGTTATTCAAAATTCAGTACGATTCCATGTATGTACTGTTATATCTATTGTAAAACTAATAAAATTCGGAGTTAATTAAGAACAGTTAAAACAAAAAAAAATCAAAATATATAATTAAATAGCTTTAAATGAGTCGCTATGAAAGTCAAACTAATTATCACTTTTGTGCTTGACGTAAAATCTCGATTATGTCATCCAGTTTCTGCATTAGTCGAACATATGGATTTTGAATTTAAACTCGTTATTTATTTTCATTACTTAGGTTAGTAATTGTGTCATTGTTAATGAATTCTTCATGATCTTTCTTTCATTTTTTATTGATATATACAAATTTTATTGACATACTCTCATATATCTCAGGATTTATATATATATTAAAAAATGTCAGAACTCTTTTCCGCTATGAATAAATATGATAAATTGAAGATGAACATAGCAGATTTTTTTTAAAGGTGAATTACAATGCAATTTTATTCAAAGGAAAACTGAAATTTTATGTTTGATATCTAGACACTGTTGGAGTTTGATAAAACAAAAAAAAAAGTAACATTAAGAGGTGCCGTATAATGAAAGTATAATGAAAGATCACAAAAATCTGGCTAAACATCAGAAAAATAAACTGTCAGAATTGAAACTGATAATTCTTAAAAGAGAATCAAAGTTGTTTCACTAAGAAATTGAAGAAAAAATGTCTAGAGGAAAGAAATTTGGAAATACTTTAAGCATAAGTACCACTGCTAGAAAGATTTATATACAGTGGATAGATTTATAATAGTCGGATATGTGCTTAAAAAATTATAGCGTTTATACATTTATTATATTCTTACGCACACGCTTAATCATCGCCAATCTAGAAAATATCTTGGAAATATGGATAGTGAAAATAAACAGATCTACCTTCTTATTACAGATATTTAACGGCTTTCAATCATAAAGTTTTAACCGTTAATTTCGAACTGTTGAACAAAGTTATACAATTTTCATTTTAAATCGACAAATTATGAATTTGGTTTATTGAAAGACTATGCATTATTACAAAGTACTTGGAGTTTTCATTCGAAATTACAAAGCACCTGAGTAAAGTTTAACGCCATAGCAAATTTCATAATGGTATCTTGTTATTTGATAGTATTAGCGTTTTCAAATTATAATTTGATAAAACAATTTTCAAAAGTAAAATGTATTTCATTTTAAATATTGCCAGGCATTATTACAAAAATCCTCGGGATGGAAATTTGTAGAATATACTAAGAATATTTAAAAATGATTTAAAAATAAGATTTTTGAATTTCGAGAAATATGAAAATCAGTTTAATCTATATACTTCCCGTCTAATGATTGATGTTGAAGTTAGTCTTCAGAATTGATTTCTGCAATTAATCAAAATTCAGTACGATTTCATATTAGAGCGAAAATATACAGATATGGGGTTTCTGAATTTTTGTAATTTTTCATCAATCGATCGATTTTTTACATAAGTGTGCAATTAGGTATACATTTAGCTATATGTTCGGTAGTGTAATTTTATACGACATCTTTGCGTAGCTGTTAACGCCAACTTTTGGTTATTCTTCAAGTCAAATAAACATAGTTTGAATCATAAAATGTATTTCAGAAATGTAATCAAATAAGTAGCGCAAAGATGCAAGACACATTTTATTAAATACATTTTCTTATTCAAAATATGTCTGTTTTTATTTTTACTTGAAGAAAACACGGAAGATTGACAGCCATCCCTTAGCTAGATCAATATTAACATACTACCGTCTACAATCAATTTTTAAAATAAATGCAATTTAGAAAATTCAAATTAAATTTTATAAATTTGGTTGATAAAAAGTAATTTAGAGTATTTTTTTTTTTTTTTTTTGAAAAATAAAATATATGTATAGTATCTTTGGAACTTTGCGTGAATATGTCTTTAACATGGCTGTGTTTCGTAAGTACACATTTTATTCTGTGAAATGGTACTAATATTATCTACTTTTTATATAGCCCGTGGCTTTGTATATAATGCTTAATTTGGCCCGTGGCGGTAAACGAGTTTGACATGCCTGATGTAGATTATAGATATCTGCAGATGTGTAGCACATGTATATTTATTATGTATGTGTTAATATTCCAGTGTATATGGTGTTTAATGTAAAAGACAATTTTTCTAAAACTCCAAAACAGATACAACATTGTTTTATTTCTTATTATTTGGCTAAATATATTTTAACAGACTATTTTCAAATCATGTGTATATATTTCTTTGCAGTCTTCACCTAAAAGAAAAAGAAAAGAAATATTTATAGGAATTAAAATACAAATTGCTTTTTCATATTATATTTATATATATATATGTGTGCGTGTGTATTACATACAATCTTTAAATTAGAGATTCGGTCATTTTTGTTATACGAACTAGTAACTTATTTTTTGATTTCAAAGATACACATATATACATACACATACATACACACACATATATATGTGTGTGTGTGTGTAATGAAAATTTCTCTTAAAGTCTAGTTTAAAATTTAGGAATGAAAGCTATTAAACATGTATTTTAATTTTTTATTCTTTCCATCTTAATTTAATTCTTTCAAAACGCTTTTTTCTAAAATATGTCTTGAATAAATTCATTTTCCGATTGCTAAATTATTTTGTCTTATAGGGCAAAAGACTTTTTCCAACACTGAATCCATAACAAAGGCCATTTAGCGGGAAACAGATTCACGCTCTTTTGAAGCTAAAAAACGGGATTTTCTGATTATATAAAACATCAACCGGGTCGATGCTCTTTGATTGGTTAAAATTTACGTCCCTGACGTATTCCTACACAATTAGGTATAAAATACTTCACACTGCTTTTTAGAATGGCCTTTTCTGTATTTTTGTCGTGAAAAACTTCACGGCACCTTGTGTCGCCGTGGAGTGTCTGTTTTATGTATAAGTTGCGATCTCTTCGAGAAAACTGGCATTTACATAGTTTGGTATTTCGTGTCAATAAAAACTGCACTGTCTTTATTACGGAAAATCCCATTGGACTATGCATTTGGCTTGATTATTTTCCTTAACGGCTGCAGTAATAGCAGAACTGGGGAATAACTTCAACCGATTATATTATATTACATACAGAGTGTTCTATTAAAACCATATAAACTGTGCAGAATGAGAATAATCCTCACTCGGATATAAAAATTCGGGGATTCCGAAATGAAACAGATTTATTGATTTTGCAGAATGTGGAAAGATGTAAATATGTGATGTGGCATTAAATATTTTTCTTCAAATTTATTTTCTCTAAATTTTAATTGAAAACCTATAATTATTTAGTTTATTCCAAATTTCATTTCAATTCTTGTTCCTATTTTTTCCTCAATTAAAAAAATAATAACGAAACAAAAAGACGGACTTTTTTAATGTCAGTAAATCAAATTATACAATCTTCCCTTTTAAAATAATAAACATCGTCACTAAATATCACACAAAAAACGAGATAAAAATTGACTTAGTCTTCTGTCTGCGTTTTATTTCCATTCCTTTTAGTGTTCGTTAACCCCTTTGCGACGAGCGTCCTTCACGGAATTTTTAATCTTTTACCACCGGTTTTTCAAAACAGAAATTGTCGCCTAATTGAATCGCAGAAATGCTAGGATTACATAAGGCAAAGCTTACAATAAAAAATAACTGCTGGGAATAATCGAGGATTCTGGGCATCTTATGCGTCACGTATACGTGTCGCTCGTCCCCAAGGGGTTAAAAATAAGTCATTTGTGTGCTTAATTTTTGAGAATAATTTACTTGTTAAAAACTATAACTTTTCCCACTGTATTATATCTGTTATCGCTAGGAAAAAAATTCCAGTCTGTGGTTCCTAAAACTTTTAGCATATGTTTGGCGAATAAAGGGTTACTATAACGATAACTTTGCCTTTGTACATTGAAAATCTCTTAATTTTGCAAGACGCAACCGATAATTTCAATTCGTGTGACATCACTATTATTCATGTGCTCTTTCACTAATTTTTATAGCAATATGGGTATATTAAAAATTACCATACCATTTTGTTATCACTCTCTTTCACACTTTCACTTTAACATCTGACTGCCGTAATCGTGCATTGAATAAAATTCTCTCAGGCACCATTCTTTACGTGCATTTTAATTTTACATTTACATTTTGAACTTTTAATAAACAAATATTGTAAAGATCCGTATCATGAGCATTAATTTATAATACACCACAGCCTTTTATCAATTATACTCCAGTGGATTCAATATTTAAATAGAACTTGTCACGATTCACATAAATATTTTTAGGCTATTTACATCATAATATCATGAATTTAATTTTACTAGGAGAAGTCAGAATGAAAATGGACATGAAGAAGTGCAAATGGAGCATCTAACTAGCGAAATCGAATCCTCATGACAAACAGAAAGCATCGTAATTCAGGATTACAGCGTTCTCAATAACTTCATTATGGGAAGCGATTACAGGATGATTAGATACAAAATGCTGTTAAATACGAAATTAAAAAGAATGAAGCATTTCTAACTCTCGAAGAAGTCAGCTGATATCACAAGTCTCCAGAAACATGAAGAGTAATCTCATTTAGAACTAAAAAACATTTTGATGTACTCAAGTCGACTTTGGAAGAGGAGCAAGATGTTACATTATAGTGAATAGAAAAATTACTAGTGTTATGCAAGAAGTTGAAAGGCGATAGTGAATAGATCAGAAGTAAAGCAGATGAAGAAAATAACAGAGTAAACAAGGATATTGATGAAGAAACGCGGTAAATTTAAAACGAACTACACAAAAAGAATCCCGAATCAAGAGCTGGAATACGCAGAATCATATAAAATGATAAGGCAGTGCATTAAAGAAGGTATAAAAAAAAATAACTGTGTGCTCTTTTCAAGAAAACTATAGAAGCGCCCGATCAAAAGCCTGGTCAAAGAGAAGCCCAGGACGTGGTACATTTGAGGGACTCCTTCTTGTATTGTCACAAAAAAATTAAAGATTTTTGATCCTTAGAATATATATGTGAATATCAGGGGCGAATATTGCAATTTAAACCTCCATTTCCTATCAGTAAATTTCTAGTAATTTTTTTCTTATAAGTTTTGTAGTAAATTTTTACGATTAAATAAAGCGACGAAAACTATTCGGAAAAACAGGTGGGAAAGTAAATGTCCAGATTGTGTCGCGAGATTCACCATATATATATATATATATATATATATATATATATATGTAGTAACTGGCAACGGACTCTGTGGACTCTGTACCGCAAAGCCAGCAAATTCTCTAATGAGGCTCTTGATGAAGACATAAACTGCTGAACAATTGGTTTTGATGAGTGCAGTAATTTTTACAGCGTGAGGACAGAAGGAGTCGACAGACGGAAGCAGACGGACTCTCGGAGAGATGCTCTAAGATCTCCGCGGCCAGCCTTTGCGAGCTGAGCTGAATAACGGCTTATTGGAAAACGGCCTTCACGAGCTGCAATGTTGTTAATATTATCTGTAAACCTGTAAATATTTGTAATTATTTTACATATAACCAAGAACATTAAAATTAGTAAGATTTCCTTAAGAATCTCCCGTGGACTTATTTATACCCATTTAGACAACCGAGCATATTTAACATAAGATATCTCTACATATATATATATATATATATATATATGCATATTTAGACAAATATATATATTTATTTTTAATCTTATCCTACTCTTAAAAGTACAAAATATTGATTATAACCAGTACAAAGTCAAAAAAAAAAATTTCAGCTTCGTGAAAACTGCATGCCAAATATGGAAGCCCACAAAATCAGAGGTCCCTTGGCCATGCCCTGTTGGCCCATGCTTTAATAAGACCCTTTCTAGAAGATAACACATATTTAAAATCAGCTACGCGCAAACTTAAGTTCCAATAAAAGGGATTAAGAAAGTAAATAGAGCAATCACCAAAAACATTAATAAAGTTGAAAATATTGTTGAAACTTCTAAAACAATGTATGTAAGCGTAACAATCAAAGAGAAAACAGCCTAAAATAAAGAATAAGCCGAAAATATAATCCCAGTCATGAAAGATGAAATTTTACAAGTTAGTAGATGTATGGAAAAGGTGAATGCCATGGCGAATATGGAATCAAAATTGATCGTATATCAAAGAAACCGGAGAAGAATTTGCAAAATTGTCAGCCGTACTGTTTCCCATGTGTCCAAAAAAGTTAGATGTGAAGGTCTACTTTGCAAGATAGGAGATAAGAAAAAGATTAAAAACTACCTTCCGATCAGCTTACTTTCAGTGAATTATAAAATGATCACGAAAGTTTTAACGACCAGATTTGAATCACCCCAGAGAACAAGCTGGAATCCGAACTGAATTTAGCGCAACGGATCATATTCAAGTAATAAACGAATTCACAAAGAGACATAAAGAATAGCAATTACCCCTCTGTTTCCTCTTTATTGATTACGAGAAAGCATTTGATTTGTCTACACATCAGCAGTATGGAGGACATCACTTTAGACAAATCTTACGTGAATGTTATACAGAAGATTTACGAGCAATCTATTAGTTTGGACAGAGGAAAAGCAAAGATCAAACTCGGAAAAAGAGTTAGACAGCTATCACCTGAACGTTCTACTGTTGTCTTAGAGCAATGTTTTCAAGAAACCGAAGGAATAAAAGCAAATAGAGTACATCTAACTCATCTCCTGTTTGCTGACGACATTTTAATTTTCAGTAACAGCTCTGAAAAACTGGAAGCGATGTTTGAAGATTTGGCAAAAGCCATAATTAAAATGGGATTGAAAATAAATTTGGAAATGAATATAGTGATGTGCAATTCATTTGCACCAGAAAAAAAGATCGTTTCTAACAACACTGGATTTCAGGGTATTATGTATACCATGAACACTAAATAATATCAGACAATAGCTTAAATCAACAGAATAAGAAAATTATGGAGTGCTTTTTAGTTAAACAATATTATTCTAAAGAGCAACATGCTTCTGTTCTTGGAAAGAAATATGTTTAACCAATACGTTTTGCCAGCACTAACTTATGGAGTGGAAACATGAACGCTAACAAAAAGATGGAATAAAGATTGCAAACTACACAGCGAAATATGTAAAGATTTTTTGCTAGGCATAACTAGAGACAGAAGAGATGCATCTTGGATCAGATGTAGAAATCTGGAAAGATACTAGACGAAAATTTAAGTAAGTGGCACATACCCCCACAGCATAACCGTGGTGTAATTTTTCACTGCTCATAACACATTTTCTATATTTCCGATAATTTAAAGTATTCGTAGTACTTATATGTACCGCTCGGGAAGAAAGGGATAACCCGTTACTATGGTACTGTAGCTCTAAACTGCCGAAAAAGTCAATGTATCACGAATATTAAATTAATTATTAGATAGAGAATGTATATGTACAATAATACTTACTGCGAAACATTTTTTATCGTCCCCCAAACACAAAACGAAATGGGTCGAAGCCTCCAGGCATGTTACCAGCATAAGCGCCTGCACCTGCGCCTGCAAATCCACCAGGAGCAAAGCCACCAGGGGCAAAACCACCAGGAGCGAAACCACCAGGAGCAAAACCACCAGGAGGAAAACCACCACCTGCAAAGCCCCCACCTATGAATATAAAAAATCAAAAACTAAGAAAAAAATTACCTTTTCGAGGCAAAATTTGTGTAAAATATTTGAAAATACTTGTAGTTCCGTAAGTTTTTAATTCTTCAAACTATGATTCTAGTTAAAAAATAAAAGCACAAAAACTACACAAGTATCATCACATAGTAATAGTTGTATGCTCACTGAAAACAATAGAAACATACTTTTAAAGAATAAATCATATCATATTTTAAGTAAAATATAGCGAGTCAAAATCAAAACCATTGCTGAAGTGATCTATTTAAACAATATAAAAAGGGTAAAATTACAGATATTTTTTATGGAATAGTTTTATTGATAGTTTTATGAAACGGAGTTTTCCCGCAATTACTATTAAATTCAGTCACAATAATAGTCAAGAAGCACTTTTTGTAGTAATATGGCACATCACAATTACAGTATAAATTTGATGAAACATCCCTTGTAGCAAAACAATTTTGGCCAATATTTGAATATATCTGTCAATATTGGCAATATATTCGCCTTATTGGCATGCAATATTTTCCCAAATATTGGGATGTTTATATTTTTCCAATACTGGATTATATTTTTGCCAATAATGGAAAAAAATATTTCACCATTTCATTGACAATATTTTCAGTGTAAAGACAACGTTTTTGCAATAATGATGTTTCTTTTTAAATAGTATTTCTCTAATAGTAACATTTCAGTAGAAATACTTCTAAGAAATACCTATCTAAAGCTAATATTTGACCAATACTGGTGTTTCCGATGTGCATGGTTTAATTATCGCACGGGAAAATGGAACTTGTGCCATGAGCACGAAATCTGCAGGGGCAGGCCCTGATTATGAAAGAACACGGGAAATACTTGTTTTTTTTTTTCAAAATTTTTGAAAAGTTCCGGAACTGTACACTCTCAATATCATTAAATTTTTAAAAGACTTCCAAAGAAAAAGGTTATTCGCATTTGTATATACATATACAACACATACAGTAAAACCTCTATAACGAACACTCCCGAATTGCGAAAACCCTCGAATCCTGTCAAATTCTGAACTCCAAATGTGTCCGTTATTTAGAGGTTTTACTGTATATATATAGAGTGAGTGGTGAGTCTAAATTGCTTTTACAAAATATGAGGGGTGATAGTACCCATCCAGACGAGCAATAATTACAATGGAACATAAGGTAGCATTCCACTCTGACAGGCAAAAAAAAAAGTAAAGTCCAAACGCGTCGAGCATGAACAAGTCATCGCAGTGACGTCATTTTGTACCTGCCTACGCAGCATATCTCCTAAGCAAAATGGCCTCACATTTTCAATGAACATCTCGGCAGGTATGCTTGGTAATTACGCGGTAGGCCGTTACATCTTACCAGACCGTTTGACCGGCGCGGCGGCGCAACATACCGTATCTTCTTGGAACAAGTGCTTCCCAGTTTGTTGCAGGTTGTTCCGCTCCCCATCCAGAGAGACATGTAATTTATGCACGATGTAGTTCCAGCTCGGTCCGGCACTTCTTGAATGCCACATATCCCACTCCCACACGATGAATCGGACGTGGTGGACCTGTGACTTGGCCTCCTCGCTCCCTGGACCTCAACCCACTGGACTTTTTCTTCTGGGGGGGGGGGGGGCACATGAAATCTTTAGTATACAAGACTCCTGTTGACTTGGCTGAAGATCTCGCATCGATAATCGTTGTTGCTACAGACAAAATTAACATAACAACAGGACTCTTCGAGAGGGTACGCCAGTCCTTCTTTCACAAAGTGAACTGTGGAACAACATGCGTGGCCGCCACTTTGAGCACTTGCTGTGAGTTTTTCTCTGATCAATAAATCAGATTGTGCAACTCTTGATATCGTTCATTCGCTTTCCCGTCACTGTTGTAAGTTCATGTTGAAATTCTAATTTTACTCTTTTCTGCCTCTCAGAGTGGAATGCGACCCTATGTTCGTTAGTAATTATTGCTTGTGTGGATGGGTACTACCACCCTCATATTTTGTAAAAACAATTTAGACTCACCCTGTATATGTGTGTACTATGGGGCTCTGTACCTGCGCACTTCTCTCTCTCTCTCTCTGCAATATACATATATATATGTCCACGCATAACTCTTTAACGGAAACCGATTTTCATTTTTTTTTCAGAAGGTCTCAATCTCCAGGTATGGTTCTGTAACAATAATATATTTGTCTGTCTGTCTGTTTTCTTGTCTTTTTTTTTTTTTTTTTTACTTTACAAACTTTAACTTTCGTAAAAATTGACCAATCGTCACGAAATTTCGATATGGTGTTCAGTTCAGGTACACGGTACTACTTTACGTTTCTAAAATAGTCGTCAGACCGTGCATATATATATATTTCTTTTACAAGGACACTTCAAAAATTTTATATATATCATCGTCTACTGCGCGTCAGAATGAGCGATATTTTCAAAAGAGAGAATTGAAATGAATATGAATAAGAGTCCTACATCGGATCGGGTCCGTTTGGTGTTAATTTTTTTCGTAGCGGGTCAGATTTGAAACGAATTGACTCACTTTTTTTCGGATTCGGATCGGTTCAGGTTTAGATTTTGATTGTTGTGGGTCGGGTTTGGCAACGCATTTTCCATAAGAAAGTCCACAATATTGTTTCACATGGAAAACCTATACATTCGAATATAAATGAGTATATATATGTTCCTTTTTCTAAATAAAGGATAAAGTTGATATTAGACATATAATTATACAGTATTTTTCCATAATTGCATTAAAATATGGATTAAATTTCGGATTGAAGTGCACCAGATTCAGGTCTCGTTTCGGTCTTTTATTTCTCGTGATCGGATAGAAGTTTCGAGTTCTGGTTGGGTATACCCCCAACCCGTGCAAGATTCCAATGTGGATAACAATAAAGTGTTAACACAAAAACACGAAGATGATAAACATTCCTTTATATATTTTCCCTTAAAATTACCTACCTGTACATCACATATCCTTCATAATAACTTAAATTTTGATTTAATCTGCTTAAAAAAATTCAACAAAAGAAATACTGTAGTAAAATGCTTCGTTTGAATTACTATGCACATTTATGAAATAACCAGTCAAATAGATACACAAATCAGCCTTTTTTAGCCAGCTTGCACCTTCATGCCAATACTATGCAACATTACATAATTTTCTCAAGCACATTGTAGTAATTTTTTTGATTGAATGACAACTTGTTAAATTTTCATGCTATGTTTCGATTGAACCGGGGTTGTGCTCATTGGAGGACATTTTTATGCTCTGGAGGAGGGAATGTCCCTGTGAATATCGCCTCCTGCGTGACCACTCGTCTGAATTCATCACTTGTTGTACCCCAGCCTCGTTTGAATTATTAATCGTGCCCCGTTTGCGGGCATTGAAATTTTCTGAAATGCCATTTAATATATTTATGAAATTAGTTTGGAAAGACAAAATTGTAAAACAGGCGAACAGAAATATTCCTATCAGTTGTTATTATTATTTATTATTTTTTTACTTTTTAATTTTTTGCCAGCAAGGTATTAATGGGAATTTAGGTTGGCTGCATATTCTGGAAGAAACTGAAATTGAAACTAAACATTTTTTTTTTTTTACTTACTTTACATTGAAAGCAACAAATCAATGACATAAATTCAGAATGGATTCGTTCATAACTTTACTTTTATAGCTTTTGAATACACTTCAATATTTTCCAGACAAGCACAGTTTCAAGGTCATTTGAAAATTATAGTTTAGGAAAATCAGTTGATACCGTTAAAGATTTTCCTATATTTGTTTCTCTGTAAATCTTCATTTATAAATGTCAGATTGTTACTAGTCTGTCATAAATATTTTACTTTCTTTTCATAAAGAAAAATAATTTTCTATAATTTGGTTTAAAAAAAAATCTGGAGTGACTCTTCTTTCCGAACACTTTATAGCATACTTTGCATTCAGATAACATCTGGTAACCCAAAAGTAACTGGAAAAATGTGTATGCATTTTATTTTATTAAAATACTTCAATTATAGAGCTAATCTTCCATAATAGGATTCACAGCTAAAGTTGGCGTCAAGCATGAGCAATCCTGGCAACAATTACTTTCAAGTGTATGAGAATTACAGCCTCCTCCTTTTTTTTTTTTTTTTTTTTTTTTTTTTTTTTTTTTAAATCCAAACATTTTAGTATATTTTAGCACGTTTTGCAAATGTGTTTGTTTGATTTTTTTTTATGTAGATTTTTTTTTTTCCTTCAACAAAATCAATACAGGAATTTTCATGCACTTTTATTTGGTAAAATCCTTTTTTTCTTACTACACAAAGTAAAAATATTTACTATGAGTATAAAATAAATAAACAAGAAGAAGAAAGAAAGAAAGATTTTGCTAAATTAAGTCACTTTCTGGTGAGTCATAATTGTATAGACATAAAACGAACTTGAGCAAAAAAATAATTTAATTGAGATATAAGGGAAAATGTTTTTCTGTTATAGTCATTAGGACTGGTTGAAAAAAGGTTTAGATTCAAAATCCATCAACTGATTTCTTGAAAAATGTATACAGTTCGTGCGACAGTCGCTTGTAACATATTCAGCAAATGGAAGCTCGGTCAAAAGTACAGTTTGGACGCTATCGTGTTCACTCACGCACATCGCGTACACAGCGACATCATCGAAAAACCACCAAACACGAGCTCTCAGGACCTAGAAACGTGAGGAAATTCCACTGTGCACACATACACACATACATATAGCATTGGTGTAAAAAAAAATAGCGAAAACTGATTGAGGGAACCTTAAAATATAAAAATATACCAGTATTTCCATAATCGGGTTTTTATTATGATTACAATACTTTTCTTACACTGTATGCGTACGGGAAGTAAAATAACCAAACTTATAATCCTTATGCATTATTTCCTTATACATTTTCTTTTCTGATTTTAAGAATACTGCAGCAAAAGAAATTATGTTTTTATAAATGATTCTTTAAATCTCGAAAATATATTGGTTTATAATATCGAAGAATGCTTTTCGGAATCGGGGGTTAACTCGGAAGAGATTATTGTATATTTTTGCTCATGGTTATATTATATTTTGCTAGTTTAAGAAACATATGTCTTATTTAAAAGTGTACTTATATGTTTACACATACACCTTACATATTTGCGTTCATTTTATATTACTTGCATACAACAACTTTATATACACACAGAAACTATTGATATAATAACTCTTTTTTTCAACAAGTGAAAGTAACAATAGCTAAAGAGGAATCCTCCATAATCCTGATTCAACTAAAACTTAATAAATATATTAAATAGCAAATCATAGCAAAAGCCATTTACATCAAGAAAGTTATTTTTGTAAAAGTTGCAAAAATTTAAATTTTTATACAGTCTTTGGTTCATATAAATTATATATTCTCTAATAAGTGAAATAATAATTTGTAACTATTACAGAAATTACCATTCTGACTTAAATTGCTTGAGTGAGATGATGAAGAACAGTATATGGAATATTTTTACAATTGGAAATATATACTTCTAAAATTAACGGCTTAGGAATTAGCTATTGATCAGATCAGAGATAAGAAGGTATAACATAAAATAATTTCAAAAGAAGCTAATCATATAGCGTTCTCATTTGCAGTAAATCAATATGAAATTTGTTAAAGAATATTTATGACATAAAATTGTCAAAAAATATATTTGCTTATGAAGTTACTCCAGTAATTAAAAGAGATGGGTTTTTTCATCGCAGTATTATTATATACCATTGGGACGAGAAGAAACTTGAGGAGCATTGCTAAATCCAGATACGAAAGTGAAGGGAAATCCTGGAGAAAAAGTATTTCCAGCTGATGCAAAACCTGCCGACAGAAAATAATGTTGTAGTCAAGGTTTTTTTTTTTTTTTTTTTTTTAAATATAAATTTGTTTATATTTTTAATTAGTACGTTTTGCACGAGTCATTTAAAATTTTATAATTAGCTTTAAAATTATTTCAACTTGTTTTCGATAATGATATGGGATTCAAACTCATAATTATTTTAATCTCTCTACTTTAAACAAAATTACAAACAACTGTAATCTTTCAAATTCTAATCAAGGGGAAAAAAAACAAGAAAATAGAAACAATGCTAAATATGAATATTTTACATTTAATTAACAAAAATTAAAAAATCATTTCTCAGATTCTCACGCCACTTGAGATAATCTCAGAGAAATAATACCTTTATAATAAACAAAAATACCGTTACAGCGACAAAACATTAACTTTTCGGATTCTGTTCGGATAATCAAAAAAAATCCCTTAAAAAAAAAAAAAAAAAAAAAAAAAAAAAAAAAAAAAACTCCTTATCACACTTTTGAAAAGGAAAATTGTAAGCTCGATCTTAAGTTTGAAGAAAATCTGTTTGACAAAGAAATAATGAACTCGTGTGCTATAGCCATCACAGATCTTTCTTCTATTATTATTGTGACATATTAGTGTCACTCTCATATAATGGTAAAACTTGGCTTTTAAAAAAAGTACTATTTTAATTCCTGATTTAAAATTTACAATTTTTTCAAATAATTTAAAACCACATTTATCAAAGTATATTTTTATAACCCTCCCCCCTGATGCGATGACAGAGGGAGTGTGTCACATGACAAAACCCACCAACAAGCTGCAAGATCTTATCTCACAAACCTTCTGAAAATGCATTTTCAAGTTTCAAGGATATATCAGATTTAAACAGACAATTGAATGAAGTACAGTAATGTAGTACAGAAAAAATACTTTTGAAGAAATGTTCTTTTGGTGATAATAAATTGCTTAACCACAAATCAGTAAACATTAATGTCTTAAAAATTTGCAGATAGCATGACAAGTAGCTTAAAAGAAATCTAACAATTTAAAAGCGTTTTTCCATATATATATTTACGGATTGACATTCATACGTGAAAATATACTTCGATAACTGGAACCTGACAAATTGGATTAGCATTAATGAAATAAGTCGGTTAGATAGACTTTGTTGATTTAGATAAATACATTGAAATATATGAAATAATAATCTACAATTTAGACTATAACAAAAACAAACTAATTTTCTCTAAATGTATTCGGATATAAGATTGATATGATATGATACGCAATATTACAGTGCCTAGAAGTAGAACTTCTAGACACTATAGCAATATGATAAACAACATAGTCTCGAAAATGAAATTTTTTAATGTCCAACATTTCAAATAATTTAAAATTTGACATTAAATTGAAATTAAATCCTAATTCTAATAAATATGCATAATTACATAAAAATTTATTTTAAGAAACATATGCATAATTTATTTATTTATTTATTTTATTTTATTTTTTTAGTCAGTGATTTATCGGAGTACGGGAAGAAAACTATTCTCATTATACCGAGACATACGCCGTTGATTTGTGATCTATTGCTATCCAAAACACAAGAAGAAGGTTTTGTTTAGTAGTTATTTTATTGAGATTTATAAGATGATGATGATATGCTATATTCTCACGTGCAAATAAATACTTGTTTTATAATTTCAATATTTTAAAGTTATTTAATAACAGGGACCTTAACAGCGCTATCTAACGGTGGAGATTTGAAGAAAAAGATCTGTCTTTTGCCACAAAAAATCCGACATGTCTTATAATAGAAACAACACTCACGTATGACAATTTGTTAACATTTTGAAATGTGAACGGACGTATCAGACAGCCGGTATATACAGAATCATTGTAAAAATAGCAATAGAGGACCTCAAATCGTAAAGATAGACCAAAATACCATTGTCTTTTATTATTATTATTATTATTACAATACTTCCCTTACACTTTGTATTTGTTAGGAAAGTAAAACAAAAATCTCAGAAATGTGCATATTTTTTTATCCTAAATTCTCAGCTAATGTATATTTTGAATGACTCACACTGCTTAAAAAAGATAAGTTGATGTTATAAGTTATATGATAATGAGAATATACTGTATTCTCACTTGCATATAAATCTTTTTGTATAATCTCAATATTTTAATGCTATTTAATAACGGAGACCGTAATAACACTGCATAGCTGTGATAATTTGAAAAAAAAAAATCCGTTTTTTCTCACAAAAAATCCGACATATATCTTATGGTGAAAACAACACTCTCATACGATAGTTAATTTTTTAGGAATTTTTGAAATGTGAACGGACTTATAAGACAACCGGAACATACCGGGATAACTAAAAAACATTGCGATACATGGATTTTCAGTCAGAAAGAACATCCATGTGTCGCCAAAAATGTATTATTTTATACAATACACAGGCGAGATGTCGAGTTTGTCTATTCTTGCCGTATAATGCATTGAACATATAAGAGACTTATTGAACATACAAGATGTTTAATTGCTTCTTTTGCAATTCATTCTAAAAATAGCAAAATCGGATTGAGAGGACTTCAAACCGTAAAGATAGATCAAAATTCCGTAGCATTTTATTATTATTATTATTATTATTATTATTACAATACTTTCCGCACACTATGTGCTCGTTCGGAAAAAGAAAAAAAAACAGAAATGTCCGTATTTTTTATCCTAACTTCCAAGCTAATCTATATTTTAAATGACTCACACAGCTTATAAAAGGATAAGCAAGTTTTCGAATAAAATTAATATTGAATTTTATAGATACCGAATCCACCAACTGTAGGTGCAGGACCCACGTTTGTGCCGAAATTGGGAGCAGAGCCAGATGAAGAATACGTATAACTGAATCCTCCAAGTGAGGGTCCACCTGCTTGATCGGAAATTACTGATTAATAAACATATTGGTAGATGAAGATTAAGTACTATGATTAAAATCTAGATGTTAATCACATTGTTTAGAGCTCAAAAGATATCTCTTTCTTTTTTAACTAACTTCATACAGCGTGGTCTAGAAAGTAAAATTTGAAAAAAAAATGTCTTATAAACGCTACTACAGGTATGAGCGAGATAAATCACTTCTTCATAGTAGGCAAATGCTAATGCATACTTTATTTTAGTGAGAGTCGACTTTGAGTTATTTGCTTGACAAAATGTAAACGCTACAGTGACAAAGAAAGGTCTAAAATCACTGTAATTTGAAACCTAGAACCTAAGGAAACTCATTCTTATATGACACGTAATATTTGGTGTTTTCGGCCCACTTTTTATTGACCATGCAATATGCAATGATATTTCATGCCATATAAAAAGTTTTCTCAGATCGAGGCTTCAGTGATTTTTGACCACAGTAACATTTTCTGTTCAAGCAACAATCTTAACGTCGCCACGCACTAAAATACACTCTAAATGTTTTTTTTTCTTTTTTTTTCCAGAAACGTTCCTTAGAAATAATGAGCAGCTGGGTTGCCCATTATTTCCAAGAATCATTTCTTGTAAATAACTGAAAGTTTATTGACTATGTTCCACTGAAATAGCAGTGAAACACCAGGAATATTTTTGTCCATTTCACAGGAATCTTACTAACATTTCAGTGCAACGTTTCCTTTGTCAACAGACACATTTCTTATATTTAATAGGAAGCTTACTGTAGTTTCAGCGGAACGTTCCAGAATTATTCACTATTTTTTTTTTTTTTTATATAATCGTTACCAGATTTCTTTTTTGTGCACTGCAGCGAAGACGCATTCCTAGCAACCGCAAGCCTCGGATGTAAAGGTAAAACCTTCGATGCGCTATGCAAAACAACTGCTCAAAAATAACTCCCTTTTTTATCAAGATCAGCTCCAGAGCTATGTAAGATAAATTCAACAATGCAGAAAAAACATGTACTTCAACAGTGCTTTAAATGAAAACTGGTGGAAATGGAATTTTTTATTAGCAAGTAAAAGGAGAACAAATATCAGATGGTAAACACATTTGAAAGCTGGTAAACCTTTTAAATCAAATGATACCATCCTGCGTATATTCAAGAAACGTTTGCCTTTTTCAAGGGAATTAAAAATAATTAAAGATTTCTTGGAAAATTCTGGGTTCACCATCCCTTGGCATAAACAATACGCCTTCCGTATTCTTAAATTTGAAATGCTTAACAGCAGCTTTCGAAGTGATAATTTATTTGCTCTGCTTTTACTTAATAATAAAAATTCCATTCCCACCAGTTTACACTAAATGCATTTTCAAATATAAATTTCTGGTGCATTTTTTAACTTATACTTATCTGGTTACTTGATTATACTTTAATCGAAAGAAAATCTCTTTCGCAAATTGAGGATGCTAAGAGTACGTTTGCGCTGTACTGTATCAATAAATAAATAAATAAATAAAATCTAGAAATAATAAGATTAACATAACATTACATTACGTACAACATAACATTAATATTTAAGAATAACAGAAAATGTACTGGATAACTTTTAACGTTCAACTGAAAATTCAGTAAGCTTGCTGTGAAATCGACAGGAACATTCTTGATGTTTCATAGTAAGGTTATTGATATTTCTGTGGAACATTTCAAAATTATACAGTAAAATTCCTGTTATTTCGAAAAAAAATTCCTTGGAAATAATGGGCAATCCAGCTGCTCATTTTATTCCAAGGAACGTTCCTGGATTTTTTAAAAATGTGTTATATCACGGATGGCGTTTTGTGCACGCCAGAGGTGGCGAACCCAAGTGCTAGTGGGTCAATTGTCACCACTTACTTCCAATTAATAACCTTAGTCTTATTTAATGACACAAGTTCTGTGATGAGTGTTAAGAAATTAAAAATTAGAATTTTCCATCGAATTGATTAATTATATATTATAAAAACGCATAAAAAGAGAAAAACGTTCCTGGAATATACAGACACGACACATTACCATCTTTAACACTTTCCAACATAGTTGAAAAGTATTTATGAATTCGGTTTGTCTTTCTGTCTCTCTATTACTTAGTGTGTATAAATTCTATCGATCAAATATAGGGCAGCACAAAAGATCTCGAGTACGTTTCCGTTTATTGACGGAAATTCCAGAAGGGGAATTTTAAACTGTGCTTGTGTTTCCTAACTGAACTAAAAGTTAGCATTCTACGTAATATATATACAATTCTAGAGATCCTTATATAGGGCTACGTAAATAATTCGGATATTTTTCCGAATATTGTTGTCAATTTCCGAAATTGGGTTTTAAAAATTTATTATGCTTTTACCAAATTGTCATCCAAATTTACCTGCTATGCGGGGAAAGTTGAGCTGAAGCCGAAAGGTAAGCCTCCCCGCCGGTTTTACCTTGACCTTGTCATCCAAATTTTCAAAATATCATCTTTCGCCTTATTAAATGGTAAAGATTTGTAAAAGTAGTCTGAAAGTGTTGGAAACTGTTAGATAATCTTATGCTTGACGCATGATTTTTCGTTCTTGTTTATTTTACAGTGTAACGCATGCATCAGCAGCCCACTATGGAGATAGCGTGCAGCATGTGTGACTTATCTATCTCGCTCATACGTAGCCGTATCTACACCCCTAATCAAAATTATAAGTACACGAAAAACTGTAAATAATCATAAATTTTATGCAATTTTAAGTATTATAATAAACATAAAATAATATGTATTTATAATCCAAAGAGTCAAAAGAATCTAATAATTATAATCTTATAATTATAATACAAGGGTCTTTTTCATTATTATTAAAAAAATAATAATAATTTAGAGCAGCGGTTCTTAAACTTTGGGATCTCGCGGACCCCCTTTGATGTGAAATACATTTCGGGGACCCCCAACAATATTTTACGTAATATAAGATAAGAAATTATTTTAATGCATACATCCTATTTATTTTTCATTACACATATTCTATGTTTAGTTTACAGTGTTGGAAAAAATAAGCTGCATTAATAAGTAGAAAAATAATTATAACACACCCTTTTAAGACAGTTAAAATATACATACTACTATTTGCTATGAGAAGAATGCTGCTGCTTTATTTCTACTAGATGTGCAATATTTGGTTCAGTATTTAAAACATGTTTCCGTAAGTCTAATTCGACATCCAAAGGATGTCTGCATTTTTTTCTCATGTGCACAAGATTGGGGAAAGTCTTTCACACAGATATGCGGAGCCGAAGGGGAGTAATTGCTTGGTAGCTTTTTTTTTGCTAGTTCTGCAGAGGTATTTCTCACGTACGACCGAAAATTTGGAAAGGCAATGGAAAGCAATTTTCATGCACCTATCTCATGGTAATTTCGAATGTTGATCCTGCTATAAAAATGTCAAGGTTTTGATTTCACTAATTTCATGGAAATTAAATGGATCTCTCATATACTCTGTTTCTGACTTTGAGGGACGAAAATAAAGCCTAAAAGTTTCTTTCAAGCACTTCAGGTGTACAACAAAATGTTCAATAATATCAGGAAAAATTGCATCGTCAGAAGTTTGTAAGATATCGAATAATGTTGGATATGATTCAAAAATATTATTTTCAAGTCTATAACTTGCAAATACTTTTTTTTACTGTGGCTTCTACTTTTATTGGACTTTGAAAATGTGTATTATTCAGGAAATTTAAAATAACTGTCAAATAGCCACCTTGACAAGCCAGGAGAAATAATTGAAGCGATCTTTCAAATGGAATTTACAGTTCATTAAAAACAGTCTTACTATATCACGCAGTGCAAAATTTCAAATTTTTAAATCATATTTTTTCTTCATGACAGTCACCTAATGCATGCATAATTGCATGCTTGTGTTTAGTCCCAATTTCTTATCGCAAAATTTTGGTGTGTAATACAAGTCAATTTAGTTGTTTCAGCTATAAATCATATCAAAACTAGTTAGTTTAGATATAATTTACTACTGAAACAACTTCGTTGAATGTAGTCTTTAAATCTTCAAGACTTTTCAGGCAAACAGCGGCTCACGGTTAATACAACAGTGTGTTGAAATGTAAAACAAGTTCGGAATGCTTGAATTAATCTTTGTCAAATTAAAATAAAAGTACTCACAAAAACATGTGATTCCATTACCTAAAAGATGACTAAAACTTTATTTCGATTTAAAAACATTAAAAAGTATGCAATGACGTACTGTCTTACAATATTCCGAGTACATGCTTAATTTAATCAAGAAACAGTAAAATTTTATCCCCCCCCTTTTTTTTTCCCTCCTTTCCTCACCTTTTTTTTGCTATATAATGGTGCCGGTCGTTGGACGAATGTGGATGTTTTGAACTCTCCCGTAGACTCGTAGTACAGAGATATACTGTTTACAAGAATGTGATCTGGACGTCTGTTTTAACACCAGTTTTAATTATAAATCCTGATAAAGGCTGGGTTCACAGCCGAAAGTGCTCGGTTTATTTATTTTAATGTTTTAAAATCTAAATGAAGTTTTAATCACATTTTAGGTAATGGAATCACATGTTTTTGTGTGTACTTTTATTTTTGTGTGTTCAAATTACATGTGTGTGGTAAAAAAACATGTCAATGTGGTGTTTTATCTTCAACGAAGCTTATAAAACATCAAATCATAAACAGTTCCAATCGTAGCTCATGCGCCATCTACACTTATTGCAATACATCTTGACCGGTTTATTTCTTTTTCTTGTATGAAACCGCCTAAGCATGTGAATAGTACAGCACTTGCTGTGCGAGTTGGAAGGAGTATGCAAAAATCTTCACATATCTTAGTACCAAATTCATAACAAGCGAAAACTATCAAATTAAAATTATTGAAACTATCTAAACTCTCATCTAGTTGCAATGTGAAAAAAGGACTAATTTTTACATATTCTGTTAGTTCTCAAAATTGTTACACAAGTCTCTGATTCTGCTCGTAACAGTATCATTAGAGAATGAAATGAAATTCAAATCCTTTGCTGTTTTTTTTTCTATCATTGTTGTGATCATTGCCTTTAGCAGCAGATAGAATTGAATTCGCTGAAATCGTGTGAAGTTTTGCAGATTTTGCCACAATCAGAGATACCTGATATGAAGTAAAAACGGCCTTTACATTATTAGAACCAGTTGTGGCCTTTTCATTTAATTTCTGACTTGCTTTCAGTTCTTTTAACTTGCTTTTAAAAAAAGTCATTTGGTTTGTTTGCATTCTCTTTGTGTTTAGTTTGTCTTCGGACTTTTGCTGGTCTCGTACCCTGATTTGCCAGTATATCGTTGCAAATAATAGACTGACTGTTCCTCCTTATTAATATAGGTGCTCGTAAATCCAAATGTTAACATTATTTAGAGGACTAACAACGCTTTTGCCTTGGCGATATTTTCTTCTCTGTTGAATTCTGGGATGTTGGATCATCGTCGTTTAAATATAACTCCTTCTCATCTTTACATTTTAATGTACCGGACCGTATGGTCATGTGATTGCTACTATGACAGCTCGAAACATTATGCATTTTAAAACGAACTGGGGAAAGGAAAAAAATATTCTGAAAAACTTTGACTTGCGTAGTGATGAATTCAAAGTGTTGTCCAGGAAAGAGGGAGCGTTCGATCTCTGGAGCACTGACATGTCTTCCTGGGAAGATTTGGTGTTTTATGCTTATGAATGGTTTAGACTAGAAGTTCTTGTCCTGTAAAATTCACCCTAAGTGAACTACAGAAATTACTTCAGGAGAAAAAAATCGGAATTTAGCACTGAGCTTGAGGACCCCCGTCCGTAAGCTCGCGGACCCCCAGGGGTCCTCGGACCACAGTTTAAGAACCGCTGATTTAGAGAATATGGAATAAGAAAAAATACTACAGATTTTTTAATGGTCATAATTATAAGGACACTGTTTATAATTTCGAATATACTCAATTTTAATAAGAAATGTAACTCTCTTTATTTTAGAGACACTCAGTTAAACGATTCGACTTACGTTGAACAAGTTTTGATAATTATAATGTGGGTATAGCTGTTTAGGAATTGTAAATAGCATCCTTGAGATCTGTAATGAATCAATATTTCTTGCCACTTATACAAAAAAGTTAGCCGTTACACTCTATTAGCATTATTATTTTAATGTTCATATCATGCATTCAAAGTGGCCAATCAAATAATTTAATAATGTTATCATTTCAACACTTTATCGTATCTTTTGAGGCCTAGCACGATGTTGTCTTGTTGAAAAATGAGTTTTCCACCTCCTAAAAGCAATCGTACGTCAAAGTTTGACTTTCTAAAATACGGTTACACACTTTTTAGCTCATTTTCTTAGAAGCAATAACTAAAATTCTACCTTTAGCTGACACAGCACTCCAAACCATAACTGACCCCCCTTTATTTTGACGCCTTCGTACAACGCAAAGTTTCTATTTATTCACAAGTCATGTCAACGTGTAACTTTAGGCAGGTGAAAATCAATTCAATTTTGATAGGCCTAAAAGTTATAAGTTAATATTGGTACGATTTATAGATAAACGTTACATGGAGCCATCAAAATAAAGGAGGATCAGTCAAGTTTTGGTATGCTATGTCAGCTCAAGGTAAGACTACTTTAGTTATTACTTGTAGGAAACTGAATTCAAAAGTGTACACACGTATTTTAGAGACAATATTTAATTAGTCTAAACTTTGGTATGTGGCTGCTTTTAGGAGGTGGAAAATGAATTTCCAAAAATATACTGCATCATGCCATACTGCAAAAGCTACGAAAAGGTGATTCGGCGATCACAATATCCCATTACTTGATTGGACACCTCGATCGCACGATATTAACATCATAAAAACATGAATAGAGTGCAATGGTGAATGTTTTTTAATGTGTAAACAGCAAGCAATATTCAACTCAGATCATCGAATCGTATGACAGAGTGTCTTCAAAATAAATGTGGTAAAATTTCTTAATAACTTGTATGTATTCGCACTTATAAACAATGTCTTTAAAGTTATGACCATTTAAAAAGGTAACATTTTTTTCTTATTCCAAAATTTTTGTATAAAAAAAATATTACTATTATTTTAAATAAAGATGAGCGAGACCGTTCTCTTTTGATTAGAAATACATGTTTACTAACACATTTTTTTTTAATTTATTATCTTTATATTTTTTAGTATAATAATTTGGCCAGTTGTATATAAGACAGTTTTTCGAACATTATCTTCTGGGCCAACCCGTAAAATAATAGTTTTTTTTTTAATTACTGTTAGTTCTAATAAAAATAATTGCTTAGAAAAGGTTTATTTTTTATTTTTTTTATTTTTTTAATGAAAATTAATGAAATATAGCAAGTACCAAATCCACTAGTAGCTCCTTGGGAACCTGAATTATCGTAACCAAAATTATTGTTGCCAGGTGAACCACCTATGTAAGGAAGAATCATTATCATATTAATAACATTTGGACAGAGAGGGAAAAAAAGGGAATAATTAATAACGTAACTTTATATCGCCAATAAATAAAATAAATTATTTTATATGTAGAAAAATAGATTGAAATATATTTTGGAGAAACAAATGATACTATAAGAATTCCATTATTATTTATAAGAACATTACACTGAAAAAAAAGAATGAGATTACATGGCATGAAAAACAAAGTTTGGGAAAGCATACACAAAAAAAATAAAATAAATAAAACCCAATTTGGGTCGAAAGATTCTTAGGTATGTGCCCAAATTGGGCCATGCTTTTTTTGGTTCATTGTGCATCCATTTTGGGCACTGTTAAATACTCATTTTCAAAAAAAAAAAAAATTAAATGGGCATTTAACAGTGCCCAAAATGGATACACAGTGGTAAACAAAACAGGCATGGCCCAATTTGGGCACATACCTAAGAATCTTTCGACCCAAATTGGGTTTTATTTTTTTCTGTGTAGTTCTTGCTAATAAATATCAAAGAAAATGCTTAGCAGTCATTTTTACAACATAGCTACATTTAGATGTTTAAAAAATTATAAAAAATGTGATGAATGCAATTATTAGGCTATATTTTCAGTTGATTAATATAAAAATAAGTGTAGTGAGCTTATTTAACCCGGGAGTAGTTGCGCCTGGTATGGCATATCCAAGGTGCGTACGGTTTTTACAATTGCACCACAATTTTTAGAAAAGTAATTTTCAACTTACTTTATCGCAGAATTTGTAACAATTGTATCTGACTAAATAAGGTGACGATTATTATTTGTATTTATTGGTGACAAAGTAAAACCCATTCAATCCTGCGTATGCGCAATTTCTCCCGGGTTAAAGGATTAAAAAATTGGTGTAACTTCTAGATGCGTTCAGAAAGCTTTCAATCATGAAAAAATAATGCACACATTCAATAATTTGGTTTTCACAGACATACTGTTTTGGCTTTTAAATTAGATATGCGAATAATTTCAAGTTATATAGCTTTATTATAATGCAGAAGTCCGTGAGTAAGGCTGATGACAAAAAATATAAGCAATTCATTTTCCATTTTTGGCAAATTTAATTATTTCTTATTATCGCATAATTTTTATTTTTCTACCGCCGAATAGAAAATAAAATGTACTTTCAAATGAAATATGTTCGGAAACTGTGTCTCAATTTACTGAAAAAATTTTCAAGCATGATTTAAAAAAATAGAAAAAAAAAAAGAAAAAAAAATCTGTATTGCGTGCAGTTTGATTACGGAAAATTAATCCGTTTGCACTTAAAACATTATAAATAGTTCAGAATTTTTTTCCGGCTAATATTCCATAACGAAATTAACACTTCATCAGTAAACTAATATCGTTGTTGTTGTTGTCGTGTCAGAGAAAGTGCAATGACACTTCTCTGCAAGAATGGGTGCCAGAGCCTCAAGAGAGGTTGGACTTCTAGAGCTGGTCACCTAATTTTGAACCCATTCCAGGTGAGAGACCTGCACCTGGATTGGCAGCTCCAGAGGTATCGTTTTCAAACTTGGAGTAAACTAATAATTAAATGATATAAATAAAGGACAAATTTAACAGATATGCAATTGAACTATGTGTTTAAACACTAAAGTAACGAGAATAAAAAAGGCTGCTGTAAGTAGCGAAATCTTTGGCGATTTATTTTACTATCAACTTCAAGCGTGTGGCTAATACAAAAGTGCCGTTTTTAATGAATTACAAAATTTTATTTGAATACCTAATTGATATTTTCATGTAAAAATGCTTTTTGTGTGTTATAAGTGGGTAATTAAAAAATATTTTTTAAACGATTAATTGGTTTTAATTTAAAGAAAACAGAGGGGTGTTTTATGTGCCCCATGTAGCATGTTCTGTGACACGGGAAGCCGAGGTCGAATCCTCTGGTGATACCAATTTTGAAAATAAATGTCAATAAATTCATTAAAATTTTGGGAATCTCGTTTTAATACAGAAAATTTCTCTAATTTCTGTATAAACTATTTTTCATTATATAACTATAAACCTACTTTTAAAAAAAATAGAGGGGGGGGGGGGTAAACTATTTTCATTTTCTGAATAATATTAATTTTCAAATCGATGCAATGAAAGTGACTTCGACATTTTGTGTGATAATCATAAATATCAAGAGCTACATGTACTTTAACCCATTCAGGGGCAAGCAATTGTGTTCTTGTCACGTTGAATTCCCACCGGAATTTACAAAAATATTTAGTTCAAAATAAGGAAAAGTAATTTTTCAACTTTTTCTCTTCAAAGTTAAAAAAGTAAACATTAATTTAATGTCGGGTTTGAATTGGATTAAAATTAGGTGGGATATAATATATCCCAGTATAGTAGGACCAGACTTGAGAGGGGACAGCCGGGTCTGAAGCTCCAGTGTCTCAACAAACTTTCGTTTTATTTTATTTTATTTTATTTTATTTTATTTTATTTTGCAAATTATTCCTTTAATAGTATTAATAATTTTGTATATGTCTATAGAAAATGAGTTATTCCAATGAGTATGGTTAAACGCTCTAAAGAGAAAAAAAAATAACAGGGGAAAAATACTCTATCGAGGGATTTTCTTTTATGAAATGGGATAAAATTTTTACTTAAGACGTACATTTCTTAGCATTAGAAATGTGGACACTCAACGTTTTTCGACACCAGTGAAGACGAAGAGTAATCTGTATTTTAAAATGAACATTAGGAAAAACAAATTACTAACATCAATGACACAAGTTCGCCTGATATGTTTAATTATTATTTAGCATATAAAATTATTTACTTCTACAGTTGGTTTTCAGCAAAATTATGAAAGCTGTACAAACCTTTTTTACTTGGCAAAGTAAAAACTCATCTTTATTTTTATATCTTATATAATCTACGCATGACTCGAAAAACTTGTTATACGATAATAAATTATTCCTCCTATTTGATAGTTACGTTTTTTAAATCTTCGCTTTAAAATATAGCCAGTTTACCATGCCACTGCCCTAGAAACTCCATACCATATTACATAATACGGTCCTGCAATACAGTATTATAAAAATCTACAAGTAGCACCTATTATCACAATGGAACAGCCAGGAAATATCATAGTTTTCCTAACTGTAATATATATTTTGACATTTTTTTTCCCCAACAGATTCACCAGATACTACCATTGGATTGAGAAGAATCTTGAGGGGTGTCGGCAATTTTCGGTGCAAAATTAAAAGGAATTCCTGAAGGAACGAAATTTCCAGCTGATGCGAAACCTGTAGGCAGAAAAGAGAGTTGTATTTTTCTTTCATGTTTTATACAAGTTCATTTGCATTTTTCAGCTAATACTTTCTGTGCGAGCCATTTAAAATATAGATATTAACTTAAATTTTGAAAAAAAAAATCGTCATAAAGTCAATTTCTGATTTTGCCGTAAGAAATGAGCTACTCTACTGAAAGTATACTTTGCATTGAACGCAACAAATGGTAGAACTTCTATGAAAGGTAGAACTTCTATGAATTCTATGATTTGTTCCAATATTCTTCCTTTGTGTTCGAGGCTACAAATATTCATCTGCTAGGGAATAACCACAGACCTCTGACTACTATGCCTACACGCTGATACATAAATGGTGGATGTCGTAAGCCGAGTTTTTCAGCGTCTGTGAGGTTCATTCACTGAGAAAAATGACACTTTCAAATCTGAGTAAATCGATGTTTTCATTTTGTTATGAAACTTTTTTTTTTCAAATATGACGACCCAATACTTTCAATTTTGAAATACCAGAAATACTCAGACTATTGAAACATGGACATACTCAAAACTGAGCACAAAAAGATCAGTTCATACTCATTTTTGAAACACGAACATATTCAAAAACAATTAGAATCAGTTCAAACTCATTTTTGAAACATTGACATACTCAAAAATCAGCACATTAGAAGTCAGTTCATACTCCTTTTTGAAACATGGACATACTCAAATATGAGCACGTGATGTTTTACTCTTGAGTGTGTGCATGTTTTCAGAAATGAGTATATACATGTTTCAAACTTGAATAATTTTGATTCAGAGCCATTTTGACTGTGCAACATACTCAGATTTGAGTATTTTTTGCTCAGTTTTGAAAATGTTATTTTTAGACTCTTACCAGTAAAATCTAAAAGTATTTTCTCCTTATTTAATCGAAGAGAAATAAGGCGAAGAATACTTTTTAAAATACTGTTATTCAAATTCAAGAGGCCGTACAATTGTTGAAAAAAATTCATTTATGACAGCCGCCATTTTTGTTTCAGCGCGTAGCCCTAGTATTCAGTGGGATGTGGAATAACATTCAGAACCGCGCCGTTGAAAAGCATTGTATTTAGAAAATTTACGCTTATATTTTATCTTTATATCGGGTTTTAGACCTTTTTAGGAACAGGTATAGGTTATACCTGAATTCTTTTCTCTATTTTAATGCAACTTCATGCTTATTTTTCATTTTATTTTTAAAATGAAAATTGTTAATTTTAATTATTAAGTGTATATGAATTTCCTAGTATGTATTTATCAAATAGTAAATCATTCAAAATACATCTAAAGTATTTTACGCATGCATTTACCTGTATTTACACTGCATCAAAACTGATGAAATATGTAAACAACGCGCTTGCCGCTACTGTTGAGGCACGTAATTTCCACATTCCCACTATGACGTCATAGGAATATTGCGTGCGGCTGGGGCAACACATCCCAGTCAAGTTCTTCTAAAGTTTCCTTGGCTGATATTGTACCACGTAGGTAAGCAAAGCATCTGGTGGGATCAAAAGGGTGATGTTTACTACGAATTCTAGGATTGCCTGTTTGGCCTCCTTTTTTATTCAGAAATTCTGAATTCATACCAAAAATCCCGAATAATCATTTTTGCTTTATTTAATGACAGACATTTCGTGATTGCATAAAACCGAAATTCTTCTTTCGGAATGAATTTGGATTTTCTGAATAAAGAAAGCCTAACCGGCAACCCCGGTTGAAGCCGCGTCTGATAATCAATTAGTGAACGTTACAAGTAACAGTTAATGAATTTAAAAGAATTTCAGCAAAAACCGTCCAATATATGCCGAAAAACACGACACTAATATGACAATGCTCGTCCACATGTTGCAAACCAGTCAAGGAAACACTAGAAACGCGTCGCTGTGATGTATATTAATCCCAGCACTTTATTCATCCAATGTTGCTCATTCAAATTACCATTTGTTTTGCTCCATACAGAGCGCCCTTTCTGGAGTTCTTATACATAAATTAGCTTAATAATTGGCTTTGACTGACTGGATTGTTCCAAAATAACCAACCTGTTTTTATTGCGGAATTCATTTATTGCCTTGTTACACCTGGTGAATAGTTTTCGAACATTATCACTGAAACCACACAAAAATGTTGTAATCAGTTTTCAATAAACAGTGCAGTTTTTTTATGACAATTTTCAATGTCAGTCCTATATCTGGTATTTCTTAAAACGTAAAATGGTTAGTTCAAAACAAAATGTGAAAGTTAGAAAGGAAAATCGCTATGCAATAATTTTAAATTTCTCAAAAGTTTTCAGCAACGATTAAGATTTGCAATTTACAGATTGTGCAAGAGGTTTAAACCTAGCCATCGACTTCAACGAACATTTGCATTTATTTACCAGCTAGACCATACATATGATGACAAAAATTATCAAAAAATTTAGCGCGATCGGTTATTTTTCACTCTTCTAGAGAATTGAGCGATAAAATGCTGGAGATTAATGTTAAGAAAGAATTGTGCGCATCGGTGGTTGGTGGAATATGCGCGCAAAATTACAAAAAATACAGCATGTTTTTAAATTAATAAAAGACATCTTCAGAAGAAATAATAAGAGTTAAAACAAACAAATTTTGTATAGAAAACCAGGGTCGCAATCATCATATTCAATGCAAAACACAAGGTGTCTGCTGCTACAATCTGAACTGCAATTGTTGTTTATAAGCTGAAACCGAATTTTCGGTCGTAACTTTAACTGTAGTGAAGACATTTTGGTGATATTTTCATCAGATTAAAATTGTGTTGTACGAAATGTGATGATATCAGGAAAAGGAGTGGAAGTGCACTTTAAATTGATCATTCACACCATACCTATACTATCGACTACATTCTAGAATCCGACGTCTGTAAGCTGGCATATTCAGATTAAGCATTAAACTTCAGCGCTATTTTCCTGCAAGTGCTTACCCATTCCGTATTATCAAGGAAAAAAATCATATTGGGATGTTGATCAAGTTAACCTTAGGGATTTCTTAAGAATAGCTTTCGAAATCTTACTTAACTGGCGATAAAGTTATGAAGTTGTAATAATTTATAACATAATCTCAATGTGTAATCAATGGTATAATCTAGTGTGTGTAACAGAATCCCTTACAAAACAAGGAGGGTGGGGATATAAAGTATTTTTAAAAAATAATGCACAAATATTCGTTAAATTCTGAATTTTGAAAATAAGATTACCCTGAAATAAATAGAGAAACCCTTTTTTTTTTTTTTTAATTAAGACCCACAATTTAAAAATATAATGCTTTAAAATTCGAGTTTCTTTTAGCGAGATCTAACTGTTATTTAAATTATAACTGGAAATTTAAAAAAGAAAAAGTCTAAATAGAAGAGTAATTTAATTAGTTAGCATAATCTTAATTATTGCATCTAATGTGTATTTTAAATGACTCACACATGTTAAATTATCGGATGAAAATTTTGATTAAATATAAAATTCAATTTTATAGATACCGAATCCTCCTACTGTAGGCATAGGACCCGCGTTAGTACCGAAGTTCTCAGCCGAATCTGGTGGCGAATAACTGCATACTTCTTCAATGGGCCCATCTGTTTAGTAGGAAATAAATAATTAATCGGAAACGTTGAAGGTAAACTTGCTTTCATGATATGAAGTAGAAGAATTAAAATAGCCATTGTTCTCTTTTTTAAAAATTTTGCTTATTTATGTATGTTCAATACTTTAAGGATAATCTTTTGCACACATAAGTTTATTTTAGAACGTCTGTCACCCTTTTTATTTTCAAGTTTTATGGCTAAAGTTATCTAATCTAAATATATTATATTTCAGTAGTAACTTATTTAATATTTAATATTATGTTAGTTTTTAATATTAGATGTTTTTCGTCAATGACGTTTCCTTCATTTTAGCACTTTTTTTTTTCTTTTGACTTTCTGTCTCAAGTTTAATATAAGGTGATCGATCATATCTAATTTTTTTTTAATTCTCATATTTTATTGCAAAATTAATGCTTCTAAAATTAGTACAGATGTATTTTTCGTTATTTTTCCTGATCTTTAAAACAAATACTTTTTTTTCACAACAAACTTTTCTGTTTTAATTATAATTAATATACGGTTACATGTAAGACGCAAAACTAATTTGTATAATTTTGAGTTATTAACATACTTTAAAAGGAGACTAACGTTTTAAAATAAAATAATTAAATTATTTGAACTCATATAAAATGATTCCCTAATTTAAGTGAATATTTCCCAGATTTAGTTGAATTTATTCTTAAATATTGCCAAATCATCTGAAATTAATAATATTTGAATTAAACTATTACAGTAAAATAATTATAATTTCGCATATTTATATCATTTTAGAAAGGCAAAATCAATATATCTACCACCATCTACCATACAAATTCTTATGGAAATAATTATTACCCCCAAAGAATTATAATAATGCTTAAGATTAAATTAATCTTTTAAGTTAACAAACTGTTTTATCTGAATTAAAGTAATTCTTAGGGGAAAAAAAAACAAAAAAAAAACATGATTTTTAAAATATTTCTATGAGAAGTTTCTTTTTAATTAATTGTTATTTTAATAAATTTATATGTTTGGTTAAAATTATCAAATACGTTGTTATAGTTTTTTCAGTTTTAAAATTTTAACTATGAATATATTAGTCAGATATAAGTAATGATACTCTGATAAGTTTATATAAATTTTATAGAAATTATATTAAAAAAAAAAACTAACACGTAGTTCTGTAGAATTTTTTTTCTACATTCACTGTTACATCTGTCTGTGTGCAAACACTGTCATATGCTTTATTCACTACATTTACATGTTAAACACTACTTTTTTTTCTTTTAAATTGAGCAAAAATCTCTTTTTCTTTGTCTCCCCTAATCTAATGTGGCGAAGCCAAGGATAACTTGTTTGAAACAAAGAGCTCGTTTTCGCTTGTAATAACTTAGTTCATTTCCATAATGATAACAGATTTCAGATTTTTTCTTTTTTTTTTTTCGTGTTTTTGTAAATTTCCAATTTAAATTGGTATATATATTTTTAAAGGCATTTTACTGGACATATTTCCCATTTTATGCCAAAAATTCACCAATATTTCGTAAGTACTTTTTGAGAATTTTCATTGTAAGTTTATAAACTATAAGCATTCTAATATCAGTGCAAAATTTTAAAATATTGATCTAGTATTTCGTCAAAGTAAAGGTAATACTGAGTGAACATTATTTTGTTATTAGAGATGTTTTAATATTACTATTTAAAATTAAAATTTTAAAAGTATTTTTCCTTTTCGACATAATTGTCTCAAAACAAACAAATAAAGAACTTCAATTCTTGAGCGTATATTTTTATGTCGTAGAGTATTGAAGTTTTGCAAATTTTTGTCGCGTGATGCACCTAGGTTAACCTTTTATGTCCCAAACTATGTATTGATGAAAATTTTGCCTTTCAAAACAATTTTTTTTTTTTTTTTTTAAGAATATGTTATAGAATTTGTGCAATCATTAAATGAATTTTAGAAATATTTAGTCTAATATGGGGTTATACCTATGCCTGCAAACATCCAAAAAATGCATTTTTTTTTAATTAGAATTAGTAAAGAATATTCAGTTACGTGTTCTAATTGATCTGATAAAAATTAAGAAAGTGACGAAGATTTAATTTACATTCTATCATACATAAATCATAACTTGAATCTTTAAACGCGATTATCTCAAAAATATGTTTTAAAAGTTGGTGATCAAGATAACTCGAACAAATCTCAAACAATCTTCTTCAGATTTTGACCCATTTTTAACTACAATATTATCTAGAGAGCACCAATCGATAAGATGATTTGTCTATTTTTTCTATAAACAATCAAAGTTCAAATAGTTTTGTAAAAATCGGTACCATAACTTTGAACGGCCGCCATTTTGTTCAAAATCAATTTTTCCAAAAACTGGACGATTACTCTCTAGTTTTAAGTGTTCGGAGTAAATATAATATTCTTTTTATAATTTCAGATAACATTTGACACAATTATGCTGATCACCGTGGATGGCTACGAGAAAAACACATCTACAGGGGACGGAGAGCCGATTTGCTAGGAACACCGAACTTTATTTCGTCATTCAAAAGATTAATTTCTTTTCTTTAAAGTGTCATAAACAAAATGCAAAAGGAATTTTCCAAATATCTGGTTTCATTTTCCTGAAATTTTTTCAAAAAATACACGTTTTTTTTTTTTTTTTTTTTTTTTTCCCGACTTTGCAGGTAGACATAACCAATAAATATTTCATAGAAAATGTACAAATATAATTGTCTTACATATAGTGATGGGCATAGCGTCTAATCTAATTCTAATTAAAATCAGAAACTTCTTATTTTTTTTTTAATTTCTGGTAGTAATTAAATAATAATAATAATAATAAATTGAAGTTTGACGGGTATACTTATGCGCATGCCCGAATGATTCATTCGAATAATCAAAATAATCGTTATGACCATCACTAGTCTTGTGTATTATAAATATTGAAATTTCTCAAAACTGAAACTTTTCCATTCCACGTCTTTCGAGATCAAGAAAGTTGAACAGTTATAATCGAAAAGACAAATCATTCTTTAAGACTATTTTTGCTTTGCACAACAAATCATTCTTTTGGAATATAATAAAATAAAGTAATACACTGTAAAAAAAGGGGGGGGGGTAAATTCACGGATATTTTGCCATGAATTACTGCAGTTATTTTACGGGAAATGCCACTTTTGCAAGCTAAATTGGTCAAATATAGTAGCTTTTATGTTTTTATTGACAGAATTCGTTTATCTAAGAACAAAGCCCTTTTTTTCATTGGTAATTTGCCTGGAATAGCTGCTGCAGTAATTTTATTGCAGCATTTTTTTACAGTGTGTTGTCAATCGGGGTATTAAATAAATTTTATAACAAGATTTTTTTTGGTACTTTAAAGTACCGTTGGGTCATAAAAGGTTAAGTGGAATTCTGTGAAAGCAGTGAGAATTGAATTGGCAAAAATTAAAATGTAATATTTAAATTGGGGATTTCAATTTACATATTCGTTACTTATTGAAAAGTTTTCTAAATTTATTTGCCTAGCATCACTCAGTGTTTCAAACTTTTTGAACTTTTTAAAAAAGTGTTTTCCCCCCGAAATTTTAATTTCTGACTTACCTTACTATAAGTTTTAGGTGGCCATATTTTAGGTGTTCAATAAATAAATATTTTTCAGCCTGTCTGTCATCAGTAAAATTGTAATTAATGATTTATTTTAAACACTTCTTACTTTAAAAACTGCGAGATAATAAATATAACATTTTTAAATGGCTCTTACAGAAATAATAGTTGAAAAAAGAAATAAAATGAACTTTTATCACAAATGAAAGAGTTAGAATACCAAATCCTCCAGGATCTCCTTGAAAATCTGCATTATCAAATTCGAAATAATCGTTGCTTGGTGAATGACCTATTTAATAAAAAAAAATATCAGACATTTATATAATTGGAAAAAGGAAAACATAAATATGTATTTATCTTCGTATTATTAACCATTGGGAAAATGGTTGTTGTTTTCGGTCGAGAATGGACACTTTTGACGTCGTCACTTTATTTTTTTAAGCGTTTTTAACGAAATTCTGTAACTTTAGAAGAATTTTTCTTTGAATAGGCAACATAAATGCATAATATCGTTACAAAAATGTTAAAGTTGCGAAAAGGATAGATGCAAATTATCAGATATGAAAAAAAAAAATTGACGTCGGATGAGAAATCGTCTTATAAATTTTTTGTTTCTGTTTTCATTAATATAATGTAAATTTGGTACTTTCGTGTTATAGCGACCCCCAAGGATGAATTGCCAAGCGACCTATATATAAGCTTCGCGATGATCTTGGCGGAATCATAACTGTAACCTTGGCATAATCATATTTGTGGGGGCCACTATAACAGGAATGTACAGTAATTATTATTATTTTTTTAAGCTTTCGGAATATTTTCCCAATGATTATTATAATTTGTTAAATTATAGTTTTTTTTTATCTATAATTAAAATGCATCATGCTGCTAGCAATGGGATTGTGATTTGCGCAATTCAACTTTATTCCGTAAAATTAAATCTTTGCTTGCTTTAGTTAAACCAATTTTACATGAGATTTTCATGTCCACAGCTTTACAATATTTTTATATGTATAAGTTGCACAACATTTTTTTTTTTATATCATATCTTAGAAAAAGTAAAAACTAATTATCTCACCATTTTTTTTCTGAATTAGATCCCTTGATTAGTTCCCCAATTTTTTTTCGTGTCAAATTAAACTGTCCAAATTACAGACGCAGATTTTAATAGACTATATTTCTAAACATCATGAGTAACACAATCTTTAACTGTTTTAACCTAACTAATAGTTTAATAAATTTGCTCTGATTAATTAAAATATTTAACTTATACAATTAATTCAACATTCAACCTGGAACGTTATAAGATCCGTTACTGCTGTTCCATTTAGTAAAAGAAATAATAAAAACTGCGTCCATATGAAACCACTACTTACCTGGTATTGTAGAAAAAAACTACCAAGAAAAGAAAACTGGTGCTATTTTGGGTTTGTTTATCATATGTTTGATAAACTAAACCAGATTTTGATTTAATTCTATTTTATCTGTGCAACTTCTGTTATTCCAATTTTAATTTTAAATATTGTTTTCAAGATAAAATTATTTTTCAAATTTTATTATAATAGCTAAAAAAAGTTTAAATCTATACTAACAAAAGAAAGTTTCGCTCTATGTGTGTGTGTCTGTCTGCGATGGCTAGGAAAATCTAGCGTACCTAGAAGTCTGAAAATGAAGTGTATATGATGATAGTCAAAGGCCTCTCCTGGTGCACCTGAGTCTCAGATAGAGATGGGAATGCTCGGAAAAAAACCTGAAACTTTGGGGAAAAAACTGGTTTTTTCCGTTTTTTTCGAAGGTGTATTTTTCAATTTTTCCAACTTGGAAAAAGTGAAATTTAATTTATAAAATAATACATTCAAAATGTTATTATGGCTGCATTCTGATATTTTTTCATATTCAGTGTCTCGCATGAAAATGTTAACCATGAAAAATATGATCCATAAGCAGTTTAGGAAGAACTCCAGTTCTGTAAAGGACCCTTCACAATTTTTTCACCTTAAAACATAGGACCCTTCACAAAATTCGGAAAATTTTTCAATCTTCACTTTGAATCCTCTAGAAATGTGATGATTTTAAAATAACAACACCTGTCACATAACAGCTGAAATCATCAATGAATCTATTATCTAGCTGTATACCCAAACCTAATCAGTACCAATTTAGGTCAAGTGTCTAACTGAATTTGAAGTTTGGTTAAACTCCGTGCATTAGTTCTTAAATAGAGCGGCCACAAAATTTGTGTTACATACAAAAAGACATTTTTCAAAAATAGTCGAACCATATTCAGGACCAAAACGCGTAAATCCATCAAAAAACCGGAAACAGAAATTTTTTACGATTCCAATACTTTCTTCTTATGTAATATAGAAGAAAGTAGTGATGGGCATAACGATTATTTTGATTATTCGAATGAATCATTCGGGCATGTGCTGAAGCATATTTGTCAAACTTCAAAAATTTTTTTATTCAATTACTACCAGAAATTTTGCAAAAAAAAAAAAAAAAGTTTTTGCCCGAATGATTCATTCGAATAATCAAAATAATCGTTATGCCCATCACTAGAAGAAAGTATTCGAACAAGATGCACCGGAACTTTAATCGGCTGAAAACAAAATTCTCGAATACATAAGGCTAATATTTTATTTATTTATATATTTTGTGGCTTCCTGCAATGATATTGTAAAAATTACAGTAATTATTTTTTTAAAGAAAAATCTGCTGTTCCATCTCAGTATATTTAATTTTTGTTGCAGAATAAATATTTTTTATCAAAGACATAATACAGATCGAGATATCATAAGAAAATTTTGTACTTACATATTATTCGTGCCAGGATGATAGGTCGGCAAAAATGATTAAATGTTTTATTACGGGGTCGGGACACCATATGTCCCAGCGACTATTTTTTTATTCTATTAGTACCACTGTTTAAAAAACAATCACTTCCATACACTTATACTACAATATTTTCAAGAGCTATCACAACGAATTTTTTTTTTTTTTTTTTTTTTTTTTTTGTAAATTGTGGTACAAATGAATATAAACATAGTCACCAACCCTGGCCCGTAATCAAAAGGTTAGTATTCGCCAATATTGTTTATCGTTTTCAATTGCCAGTCGTGTTCAAAACAGTAATTTAATAAACATTTATTAAATACATAATAAGTCAGGTTTATCAGCTTTTGGAAATAGAAAATATTTACGTGGTTTTCTTGATTTTATTTCCGGAAGCATTTTATGGCCGTTGGAATGAATATAATATATATATATATATATATATATCCCATATACATACTATATCTACGAACATATACATCTGTACTGTATAATATTATATAGAAATATAAATATCACTGCAATTGTCTTTAATATGACAACTATATATTACTAGCAAAACTCGCGGCTTTGCACACGTGACTGTTGAAATATTACTAAGTGGTATTTTTTGTGCCCACTAACATTAGGAGGAAAGAATAATTCTACGGGTAATTTAAAAAATATTATTTAAGTCACATTTTGAGAAAACTTTATTCTTGTACTGCATTAGGTGAACATGAGACTTAAATTAATGAGAAAATCGTCATTTCAACTCATTTGCAGCCACCCCTTTCCGAAAAACAGGTGTAATGCGATCTGCATACAACTCAGCTTATCAGGTATTGTACATTGAAAGAACTTTTAAATTCGGTTCAATAGATTCAGAATCTTTTTCATACAAACAAACGTTTCATTTTACAGTGTTAATATACCTTGATTCACCATTAAAAAAAAAAAAAAAAAAAAATCACAATGCCGTTAAATTACAAGTCAGAAAACATTAGTTTAGTATACTTAACGATCATTTTCGTACAGCGGAAGGTTAAATATGAAGCACTTCCTACCTTCGTCTCCAGCATCATCAAGTTTTTGAGCGAGGACAACCTGTTCATCAAGAATACGTTTTATTTCTTGTTCGTAGGCAATAAATTCTTTTTCTGACCCAATGCATTCCTTGGCTAGTTGGCAATCATGTTTCTTTTTTGTTATCATTTTAATTAATTATAGCAGTTACTGGTAGTTGCGTTTTATCCTATTACTTAGAAAAGTTGTATCTAACACTGGAAAGAAAAATAATTAATTTTTCTTATCCTTTTAATTTTTTAGAATTTAAATTAAAAAAATAATCGTGCACATCTACGTTTGAGAAGTTACCTCTATGCCAAATTTAAAGTTTCTAAGCTAATAGTTTCAGAGTAAACACAGTGAAAATATAACTCTAGAATGCTTTCCTCATAATTCAGACATTTAAATTTCGATTTTTTTTTTTTCACGTCTTAATAGAAACCTGCATATCAAATTTAAAATTTCTAGCCCCGATAGTTTCAGAATAATGGTGAATATAGAGCATTTTCCAATCATTTAATCTTTTTTAATCTCGGATATTTTAATAAAAGTTCTTAGCGAGCATTTTACGTCTTATAAAGTAACCATCATCTCAAATTTCTTCCGTTAGCCTCAATGGATTCAAAGCAATCGAAATTTTAGAACATTTTTCGTTCTCGCATGCCCTTGGGAGCAGTTTATACTGAAATAAAATAAAGTCCGTTTTAACCAGAGATTGCCATCATTATTATCCTGAGAGAAGATTTGAAATAAGTTCTGTAGTTCCAAACTAATCGTGATGTTAGGAAGTTTTTCAATCATTTCATCCTTTTAAATTTCAAAATTTTAAAACTGTTCTGAACGAGCATGTACACTCTAAAAGTTAGGTCGAACTTCACGTTTCTAGTGCTGACAATTTTGAAAAAATCGTAATTTATAAAATTTTAAGCACATTTTCGCTTTATTTTGCACTTTTAAATTTCAATGTTTTTTAGAACGCTCTTAACGAGCTTTACTTCTTAAAGGTAATCACCACGTCTCTAGATTTAACATATTCAAAGATATCGTAATTTTAGACTGTTTTCACTCTTGCATACCTTTGAGTGTAGTTGCACTAACATAAAAAGTAGGCCAGTTTTAGTAGAGAATGTAACCAGTATTATTATGAAAAAATATTTGAAATTAATTTAGTAATTTAAAGAAAATCGTGTTTTTACAAAGTTTCCTGATTTTTTCGCTCTTTAAATTTTTTATTTTTGTCCAATGCTATCCTGTGCGAGAATTTACCTCTTAAAAAGTAATAGAAAATGAGAATAGAAGCTGAATTTCAAGTTTCTAACCCTAACAATTCTAAATACATCGCAATTTGAACGCTTTTAGAAAGGTTTCCCCCTCATTTTACACACCTCAATTTTGACTTTTTTAGAAACTGTTCTTAATGAGCATTTACATCTTAAAATTAACCAAAACGCAAAATTTCAAGTTTTTAGCCTTAACAGTATCACAGAAATAGCAATTTTAGAAAGTTTTTTTTTTTTTTTTTTTTTTTTTTTTTTGAAGCTGTACTGTGTGAACAGTTATGTCTTAAAAGTAACAGCCAAGTCAAATTTCAAGATTGTAACCCTAATACTTTCAAATAAACCGTATTTTAGAACGTTTTTAGAATGTTTTCAGTTCATTTCATCCTTTTAAATTTCCAATTTTTTAGAAACTGTTCGGAGTTCAACTCTTGGCCTGGACACTTTTTCAATCTTAAAAAAAAATTCTACTCGAAAGATATATATCTATATATATGGATATTATATCTATAGTAGAACTGCTTTCGGCAGCGTACACCTTCGAATTTGTATGATTCTATATTTTTAAATGAAAATTTATCCAAACGAACTTAGAGTTGGGGCCCTACTGTCTTCAGCAGTGTACACCCGCCGTGTTATGCACGTCCAAGTCTGTTTTGGTTTTATATTTTTCATGAAATCACATGTGTGAAAAACTAAGAAAGAGACAGTATAAAATCCAAATGAAATGATACTACAAAATTAAACCCAATAAGAAGAAAATTCAATATGAAATACTATGAATACCTTATGGGTTCATCAGAGGTGCATCATAAGTATATTCATAGTAAATTTCCTCAAATATTGTCAGCATTAAGTCTAAAAATGACAATATTATGCCCCTTATAACATGTCAAAATGAAACCTAACCTTTTTTATGGTACTATCTTTATCAAGTAAAAGGCAATTTTGCTTGATTGTCAAATATAAACTTGGTTTTGGCTGTTCGTTTTCTTTTAATATATATATAGTAGCATTGGCCTAATTTATGTTGTGCAAGAAATAAAATTTACGAAGCTATATTTTTTTCCTGATAATTTAAACAGAAGCTGATATAAATAAAAAGGAATGAATAATATATTTAATCAATTAAATTACTCGACCAGTTCGCTTCCCATTATGGCAGTTATAAATGTGAGAAACATGAAATTCTTCACCTATAAAGTCTATTCTTTACCTAATTGTGAAATGCTTAAAATTTTTACATGTTTTTATTAGCAAATCTTAAAAACATTAGTTATAATTCAATAATGATAATTTTAAAAAAAAAACATAAAATTAAGAAAAATTCTTAAACAAAAACAATATTTCCGCAAATTTCTATTTTTCTAAGGGCCTATTAAAAAATATATATGTATGTATATATATTTCATAATATTCGAAAGCTTGAAATCCTAAACCAATTCCGAGGTATAGGAGGATTTCAACGCCCTTAGCCGCATCCCCTTTGCCCCCTTAGCTCCACTGATTAATTCTATTTAAATAGAATAATAATAGAACGAATGTTTATCTTAAGGCTGCTCTTCAGTAAACTTCCCGATTCCCCTCGCTAACGTTATTCCTATGGGCGTAGGATGCATTCGTATTTTTAAAATATCTCCTCGGAAAATTAATATTTTTAAGTTCTGTTTTCTTTCTATTGTTCTTAAAGAATGTCTCTTTTTTTCTTAGTTATCAAAATATTTCTAAATTATGTGCTTAATTTACATTTTTTTTTGTTTTAAAATCTTAGCGAAACTGAATAAGATTTTAACGTTTCATATAAAATTAAGTATATATTTTAGAACAAAATTGACAACTAAGAAAAAAAGAGACATTCTTTAAGAATAGTACAAACAAAACAGAAGTTTAAAATATTAATTTTCTGAGGAGATATTTTAAAAATACGAATGCATCCTACGTCCATAGGAATAACGTTAGCGAGGGGAATCGGGAAGTTTACTGAAGAGCAGCCTAAACCCTTTGTATCACCGCGTTGTATATCTGCAACATACCCAAAAGTCAATGTCACTTGTATAGAGTGGTCTTTAAAATACGATTTTATTTATTGCTACTATCTTCCAACACACCAGTTAATATAAATTGGTCATATAATTCTCAAGAGACGGCGATACTTACTCAATTTTTCATTACAAAGCTTTATTTATCATTTGAGCAGTTTCACATCGCTATTGCTAAAATGAGCTTCGTACATTTTGTCCAATTATAAAGGCTGGAGGCGTGCAAAAATATATTTCTTACAAAGGTAAGTTCGTATACTTTACAATTTTTTTTTATTCGAAAATTAACAACAATTATGGGAAGTATGTAATTTTCTGTATTTTGCAGATGTGAAAAACATACCTTTTAGTCAATAATTTCTTATTTTCATGTTTTAAATTTTTCCAATTACTTTTTACATGCTTTAAATGATGCATTCTAACATCTGAGTAAATATTTTTCAAATCGGAGTTTTTAAGTTCCAAAGGGTTAAATTATAATCTAGTTAGTATCATGCTATAAAATAAACATACCATTTCCGTTGACAACTCTTTGGCCACTAGACTGCCAATCTCCCGTTGGATTACCAGCACCGGCATACGTATTCATAGAGTCACCTTGTGGACCTGAAAACGATGAAGAAGACGACATTGCTGTATTGCCCTGACTTCTCTCCGTATTGCAAATATATTTCCCATTAACCATGCTGCAAGACATGGATTGGGACTCTCCGTGCGCTCCTGAAGCCATTAGGCAGACTGCAAGTACAATAAACAGTGATTTTCCCATGATGCGTCTGTAAAAACACAGAAATATATTTCAAAGAATATGAAACTAAAACAAAAACTATCTTAAAAATATTCCCATATTAGTACGATTTATGAAATTTCCTTTCTTGCTGATATTTTATTAATAATATGGTGATGTGTAGTTATGGAATATTATATTCAATCTGTGTGTACATTCTATAGAACATTTAGGGCGTCCAGAATCAAACCGGATGAAGTCCTTAAAATATTAAGGAGTAAATATATTTGGAGTTAAAGTTAATGGCCTCTCATAGTAGCTTATTAGGAGACTAGCATCATTTGCTGCTCATATTTTCAACTTCGAACTTGATTTGTCACGTTACCTAAAAAAATATTGTCTATAAAACAATAATTTATCTCAAACTCTGATGAACAAAAACAAGAAAGAAAAACCATATGTCAAGCATAGATTATGGAGCACTTTCAAATCCTTCCAGAAAACTTTAACAAAACTTCGTCGTTTGATAAGGTTTTGATTTGATAGCCTAAGAGGGACTGCTCAGACTAGTAGAAGTCTGTAGAGCATAGTGTCCCTCCCGGTCCCCTTTATTAAGGTCTTTAAAAAAAAAAAAAAAAATTACAAACTACAGCCGAAGCTGGACCCGCCGTTAAACGCGACAAGGAGCGGGATAGAATGTTTATAACAAATACAAATACAAACTATGGTCAACGACCAGATCATATATAAGCTCGGCCCTGCTAGGGAAGGACCCTTTTCGCGACAGTTAGCAGGGACTGAATAGGAGTTGTGCATTGAGAGTGGCAGCTGACGGCTACTAGGTAAGGTTAGAGAGTTCTGTCAGAAAAATATAGATTTTAAGTAGCTTTCTGTTTAGGGTGTGCCTCTTTAGAATATTAGGAAGCCATTCCTTGGGAGGGACTGCAGGCTTCCTAATATGCCACTGTGTTGTTAACGGGCAGGTGAAATAATAATGGGGAGCCGACGCCTCTGCGCCACACTCGCAAAGGAATGTGTCTGCACATTTAAATTTGTAGAGGTATGTTCGAAAGGGACCGTGTCCCGTGAGAAATGCTGTTGTGTGTGCGGAGAGGTTGTAGTGTGTTATTGAGACTTTCGGTATTAAATTATATGTGTGTCGGCCTATTAGAAAATGCATAGCACATTTGGAAACCTGATTTCAGCAATAACCGTTCATAGCCTGAAAAGTACTCTAATTCTTTTGGGAAGCCATGTATATGATCTATAGATCTATATATATTTTACTATGCTAACAAATAAGTTTAACAAGAACACAGTTAAAAATTCACTTTCAGCAATTTCCACGAGTAGACGGAAATGTACTTGCAAACGTTCTTTTGTACAGCCCTGTATATTACCTACAGATTTTTACACACGCTACACATTAAGCTAAAATTTAATTCAGGCAAAAATATGCTCAAAACTACTGAAATAACGCTTCCAGGAATTACTATTCATTGCCGGCCATGTATCCAGTTTTTGCATAGCCTGAATATGGTTTTATTTGTATTCTTCAAACATCTCTTGGTATACTTAATATAAATGAGCTTGAAAGTGCATAGCTCAATTTAAAAACAACTTTAAGCAATTTACGCTCATGATAGATAATGGTTACGAATACTTTTGTGTAACCCTGTATACGATCTATAAAATTTATGCACACCACGTAGTATGCAAAATTTAGTAAAACTTAAAAACGCACGTCCAGCAATTAACAATAATTGGCAATACTGCAGATACAGTACTGCATGCAACGTATTTTGTGTGTCCCTGTAAATGAACGATATATGCTATGCACATCGTATTCTTCAGCAAGCTTCTTGTACTAAATCTCAGTAATGTATATCTATTTTATCATGTTTGAAATAGTGCAAAATAATTTAAAATACTCCGCAGAAGGTTTTTCTACGTAGACCATTAATTAACCGAATTCTTTTGTGTGACCATGTAAATAAATGATAAATGCTTTGCACTTCATAGTCTAAAGAAGGCATGTTTTACTGCATCACAGAAATTCATATCAATTCCATTTACGTTGTAACAGTGTAACATTAAAAAGGACCTCAAACGATTTTTCCACATACACTGTTAACAATTTGCAGCAAACTGTACAGTCATTCGACCAATTTTATGAAAAACGGTTACATAATAGTAATTTAACTGAATTATGGCCATAATATGGGCTATAATATAGACAGAATAGAGTTAAAATACGTAACCGTTTTCTATAATATCGGTCGAATGACAAGACAATTTGCTGCAAATTTTTAACAGTGTAGACCATAATATAACGGAATTCTTTTGAGTGTCCCTGTAAATGAACTGTAAGTGCTACACATAATATATTCTAAAGTAACCTTCTTTTAGCGCACCTCAATAATACATATAAATTTCATTATGTTTCGAATAGTGTAACACCATTAAAATACACTTGCAAATGATTTTTCTCCATAGACCATAAGGTAACGGAATACTTTTGAGTGCTCCTGTAAATGAACTATAAAAGCTACACACTACATTTTCAATACCGAACAGGCCATAACAAACTTCAACAACATATATCAATTACATGGCAATCCGAGTATATTTACACGCGACAGAGCTTGGACAGACGGACAGATCAACCGAATTCATAAACGTCTCATAAATTCATTAAACTACGTTGGAAAGTGTTAAAAGTAGACTTGATCTGCTTTGATTCTGGAGCCCTCGTTTATCACTGAGTGAATTGACTAAAAGTATGACTGGCAAATTAGTGATAATTTGGTAAATTCCAGAGGCGTGACGGCGTGAGTGAAGTGGACAAACAAACATTGGTCGGAGAAATGGACATTTTCTCTTGGAATTATTTTCCCTCTCACAACTTTGTTAAACTTTTGTAGTTTTTCATGTGCTTTTAGTTTAATAATGACAATGTAGATAGTACTAATGTTTTTTAGAATCATATACAGCGAGTTAGCTTAATCGTACGAAAACATCTTTAAAGTGTATTTTTATATATTTTACATTGCCCTGTGTTTTCATGAAGTGAATGATGTCATGCGTAGCTTGTTTCCTATCCTATTTTTTTTTCTTCCTTCAAAAGTGTCTAGCTTAACTAACTGTTCACTTCACTTAAAACGATTTTTCCACGTAACCAGCGCTTGTTTGACCGACAGTTTTGCCAATTTAGCATGTGTTTATACTTAAAATACCAAACAGAATTAATTTTTCAAGTGTAATTTTCATTTCTTGATTGACAGACATTCTGTGATGTTATGAAGCAAAAATTAATTTTTTTAAATTCTGGTAGATGTTATGGATAAATTTCATTAATATGAATTGCATAAATTTGTGTAAAGGCTCCGCGAAAGAGAATCAATGCTTCCATTAATAGCAGAAATACGCCGAATTTAAAGATCCTTATTTTATAAATGGAAATTGGCGTTATTTTTTACATGACGTCGCATTCCCATGTAAATCATCATTAAAGATTCAAAATTATTATAAAAAAATATTTTTTCCTAGTTTCTTTTTAAGATATGACAACAGGGGGAAAAAAAAGCATTTTTACATTGCTGCAAACATTACTTTACATTATTGTAACAAACAAATATTTATTGTTGAGTTACGCGTAACTCAACAATAAATAGATTTTCAGTAATAGATTTTCATAAATAATCATGCTTGACAATTATTTAAACTATCTAGGATATCCAGGGCCTGATTAACGCACAGGCCGACTAGGCCGTGGCCTGGGGCCCCAAAATGAATAAAATGTTTTACAAAAAGTTTGTTAAAAATTTAGTTTTCTGCAATTATTTTCCCCCCAAACAAAAAAAGATGTTGGTTAAGTTGGCAAACATATCATAATATCTAATGATAACCCCTGGTACTCCCAAAAAAAATAATTATAGCTACTATTATGGTCTGAGGGAGGGCCCCCAAAAAGGTTCGAGGCCTTGGGCCCCACATGATCTTAATCGGGCTCTGAGGATATCTAAAAATAAAATCAATCTATTAACTAACAATTAAATTCTGATAATATGAAAATATTGTACTGTCATCAGGGACACACAGCAGTACATATAAAGTGTAAAGCTCTAGGACATCAGAAAATGAAAGGAAATTTCCATCTTTGCAAACATGAACTAAGGTAAGTTATAAGAAAAAAAAAAAAAAAGACTGAAGTTAACTGGGTTAAAATCTGACTTATAAGAAAGTTTCTCTTTGTGTCAAAATTTTTAATTTTTAATTTTTTTTAATTATTTAATTAATTCATTCATTTCTTTGTATCTGTTGCATCCCTTATGTGTGTTATCGTTATCTTAAAGCGGTTTCGCAATACAGTACGTGCCGCTTAATGTGATCGCGGTTAATGTTATCATCTGGTTTATCAAAATCACCATGTCCCGACCAATTGCATTCAGCTTCATGCTAAAAACATCGCTTTATATGATCAATATTCCTTTTAATGTTATCGCTTTTTCAGCAGACCAGTTTGTGGAGAGTTTGCAGCTGAAAGCGAAGTTCTGTTAAAAAGTCCTTTCAAAGCACGAATTCTAAGTAAGAAAGAAGACAGCAAATTATCCCTATGTGTATCTTCTGTTTTGAGCTTAATTTGCAGATGCAGAGGAGTATGTAATCAATTATGAAACATAAGCAACAGAGGGAATCACTTAACCAAAAAACTAATATTCTATAACAGCCATACTCAACCACTTTTTCTCGCGGGCCGCAAACATATGTTTGCTACGTTAGGCAGGCCGCAAGTATTATAACAAAGTAGTAGAACAAAGCTTTATTATAAAGTTGATATAATTAGTAGGATTGAAGGTTTGTCGCAGAAGAAATGTTACCAAAAAATTCAACACTGCTATTTACGAATAATACACTTCGTAGTAAATTTCTATTCATAATGATGTAGAAATATGCAGCACAAATTTTTGTTTGGAATTAGTGATATAAAACTTTTTGCAGCCAATTTTCTGCGGCAAACGTTTTACTCTAATGTCCCTAATAGGCATCATTATAGCTATATGATAGGTATAAACGTAATTATATAACAATGCAGCATTTCCAAGTTTCTAAAAAAATTAGGTTATTTTCTTTAATAAAACAGTCATTATCTCAATGCAAAATCTTTTTTAGAAATATATAGTGCAAATTTAATTAATTTGAAATAATGTTTGTTCATTGTTGAAGATTAAGAAATATATACACCACTATAGCACAAATAGAACTACATGCAAAAAGAACTTTTGACTAACGAAATGGCCTTTAACATGTTTTAAGATAATTTTAAATTAGTGATTATAAATAACAGGAAAAGATTTTGTCTTGCCGTGAAAGTATATAAAAGAACAGTGAAGGTCTTAAAAAAGTTTTATGCACATCTCAATTGATTTTATAAATAGAGATTAATGATTATGTGCCGCGGGCCGCATATTAAAGGTCGCCTGGCCACATGCGGCCCGCGGGCCGTAGGTTGAGTATGGCTGTTCTAGAAGCTTTGCATCTTCTAGTAATGTCATATGGAATCGAATATCATCTGCTACAGATAAAAATTGTTTTGTTAGTGCAAGATTCTATAAAGCTGAAAACGATGACGAAATGGAAACTTTAGAAACTACGGAAAACGTCCCTGATGATATGACGAATTAAGATTATGAAGCATGAGTAGCGACCGACAATGATATTCTTGTAGCTGCAAAGCTCACAGAAACTGACATTTGCAAAAAAGTTTGCGAAGAAATATGAAATAATGATGATGATGATGATCAGGAGGGCGAAGAAAACCAGCTTTTTGAAAGATCACCTACAAATGTGAAAAAGAGGAATTCGTTGAAAATTTCGAAACGAGGAGTACAACATCGCTTGGATAATTTAAAAAAACAATACGAATATGGACCACTAATTGATAAACTTTTAAGGGAGAATTGTAAAGAAACAAAAATTACCAAATTCTTTCAATAAATGTTTTCTATCACTTTAAAAGTCATCATTTAAACAAGGGTGAGTATTCTTAGTAATAATATTTTCTTAGTTTCCTTACTAGATGTTATCATTTGGTGTTTACTCAAATCGCATATTGTTATTGTTATCAATCGGATATTGTTATCAAAAACTCGTGGTCCCGAAGTGATCACATTAAGCGGCATCTACTGTATTTCAATTCTTTACAATCTTTTTTGATCGTTGAACGTAACACCGCTCATTGAATGAAACGTTATTGTAAAAAAGTAAACTTTTTTTTTTTTTTCAAAACTATGTTTTTCAAACTAGGCGACCATTTTTCTCAAGAACTAGTCGACCAATTTCTTTCTTTTTTTTTTTTTTTTTAAGGAAAGGTAAACGCTTTAGCTGCAGTTTATACTCCCGAAAATATAATTTTGATTGGTTAATATTTTTTTTCAAATTCGTAAAAGGTTGAAAAAATACGGAAAATTAATTTTTTTGTTCAAATGTCCGCCTTTTTGTCAAAAATCAACTTGTCAAACTAAATGTTGGTATAAGCTCAAATGAATTTAATGCCCTTTAATAATATCGCGACCATTTGTTTTTTCCAATGGTTGTGACCGGAGAAAAACGGTCGCCCGATCGGAAGTCACGGCGCACTACCCGTCGCACAAGACGTATCATTCTTTTTTTTTTTTTTTTTCACACAAAAAATTAAATATATAAGTGAAATGTCAATAAATATAATGCAAAAGTCCGAAGGTTATATCTTTTTTATTTGTACCGGAAAAAAAAAAAAAAAAAAAAAAAAAAAAACATGAATTTTAGCTTAAAGAGGTAGAACCTCCCCGTAAGACAGATCCGTTAATCGGATAAGCTTGGATGCAAAAATATCTGAAATTTTCCGCCTTGTGTATATCTGCATAACCAAAACTATTAAAAAGTAATTCTCAACAGATGCTTTATTTCAGGCGAAAAAAAAAAAAAAAAGTTGCATCTTTCAATGTATTTTCAACAAAATAACAATATCGAAAATAATATGATTTATCTAATTGTGATTTATTAGAAACATTACAGTAAGGAGAACTGTATGTTGCAGTCAATAAAATAATTTAACTTACCTAATATTCAGAACTAATACTTTCTCGAGAATATCTCACTAAGAGAATAATCGAAATCTCAGACGACGTGTAGAATATGTCGCTTCGTTATTATTCTAACTGTATTTGCAGAACGCAGGACGTCACCCAGCTGTATCGACAAACATCTGAAACTACGTATTACAATGCCAGAAGCGTCTGGACAGATGATTCACGATCATGTTGCAAATTATTTCCAACAACACATGTAATGGAGCGAATATGTAATGCATTACTTTTGACGTCATTTTTAGGTGCGTTCGTAATCATATAAATACGTAGCACCTATAGTCGTCGTCGTCTGGTCCGTCCATCTGTCCGCATATAACAGCGCAAAAACAACCCAACCGAGTGGTTTGATATTTAATAACGTTTAATTGTTGCAGAATTTTGTCTAGTCATTTCAAATTTTATGAAAATCGAATCAAAACTTAAAAAGATATTAATAAAAATATTTATTAAGTAATTTGAATTTTTTAAAAATCGGTACTTCCTTGTCATAGCAGCTTTCGAGGATTAATCGTCAAGCGACCGAGATGTATCGCCAAGTTATCTGACATATGTATGACGTATATGACATTTTATAATCTCTATCACCAAGTTATAGTCACTTTCTTCATTCTATTAAATCCTATCATACGTAATTAATTCATTGATATCCCATAATAGGTAATGATTCAAGGTTGCCATGGTGATTACGTCCTATTTAAGATGGAGTCGTATTATTTCCGTATTACTGAATTTAAAAACCGAATTTGTGTACTAAAATTGTTTAATTATAGCAATCGTATAATCTAGTGACAGTTTTTTGGATAGATGTTTCCGGAGAGATAGATATTAAATGCAAAAATAGTCTAAATTTGGATTTCAAGCTCTGAATTTTTCAAAGCTAGACTTAAATTTCTCATTGGAATTTTTAGAAAATGTCAACAAAAGATAAAATGTTGCCAACTTAAAATGTACTTATTTTATTACGGAAATTAATCATATCATAATGACAGACGATATAACTCATTTTACTGAAATAATAACAGTATGAACGCACCTCATTTGTCCCGTTTGACGTACAATTTCAAATTTGTTATTTTTCACATAGAAAACCTGCATGGACGGAATCGCAAGGTCCGAAAAAATATCCGTTTTAGACAGGTTGTCGTCTTGGTATAGTTGTAATTGCAGGGATGTAGTGGAGGGTATATGTTGTATACGTCGGATACCTTTTGAATTTTTAAACGAAACTCCGTATACCCTACGTTTCTCAAATAAAGCTATAGTGTATGCTCTCTAGCGCAGGCCTGTCCAACCTTTCAGTAAGCAGGGGCGCACCTCAGCAGGTGGCCAACAGTGAAAGGCGTCATTATTCACATGATCCGAAACATGCAACATGCAACAATATCACTGTAAGTAGTGGTAGCGATGTACACACTTCTTATCAGTGTTACCCTTTTAACTAGTTTTTTATTCAAAATAACTACCACTATCTTTAATAGTAATGTTTGATTTGCTTAATCATGGAATTTCTGAAATTAACCAAGCTAAAATTACTATACGGAAATAGTGGTAGATATTTTGAATAAAAAACGCGTGAACTTGGCAACACTGCGACTTATACGATGCACATATATCTCACAGTGGTAGCCATAAGGATCCTACGATTCAAGAAATAATCAGGGACCGATTTAGAAATTTGGGGGTCCTGGGCACATATGCGTATGGGGGCCCCCTCGCACAGATTCTTTGAATAAAAAAATGTAATATCGAAAGCAGTACTTATTAAGATAACCACTATTGACTTTGATAATTTCTTTAAAATATTAATTAAAAAAATAAATTTGATAATCATTAATTTACTTTTAAATAGTTATTTGATAATTATGAATTTTTAATTGAATTTTATAATAAACTGTGTGGTACTGATTAGCTTTCTCTATGCAAGTCCATATATCTGGAATGATAAAGTATGCAACAACTAATAATAAATTTACCAAGCTATAATTATGTCAAATATTAGCATAGCCTATTAATCAAACAACTTTTTCTTTCAAATACAAGCTTTGTATAAAAAAAACTAAACTTACACAAGTAACTAGCAGAACCACACGGCTTTGTCCATGTTAACCATGAGGGCCTTACATGTAAAATAAATAAAAATGAAATAATATGGCGATCCAAACAATTACTGCACATAAATTGTAATAAGACAATCAGCAAAAAATGAAGTTACTTTGACATATCATAGACAATCTCTGACAAACAGATGTTTCCATTTTAATTTTGTTTTTTGAAAGTTAAGATTGTTTTGGCCAATAATTGGGAAATCTTTAGTAGCATTTGGGGGCCCTGGGCCCGTGCCCCGAAAGCTCTGCCGTAAATCAGGCACTGGAAATAATGTAAAACTAATTTGCAAAAAGTAAATAAATAAATAAATAAACATAAATCTTAATAAATTTAGAGGTACTTACATTATTCTGAAAGAGCAATCTTAAGAATTTTTGTAGGGGAAGGACCTTTAATCGTGCCTATATATATATATATATATATAAAGCCATGAAAATATTAGGGATTTTAAAAAAGTAACCTTTAAAATGGATTTTAATTTTTAAGAAAAATTAGAAACAGGAAACACGAGAGAGGGTGCACTGAAAACTTTCAAAGGGCGGCGCGTTGGACAGCCCTGCTCTAGCGTATTACCCTCTCGGGTGTTTTTTTACGGCTAAAGCACTGATCTCTGCCCATCGTCAATATGATGTCAGCGTTACTCACTGACATGTTTTTGCCTTATAATATAGATAGAGGATTATCCATACCCAAATCATAAAAATATTTAGTAATGAAAGAGAGATAAAAGTACTCTTTCTCACGTTAGAGTTTCTCACAAACTTGCAGCGAAAGTGATGAACTATTAGTCCGCGTACGATACGTTGGTCGATGAGTAACGCTAATTTACACTGCTGGTCATCCAAAATGCAACACCATGAAGGAATGCAAATAACAGAATGATATTTATTGGACAAATACATTATAATGGGAAGAACAAGTGGTTACATTTTCAGAAAATTTGGAGGTATAGATCTTGAGAAAACACTACCCAAAGCAGCCCCCTCTGGCCGCAATAACAGCATTTATCTACCTAGCCATGGAGTCGAACAGAGATTGGATGTCATGTACGGGTACATCAGTCCATGCAGCTTCAACACTATGCCACAGTTCATCAACCGTAGTGACGGGCGAGTGGTGGCGGGCCAGTCGCTCAGAAGCCATTGACAGGACATTTTCAATTGGTGAGAAATCAGGAGAACGTTCTGGAAAGAGCAACAGTCGAACATGTTCTGTATCAAGGAAGGTCAGGAGAATACCAACAATATGCGGTCGTGCATTGTCCTGCTAAAACGTAAAGTTGTGGAGGCATCGAAGATAAGGCAGAATCACGGGCCGTAACACATCAGAAATGTAACGGCTGTTGTTGAAATTGCCGGCAATGTGAACAAGAGGTTACCGAGACGTGTATCCAATGGCACTTCATACCGTCATTCCAGGTGATATGACAGTATGACGATTCGAATGCAGGTTGGCAATGGGCGTTTTCCACGATGTCGCCAAACATGGATTCTGGCATCATGATGTTGCATACAGAACCTGGATTCATCAAAGACGACCTGAGGCGCCATTCCTGTGTCATATACAGCATCATGATGCCAGCATCCATGTTTGGCGGCATCGCGGAAAACGCACATTGCCAGCTTGCATTCGATTCGTCATATTATCATATCACCTGGAGTGACGGTATGAAGTGCCATTGGATACACGTCTCGGTAACCTCTTGTTCGCATTGCCGGCAATTTCAACAGCAGCCATTACATTTCTGATGTATTACGGCCCGTGGTTCTGCCTTATCTTCGATGCATCCGCAACTCTACGTTTTAGCAGAACAATGCACGACCGCATGTTGCTCATACTATCCTAACTTTCCTTGATACAGAACATTTTCGACTGTTGCCCTGGCCGGCACGTTCTCACGATTTCTCACCAATTGAAAATGTCCTGTCAATGGCTTCTGAGCGACTGGCTCGCCACCACTCGTCCCTCACTACGGTTCATGAACTGTGGCATAGTGTTGAAGCTGCATGGACTGATGTACCCGTACATGACATCCAATCTCTGTTCAACTCCATGGCTAGGCAGATAAATGCTGTTATTGCGGCCAGAAGTGGCTGCTTTGGGTAGTGTTTTCTCAGGATGTTTACCTTCAAAGTTTCTGAAAATGTAATCACTTGTCCTTCCAATGTATTTGTCCAATAAATATCATTCTGTTATTTGCATTCCTTCATAGTGTTTCATTTTGGATGGCCAGCAGTGTAGATGAATGTATTCGTTAATTAAGGTGGCGATCACTGGTAGAAACTTAACATAATCGAGTTTATTGTTGGAGCACAGTGAAAATAAAACTGCTAACCCGTAAAAAATTACACCTTTGTGAACACGATAGCGCTCAAAATATTATCGCATTGACACCAAAATTGGGCTGGAAGTCGGTAATGCCAAAATCTCGCCGAACCCCAATTCGTCGTTTTTTTCTTTTCTTTTTCTTTTTCCTTTTTCTTTTCTTTTTTTCTTTTTTTTGTTTTTGTATTTTTGTTTTTGAAAGTGTGAACTTATAGGTAGCCAAATTAGACCTTCCATTCTTTGTAACTTCCAAATCGATATAGTTTGGTTTGAATTTTATATTTAAAACTAGTCGGATGTGCCAGTCTCAAAACTTTCTTATATCTCACACAGGTTTCGCATACACTAAAAACTAATCATCACCAGTTTATATCAAGGTCTAACTGAATCTAAAGTTTTATTAAATTCCGTGCATTAGTTGTTGAGATATGACTATCACTAAAATCGTGTAAATCCTGAAAAATGCAGCACAGCAGTGCCACCTGTTGAGAGATTTACACCACCTAATGAACAACAACTTGTATCAACGTCTAACTGAATCTGAATTTTGATGAAAATCCGTGCATTAGTTCTTGAGATATAGTTATCGTGAAAATCATGTAAAAAGTAGCATAGCAGCGCCACCTGTTGATATCGACGCTAAAACGTAATCAGCGTCTATTTATGTCAAAAGGTCTAAATGAATCTGAAGTTTGATGAAAATCAGTGTATTAGTTTTTGAGATAGAGTTATTGCGGAAATCGCGAAAAATGCAGCATAGCAGCGCTACCTGTTGTGCGATTTACTCCAAAAACTAATGAGCACAAATTTATATCAGGGAGTAACTGAATATAAAGTTTTATTAAATTCCGTGCATTAGTTCTTCAGGTAGAGCGCCCAGAAATTTTTTGTCACATACAGACAGACAGACTCACAGACAGACTTTTTTTTTAAAACAGGTAAATCGTATTCAGGACCTTCTAAAACGTATAAATCCGTCGAAAACCGGAAGTCGAAAATTTTCATTAATCCAATACTTTTTCTTGTAAAGATAGAAGAAAGTAAAAAGAAAAGAAGTGTAAGGAATTCTAATCGTGATAAAAACCCGATTATGAAAATATTAGTATATTTTAACATTTTGAGGTTCTGTGGATCCGTTTTCGCTATTTTTAAATCTATTCCACATGTATATGCGTGTGTATTCGTGTATATTAGAATTTCCACACCAAGGTTTAGGTTCCCAAAGCTCATTTTTACTGAAGAACTTAAATAAAAAGACTTCAGATATTTCTAAAAGAAAATTCATAGAAATTTTATAGTTTGCCTTTCTTTTTACTTACTTCTATCTTTAGAAGAAGAAAGTATTGAATTCTTGAAAACTTTCAACTTCTTGTTTTCGACGGATTTATACGTTTTAGAAGGTCTTGAACACGATTTGACTGTTTTTGGAAAATGTCTGTCTGTGTGTGTATGTGTGTGTCTGTATATGACAAAAATTTTGTGGGCGCTCTATCTCAAGAACTAATGCACGGAAATTAATAGAACTTTAGATTCAATTAGACTTTGATATAAATTGCTACTGACTAGATGAGGATTCAACAGCTGTTATTGGAACTTACTCATACTATTAAACAGTAAACATAAAAATATTTTTTTAATGTTATCTTGTAAGTTTGTGTGACTCAATTCTTTGACTCATTTCTTCTCAACGACATTTCGGCCCGATGGATGCTAGTAACTAAATGATGCCTATAACAGCTGTTGAATCTTCATTTTTAAGTGTTTATTTGGTCGTCAGTTGCCTCAGGTAATGCTCAAATGCTAATCTATCTAGCAAGTGACCTCAGATTCTTCGAATTTGGCCGAGCCTATCCTTTGCGAAAGGCACTCCAATGAGAACATCCTCTAAATGTCGAAAAGCGACATAAGTTGCTCCAGTGACAACTTCTTTGGGCCAATTTCCACAACAATATTTTTGACAAAATTAAACCCTGGGGTTTGTTTGCGGTGACAGCATTAGGCATCTGAGTTCGTGAGCATAATACATTGTTTACTTTCCAAAGTTTAGAAATAGGTGTGACAGAATAATAATAACAACGAAATAATTAGTGGTCCGGATTGAGACCGATATCATGATCCTTTTGCTGAAAAGGATCATGATAAACTAGTCGGATGTGCCATTCCCAAAACTTTCTTCTATCTCATACATGTTAATACTTCAAAAAATGTATTTTTTAAATTATGCATGTTAGAATAAAAAAATGCAGCATAGCAGCACCACCTGTTGGGTAATTTACACCCAAACCTAATCAGCAAACGCTTATGTCAACGTCTAACTGAATCTGAAGTTTGATGAAAAATCGTGCATTAGTCCTTGAGATAGAGATATTGCGGAAATCGGGAAAAATGCTGCATAGCAGCGACAGCTGTTGAGCGACTTCTAAAACGTATAAATCCGTCGAAAACCGGAAGTCGAAAATTTTTATGAATCCAATACTTTTTTTTTTGTAAAGATAGAAGAAAGTAAAAAGAAAAGAAGTGTAAAGAATTCTGATCATGATAAAAACCCGATTATGGAAATAGCATATTTTAACATTTTGAGGTTCTGTGGATCCGTTTTCGGTATTTTTAAATCTATTCCACATGTATACGCGTGTGTATTCATGTATATTAGAGTTTCCACGCATTTTTAGGTTACCAAAGCTCATTTTTACTGAAGAACTGAAATAAAAAGATTTCAGATATTTCTAAAAGAAAATTCATAGAAATTTTATAGTTGAAATTCTTTTTACATTCGTCTATCTTTAGAAGAAGAAAGTATTGAATTCTTGAAAATTTTCAACTTCTTGTTTTCGACGTATTTATACGTTTAAAAAGTCTTGAACACGATTTGACTGTTTTTGGAAAAAGTCTGTCTGTGTGTGTGTGTGTGTGTCTGTATGTGACAAAAATTCTGTGGACGCTCTATCTCAAGAACTAATGCACGGAAATTAATAGAACTTTAGATTCAATTAGACTTTGATATAAATTGCTACTGATTCGTTTTTGGTGTATGTCGCTCAAAATCTGTCGCTGCTATGCAGCATTTTTCCCGATTTCCGCAATATCTCTATTTCAATAACTAATGCACGGTTTTTCATCAAACTTCAGATTCAGTTAGACGTTGACATAAGCAGTGGCGTAGCCAAGGGGGGTCCAGGGGGTCCGGACCCCCCCCCCTCCCCGAACCCCGAACGAAGAACCGGTTTACTGAATCATAGATACAGCAACATTAAAAACTGATAAGATGGAATCGCAAAGAACCAATCAAAAATTCCGCTTTAGACAGGTGTTTGTCTTAACAAGTATTATTTAAAGCTATGTCTTTCGCTGGGGATCTGAAAGTTTTCCGTTTAAGAACGGTTTTTGTCATAGACAAATCCCATTTTGTCAGGTATTCTTTAAAACTGTTTAAACATATTCACTCTATAATATACTTCTGAAAAGCATAGATGCATTACAATGAAATCTGTGCAGATGAGAGATATCTTAAACGGCAAAAGTTCAACGTTCAACGAAAACAACACTACATATTTATACCTGCTAATATTTAAAACCTATCTAAAATGGAACTTTTTTCGGTTGATTAGAGTTTGACATTCGCATTGATTAGAAGTTGGCGACCCTTATTTTGGTTCATTTTATATTTTTATATCGAGCAATATTATAATTTACTTTAAATCTGCTGGCTGGTATTTAAAAAAGTAACTTTATTCTTGGACTAGATATCTGTGAATTTTTATTCAACATTACATTGCCACTTTCAAAATACCTGCAAATATCTGAATGTGATTTATCTTCTGTTGTAAAATATGCTGATTATGTCATTTTTCAGCTTTATGAAACTTTACATCAATCAGTAAGCAAGGAAAAGGTGATTGGGGTTCAAAAGTTTTCTGACCTGTTCAAGAGAGCACAATCCTTTGCTAAAGAAAATTTTGACACAATTTTCTTTAGTCACACATATTTCTTGTCAAGTTGGCCATCAGATACATTTCATGTCAAACCTGAAGAATATTTCGGGAGATTAATTTTCTTCCTTCTTTTGATACTTTTATTTCTGATCTTGTTATTCGTTCAAGGAAGAACAGAGGGATATTGAAATATTTTGTTGTTCTTCTTGGTTTGTACAAAATAATAGTGATTCCTGTTATTAAACTTTTCAACCCGAACTATTTTTAATAAATTGTTAATGGAATATTACTTTGTTGTATATTATTTTGAAGGACAGGTTTTTATTTACTTATTTAGTATTATAATTGTGCAGGTATATTTAAGGGAGTTACAGAACTATGGGAAAGTTTGTACGATTTTTTGTAATAATTCAAAACGGTACGAAAAACAGCGGAAACGGCTTTTATATCAACTACGCTACATAGTTGAATTCAGGGAGAGCAGGGGGAGGATCCACTCCGGGGCATCGAAAAGCAATGTCTGAGTTCAACATTACATTTGACTCAAGTACGACTTGTGAACGCACTGTTTAGCAATGCTTTCAGAAATTTCATGGTGGCAATGAGAGTTTCGAATATGGAGAAGGTCGTGGGTGACATTATGTTATTAAAATAAAAAATTGAAAGCATAAATTGAAGCTAATCCGAGGGCTTGCTGCTGAACTTAGAGTACGTTCTGAAAGTGTTTCCAACCACTTAAAATAAATTGGTTGAAATGTAAAAAATAGAAACCACCATTATTTTTTACATAATCTCATACTTCCAAAAAAGTGCTAATCCATCAAAAATAAAATGTTTACAAAGATTTAACATATTTTAAGCCGACCAGATATCGGAAACAATTATTGAGGTCAAATTATTTACTTTGTTATGAAAAACGGCGAAACTTGAAACAGAGAAAAATTAGACAATTGTAACAAAACTATTTTTTCCAACGTCAACTATATTTGGTGCCTGTGTTTGTTACATTACTAGTTTCTGTAGCTAAAATTGCAAAATCTTTTTCTTATAGATTAAAACCTTATCTCAGAAACTCCCATGAGGAATGAGTGGCTGTGGCAATTATGACAACTCATTATCTTGTACCTATTACAGTGCAAGTTCTCAATTCAAAGACAAGAAATAAAACATGAAAAGTGCAGTTATAAATTTAACCATTTGATCCTTAACTTTAATGCAAGCAAATATTTGTTATATGAAACTTGATTTAAGTGCATTTAACTCATCAGTATGTACTCAGTTTTTTTATATCATAGCGTTTGTAAAAATTTTTTATATCATAGCGTTTGTAAAATTTTTTTCACTGGCAAAGATTAATGTAACTCCATTGTAGTATTTTTAGTTGCAATTATTGAGATTGGTCTTACTTTATTTTACACATACTATTTTTTAAATAAAAAATTTGATAAGGATATACCTAAATGCTTAGAAATACTCGAAATACTTCTATTGCACATACACACACAGTTAATCCTGTCAAAACGGGATCGCAAGGGACTGGAAAAAAAAGTTCCATTTTAGACAGGTTTCTATTTAAAGATGTGTAATTAATTAAAACTATAAGACACACTACATCAGTAAAATGTATTGTTCGTTTAGGCGTGATCCGGCAACTCTTACGTTTGAGACAAGATTTGGCTGCAGAAAGGTTTCACAGGTTTTACTGTATTTATAAGTATAGTAAAATCTGTTAAGACGGAATCGGAATCACAAATGAGTGGAGAAAAATCCCGTTTTAGAAAGGTTTTCAGCAGATTTAATTGTATGGTAATCCATATCAAGACTATGTAATGCTTCCACTGAAGAGAGGATTATGTTATAGACGGGTTCCGTTTTGACAGGTTTTACTATACATATAACATAAATAAGTATATTTATATAATTACAGCAAAACTTGTGGAAACGAACCCTGATTATAACGGAATGAAACGGAAATATTACTTTGTCCAATGGAAAATAATGCATACAATTACTCCTGCTTAGACAAAAACCTGTCTAAAACAGAATTTTTTACCACTTTTTGCGATTTTATCTTGGCGAGTTTTAACACATATATAACATGAAGAAAAAATCTGGACCCCTCCCGAAAAGAAATCCTGGCTACGCCACTGGACATAAGCGTTTGCTGATTAAGTTTTAGTGTAAATTACCCAACAGGTGGATCTGATCTATGTCATACGATAACGCTCGTATTTATAAATCGATTTTGATGAAACTAATTGTGTGTATTAAGGTCACTAATGTCTCGACCGAGTTCGTTGGCCAGCTTGGTCCGCCATCTTGAAACAAGATGGCGGCCATTTAAAGATGTAAAATAACTTAAAATCTAAAATAAATATACAAAAAATTTAAAAATTCAAATTTATTTTTTAATTACGTGTTAGGCCTTGATACAAGGATTCCAGAGCATTTTTTGGTTCACCTCTATCTTAAAAAATGGCTGAGATAGAGCAGTTTGAAATTCTAGGGTGGCTGACATTTTGAAACAAAACAGCACATTAACGCGATTACTCGCAAATTATTTTCTTTCATTGTTGTAATAATTTTCCCAATCATACGTATAAAACTATATATTCATATTCGTTAGCGCCAAATTATCGCCAAAATTGGCGACATTTAGCGAAATATCGCCAAATTTGGCGACCAAAATAAGTCTTCATAAATGAAGCCAATTTGGCTATTGCTCAATAATTTGGCGAATTTCTTATTCAAATTCAGTATTAACGAATCTTTTGTAAACGTTTCTTTGCATTTTAACTTGCTGTTTTCGTGTAACATTAGCTAAAATTTTAAAACGAAGATATGGGAAAGCTACCTTTTCCTCCCGGTACAGGCCGGAAGGACTTTTTTTTTATTCTAACATGCATAATTTTAAAAATACGTTTTTTGAAGTATTAACATGTATGAGATAGAAGAAAGTTTTGGGAATGGCACATCCGACTAGTTTATTGCCGAAACGTCAGTTGAGGCTCACTGTGGAGACCCGAAAAGTTTTTGGTTTCTGTCTGTCTGTCTGTCTGTCTGTCTGTTCCGCGATAACTGCCGTAAAAATGATCCGATTAGTTTGATTTTTGGTAGGTATGTTGGTGAGATACCCGGAATTAGCTGTATAGTTTTTAGTTACATTTGGTTCATTCGTTCGGAAAATATAGAACATTTCTTTTTTTATCATAATGCTTTCCTATGGGATTTCAGACGATTTTGAAATTTTTCAGTCGTTGAAAATAAAATGGCACATTTGATTAATGTATTGAAACGGTAAGTTATGAAGGCTAAAATTTATCAAGTCAGGTGTTAAATTATTCAAATTAATTTGAAATTTTGTTTATACATTCGTCAGATTTTTTAAATTAGGTGTATAATTTTTGGTGCAATTTTATACATATGTTCTAATAATATAATACATTTTATTTTATCATTTTTTGCAAATATTAAAATGCATTCATTTTTATTTTCCTTTTCAATTTAACCGTAACCTAGCAACCATATTTCAAAGAATATCAAAATGATAAAATTCAAGTAACTCAGACGATTTTGTTACAATATTTTATTAGCAAAATAAAATATTATTGGGTGATTTTAATATTTTATTGAAATAAATGAGAATTTATTTTGATACAAGTTACCTTTTAACTTATAGAATGATAGCCGAAACATTTTTATATGAGATATTATAAATTTTCTGGAAAAGATGTGGATTTTTCGTGGTTGAAAATTATTATTATTTTAAAAATAGAATGTAATATCTCGTACAACGAGATAGTTAATCTAAAGAAATTAGCGCAGTAAAACGCATCCATACAGCCTGAAATAGCACAATTACTGGAAACTAAGATCATAAAAAGTTATCACAAAAAATACTTTATAGCGCCAAATCAAGGTTGCTATTTAGTGAATTGGCAGTTGGCACGATTATGAATATCAATGAACACAATAGGTTTAAAAGTTTCCAAATAAGCCTATTTTGGGGAGATTTTAGTATGCTATTGCCATCGAATTAGATCAGGATGTACTTAGGTCAGATAAATATTGTACAATGACCATCAAAACTGTTTTTCCGAAACAAAAATTGTAATAATACTAGATTTCTGAAATAGATAAGTGAAATATATTGTAGATTCAGTTTACATTTCCATAAGTTACTTTTGTACACAGGATATTATTCAACTTATCAATCAGATACGAGTGTTTCGTGATTGGCAGGTAAGTAAATATTGCTATTTATGTATTAGGATAACATAAAATTATTTTCAAAAATTTTGCTTATCGTAATAAAACCACTGTGCAGAACGAAATGGAAGATATACTAGAATCATTCACACAAATAATAGGAAATCACGAATATAAATTTAATAAGATTACGGAGGGTTCAGCGGGGCAGAGCCCACCCCCTGAAGAAATGTATTTTTTTAATCTAAAAAATAGAATAAGAAATTCATAAGAATGTCAGAATATTATTGCATAAACCGTGTTTAAGTTAACGTTTTTAAGTTCTTAAACCTTCGAATTATTTTATATGCATATAAATATATATGTAGTAATTTAAATAATTTAATTTGCGGATTGTAAGATATTAAATACTATGAAAAGTGAGTTTAAAAAACATTGACTTTCAGAGCTGACGTTGAGTCTCCTGATCTGTAGATTTACTAGTTATGATCCTTTTCAGAAAAGGATCATGATATCGGTCTCAATCCGGACCACTAATTATTTCGTTGTTATTATTATTCTGTCACACCTATTTCTAAACTTTGGAAAGAAAACAATGTCTTTATGCTCACGAACTCAGATGCCTATGCTGTTACCACAAACAAATCCCACGGTTTAATTTTGTCAAAAATTGTTGTGGACATTGGTCCAAAGAAGTTGTCACTTGATCAACTTATGTCGCTTTTCGACGTTTAGAGGTTGTTCTCATTGAAGTGTCTTTCGCAAAGGATAGGCTCAACCAAATTCGAAGAATTTGGGGCCACTTGCTAGATAGATTAGCATTTGAGCATTACCTGAGAAATTAACTTAAATACCTTCTATGTGTTCACTATCTGCAACAATGTATGCTCATGCATATGAGAGCGATTGCTAGAAATCTTGAAAATACTTAACCTTTAACTGATGTTAGCGGTCTGACAATTGACAGATCGCTACTTTTTGCAAGTTTCACAGTTTAACTTGCAATTTTCAGTTTAACGATAGATACTAGTAGCATGTTGTTTCGTTTGGAGCAATAGTACTATCGCTAGAGAGTTCTGAGCAGGTGAATTTTAATTATAATAGTCCTGTATATAATGTTTAGTTTAGAACGGTATCTTACGAGTTAATCGAGCCTTTTATTCATCTTTCGATCAAGCGGTCACAGTATCTGTGTGACAATTTTGTCACAGCAGTTAAAGGTTAACTTGATTTTCTTATTAAAATAAATTATACATTGCTTATAGGTGTTAGTTTTTCTGGTAAATATCTCCATAAAAATTAAAAACACATTTATTTTCTTAAAAGGTGATAAAAACATTTTTAAAAAACACCTCTAAGGATGTTAGTTTACATTATATATGCCCCCTTTACATTATATGCCCCTTGTAAACTAACATCCTTACAAGTGTTTTTTTTTAATGTTTTTATCTCCTTTTAAGAAAATAAATGGGTTTTTAATTTTTATGTAGTGGACAAGGTGAAACTTTCTTCAAAGCACAATTTTACAATAGTGGTTTGACTTTAATGGTAAATGTCTGTCTTATAATGTCATACTTCTACAACTTTACAAGCGATTAGTGACGTATTTAAGCCGATGATTAGTAACCGAAAAATTAACATTTTACGACTTATAATAAAGTTATTTTTACATGTAAAACATAATTTCCTACGAAATGGGAGAGACTCTACACTTTTATAATTGATTATTTTTTGCTATTTCTCATAGATTTTTTTTTTTTGAGATATAGGTTCGATAACTTCCAAGTTTCGTCACTATGATAGCGCGTAGTAGTTATATTAATATAAGATAGACATTTGTCCCACAATTCTAGCTTTATTCGTTCAAGAGTTAAAGATAAAATAACTTTCGTACTGCACCCTGTATTAGTATTAATCGTTTTAAGAAGTGGAACATCCACTCATTTGAGGGGATGTTCAGAATTCTTAATAAATTACGATATTTATAAATTATTTAAAGCACCATAAAACCTCCTATCATTCAGTAAATTTTAAGGATAATTACATTAATTGCATAGTCTAAATTTTTATATGGTCCCTTAAAGCTTGGACGAAAAGATGTGATTTTATGTGCGGGACTTTTGAAAATTCATAAAACTGAACATTTCACTAAAATATTCACTATCATCATAACTTGGTAAGTGCTGGTCGCAAAAAAAAAAATAGTTTTTTTCTTTTTTTACTTGTTAGGGTATGGCATAAGTTTTTCGAAATGTAATTTATAGGAAACACGATATAACTCTATTAAACATATATACAGGGTGTCCTAGGATTATTGGGACAAACTTTAAGGGGAAGTAGGGGACATAACAAGGATTCAGATTTGCATAGCAACCCATGGTCGGAAACGTCATGGGAAAGTAGTATGACAGGTACAAGAAACGAAGAGACACAAGGCTGAGATCATCTGAAATAATTTATTGGTCAAAGATATTACGTGTGCTGTGGTAGATAATACGTGAAAATGTCACAAAAGATGTTCAAAGTTTCCGCCATTACTAGTGTTGCATGCATCACACCGTCGGACCATGGATTGGCGGACTCGCTCAAATACACCTGGATTTTGTTGGATAGCCGCAGCAGCACAGATGAGTCTTGCAACCAAATCCATATCGGAGTCCACAGGCCACCCCAAAGAAAGAAATCTATGCTGCTTAAATCAGGAGAGCGTGGACCAATCCATCGGTGACCAAACACCTGATTCAAATGTTCACGAACACATCTGCTATAATGGGGAGATGCCCCATCATGTTGAAACCACATATGGCGTCTGACATGTTTGGCATAGTGTCAAGTAAGCTTGGTACCACCTCTTGCAAAAGAGTGAGATAATCTGCAGATGTTAGAGGTGCTGGCAGTAAGTAAGGTTTCCTCCAGTGCTCTCGTGAACAACACCACCTAATGGCGAACGAAGCCGTTTCCGACTATGGGTTGCTATGCAAATCTGAATCCTTGTGATGTCCCCTACCTCCCTTTAAAGTTTGTCCCAATAATCCTGGGACACCCTGTATAAGGCAACTTAACCATATAAAAATCTGAATTTTATACTTTTACAAAAACAACTATTTTGACTAAATAGCTTCTAATATGATAGAGAACAACTTTTGAAATATTTTTGTAATTGGAATTATACCTAACTAAAACTAATTGGAATTATACCTCTACCTAAAACTAATAGTTTAATAGCCCTTGGCCAATGATAAGAGTGGAAACCCTCTATGTGTATATATATATATATATATATATATATATATATATATATATATATATATATATATATATATATATTTATATATATTAGACATGCGGGTACACATAGAAAAGCAGATAAACTGATGCAGGTGATTAGAGCGTTTCTTATGTACTATATAACAATATTTTGAGTGTGTTTAATGTAAAATATTATGACTCCAGAAGTAATGCAACAGTGTTTTATTTTTTATTATTTAACAAGATTCATCTTTAACAAAACCTTTTGTAAATCTTGTTTCTTTTCTTCAGTCTTCACCTGAAAAGAAAGAGAGCATATTTAAGAATTAAAACACAAGTTGCTTTTACACATCATTAACTTATAAGTAATTTTTAATGAGCATATTTATTCATAAACTTAATGTAACGATTGCTCGAAAAGGGCGTAATTTTAAAGGTTTTTCATTTCTGGATACAGAGGTCAGAATGTGCTTGTTTTACTGTTCACAATTCTTTTTTTTTCTTATGAGTCAATCAACTATCTAATACACATATTTTAAATATATTAATTATAGTTTTTATTCATCTGAAGAATAAAAAATGCAGTTTGTTACGTGGATTTAACATTATCATCGCCAAATTTTGACTCTTTCTAACATTATGATTTTTTTTTTTAAATATCAAAACTATACATTTTTTCTGGGCCGCTTTGGTATAAAGAACTCAAATATGGTATCAAAAGTGGATGTTACTATTTTAAGATACAAAATTGGTACAATTATGTAGACAACCCCATATGTAAACGACCAGTATTTTAACTAGTCGGATGTGTCATTCCCAAAACTTTCTTCTATCTCATTCATGTTAATACTTCATACGTCAAAAAGCGTTTTTTTTTTTTAATTATGCATTTTAGAATCCAAAAATGCAGCATAGAAGCACCACCTGTTATATGATTTATACGAAAACCTGATCATCACGAACTTATGTCAAAGTCTAACAGAAAAAGTTTGATAAAATTCCGTGCATTAATTCTTGAGATGTGGCTATCGCTAAAATCATGTAAATCCTGAAAAATGCAGCATAGAAGCGCCATTTGTTGGTCTATTTACACCAAAATCTAATCAGCAACAACTTATGTCAACGTCTAACTGAATCTGAAGTTTGGTGAAAATCCGTGAATTAGTTATGAGATAGAGCTATTGCAGAAATCATGAAAAAAGCAGCATAGCAGCGCCACTTGTTGGGTATGATTTACACCAAACACGAATCATCACCAATTTATATCAAGGTGTAACTGAATCCACAGTTTTATTAAATTCCGTGCATTAGTTCTTGCTATAAGCGTCCACAAAATTTGTGTCACATACAGACACACACATAGAGAAAGACAGACAGACATTTTCTAAAAACAGTCAAATCGTGTTCAGGACCTTCTAAAACGTATAAATCCGTCGAAAACAGGAAATCAAAATTTTTCACGAATCCAATACTTTCTTCTTGTAAAGATAGAAGCATAGAAGAAAGTAAACATTGCATTCATATTTCGAAAGAAACGTTTTAGTAGGGCAACATTTCGAAATAATTGTTAATATCTTTGTTTTTTCATAATAAATAGAAGACAAATAAAAAATTTCCGACCTCACTAACTTGGGAGACAAATGTAGATCTTAGTATGAACGAATGAATCGAAAAATGGTGTTAGTGACAAAAAGTGCACTGCCCGTTAGCGAATCTAAAACTTCATTTATTAATCTATACAAAAAAAAATTGTTGATTTTACAGTATAATACTGGTATCCCAGCTGCCAGTTTATACCGTAAAAATAACAGTAATAAACAGTAAAATAAACAGTAATACGCTACCACGCATGCGCTACAGCGTATTACAGCTTATTTTAGCAGCTGGGATGCCAGTATTATACTGTAAAATCAACATTTTTTTTTTCCTTTGAGTGTATACACAGGAAAAGAAGTTTAAAATATTGATTTCCTCGGGAGATATTTTAAAAATACGAGTGCATCAGACGCCCATAGGTTTAACAATAGCGAGGGGAATTTGAGATCTCACTGACCAACGCCCTTAAGTTATTATAGTTTGGAAAATGTGACAGAAACGAACAACTCAACTTTTAATTAAACCATTTTGCTTTAGAAAATTAATTAAAGAAAATCCGGAGTGACTCCACACGATTTTCCGAATCCGAATACTGATGTAGGTGTCCAGAAAGAAAATATGTTTTTGTGTGTCATTTGAACTACGACACACGACCGTGTTTTTTTTTTTTTTTTTTTTTTTTTTTTTTTTTTTTTTTTTTTAAGTCGTGGTGGTTTACTCGATCTCCCCCTCAATTATTTCTGAGTGATACCATATTTGCAGTCGAAGCACTAAAAGATCCAACTTTATTAAAGCGTATTTAGTACTCAGGATTACAAGCTGCAGCATCCCACTAATGAAAAAGGTCGTAATTCGAGTCGTAAAGGCAATGATATTTACCCAAGGTAGGTTTCCTCAGAGCAATAAAAGAGCAGGTGGTTTCAGATTTTATTCTAAGCAGTAGCATCTTACAAGCTTGATGGGAAAGGCTCACAGTCTAAAAACACTCTTAATTTCAGCATATTAAAGGAAAACTAAATGTTAACTTGTCTTCATAATCAACATACAAAATTCCAGAGTTTGTTGATAACTGCATGAATTTTAAGACAAAGAAAAAATAGCAAAAAGTTGTTTTTTCTGAGGGTATGCAGCTGATTTTATTGGTGAGTACGTAAGAAAACATAGATAAAAGAATTGCACTGCGGTAGCTGGCGTCAACCAATCAACTCGTGCGACTAGACTCTTTAATGGTGAATAGAAAAAATGATATAATAAGGTATTGAATTTGGCCCAGAAGATCCTGGAACGCTTCCTGTTTTACAATTGAAGATAGGCTTAGGACGAAAGGAATATTCTAAAATGGAATGAAACTTTGATACGGAAAAGTTATAACACCAAGCGTTACTACAGTGGAATTATGAGATAGGGGAACTGCAGAAAAAAGCATTTTAAAGTGGAAATAAGTAAATTAAACTGAAAAAAATATAGAAATTTAAAATATCACACACACACACATATATATATATACAATGGAATCGGTTGGATTCGATTGCTGGACTCCCTGTTTTGAAAGTGGAGACGTAACCTCTGCGATACCAATTTTTAATTATACCACAGCAACATTTATCACTTATACTCTGTCACATTTCCTTGATGATTTTTCCTGTAGAAACATTTGCAAAATTGTTTGAAAATGGTTTAACGATGGCTTAAAAACCAAATCCGTTGGGCGATTTGTACGAAATCTATTCAGTTTTTGCGACAGTGGTTTATAATATACTAGCTGTTACCCGTGACTTCGTTCACGTATCATTAAAAAAGCGTAAATGCATTAATTAAGCAAAATATTTCATTCCCGATAATTAGAACTGTAAATAATTAACTATTTATCACATTCCATAGGAGACAATACAATATTTCTATGTTATAGAGGCCTTGACATAACTAAGTTTTAAAAAAGTGAAATTTTGTGACAAATAATCACGAAAAGGAAACTGCAACCAATGAAAAAAGACGGGCCAAATAAAATCATGGAAATCGGCGAGTTGTGTAAACATATATCAAGTTTACCTGGTAAACCATTTTATTTTTAACGCCTTTGTGAAATGTTTTAATAGCCATCCTTCAAAGATAATGGAAATAATATATTCTTTTTTATTAATTCAATTCTTGTGAATAGGGAGCAATAATTGTAGACCTAAATGCAAGGAGCTTAAATTTGCCTCCTTGATTTAATCTATAACTGAAAAAAATCTTTATTTCTAAATGAAAATATGTTGACAGACGATTTTTGTTCTCCAGAATAAATTGATTCATGAAGTTTGAATAGGTGAAAATACGTTTTTATTTTTAAAAAATTTACTGTAATCAAGAATTTTTTTTCTTTCACCATCTATTCAAATTGAAAATAAATTCTTTTTTTTTTTCAGTTTTAATGAGAAAAAATATATTAATTCGTTTTATTTCTTCTTTTTTATCCACAAAAATGGAATAATTTAGTTGCCATTTTTAGAGAAGCTTCGTTAAAATTTACAAAAATAATAATAATAATAATAATAATAATAATAATAATATCTCGGAATTTAAATAATCTTTTTTTAATTCTGAGAGTAATGACATCCTCAGATCAATGATAACCGGTGTTAAGTAAATTGCGTTGCGTTCGACAATCTGAAAGTAGTTGCGAAATACAAACAGGCGGTCAGATTTTAATATAATAGATTCGTATTTATTTTTCTTTTCCTAATAATCATGGTGTGGTTTTTGACAAAAAACTCTCATCTATATGTAACTGATATTCATGCTTAATAACCGGTATAGATTAAAAATATATTTAAATTTTTCGTTTTAAATATGGCGTGAAACTCATCTACTTTCTAAACTTACCGATCCTAGTATTATTAATGTAAGGAATTGATTCACGCTCCTTGTAAAGCACATTTCAAAATTCCCGTTTTATTTTAAATATGACGTCACTTTTTTCTCAGAGAAATCTCTTTTTAATGGCATAATTCTTGTTAATTTTCTTTTTCTGGCAATCAGGGCATAAATTTTAGCGGAAAACTCCCATTTGTATGTAACTGGTATTCAAGCTAATTATTAATCAGTATCGATAAAAAATATTTATGTTTTTCATCTTAAATATTATGTTCATTATCTATCTACTTTCATTATACATTGATATTCATGCTCCTTGTATTATTACAAACATTTGAAAATACGTGTTTTATTTATGACGTCATATTTGTCCAAGCCGAGGAGGATCCTTTTCATAGTTCCATGGTCCAAGCGAAATCTATTTTTAATAACATAATTATTGTTAATTTTTCCTTCTAATTTTAACGCAGATTTTGACAGAAAAAGATCTTTTTAATGTAACCGATATTCATACTTTATGTATAATAACAAATACTCCATATTTTTGTTTCAAATATCAAGGAAATTCATCTTCTTTTGAATTCTTTTTAATTTTCATTTTTTCACGTGAAAATCGTTCAATTGAAAATGAATTGTTGAGGAAAAATTATTTTTCCGTGTTTTTATTTATTGGCAACGATCAAAGCCCTAGCAATGATAAAGTAAAATGGTTAAATTGTATGGAAAAATGTCCATTTATTCTCTATGAAAATAATGAAATTTTTAATTATTAAAGAAAATATTTGAATAAAATAAATAAAATGTAGCCTATGTTCATTTATGGGTTAAAATCAACCTATATGCAAAGATACAGGATAATTAAATTATCCATTTTGACGCTGGCTTCAGCTTAACATTTGCGCAAAATCGGATTTATAATATTATTAGGATAGGATTCGTCAAATGGGAACTGAATCGGAAGTACCGTTTGGGACTAATCGTGTTCATTCTCACACACGCAAATTATAATTACAATGCTTTTCTTACACGATGTGTTCGGAAAATAAAAAAATACTACACTGCTTTGTTTTTATGGAAGTCTGTTGTTATGTTATTACGAGTGTTAATAGATATTCATGAAAAGTAAAATAGTTCTTGCAGAAAATGCCAAAACATGAAGAGAAGAAAGAAAATATTTTATGTTGAAAAATCTAATAAAGGAAATAATTTTTAAAATTTATATAACTTTTTTTTTATTATTATTATACACGTCTTAACCCCTTCGCGACGAGCGTCTTTTACAGAATTTTTAATCTTTTACCACCGGTTTTTCAAAACAGAAATTTTCGCCTAATTGAATCGTGGAAATGCTAAGATATAATAAGGCAAAGCTTACAATAAAAAATAACTGGTGGGAAAAATCGAGGATTCTGAGCATCTTATGCGTCACGTATACGTGTCGCTCGTCCTCAAGGGGTTAAAGAATGAAAAAAAAGCAGTAGCTAATATTATGACAAACAATAAATGTAATATTTAGCTATAATTATGATAAAAAGCACAAAATCAATAATGGTAACTTTTACTGCTATTACAGCAGACAACTGAGAATAAAAGCAAATATTTCTACGCTGGTGTAACACACAATATTATCGAAAAACTTCTTCAATACACCATAAAAGAAAGCTAACACAACAAGTTTCGAAACAATTATTCTTTCTTCTTCAGGTTCCAAAAAGACGAATTGCGAGATAATTTGAGAAATGAAATAGCAAAAAACGGGGAGGGAATAGTAAAGTATACGTATCTTTCTGCTCTCATAACGCTAGAACACTTAAATTAAATAAGAAAAGAATATTATTTTAATTTTTATTATTCCAATTCTTTTATATCATGTGTTAATAAAAACAAAATAATAAATGAAATATAAATTTACAAAATTATTTTCTTTATTGAATTTTACATAAAATATTTTTTTCTTTATTATTTTCGTTGCTGAAGACTAAGTTATTTATGTTTGACATTTTCTGTAAGAATAGTTCTAATTTTCATCATTATTCCTTAACTCGCATAACACTACATAGAATTTTATTTTAAAGTAGTTAAGTATTTTTAACTCTTACCAGCATAGTCGAAGAAAAGTGTTTATGAATTCGGTATGTCCGTCTGTCCGCGCTCATTGCCATGTAATTGATATATGTTATGGAGGTTTACCATAGCATGTTTGGTATTGAAAATGAAGTGTGTAGTAGCATTTATGGTTACATTACAGGGACACTCAAAAGGTATTCCGATACATTACGGTTAACAGAGAAAAATCGTTTTTAGGGCATTTTAATAACCTTACACTATTTCAATCATAAATGAAATTGATATTCGTCACTGAAGTTTTACGACAACATATTTTCTATAGAGTAAGTAGCAATTATAATTTATTTACAGGAACACTCAAAAGTATTCTGTTACATTATTTCCAATGGGGGAAAATCGTTTTCAGTGCATTTTAATAATATTACACTGTTTCAAACATAAGGAAATGGATATGCATCACTGAGGTGGATGGCAACATGCTTTTTGCACAGTAAGTAACAATTATAATTCGTCTACAGGGACGCAAAAAATATTCCGTTGCATTATTATCTATGGGAGAAAATAGTTTGCAGCGTATTTTAATGAAATTGGTATACATAACTGAGGTACACTAGAGCATATTTTTCTATAGATTATTGAGTACGTTGAATTTATCGTTTATTTACAGAGACACTCAAAAGATTTCGGTTACAGAAACTTACTATGAGCCATAACTGCTGGATGTAAGTTTTAAAATGGGATCTTAAAACTTACATCCATTTAAAAACTTAACTAATTTTTAGTATATTATGAGGTGCGTAGATCATATACAGGGCTGCACGATAAAAATCGTACACATCATCGGCTATGGACAGCAATTTCTGAAAATGGATTTTTACTGCGTTGTGTTATTTTTAAATATTTATTTATATAACTGATTTCATTGTATGAACAAAAATAAAATTTCTTAACAGTATTCCGATAGTATTGGAAAGTGTTTCAAAATCTATGCCGTGGTGCATTATTTTTCCTTCTTTTTTATATAAAACTTGTTTTTTAAAACAAATGGTTTAATTAAAATAGTTAATTTAAAGATGGTAGTTGTTTATTGTCATTATTTACTAACGGTAATAACTTAAAAATGAAATTCATAGTTGTATGCAGTTAAACATTTATATTCGAATATCATTTTAAAGGCAAATTGAAAATATGGGTTTCTAAATAATTTTTACAATGACTGCATATATATCTCAACTAGTTAAATGTACCAATCCCACAACTTTCGTCTATCTCATACAGGTTTCACATACACCAAAACGAATCAGCACCAATTTATATTAAGGTCTAACTAAATCTAAAGTTTTATTAAATTCCGTGCATTACTTCTTGAGATATAACTGTCGCTAAAATCACGTAAATCATGAAAATTACAGTATACCAGCGCCACCTGTAGGGAGATTTACACCAAAACCTAATAAACAACAATTTGTGTCAACATCTAATTGAATTTGAAGTTTGATCAAATTGTGTACATTAGTTAATGAGATATAGCTACCGTGAAAATCATGAAAAAGTAGCATGCGTCTATTTATGTCATGGTTTAACAGAATCTGAAGTTTTATAAAATTGTGTGCATTACTTTTTGAGATATAGCTATATTGAAAATCGTGAAAGCTGTAGCATAGCATCGCCACCTGCAGGGTGATTTACACCAAAAACTAATCAGCACCAATTGATATCAAGGTGTAACTGAAGCTAAAGTTTTATTAAATTTCGTGCATTAGTTCTTGAGATAGAGCGCCCACAAAATTTTTATCACATACAGACAGACTCACAGATAGACATTTTCTAAAAACAGTCAAATCGTGTCCAGGACCTTTTAAAACGTATAAATCCGTTGAAAACCGGAAATCGAAAATTTTCATGAATCCGATACTTTCTTCTTGTAAAGATAGAAGAGTCATTTCATATATGTGTTATTTCAGCTCATGCCACAAAATTTTATAACCAATAACATCAAGTTTCCAAGTGCAGCATATGGGTCAAATTGATTGGCCCCACTGGTAAGCCTGGTGACCTAACATTACACCATAAAGCCTTTTACATTTTAAATGTCCACCAATACCTGTATTAAACGTAGCTAAAATTATTTTATTTTTCTTTGTTGCACCAGTGAAACTCCATTCAAAAATTTAAGTACTTGAAAAGTTATATTATTTCAAAAAACTATTGTATACATTGTATAATCTGGCTTCATGGCAGAAAGTCCATACAGTGTTAATATCTTGTTAAAGGGGTATTCTCTCATCTAGTACATCTTATAACCTCCAGTATCAATGTTAAAGGAAAAATCTCCCACAGTTCTATAAGTTTACTCCATAGTCAATGCCCTCTTAACATTTTTGTTACAACAACTCTCATCTTTCATGTTCCTATATTGTATAAGTGAATAATACTATTTAGTACCTTTTAAAAGTTATTTTAAGTTGTTTGTTCATAATATTTTATTTTTTAATTCAGCTTTTCGTATCATCTGCCATTGGAGCCACCTCTAAACTTTTAATCGTTCCTCCAATCATCGGTTCTTTCAATTTTTTGGTGATGTCTATAAATAATTGTATTTTTCGTTTTTTCTGGCTCAATGGGAGGTAGTCCTTACATTGAAAATTTCTAGTCAAAAGGATATTTTCTCACTCTAGTATAACTTATATCTTCCAGTGTTATTGTTTAAGGGAAATTTCCCACAGTCCTGTAAGTTTACTCCAAATTCAATGCCCTTTTGACATTTTTTTTTCTTTTCTTATAACTATTCTCATTTTGCACGTAACAGTAAGATAACTTCAATTCAACTTCGGCTGGTCTCAATTTATTAATTTAAAGGGAAGAAAGGGGAAGGAAAATAAATTATTGCTTAGCCCCTAAGGCTTTCTATAACATTAATATTATATTGCATTTTATGTCTTAATTTCCTTTTTTCTCATGAGTTATTTACTCTTAAACTTTTTCTCATTAACATTAGTATTCCCCATCCCCCCCCCTTTTTTTTTTTTTGACCGGAGAAAGCCTCCCACATAACCTAAGCTTTATTCGAAATTTTAAAGATTAAAAATAAAGTTTAAAATTTAAAGTAATATAGTGTAAGAAAGAAAGGATAAAGTTAAAACGGTGAGTCATAAGAAAAATGATAATTAATTAGAGTAAAAGTTTTAACAAAAGTGGAAAAAGCAGGTTACATGTCAGACATCTCAGTGTGGGACTATACAGAGAAAATAGCAAATCCATCGACACAAAGGTACACTGAGGACAAAATCGTAACAAGAAAAAGTTACAAGATGTCACAAGAACAGCCAAGCACACCAAAGACACCGCAAACACAGCGCACAGGACAACAAAAATGGGAGAAGATGACAATAACTGAGCTAATGTCAGAGTTTGACAAGTTATACAAAAGTAAGCAAAGAGGAGCCCCTGAAAAGCTGCAGATGGTGAAGGAGGTGCTAGACAAAAAAATAACTACAGTAGAGAAACAGAACGAAGAGGTAAGGGATCTAAAAGAAGAACTAGAGCAGCTGAAGCTCATGGAACACAGCCGTCCTGAAACAGACAAAGTACATGCGGAAGTCGAAGAAAGAGAAAAATTACATAGCGAGAAACTACAAAGTTATGAAGCAGAAATGGCAAAGCTAAAAGAGAAAGTAGAAAAACAAGAAGAAAGTAGACAAGAAGTAGCAGCGTTGAAGTTGAAACAAAAAGAACTAGAAAAAGAACTAAAGGAAGCTAAAAAACACCAAAAGCCATCAACACCACATTACATCAAAATTGAAGTAGAAAAGATACTGCAAGACATCCAGGCAGTTACTCCCGAAGAAAATCAGGGGAAAACAAATGAGAAAATAATAAAACTCCGCAAAGAGGTAGATACGCTAATGCGGTGGATACAAGACACAGAAGATGACAGATCACAATGGAGAGAGGAGTGCCTAGAGCTTAGGAAAGAAATAAAGAAGTACGAAGACATGGAGGAACAGGAACAAGAATCAAAGAAGCAGTAGAAAGAAAACTCGGACAGCACGGCGCTTACATCAAAATGACACTCAATGATTACCAGAAAGAAATTGATGCCCTAAAGAAAACACTAAAAACACAATCAATATCACAAAGTAATAAAAGACTGACGCAAAGAAATGATGGATATTCATATGCGCAAGTATTGCAACAAAGGCCTCCACAGAGACCATCTCTAGTGGTGACACCAAAGGATGGAAACCTAACGATACGGGAAATAAGAAGGACACTTAACAAAGCAGTGGATACAACTACTCTGCCAAACATCAATTGCAGGCCGACGAAAGCAGGTAACTTAGTAGTTACCTGCAATGATGAGAAAGATATCATCGAGCTGCAGCAAAAGCTAACAGAAAATACTAAATTAGCACCGAAAATCACAGTAGAAAAGATCAAACCGAAAACACAGAAAATCATGGTATTTGGAGCCCCAGCAGTATCGGAAAACGAAGACGACGAAGCATTGAGAAACATAGAATATTACTCTGAAAACATTCTACACCCAGCATTGCAAAGAGCCCTAAGAACTGAAAACATCAATTTCAAATTAAATAAAATTCTGAAATCTGCGCGAAACAATGACACAGTGAACTTAATCATAGAAATGCCACAAAGGGAAGCACACGTACTCGAGCAAATAAAGATCAACATCGGCTTCAACAGGTGCGATGTGCGCAAGTACATCATAACACCCAGATGTTACAAATGCCAAAAACTAGGTCACATGGCGCGGGAATGTAAGGATCGAGATGTATGTGCAAAGTGTGCTGGCCATCACCAAACATCGGACTGTACATCCCATACCCGAAGGTGTGTAAACTGCACAGACGCAAATGAAAAACGTTCCGGAAAGGATAGACCTCTGGACATTGATCATTATAGTTTTGATAGTTGCTGCCAAACTTACAAACTTTATCAGAGGAACTTTACACAACAAAGAACTCAAACAGCCTCGAGTTCAAGGTGATTCAATATAATCTACAACGATCTAAAGGTAATACGGCAGCTTTTATAAATCATGTAATTGAAGAGGGTTTTTCACTGGCGTGCCTCCAGGATGCTTATATTTTTGAAGGCCGACCGGTCTCTCTCCCTTTGAGTGTGCCATGTTACAGCTCCAGCTCCCTTAATTGTCATATTTTGATCTTAAACCAAAACTTAAAACACTGTCTTTCAGCTAAATTCAATAATTCAGTTTTCGTTAATCTAGACCTACCGAACTTAATTCTGAGCATTGGGAGCCTGTACTGTCCTCCAAGGGCTGAACTAGAGATTGATCTCCAAGATTGGAGATCAGCAAAACATCTTAGCGACTACTGTTTAGTCCTGGGGACTTCAATGCACATGACCCACTATGGGGGTATTCGCGGGAAGACGCCAGGGGAAGACTCCTCGTAGATTTCTTTCTGGCAGAAAACCTTGTAGTTTTAAACGAACCATCTTGCCAACCAACCTATGAGTCGGGCAGAAGGAAGGGCCGACCAGATTTATCAATCTGTTCACAACCCCTCTTCCAACACTTCAGTAACTGGGAAGTTGTCCCAGAACTTTTCGGTGACCACAGGCCAATTATTACACAACTATTTTTAACAGTAACGGATTTACCAAAACGCAGATTTAAAACAAAAAATATTCCCCCCTATAAATTTCAAAAAATGATTCTACATAAATGTTTAACGGACAATATTAATTTTAAAACAATTAAAACATCCCAAGATCTGGACATCCATTATGAAAAGTTCTACCAAATTATTAAAGATTCAGCAATAACTTCATTTAAAAAAAAAACCCTCATTTCGAAAACCTAAATTTTCCTGGTGGTCGCCGGACCTTAGGGCACAGAAGAATAAAGTAAAAGCTTTATATAATAAAGCAAAAAACTCTAATTTCGATCCAATAATCTTCCAAAATTATAAAAAAGAAAAAGCCAAATATAAAAAACAAATCCTCTGTGCAAAAGAGAAAGCGTGGGACAATTTCTGTAAAAAACAAACTGACCCTTTTGGCATATCAAAAAAACTGGCTTTCCAAGATTACCAAGATAAATTAATTAGCTTTCTACCGGACTCATCCTTTCCGGTTTCCAGGTCCACTTCATTAGCTAACCTTACAGAAAGAATATTCGGGCCTTCAGCAGGTATGCCAGTGCAACCTGCCCAGGCATTTAACATACAACCCCAATCAGACCAACCAAAATTTACAAAAAGAGAATTAAAAAATGCAATATATAGCTTCAATCAAAACAAGGCCCCAGGGCCAGACGAAATCGATCATCGTATGATAAGAGCGATATTTGCCATAATACCAGTTACACTACTAGACTTATTTAATTCAGCACTTTCCTTAAATTATTTCCCGGTGGCCTGGAAGCTAAGCTTGGGGAGCTTATCTACTTTAGAAAGGAAGGTAAACCACTTGACGAACACACATCTTATAGACCGATAACATTACTTCCAATAATAGGCAAAATTTTCGAAAAACTATTGCTGCGGAGAATTAATCATATACTAACGCAAAACAATAGATTAACAAATAAACAACACGGTTTCACACAGTTAAAATCAACAGAAACTGCTCTTCAAAATGCCCTATCATATATCGATATCAATAAAGAAAACAACAACTACACGACTTTTATATCGCTGGATTTCATGGGGCCATTTGACAACCTTCCATGGGACCTGGCAATTTCACCACTAACTGACTTAGACATCCCGCAGCAATATATTAATACAATTATCTCCTTCCTTTCGAGTAGGCGGGCTCAGGTTGATTGGCACAACCCTAATATCTTGCATTATTTCACAAAAGGCTGTTCACAGGGCTCCTGTTTTGGTCCTTTTCTCTGGTTGTCACTCTTGGAGGGATTACTGCGTTACTTTGTCTTTGAGCACTGTGCGATTGTGGCATACGCGGACGATGTCCTGTTAATTATTTGGGGTCCATCACGCGCTGCGCTAGAGCATAATGGTGGGATTGCCCTGAATTATGTTCAAAATTGGGCAACGCGCAACCATATTGAAATATCATTGAATAAATCAAAAACAATTACATTTGGCAAACCTAATATCTTAAAAAGGGACCCAACTTTCAAACTAAAAGGACAAAACCTAAAATCAGTCAAAACCTTAAAATACTTAGGAATTACAATAGACCAACATCTTTCATTCCTACCTCACCTAGTAATAAAAAGGGAAGAAATTACTAAAACTACACAAAATTTATATAAATTTTCATCAATTTCGGGCAGGTTGCCAACTCATTTCTTTAAAATATGGTATTCGGCAATCCTACAGCGTCAAATCGCTTATGCCTGTGGGGTTTGGTTCACGCGTATGAGACGGTCGCATGGAGTGCGTCACCTCTTGGCGGCGCAGAGAAAAGTACTCCTACTCATCTCAAGAGCGTATAAAAATACGTCAACAGCGGCATTGCAGGTACTGACGGGTATCCCGCCCCTGGACTTGCAACTAGAAGCGGAAGCTGAATTTGCTAGAGCCACTAGATTAGGGATTTCATCAACACGTATTAATGCACAAACAATAGCCACAAAGATCTCAAAATATAAAACTTCACCAACTCTAGATCAAATAAAAATCTGTCCGGGTTCAAAATTCAATGGGGATTTCCATATTTTTACAGATGGCTCAAAAACTGCTGAAGGCACAGCATCGGCTTTCTGTGCTTATAACAATAATATAATTCATCACACGTGGCGTGCAAAACTTGACTCGGGCAATTCAGTTTTCCAGGCCGAACTACTTGCGATTGGAGAAGCTGTGCGCTGGGCTATGGAAGAGGATTCGGTCAACTTTCTAATCTCTTCGGATAGCTTATCAAGTTTAATGGCTCTTTCAAAATTTGACATAGATAATTATTTAGTCCAGGAAATTTTAGAACGTTTAAATTTATCCTCCAAAAACTTATTTTTTAATTGGGTCAAGGGTCATTCGGGTGTAGCTGGAAATGAACTGGCGGATCAATTGGCGCGGTCAGCAACAAACGATGAAACACTGGAAACAACTTTTCTTCCTGTACCACCGTCCACACTCAAAAGAGAATTAAAAAAACAAATCATAGACAGTTGGCAACAACGCTGGTCTACAGCACAGGTGGGTCATTACACAAGAGACTTCCTTCCGGAAGTCTCGCAACAACTAGAAATACACAACAGATATCTATACCTATTTTTAACAAATCATGGACCATTTCAACAACACCTATTCCAAATTAACAGAAGTGACTCACCACTATGTGTCTGTGGATTAGAAGCAACATCATTACACTACATATTAAACTGCACTCTAACTTCACATTTCCATGTCAAAAAATCACCACAAATGTCACTTAAAAACTGGATGCTATATCTCCTGGACCGTCCGGTTCTTCTCCAGCGCATTATCAACTGCATGAAATATATTGAAAAAAATGAATTTCTATTTTCAAATGCTCTTCCTCTGTAGTCGGGCAACCGCTTGTCCAATCTAGCAGGGGCCCTGTTTTCTCTGTACATATGTATATAAATAATATTGAATATAATAACTGTTGTAATGAGAGTTAACACCACACTATCTGTATATTATTAGTATTTGCATATTACTTGTAAATTTTCAGTGTATTCGCATCTGTATATTCATATTAGTATATTATTAATTGTATTAGAAGTATTTAACCAAGAATCTGCATCGCATGTAACCAAAAATCCTAAATATGAAGTCTGCACAGTACTTGTATATAGTCATATTCTGGAAATGGTCTAAACGTATAATTGTACAATCGAATTAATTATAATAACTGTATGTGTGCATCATATTTTTCCATATACATCAATTGTAGTAAAGTATTTGTATAAAATATGCTAGCCAATAATAACCCATCATATTTAACCAATAATAATTTTAGGCATGGTGCTTGCACCGTATTTGTAAATATCTTATCTGGAAATTGTATATTCTGTATACATTGAAATAATAATAATAATCGTATGTATGAAAGTTTTAAAACATTATTATCAGACAAAATTCAATTACTTTCACTACAAAAAAATCACATGTAAAAGTAAAACTTCTGAGTAGAAGAAAAATATTCTATTGTATATTCTATTGTATTTATTGTATATTCTATTGTATCTATATCGTATTGTAATATTGTAATATTATATTGTAAAATTCTGTAACTGTGGTCTCGCTGGTGATAGAGGCGTGTCAGCCCCTCAGGATTGCACATAAACTCTAAGGCTTAAGCCGGGTTTCCTGAGGTGGTCATCCATCCATGTAAAGATAGAAGAAAGTAAACATGAACGTGCAACCTGATTTCGGAAGATTAACACGTTTGCACTTAAAACAATGAAAATTATCCAGCATTTGTTTCTGTCTCCGTGTAATATTCCGCAACTAAATTACCAAACGAAATAAAAACTTCACAAACAAAAAAATAAAATAAGATTTTACCAGAAATGTAATCGAACTACGCACTTAAATACTGAAATAAACAAAATTAAAAAGTTTGCTATAAAAGGTGAAATCTTTCGCGATTAACCGCTGGCCAGCACCTAAAACGAAAGTACCAAAAATGCTTTTTGGTGCAGTTGGTAGGCAATATAAAAAAAAATATACTACATGTGAAAATTTTATAAAAATTTTCAATTAAAAACGATTTTCTATTAACCGGACAGTACACTACAAAAGAAAATTGTTAATTTTACGGTATAATACTGACACCCCAGCTGGCAGTATTATACCGTAAAATTAACAGTAAAATAAGTAGTAATACACTGCCGCACACCGTAAAATTAACAGTAATAAACAGTAAAATAAGCAGTAATACGCTGCTGCGTGTTTATTGTATATTTGTCGCTAATAACAGACAAAATCTAAAGATTTGTGAAGAAAACGCTCGTGGTTGCACATGCGTTCAGTAATAAAGTTACACTCACAGTTAATTGGCATTTAACCTTAACATACTATTGAACTCAAAACCTTTTCGAAAACCCTGAAGAAGCTCTGCGGACCTCCTGTGGTTCGGTTCAACACCCCCACCTGTTCGTTTTCCAATTTAAAAAAAAAATCGGACCACATATATATTTTAATAACTTCAAATATAAAATTTAATTAATTTCTACTTCAATAGAAATTAAGATCAGCTATCATGCACATCGCAAAACAAAAACAAGTTGGAAATTGTACGTCAAACGTTACAAACGAGGTGCGTTCGTACGCACGTTTTAGAATTAAATTCATGATATCCCGTGCGTAGAACGGGTTAAACAGCTAGTTAAGTATATATTTTATGACACTGTTCATACAAATATCTTAACTAGTTATATAAATATTCAGATATATATGTATCAGCTAGTTATATAAATATTCAGATCTTGATGATTTTTAATTCTGTGAAATGAATTATATCGTCTGCAGATTAATTTCTGTAATAAAATAAGTATCTCGCTCGCTTGACGATTTAACATCCATCGGAAGCTCCTATAACAAAAAAGCACCGATTTAAAAAAAAAATCAAATTTCTTAATAAATATTTTTATTAATATCTCCTAAAGTTTTGATTCGATTTTAATAAAATTTGAAATGTCTCGACAAAGTTCTGCAAAGATAATATATTTTAAATTGCAAACCATTTGGTTGGGTAGTTTTTGCGTTGTTATATGCGGACAGACAGACAGACGGACGGGCAGACAGACGGACAGACAGACAGACAGACGGACGGACAGACGGACGGACCAAGCGACGACTATAGGTGCTACGTATTTATATAATTACGAACGCACCTAATAATATAGCAGCATCCCACTGATGAGTTTTTTATAAATACCTTACATATTAAATTTCGTGAAACTCCAGTCCATAGATGCCGAGATAATATCTATCTCGGGAAATCGCAAAAAATATAGCAGACCTGCGTCACCTGTTGATCGATATACACCTGAACTTATTCAGGACTTATTTGTGGTAATGTCTAACTGAATATGAAGTTCGCTAAAATTCCATCCCATAGATGCCGAGATATAGCTATCATGGAAATCGTGAAAACACAGCATAAATAACACCGCATAGCTGCGCCACCTGTTGGCAGATATACACCCAAATCTAACAAACACCAATTAATGTCAAGGTCTAAAAGAGTATGAAGTTTGATGAAATTCCGTGTATTAGTTCTTAAAAATAGTCAAACCGTGTTCAGGACATCCCAAAACGTGTAAATCCCTCAAAAAACGTAAGTCAAAAAATGTTCACGATTCCAATACTCTATTCTTATGTATTGCTTTCAATTTAACAAAGAATTACAATAATAAGTGAATAAAAGAAAGCACAACACAACTTCGCCCCCTGTTGGATATTCAAATCCATATTTGAACAAATATATATAGTTTTAATTAATAACCTCCGCCATAACATTAGGTGCATTTCTACAAAATAGAAATTCAGATACAGCTGTAATGTTCATTGCAAAAGCATGACAAATATTCTGTAATTGGATTCAGAGCCAAGTTGGTCTGAAACAGGAGTGATTTTGACAACAATATTGTTACAAATGTACGAGAGGTACAACAGTGGTGTTAGTTATACGCCAAAACACACTTGTCAAAATATGCCAGTTGATAGTGGACCCGATGATAGAACTATCGCGAAGCGTAGCATACAGCATTCATTACTGAGTGACCCAAGCCAAAATTATATGAGCATGTTTTTTTATAATAAACATCTTACATGTTAAATTTGATCCAATCGATGTCGAGATGTGCCTAACACGAAAATCGCGAAAAGCATGGCATAGCAGCGCTACTTGCTGGGCGACATGCATCAAAATCTAACGAGCACCAATTTATGACAAGGTACGGATGATAAATATGAAATTTCATGAAATTCCGTGTATTAGTTCTTGGGTTAGGGCGGTTCCAAAATTGAAATCCTTGAAAATCGAGACGTTCCGCGTAAATCGAGACGGCTGGCAACATTAAGTGTGACTGTCATGCACTTAAAAAAATACTTACTGAGAAAATCCTTTTATCATCTGCGTCTGCCAAAATTAAATGGAAACGAGAAGGGAGACATAGATCCAGATCCAGACCAAGCTCGACCATTACCTATAAATACAAAATATGAAAAATTCAGAAAATTTAGTATATGCTGTGGCATTATAAAACTTTCTTATATATATTTTCAATATATAAATTTAAGTAGCGTGGAGACATGTGGCAGTAATTATGAATATGAAGTAATGTGCATTTCTGTGAATTTAACATGTAATTTTAATAATTATTTCTTCGAATTTAACAGAGTTGCAGTCATCAGTGAGCAGAAAATGGACAGCACAACAGCCTACCCTTTGAATATCCATAGTCAAAATTAGTTTAATATATATCTATTTTTAACAAGAGCCTCAAACATAAACTTTGCTTCATTTCTACCCAAACAGTTGTTGTGTCCATACAAAAAACCTAAGATAGTAGTGTGATAAAGATATCACAGTCTTAATTCTTTTTTAATTACTTTATATTTCAGCTCAACGTATTTCTGTATTTTATAGCATTCCCAGTTTAAATTTACCGTTCTTTTAAAAGCTAATTTTGTCGGCAGTCGCGCGCCGTGCAGGTGGTTTTCACGGCAGTGCTTCTTCCCCGCATAGTGTATCTTTGTTCGTTTTGAACAAGCATTGCGCCGTGGTTGTTTTCTCTGCAAATCTTGGGCTGTGACGTCATCATCTTTCTTGCTCTCCTCGCTCGTGTGTTGTGCGCATGCGTCACCGCCGCTCGTTTGATACCTGTTCGCTGTGATTTCAGGAGCTGATTAATGTTTCCGCCTCTTTAGTGCTGCACAGGGGCGGATCCAGAAAATTTTCACAGGGGGGTCAAGTTTCAGTGGCCAGCGTTAGACCTTCTATTTACAAAATTATCAGTAAAGTGGAAGAAAAGCGATGTATCATTTAAACCTGCTTCAAAATATAATATATTACACAGTAATTAATCAATTTTCATGAAGTAATATTAAATTAACCATTAAAAATTATATTAATATTAAAATAATATATAAATTACAACTTATAATAATATTATTAAACTAACTTTTAGTAACAAATTTGTTATCATTTTGTATGAAATATATAAATATACAATTTATTAATTCTATAATATGTAGTTAATACAGAAATGTTAAAATTCTTCAATTAAATTAAATTAAACGTTTTCATATTTATGATGTGGAGAACACTTTTTATTGCAATGAAAAAAATAATGGCAAAACATTGCTGTAAAAATACCTTAATTATTACCTTAAAAATACTGCAGTTGCAATTTCCTGTGTTTCTTCATTGCAAATTTATTTAATACTTCTTCAGGGTGAATTTCTCTTATCGCGATGAATGTTAAGCATTGCTAAACCGATTAGCCTTTCTTCTTTTATATTTAACCTTAAGTAAGTTTTTACCCGTCTTAATGTTTAGAAAAACCGTTCACTGGTACAGGTTGTAACAGGAAGGACGCATAAAATATAGAGAAGAGTCTTGATATTCGGGAAAAATTCTGAAGCGTGTAATATGCTTTCACTTGCACTGCATGGAAGTTCACTCTTCGGTTTGTTTTTCCATTACCGCTGCCATAAGTCTATTTCTCCTCGTAATTCAGAAAATGTCCCTGGAATATCTTTCTTGTAAGGTTCAGCTGCATATATTAAAGTTTCAGTATCCTCATTGGCAAATGCCGGGATCAATCCATGTAATGAAACGATATTTGAATGTTCAGCAGTGGAACATCTTGTTACCAACTCTGATATGATAAAATCCATAAACAGCAAAAATAAATTAAATTTGTAATATTCTTCAGGACTTGACGCTGCTGTATTAGATCTGTGGTGCTGTGTTTTTACAATTCTTGGCATAGTAATTTCAATGAAATGTTTAGTTGCTACTTTCGATGCTTCGTCGTATATTTGCGAATAACTTGATGATGAATTTCAATAATCATTTAAAGTATCGACAACGTGCTTTACCATATCATAGCATTGCTTCAAATCTAATGAAGAGCATTGCAAATTACGAGATAAAGAAATAGTTAAATTCAGGATGGAAAGCTGAACTGATGCTATTAAAGATGCGGATTTGGAAGACGATTCATCTGCATCTAATAATTTTGGAAAGCACACAATGGCATCGAAAACTTGTAAAAAATGTAAAATTGCTTCGTCGCGTTCAATCCACCGAGTTTCACATAGTTTTGAGAGCTTCAATCGCGTTTCGTGAGGATGATGCTCTTGTATTTCCTCTCACATCCAATTCATTATTTTAGCGGATTCATTATTAAAGCGCTAATTGCATTGATTACTTCTTTCATGACACCAACAGCATTTCTAATACTGCGTAATGAACAGGCTTTAGATATGGCAAGATTTAGTTTGTGAGACGCGTAATGCATGTAAATAGCAAGTGCCTGCTTTTCTTTTATGCGTGCTTGCACCCCTTTGAATTTTCCAGCCATATTTGAACTACCGTCGTAACCTTGTTCTCGCATATTTTCAATTTTTAATCCTAATTTCTTCAGATTTTCTTCAGGTCTGCAAGGAACTCACCACTTAAGCCTCTAGCTTCTACAAAGCCTACAAACTCTTCCCTGATTTTCTTCGTAGTTATAGTATCCCATTACCGAATGCTAAGACTCATCTGCTCGATAGTACCAGCATCGGTGATTTCGTCAGCTAAGATTTTAAAGAACCGACTTTCTTTGACAGAGTTCAGTATTTTCTGTAATATGAGCTCCCCCGCGACCTACGTTATATACGGCCGGTGCATGACGTTTATAACGTCACATGCAGTGAATCATTTTTGCGCGGCGATTGGTGTAAATCGGTGCGCCCCCCGTTTGGCACCAATCGCTGTGTAAAAATGATCCACTCCATGTGACGTTTTAAACGTCATGCACCGGCCGTATATAACGTAGGTAGCGGCTCCCCACAGATGTCAGTTAATTCCTTTTGCGCTGTTTTACGGATAAAAGTGGCGTTACGAGGAGCGTTGTTTATGTGATTTTCCAAAACATTGTCACCTGCGTCAATGCGAAACTTCAATAATGAACGAAAGTTTCCTTCATTTGCTATTGAACCTGAGCCATCCTCTTCCGTCAGGTTCCCATCATCTCGGTGACCTCGTAATGGAATATTTTGTTTACCACATAATATAATCGTTTTTATTATGGGTAGTAAACGTAAACGATTTTCTTCAATTCTTCTTTTCATTTCAATATGGATTTTCACGTCAATTGATTCCGCTGGGTTTTCAAATGTCCTAATGAAGTCGGTAAAGTTAATTGTTGCTATTTTGTGGTACTCCTTAAAAGCGTGTCCTCGCAGACTTTCCTTACCTTTTTTGTAGTTATGAAATTGACTCTGTACAAAACTACCAAGCGATATCTTGCTTTTATCCCTTCTTTTGCTCCAAAGAGTACACATATTTTGCAATAAGCTCCAGCATGCTTAGCACTGTAACTCAACCAGGAAAATTCTGTAAGCCATGACCGTTGAAACTGCGTTTTACTTCCTGATTGCATAATAATCGGAAATTCATATGTTGCTAGTGGAATCCAAGTATTTTTAACAATGCAATACTTTAATTCATCTGCAATTTTTTTCCGATTTCCCAAGGAAATTTCCGATATCATACTCATCTGGTTGCATTTCTGTAGATATAAAAGGTTCAGTTGGATTCTTTGCTTTCGGTGAGATTCCGTTGGATTTCATACTTTCGCTTGTATTCACATATTCTTTTTCATTTTAACTATTAGTTGGTATATCATATGTTTTCTTCTTCAAGAAATGGAAATATCTGCTTGAGATTTTCGCTTAAGCATATTTAGAGTGATGGCCTGGCCGCGTGCTCAGACAGAAATAAACACATAGCGCGTTCCTGGAGAAAAAACGAACGAACTGTTTCTTTTCGCCAAAAAGAACTGTTCTTTTCGAGCTAAAATTTCATCTCTCGCCAAACCAAACGTTGACAGATTTTTCTCTCCCTTGCGATTGGTTGATGACGTCAAAAGTATTAGCAAATAACCAGGAACATTATAATTATAGTTTGCAAGGTGCCAGAAAAGTGGAAAAATCGCCTAATCAACGATGCCAAGTCACAGGAGCAATTTAAAAGGAACATACGTTGAAAAAGAACAATGTTTCTTGAACCCACTCTCTTTTGTGTTCTTTTGACGACCTGAGAAGAGCAGAAATATTTTACAGGACCAAGAAAAAAATTGGTTAACATTGATTTCCTATACGAATTTTTCGGAACTGTAAAAAATGTGTAAAATAACAAAAAATAATAAGAATTAAAAAAAAAAATCCTTTTTCTAAAAAATTCTGGCTGTGCCACTAATAAGGGTGTTTTTCATCACAGGGGGGTCAGCTGACCCTTTGACCCTCCCCTGGATCCGCCACTGGTGCTGCAGGTGATTGGGGCGTGGTTTTCAATCACAAATTAAAATTCTTCTTTAAATTGTAAAATGTTAATGAGTTTTCCATTTGCTCTTTTAATTTTAATCTTGCTTTAACATTTGTGTACCCCAGTTTCTAGTATAAATACTAATGACACGCATTTTTCTAACAGAATTTTAATTAAAAATGATGCTGTAAGAATTTATTGAAAACGTGGTCTGATCTGAGGCCTACTGGCCGCTGTGCCGGCTCTCGTATCCGAGAATTCGCCGTTGCGTTGGATTCTTATGGAGATCGCTCGTTTTTCAAAGCTTTTATTATTTCTTTAGAATGCTGTTGTAAATTTAAATTTAATATTTTAAAAAGTTGAAATTAAGTAGTAATTCAATTAATTCCATAACTCTTAACGGATTCGGCCAGAAGGAATATTTTAAAGATCCTTCGGAAATTTTATGATGTACGAGCCAGAACTTTTTAAAGACATGATGTGCAGCTAATTTCATCCTCATCCTTCCGCCTTCCTCAAGAATATAATAAAGATATTGGATCCAATTCTAAAGAAGTATTTATTTATAATAGTCTGCGTCTATTATTTAACGAACAAGTAAGAACATTTTATTCATTTATTATTTTGATTGTTTTCTCTTCTAATTTCAAGATGCACAAATCGTGCAGGGATATTGCCTTATTTTAATCACAACTGCAATTTATTAAACTTATACGATCTACATCATCATCGATCCATTAAAATAATATTTTAACGGCACCTTACAATATTCTTCACGTCACATTTGGCGCCGTACTACTCTTTTATGAAGAGAAAAGTTGAAATTTTTTTTTGTTCCTAAAAATTATTCTGAAATTTTGAAACTTATATAATAGAATATTATTTGAATATTTGATGCTCTCTTAATTTATTAAAAATGGAATATTATTTGAAGATTCGCTGATTTTTATTAATTTATTTAGAAGTTAAAAAAAAAAGAAAAAAAAAGTGTTCTTGTGCTGCTGAAATTAAAGAATTTTTTTCCACAGAAGATCGATGTTTGCAATACATCGTTAATTTCGGAACTTTTGTTCTCGACTGGGGTGCATATATTTAATAATTTATTTTTAATTGAAAAATGTTATTTTAACAGAAATTAATTTTTATTCGAATATCTAAACCAGCCGGATAGCGGTCCAAACCCGCTATTATATTCTGTCATAATAATATCCGTCATACGGACTAAATGTAATATTTAAAAAAATAATTTCAAAATTAAACAAATTGTACACCTTCAAAATGTTAAAATATGCGAATATTTCCATAATCGGATTTTTATCACGATTCAATATGTTTCTCAAACTCATATATTTACTATTCTCTATTATTTATATTGATACTCGCTTTGTATTATTCTCAAACATTTGAAAAATTAATTAAACTTCCTATATGACGTCAGATTTTCTTTTTAATTCTCTAATGACGTGATATTAATCTGCTTTGTCCACTTACACATACTCATACTCCTTGTATTATTGAGAAATCTTAGACATTTTCCGTTTTATTACGACTATGACGTCAATCAATTTTATTTCATATTTATCTTTTTTTCAATTGGTGAAACTTTTTATTTCATTTTCATTTTTCACGTGAAAATCGTCTGATAGAAAATTGATTATTGTAGAATGAATTTCATTGTGGATTTTAAATCTTTGGCATCTGCTATAACGAAAAATGTTTCAATTTAATAGGAAAAGGCAGTTAGAATTTTGGTTTTTTAATCTCTATTTATTAAAACAATACGAATTTTTCAAATTTTAATATTTTGAGCTCTTCACAGCTGCTATTCAGATTTATACACTAAGTTTCAACTCTGTAAGTTACATACTTTTTGAGAATGGCTCTGTGACGGACAGACAACGGAGCGTGGGTAATAGGGTTTCGTGAGATGAACATTCATTCATCACGTGAGATGAACGAAACCCTAAAAAAAGTACATATAGGATGCGTAAAATCGAGATTTCACTGTAATATACTAGAAATACGTATTACCATTAACCATCTGACCGCTTTATTTTATTTTATTTTTCAAAATCCTTTCGACCAGTATGTAATTGACCCGTATATCTCCTCTATTATTACACATTTCAAATCATCATGTATTTGAAATATCTAGTAAATATATCATCTCATCAAAAAGTCACCTGTAAAAAATGCAGCCAAGTCTCGTAACTCATTTACCGTAAAAAGTAGTGAGATCGTATAAAGCCACATTTAACTATCTTATTAACTCTGAAATTTTCATTCACAAATCACTCCTAGTCTCTACATCTTTACTTAATTATTATTTTGTGACTTGGCAATTACGCAGCACAGGAAAGTTATTACACCTTACTATGTCATGGGATGGGATGGGATAATTTAACTAAAACAAATTATATGCGCACAGGGAAGTTATTACACCTTAATATGTTATAGTATTATTTGATTAAGACTAACTATATGCATCACATTCTCGTGCTACGTAATTGCCAAATCACAAAATAATAATTAACTAAAGATGTAGAGACTAGGAGGGATTTGTGAATGAAAATTTCAGAGTTAATAAGATAGTTAAACTTGGCTTTATACGATCTCAGTACATTTTACGGTAAATGAGTTACGAGACTTGGCTGCAAAAGAAAGTTAAAATTAAAATTTCTGGAAATTTTCAATAAATCAAACTATATTCGATTTTTTTCGTTTTTTTTTTCCGGATTTTTAAATTTTTCATTACTTTGTATCCTAAACCCTACCTTTCTGCCAAATGTCAAGCTGGTAGGACTACAAAATCGAATTATTTTCAAACCTTCGACTTTTTATAAATTTATTGATTTTTCGATTTTACTTCTAAGTTTCCTGATTGTAATGCTAATACAGTAATTCTTTGATCCGTCTTCTTAGGATCATTTAGGTTCAATTTAAAGATAAATCAAGATCATCTGAGAGTCACCATGATTTTATTTAGAAAGAACTATCAAGCCATAACCAGCCAGTAATGTCGGGAGGAGAGGGGGAGCTGTGAAAATTTTTTTGTTGCTAACATCATTTAACAATCCATATTTCACATGCAAATTAAATAGAGTATAACCTGTGAAAGAAAACAAACATGTCTATAAAGAAACCGCCCATAACGCAGCCGGTCTATAGCGGAACTTTTCTATACCGAAATTCGTAAACAAAAAGAAAAAAAAAGCATAATCCGAGGAAAAAAACATAAAACAATTAGGGGCGGTGTACTAGCTAATAGGACAATTATCTTAAAACTCATGTTTCTAGAACTACAAAATCGAATTGTTTTCGAATTATCGATTTTTTACAGATATTTCCATATTTCGATTTTATTTTCGAATTTTACAAATTTTTAAAAGTTTCTTTTTTGAATCGTAAATACTACCTTTACACTACATTTTAAGTCTCTAAGATTACAAGATCGAATTATTTTCAATTTTCCGAATTTTTTTTTCTAATTTTCCGGATTTTTTTATTTTTCCTTATTTTGTATCCTAAATACTACTTTTATTACAATTTTCAAGTTTCTAGCGCTACAAAATCGAATTATTTTCAAATTTTCGATCTTTTTTGATTTTTTTAATTCTATTTTCGAATTTATTGTGTTTTAATTTTTCCTTTTTCTGTATTCTAAATGACTATAGTACCTTTACGCTGAATTTTCAGTTTCTAAAGCTACAAGATCGAATTTTTTTCGAATTTTCCAGATTTTTTCTTTTTTTCTTTTTTTTTTGTATCCTTTATTCCATATTTCAAGTTTCTAGCGCTACAAAATCGAATTATTTTCAAATTTTCGATTTTTTTAATTCTATTTTCGAATTTATTGTGTTTTAATTTTTTCTTTTTCTGTATAACCTTTACGCTGAATTTTTAGTTTTTAAAGCTACAAGATCAAATTTTTTTCAATTTTTCGAATTTTCCAGATTTTTTTAATTTTTCCCTCTAAATACTACCTTTATTCCAAATTTCAAGTTTTTAGCTCTAAAAAATCGAAAAAAAAATTTCAAATTTTCGTTTTCTTTTCGAGTTTTTCGATTTTTTGATTTTATTTTCGCTTTTTGTTGTGTTTTTAATATTTTTTTCTTTTTCTGAATCCCTGTACACAAATTTTCTGTTTCAAAGACTACAAGATCGAATTATTTTCAATTTCTCAATTTTTTTTTCGAATTTTTCGTGTTTTTAAATTTTTTCTTAAATAGCATCCTAAATATTACCTTTATTCTAAATTTCAAGTTTCTAGCGCTATAAAACCGAATTATTTTCAAATTTTCCTTATTTTTCAATTTTTTCGATTTTATTTTCGAATTTTATTGTATTTTTCATTTTACCTTATTCCGAATCCTAAACACTATCTTTATGCCTAATTTCAAGTTTCTAAGGCTAAAAGATCAAATTATTTTCAATTTTTCAATTTTTTCGACTTCTTCGAATTTTCGAATTTTGTTTTCGAATTTTCCGGATTTTTTAATTTTTCCTTATTTTGTATCCTAAATACTACCTTCATTCCGAATTCCAAGTTTCTAGCGCAACAAAATCGGTATATTTAAAAAAAAAAAATTATTTTTTTCGATTTTTTTTATTTTATTTTCGATTTTTATTGTGTTTTTGATGTTTTTTTTTTTTATTTTCTGAATTCTAAACACTACCTTTACACCAAATTTTAAGTTTCTAAGATTACAAGATCGTATTATTTTCAATTTTCAATTTTGTTCGAATTTGTTGAATTTTCGAATGCCTTATTTTTTTCGAATTTTCTGGATTTTATAATTTTTTATTCCTTTGTATCCTAAACACTACCTTTTTCCAAATTTCAAGTTTCTAGGTCTACGGGATCCACCTAATCTTTTTGATGACGCTTGAGTGAGTGAGTGAGTGACAAAAAATCGCAACTTTCAGTTCATATATTGTTTGCACTAGAAAAGACAGAAATGTGAAATTTTAAATTTTGGTCTTATTTCCCACATACTCTATATAAACAAAGTTTCAGGTTTTTGGGATACACCAGCTCAAAGATATGGGGAGGTCAAAAGTGCCCTGAGTTGCTTCCAGAAAAGGATGCTTAGGGCTGTGCTCTCTCGTCTTGGCGGTGGCACTACCGTGCCTCTAGATACAAAATTAAAAATTCAGGAAAATTCCAACAAATCAATCTTTTTTCAATTTTTTCAAATTTTCGATATTTTTTTTTTTCAAATTTTCTGGATTTTTAATTTTTTTTTTTTTCTATCCTAAGTACTACCTATATTCCAAATTGCAAGTTTCTAGTTCTACAAAATAGAATTATTTTCAAATTTTCGATGTTTTTCGATTTTTCCGATTTTTTAATTTTATTTTCGGTTTTTATTGTGTTTTTATTTTTTTCTTATTCTGAATTCCAAACACTACCTTTACGCCGAATTTAGTTTCTAAGGTAAAAAGATCAAATTATTTTAATTTTTTCAATTTTTTTCGAATTTTTCGAATTTTTGATTTCTTTTTAAAAATTTTTTGGATTTTTTTAATTTTTTCTTTTTTATATCCTAAATGCTACCTTTATTCCAAATTTCAAGTTTCTAGCGCTACAAAATCGAATTATTTCAAATTTTCGATGTTTTTCGATTTTTCCGATTTTTAAATTTTATTTTCGATTTTTATTGTGTTTTTATTTTTTCCTTATTCTGAATTCCAAACACTACCTTTACGCCGAATTTTAAGTTTCTAAGGTTAAAAGATCAATTTTTTTCATTTTTTCGAATTTTTCGAATTTTTGAAATTTTTTTTTCGAATGTTCTGGATTTTTTTAATTTTTTCTTTTTTTTGTATCCTAAATACTACATTTATTCCAAATTTGAAGTTTCTAGCACAATAAAATCAAATTGTCTTCAAATTTTCGTTTTTTTTTTTCGATTTTTTCGATTTTTTCAATTTTGCTTTCGATTTTTTTGGTGTTTTTGATGGGTTTTTTTTCTGGATTCTAAACACTACCTTCACACCAAATTTTAAGTTTCTAAGACTACAAGATCGTATTATTTTCAATTTTCAATTTTGATGGAATTTGCTGAATTTTCGAATGTTTTTTTTTTTTTTTTTAATTTTTAGGATTTTATAATTTTTTCTTTCTTTGTATCCTAAACACTACCTTTTTTCCAAATATCAAGTTTCTAGGGCTACGGGATCTACCTAATCTTTTTCATGACGCGTGAATGAGTGAGTGAGTCAGTAACAAAAAATCGAATCTTTGAGTTCATATATCGTCTGAACTAGAAAAGACAGAAAGTTGTAATTTTAAATTTTGGTCCTGTGTGCCAAATACTCTAGAAAAACGAAGTTCCAGACTTTTGGGAAACTCCAGCGCAGAGATATGGGGGGGGGGGGGGCGTCAAAAGTGCCCTAAGTTGCTTCCAGAAAAGGATGCTTACGGCTGTGCTTTCTCGACTTGGCGAAGGCACTGCCGTGCCTCCAGATTTGCATCTTCACCCTTTGACTGTGGAAATTTTTTTAACAAAGTTGCTTCAAAAATTACGTATCATATAATTTTTTTTATACAAATGTCTTACCCGTGGAAATCGCGGATAAGCGGTCAGAGGGCTAAAAATCGGACAATATATTACAATAACCTAATAGAAATAACCAAATTTTAAAATGAAAAACAATCATATACTATTACTATCAGAAATCTCTCCTAATAAAAGAGCGGAAGTTTTCCTTACCAGAAGTTGATGTGGAAGATGCTGAATTGCCCGAACTTTTCTGGCATTTCTCTTTCCCATTAACCCAGCTGCAAGCCTCGGAATCGGCCTCTACGTACACTGCTGAAAACACCAGGCAGATTGCAAGTACAATATACAGCGATTTTCCCATGATGCGTCTAGAAAAAATAAATAAATAAATAAATAATTCAAAGTAAATGATAATTTAAAAAAATTAATTGAAATATTATTGTAATAAGCGTTTCCATTTCCCAAAATCGACTTAAATCAACGGTAGACAAAAATATTCTTAACAGAATTGTTTTCCATGATATAGTATGTAAAATAAAGAGATAAGACGTGTATTTTAGAAACAAACAAGGAAGTAAAATTTAAATTAATATTAGTTTTACGAATAATACCTTTATGAAAATTGCAGGAAAACCCTCAGACGCTCAGAGGGTTAATTCAATTCCTGAATTTTTTCCTCTTACTGATAATTTATTAAAGATGTGAATAAGGGGTCATCCAATTATTACGTGCTTTTTTTACCGCTCTACCCCCTCTTCATTATGTCAGAGTTTGTCGCACACGAGTGATACCTCCTTCTCTGCTTCTGTCACATCTTTGAAATTGTTAATTTAGAGCTAATTTTTATTGAAACAATTTTACTATTATCATTTGTTATTTTATTTTTTAAATCTGTTGCAGATGTGTAAAGAAAAATTGAAATCGACCTTAAAAATGTTTCACATTTCCATTAGCTGTAACACATTAATAATATTGAGTCATGTACTTTCATACTAGTATACTTGACATTTTTTAATCCCTATCATGCTATATATTTTAGATCTGATGTATGATGATGTCGCATTCGCAACATGTTAATCCACCTTTAGTCAGAACTTTATAAATATTGCGGAATGAAAAGCCCAGCGCTGTCTGTTACGACAGTAAAGCAAATACAAACGAGACTTCTTATATATTTTTTATATTATTTATTAAAATTATACCAATATAAATATATATATTGTTCTAGATAGTTTTCTTTAATATCTACAAGCTTTTTACAATACATTGAGCTACTTTTTATTTTTGTGTAATAAAAAGAATTAGGACGTGCATGAAACCAATTGCATAAAAATTCCTTGACATTTTTATCTGAGGAAAATCTTGCTCCTTCTACCGGTTCTGTGAAAAAATAAATAAAAAAATCTTTAAAAATGCTAGTCCGAAGACGATAAATTTGGACTATAAGGAGGAAAATCTAGCGTTGATCAGTGAAGTTTCTCCCTTTTTTTTTTTTTTTTTTTTTATATATATATATAACAGCTGTATGAGGTCTAGCATTATTCCGGATAAAAGGGAACATTGGGATCGGAATGGGACGTGTTTAGGACCGTTGTGTTGCTTTCCCAAAAAAAATCTTAGTCAGGAGTCGGAAAAACTACTTTTTTATTGTAGCGAACTACAACTACAACTACTTATTTTAAAAAGTAACGTTTACAAACTACTTTTCAAAAGTAGTCACTACTTCGCTACTTTCAGATTTTGTCAAAGGGTTCCATTTACACTAGAAATTGAAGACACGAATTAAGTAATAAAGCGACCCCTCGTTATATCGCGTCTATAATTAAATAAATACAACATAATCGAGGGCATTGAAAAAGATAACATACAAGAAAATGTTTTGTGTTTGTCTCCAAAATGTAAATTTATACACACATTAAATTTCGTAGCAAAATTAAGAGATATTGTAATCTAGAAAATCACAGAAAAACAACTCTAGATTCAAATAATAAATAAATCATAATAAATAAATAGATAAGTGTTGCCAGCAAGAAAATTAATTCATTTGGTGGATTAGTACTTGATTTTAGCAGCAAGTGTCAACGGGAAAAATCTATCACGCGATACGTTCCTATACGCTGCAGCTGAGATTCGCAAATTGTTGAGCAGAACAAATTTTGCACCAAAGAAGCAAATTTCGGCAACGTGATTTGCCGAATGGTACATTTCCTACCCCTGAAGTAGCGTTAAAAGTAGCGTCGGTCTCGCTACAAACTACGGATTTTTCGTATCGCGCTACTCGTTACACTACATTATTAAAGATGTAGCGCTCTACACTACAAACTACTGTAAAAAGTAGCACGCTACTTCCGACCCCTGATCTTAGTACCATGCTACATTATATGTATATCGTTCATAAAAAAATAAAAAAAAAAGTCGACCATACACAATACCCTGTAAATTCCCTAAAAATAATTAGTAAAAATTTTGTCAGTTTTTGCTTCAATGGAGCAGTTTCACTTTTTGTGCGTCATTCGCCTTGTTTTATACAGTCTGCACGGCAATTTTTAAACAACTTGTATCATTTATATACTTGAGACTTCGATAGGATGCGATTTCCAAATTCTACATTCAATCTGCGCTAAATTTCAATACGTTTGGCATCTTCATTTGTTGAAATTTTAATAATTATACTTTGTGCAACCTCATATACGAGGGTGGACTGATAAGTTCTCGGCCTGACACAGAGATGGAACAAGTATGACCAAATGACAATGATGTTTGTAAAGTATGATCCTTTAAGATATGACATGCTGCCAAGTTTCAGAAGTGTGAGTTTATTGGTTATTGCTTGGCGATAAAGTAAAGTAAACAAGTTTTGACATTTTCTAAAAATAGAAAAAAAAATTGAAGTTCGAGCTGTCATAAAATACTTTGTTAAAAAAAGGTTTAACCTCCACGGACATTCAAAAAGTGTTACATTCCACCTTAAAGGATTCTTGTCCTTCATATTCGATGATAAAAAAAGTAGGCTGCTGAATTTAAACATGGTAGGAAATCAATTCCCGTTGATGAACGCTCAGGACTTCCAAAAACTGCTACGACCGATGAAATCGTCTCAAAAATTCACAATGCGTATTGAATGATCGCCGATTGAGATACGCGAACTTGCTGACGTTGCATACATCTCGATAGACCATATCCACTACATTTTACACGATATTTTGAGTATGAAAAAGCTTTCCGCTCCATGCGTGTCACGTTTGTTGAGCGTCGACCAAAAACTCCAAAGAATGAACATTTCTCAAGAGTCTTCTGAAATGTATTGTATTGCAAGTTGAAAAATAAAATGAAATATTGTCAAAAATCTTGTATTTTCTTTGTCAGTCCGAAAACTTTTCAAACCGACTTCATACAGGGCTGCACTAAGGAATTCGCACACAAGAGTGTGTCTTAAAGGAATTAAGTTGCAAGGGGACTACATTCAGAAAATAATATGAAATTTTGTCAAAACTCCTGTGCTTTCACTGTCAGGCCGAGAACTTATCCCACCCTCGTATGCTACTTTGTGCTTCTCAGTCATAATGCTAGCGATTAAATAAATGGACGTATAAAAAACAAAACGATGCCACACAGCTTTCTCTGATTACAAAAATGTATTGCACGAAAATATATTTACTTAAACATGTATGGTGTTTTGGAAATGGTAATTTCAGCAGTGGAGTTTCTATGGACACTAATCTGTATATCTATATATAAAAATAGACGTGTCACGTGTGTGTCCTGTATATGTAACTTTGCAGTCAAAACTACTAAGCGCAGATCACTGGTGTTTGTGTGCGGTAGTAGCCGCGAGTCTCCCATCGTGCACTATGGTGAACCACCACAGTGCACGATGGGAGACTCGAGGCTAATACCGCGGTGGTTGCATGTCGGTAGTTGTAGGTGTGTGGGAGATATGGTAGTTGAAAGTGGTCGACCTAGGGCAATTTCATTATAAAATAGACATATGTGTCCCTATATTTATTTCACATTGCAGTCACAACTACCCAGTGCAAAACACTGGTGTTTGTGTGTGGTAGTAGCGTCGAGTCTCCCATCGTGCACTGTGGTGGATGCATGTTGGTAGTTGTGGAAGTGTGGGAGATATGGTGGTTGAAAATGGTCGACCTAGAGCATTTTCAATATAAAAATAAACGTGTGTGTCACTATATTTTAGATATATATACACTGCAAAAAGAAATGTTAATTTTAACCTTGAGGGGATACTGGCACACCAGCTGCTAGTATTATACCGTAAAATTAACAGTAATAAACTGTAAAATAAGCAGTAATACGTGCCGCGCATACGCGGTAGAGTATTACTGCTTATTTTACTGTTTATTACTGTTAATTTTGCGGTATAATACTGGCAGCTGGGGTACCAGTATTATACTGTAAAATCAACATTTTTTTTCCCAGTGTATATATACTAGATTATGTATACTAGAATGTACTAAAATGTTCTTTACATTTTATACATACATATATATATTTTACACGTATATATAAAAGCATATACATATTATTTATTAAGTTTACAAATGAACCGGAAGGATCAAGAACGTTCTGGAATGTTCGAGGACCATTCTGTGGGTGTGTGGGAGATATGGTGGTTGAAAGTGGTCGACCTAGGGTATTTTCATATTTCGACCAATGGGTTCTAAAAAATGTTCAGAATCTTCTAGAATGTACTAGAACAAGGGTTCCCAAACTAATGGTACGCGAAGCTCTGGCTACTTGTACGCAGAAGTCCGATACTGGTACGTGGAATAAGATACAAAATGCAGCATATTATTAAGGAAGCAAAAGCGGCTTGTCTTTATTAACTCGAAAATTTAAAAAAAAAAAAAATCGAATACGATTTAGGGTCTGTAAACCCTTTTTCTATTTTTTGTTGTTGCGAGAAATGTTTGTAACAGCAATCTTGCTGAATTTCGCACACACCGCTTATGATACAATCGGTTTTCCAGAATTAAAAACATAATTATTAGCAATTAGTGGCGTCTCGTGACTGGTTTTTTTTTTTTTTTTTTTTTGGGGGGGGGCACTAAATGCATGCCTGGAACATTTATTATTTTCATACCATTATTTAAAATATACATATTTTTTTTCGTTGTTTAATGGCAGAACTTCTGCCATTTATTATTTTTATTATCATTAATTACTAACATCAATTTATTTTATTTTAAACATTCCTTATTTCAATTAACTTCTTATGTAGTTTAAAACTACAATCTATATCATTTCTCCATTGGATCAATATTTAATTGTCTGAGTGCAACGAAGACTCATACACAGCGCAGTATTACTTCGCCCCATATATAGCTACGATGGACATTAAAACCTTTCGTCAAGCATAACTCAAAAAAAAAATCCCTGACGGCTCGGCCTACAGGCACAGGTAGATTTCGAAGACGCAGACCGTGGGGCGCCTGTTTGTCGGGAATTGCGAAAGAAATGACCTTTTTTACGATGATGCGGCAGTTTGAACCGACTACTTCGAAACCTAACTTGTTTGCAGGCGGATCCGGCAGGGATTTTTTTGTTTTTAATTTTTTTTTTTTGGTATAACGGTTGGTCCTATAAAAAACTTGTCAATATAAAAGTTTTAGATAATATTAAGAGGATTTATAATAAATTTAAGCGGATTTGAAATCTTGGGAATTGACGAAGTTATGAATTTTTTTCTTCTAAAACCCCCCTTCCCCCCCTCTTAAGGCAATTTTTAATTATATCAAAAATCTGTCATACATAAATTTTCGGCCCTTCTCCTAGAAGTAATAATAACTTCAAACGGATTCGATATGTATCATAATTAAGAAATTATGGGTTTTTTTCTGTTTTCACAAAAAGGCCCCCCCATCCCCCCCCACCCTGGTTCGATTTTGCCCATTAACGAACTTGACCGAGATTTTATGCCTCTTGATTTTATGTATCAGTTTCGAACAGATGCGGGAGTTGGAACCGCTTACTTCGAAAAATAACTTGTTTGCAGGCGGAGCCGGCAGGAGTTTTTTTGTTTTTAATTTTTTTTTGCTATAACGGTTGGTCCTATAAAAAACTTGTCAATATAAAAGTTTTAGATAATATTAAGAGGCTTTATAATAAATTTAAGCGAATTTGAAATCTTGGGAATTGATGAAGTTATGAATTTTTTCCTTCTAAACCCCCCCCCCTTCCCCCGCTTAAGGCAATTTTTAATTATATCAAAAATCTGTCATACATAAATTTTCGGCCCTTCTCCTAGAAGTAATAATAACGTCAAACGGATTCGATACGTATCATAATTAAGAAATTATGTTTTTTTTTTTCTGTTTTCACAAAAAGCCCCCCCCCCCCCACCCGCCCCCCCCACCCCCCACCCTTGATTCGATTTTGCCCATTAACGAACTTGACCGAGATTTTATGCCCCTTGATTTTATGTATCAGTTTCGAAAAGATGCGGGAGTTGGAACTGCCTACTTCGAAAAGTAACTTGTTTGCAGGCGGAGCCGGCAGGGATTTTTTTTTGTTTTTAATTTTTTTTTGCTATAACGGTTGGTCCTATAAAAAACTTGTCAATATGAAAGTTTTAGATAATAATAAGAGGATTAATAATAAATTTACGCGGATTTGATATCTTGTGAATTGACGAAGCTATGATTTTTTTTTCTTCTAAACCCCCCCCCCCCTTTTCCCCCCCTTGGAGCCATTTTTAATTATATCAAAAATCTGTCATACATAAATTTTCGGCCCTTCTCCTAGAAGTATTAATAACTTTAAATGGATTCGATACGTATAATAATTAAGAAATTATGGGGTTATTTCTGTTTTCACAAAAAGCCCCCCCACTCTCCCCCCCCCCTTGGTTCGATTTTGCCCATTAACGAACTTGACCGAGATTTTATGCCCTTTGATTTTATGTATCAGTTTGTAAAAGATTAATGCAGAATTTTTCCAGTTATCGTGGTCAGAAAAAAATGACATAGATAGATAGATAGATAGATAGATAGATAAAGTTTTGAACTGGGGGTGTTTTTGGGTTCTGGGAGTCATAATCGGCGTAGATCTGCAAAAATTTTTCAAAATTTCCAACTTAGGTGAGAATGTAATAGGTAGTATTTCTTACGAAATCTACCTAAAATATTTAACGGATTTCGTTCAAATTTTTACAGCAGGTACCTATAAAGGTGACAACGACGTCTATTTATTACCAAGAATAAATGCTAAACCGTTTGGAAATTATATTAAAAAAATAGATAAAAAAGCACAATTAAAGTACATACGTCACGAAATTTTGTGGTACGTCATTTTCACCGGCGCGAGATTTTCGTAGACAATCGGAATTGAAAAGTTCATGGAGTACAAGGAGCAAAAAAAATATGCACGCACTAATATTCAGCACAATAAAGTATATTTCAATTGAGTAGAAATCGAAAATTAATCTGGATTTTTTTCTCTTTGAAAGAAAAACCCCGCAATAACTTAGTAGACTTGGTATTAGAGATTTGGCGCAAATCTCAGCAATAGCAGCTTTTTTTATTTCTCATGTGTAAATAATAAAAAAAAATTATTTGGTGTTTAAATAAAAAGTTTCGATTTCTGGCATTATTTCTTTTTTTTTTCTCTTTTTAGCATTTTAAATGGGATTAATGAAAGGCATGTATTTTAAATTAAATGAGTGAAAGGTTTATATTTAAATGAAATGAATTCAATATGAAAATGTTATAGGAACAATATTTGGCGATTTATCAACTGCGCCAGGATAACATAAAAGTACCAATATATCAAACGGTATGTAGTATGTGAAATGAAACAGTTATAATCACCCATCGTACAAGAAAAAAAACTTTTGCATTCAGAGGGGAAAATCCATCTCCTGTGCCGTAAGATTTGGCGAGTTCTTTTTTGGTGATAAGTTTTTCGATGTGATTGTTGGGATCTGAGGGATTTGGCTTACTTTTTCTAAATCTTATTTTCTTGCAGATGTAGTATTATGTAAATATATTTTTTAGCAGATATTTTTCTATTTTGTATATATTCTATTTGGCATTTGGAAAAGAGATTTTTACCTTTTTATCTGTGCATTCGGAAATACTAGGACTTCCCTCAAAGGGATTAGTCTGAGTGATATTGCTGAGAACATAAAGTTAACAATTACGGTATAAAGAAGATATCAACAAGAATCTAAGTGAATATACAGCATATGATAGACAAGAGATAGATAAAGATACAATATATGAAAAAGAGCAAATTAAATGATATAATTACAAAATATCATATATAAATTCATATACTGTTATGTTTTCATATGCATTTTTTTATAACATTTGGCAAATAATCTCATTTTCTTAAGCGGGAATTGCTCAAAACTTTTAAAAAAAAAACCGCCGGATCTTTTAAAACGATATTTTTAAAGTCACATAATCAGATTTGCAGCCAATAGCGTATTTTAGCAAGCGTAGTTTAACGCAAATTTAATTTAATTTTTGCAACATTTTCTTTGTGACAAGTATCTAAATAAAATATTAAAAAATAAAATATTAAATATTGAAATATTAAATCAAATATTTAATATTTGAATTAAAAAAATTTCCTTTGTTTATTTGTATAACTATTTATAGAAACTCGTATACTTCAAACCACATTGATAACATGCTTTGCTACAAACGTGTCTACCAGTCTAACTACTCGTATGTCTTAGCTGTGTCTCTCTCCGAACTCATCTGTCTACTGTCTCTCTACTCTTCTGTATACCCGTCTCAGTATCCGTCTGCCTTTCTACCCGACTCTTTAATCGTGTCTCTACCTGTCTCGCTTCCCGTTACACTACTCGTCTATCAACACGTCTGTCTGTCTATATACCCCTCTCTCTACCCGTCTGTCAAGTCGTCTCTGTACTCGTCTCTCTATCCACCACGCTACCCGTCTCCCTACCCATCTCACTACCCCTCTGTCAACCCTTTTTTGCACCTGCCTCGCTACCCGTCTGTCTATTCGTTTCGCTACCCGTTAGCTTATCTCTGTCGCTATCCGTGTCTCTACCCGTCTGTCTACCCGTTTGCTTACACGTCTATCTATCTCTCGCCAACTCTTCCCAATATTTAAACAATTTAGTAAACGGAAGCCGTTTATCTGTTATTAAATGCAAACAGGAGTAATTTATCTAAAGAGTGTAATCAGATGCAATTATTTTAAATACATACATAAACCAGCATAATAATTCACCAGTTTTATTTTCATAGTAGTTTATGTCATTTGACAGTAAATCTCAACTTCTTCAACCCGAACTGCGTCAAGCTTTTTAAAAAAGCCCCAAGGTCCGTATAACTGGGAAGGGGAATTGTCCTCAGGGCTATTAGATACATGTTATTAAGTTAAGTGAAAGTTTCGTAATCGGGTTCGCAGCCAATTTCTTATGTCAGAAAGGGTGGCTTCACGCCATTTTAAATTCATTTCTGTAACTTTCTTTTTCTTTTTTTGGTGGGTGGTTGGGGGGGGGGGGGGGAGGGTTCCAAATATATACACTTAAATTCAAACTTTTGCCCCCATGTTAATATTAGTGTTGTTTGTATTATCAATTAATACTTTGTTGATCGAGCTTCATTCGAAACAAATGTAAAAGACTTCTACAGTTTTTTTTTTCTAGGAGAAAGTTCCGTAATCGGGCCCTAAGCTAATCGGGGAATTTAATATCATTATTGTTTCTAACTCTTATAGAGTTAAAACAATATTGTTGCTAGCATTACTCTTGTTTGTGACCAACCTCTTCTGTGTATCTGAATAGGGAAAAGTCCCGTATCATGTACTGGTTGGTGCCAAAGGCAGTTGTAGAATCTTACAAATTTTTCTAGGAGCGGAAAAAAATGTTTTTTAAAATATTTACAAATATACGTTTATTAAACCATGTTTTTGAGCCATTTTAAAAAATTAAGTACGGTGCTAAAATAAAATTTTATTGCCATTTTCGATATTTTAATAAGAAATGAAAATACATAACAAACAAATTTAACAAAACTAAGCCATTTTTGGGTACTTCTCTATTATCCCGTCGACCACTTTTCATAACAAAAAACTATCGCCAAACTAAGATTAAACGCCAAAAATACAGTCCCATTTACTTGATGCCAGAAGCATTATACGTATTTGTTATGCCATCAAGTGGTTTTTAATTCGACATTTGCGTGTATTTTTCATTATGTTTTACTGATTTATTAGTTATTTCATTCATTAAAGTAACAATTGTGTCCTTAAATTCTTATATTTTATTTATTTTGATATTTCAATGGCAACGTTCTCCCGTTTATTTAGCGTTACAGTTTGGCGATAGTTTTTTGTTATGAAAAGTGGTCGACGGGATAATAGAGAAGTACCCATTTTTTGTGATAAATAATTGTTATTGCCAGGGGGGGCAAATTGTAAACAATTAATAAGCGAACTAAAAAAATTACCGGAAAAAACTTGTGGGAATCTCAAGAAAGAAATATCTGATATAAATAGCATTTAAAATCTTAAAATGGAGAAGTGGTCCGTATAAAAATGCAAAACATTATACACCTGATATAAGAATTTTTTTATTTTTTTATATTTCCGAAAGCACAGATAAAAGGGTAAAAATCCCGGCACAGATGCCATATACTCACCACGTTGGCGCGATTTTTCCCCCGCCCCTTTGGCGAAAACTGTTTGTTGTGTTTGTTTACTTTTATTTTTTATTTTAATTCTATAGATTATTTTTATATGTATATCAATATTAATTTAGGCACAGATGTCATATACGCACCAGATTGGCGCGATTTTTCCCCCGCCAATTTGGCGAAAACTTTGTTTTTGAATATTAGTTACAAATACCATACAATAATAGCATGTAATTTTTTATTTCAATATAAAAATAAAATAACGTAATAAATGAAATAGCTCCTATTATTCAAAAATGGGAAATAAAAATAAATAAATGATAGTTTGATATAAATAAATATTGATATATATAATAAAAACAATTTATAGAATTAAAATAAAAAATAAAAGTTAATAAACAACAATTGAAACAAAATAACCGGGTTACCATGTGAGGCATAAAATTGCCATTTTGTTGCAATCGCGCCAATGTGGTGCGTATATGACATCCGCGCCTTTATTTATATCAAACTATTATTTATTTATTTTTATTTCCTTTTTTAAAATAATAGAAGCTGTTTCATTTATTACGTTATTTTATTTTTATATTGAAATAAAAAATCACGTGTACTATTTGTCACACTATTTGTAACTAATATTCAAAAACAAAGTTTTCCCCAAGCTCGTGGAGGGAAAAATCGCGCCAACGTGGTGCGTATATGACATCTGTGCCTTTTTTCATTTCACATAGAGGTACTGCTCTATTATCCCGTCGACCACTTTTCATAACAAAAAACTATCGCCAAACTGTTAGATTAAACGCCAAAAATGCAGTCCCATTTACTTGATATCAGAAGCATTATACGTGTTTGTTACGTCATCAAGTGGTTTTTAACGCGACATTTGCGTGTATTTTTCATTATGTTTTACTGATTTATTAGTTATTTCATTCATTAAAATAACAATTGTGTCCTTAAATTCTTATATTTTATTTATTTATGTATTTTGATATTTCAATGACAACGTTCTCCCGTTTATTTGGCGATAGTTTTTTGTTATGAAAAGTGGTCGACGGGATAATAGAGAAGTACCCACATATGTATTGGTACTTTTATGTTAACTTGGCGCAGTTGATAAATCGCCAAATATTTTTCTCATAACATCTTCATATTGCATTCATTTCATTTAACTATAAATCTTTCACTGATTTCATTTGAAATACATACATTAAAAATACACGTCTTTCACTCATTTAATTTAAAATACACGCCTTTCACTAATTCCATTTAAAATACTAAAAAGGAAAAGAAAATAAGAAATAATGCCACAAATCGAAACCTTTTATTTAAACATCAAAGAATTGTTCCTAACATACACACGCGAAATAAAAAAACTGCTAATGGTGTGATTTACGCCAAATCTCTAATACTAATACTACTCTTACTAATCTCTAATACTTTTCAAACAGAAAAAATTCCAGATTAACTTTCCATTTTTATTAAATTGAAATATATTTTATTGTGCTGAATATTAGTGCTTGCATATTTTTTTGCTCCATGTATTCCATGAACTTTTCAATTCCGATTGTCTACGAAAATCTCCCGCCGCCGGTGAAAATGACGTACGCACAAAATTTAGTGACGTATGTACTTTAATTGTGCTTTTTTATCTATTTTTTTAATATAACTTCCAAACGGTTTGACACTTATTCTTGGTAATAAATAGACGACGTTGTCACCTTTATAGGTACCTGCTGTAAAAATTTGAACGAAATCCGTTAAATATTTTTTGAGTTATGCTTGGTTTTAATATCCATCGTAGCTATATATGGGGCAAAGTAATACTGCGCTGTGTATGAGTCTTCGTTGCACTCAGACAATTAAAAAATAAAAAAAGATTTACATATATCAAGCGCTTAATTTTTATACGGACCACTTCTCCATTTTTAAGATTTGGTACTTTTCGGTTAGCCGGGCGCAAGTGAAATTTATATATCTATGTATACATATATATACATATATCTATACATACACACATTTATATATGCATGTATGTATATATACATATATATATACACATACATATATGTGTGTATGTATACATATATATATATGTATATATAGATATATACATTTCACTGGCGCTCCGCTAACCGAAAAGTACCTTAGATTTTAAATGCTATTTATTATTTACTAGCCGTTTATTAATTGTTTACAATTTAACCCCCTGACAATAACAATTATTTATCACAAAAATGCCTCTTAGGTTTGTTATATAAGTTTGTTTATGTGTTTTCATTACTTATTAAAATATCGAATATGGCGATAAAATTTCATTTTAGCATCGTGCTTAAATTTTTAAGATGGCGCAAAAACATGCTTTAATAAACGTATGTTTGTAAATATTTGAAAAACATGTTTTACCGCTCTCTTGAAAAGTTTTGTAAGTTGCTAAAACTACCTTTTGGCACCATTTAAAATTTTTTTCGCCAACCGACATAGGATACGAAACTTTTTCCCATTCAGATTCACATGCAAGGTTGGTCTCAAACAAGAGTAAAGCTAGCAACAATATTGTTTTAACTCTATAAGAGTTACAATAATGATATTAAATAATCCGATTGGCTTTGGGCCCAATTACGAAAGTTTCTCATACAAAAAAACTGTATAAGAAGTCTTTTACATTTGTTTCAAATGAAGCTCGGTCTACAAGGTATTAGTTAATAATACAAACAAAACTAATGGCATGGAGGCAAAAGTTTTAATTTAAATGTATATATTTGAAACCCTTCCCCCCTACCCCCCCCCCCAAAAAAAAAAAAAAAAAAAGTTACAGTAATGAATTTAAAATGGCGTTAAGCCACGCTTTCAGACATAAGCAATTGGCTGCAAACGCGATAACGAAACTTAATAACATGTAGCTAATATAGCCCTCAGGGTACTTTGCAGTTATACAGACGTTGTGGTTTTTTTTAAAAAGCTTGAGACAATTCAGGTTTAAGAAATTGAGATTTACTGTCAAATGATATAAACAACTATGAACACAAAACTGATGAATTATTATTCAGGTTTATGTATGTATTTTTAAAAAATGCATCTGATTACACTTATTAGATAAATTACTTCTGTTTGCATTTAATAACTGATAAACGGCTTCTGTATAATAAATGAACTGTTTAAATATTGGGAAGAGGTGGCGAGAGGTAGAAAGACGAGTAAACAAACGGGTAGACAGACGGGTAGTGAGATGGGTAGAGAGACGAGTAGCGACATAGGTAGACTGACGGGTAGCGAAACGAATAGACAGACGGCTAGAGAGAAAGGTAAAAAGAGGGTTGACAGAGGGGTAGCGAGGTGGGTCTCGAGACGAGTAGCGACACCGGTAGACTGGAATGTAGCGAGAAAGGTTGTGAGACGCGTAGCGTGGTAGATAAAGAGACGAGTAGAGAGATGAGTACAGAGACGAGTTGACTGACGGGTAATGAGATTGATAGCGAGACGGGTGAAGAGTCGGGTACAAAAACAGACGGATAGTGAGACGGGTATACAGACGAGTAGAGAGACAGTAGATGGGTACGGAGATGGGTAAGAAGATGGGTAGAGAGGCGTATAGCCAGACGGGTAGAGAGACAGATAGACAAATGGGTAGCGAAGTGGATAGAGACACGGCTAGACATACAAGTAGTTAGACGGATAGACAGACGGTTAGAGAAATAGATTGGCGGGTAGCGAGACTGGTAAAGGAATATAGAGACGGGTAGCGAGACCGGTAGAGAAATATAGAGACAGGTAGAGAGACGTGTAGAGAGATAGACAATCAGTTAGAGAGACGGGCAGAAAAACGGATAGGGAAACAGACAGACAGGCAAAAGAAAAGTCTGCAGATTGGCACTGTAAAGGCGCATTAAAGGCGCAGGGGGCAGAGCCTCCTATAGAATAATCAAGAAGTATCTGTTAAGCTTAACTTTGTAATATATATAATTTTCAATTTTGCCGATATGGAGATTTAATGTAAAGGTTATTTTACAGAAGTCATCGAAAGATTTTTTCTATACTTTAATAGTAATTTAGACTATAGTTTTGCAATCTGGTTTGTAGCAAAACATGCTATCAATGTGGTTTGAAGTGTAAGAGTTTTTATAAACAGTTATACAAATAATAGATATATAATCAAGGAAGAAAAATTTTAAATTCACACACAAAAAAGGTGCAACAATGAAATTAAATTTGCGTTAAGCCACGCTTGATAGAATAATCTATTGGCTGCAAATCCAATTACGTAACTTTAAAAAGCTTGGCGTTTTAAAAGATCCGGCAGTTTTTTTTTTTTTTTTTTTTTTTTTTTTTCAAGTTTTGCGCAATACGCGCTTAAGAAAATGAGATCCTTTGCCACATGTTAAAAAAAAATTATGACAACACATCTGATGAACGGTACTTCTTTTCTATTTTTTTAACAGTGTATATGAATTTATATATGATATTTTGTAATTCTATCATTTAATTTGCTCTTTTTCTTTATATTGTAATTGTTAACCCTATGTTCTCAGCAATATCACTCAGACTAATCCCTTTGAGGGAAGTCCTAGTAAGACATCATATGCATAGACTGGGCGTTAAGTTGATCTCAAAGAGGAAGGCCCTCAAAACAACTTCACTGTTCAAGCACTATTCGAACAGTTGATGTCGGTTTAGGGGCTTCCGAGTTTCAGACAACTTTACGCCCAGTCTATTTGTGAGTAGCGTGTTTTGTATTAAATTGAGCCGTTGGGAAAAGTTAAGATGTAGTATTAACTACAAGGTAAAAGAACAATTACAATAGAAAGGATAGATGTAAAATTAAGAAAATAGATGTAACAAATTTAGAATAAAAAAGTAAAGCGAAGGAGATTAAGAATACAGTCTAAATAATTGGAAGAAAGTGAAATGGTATATGGTATAGCTGTAGTTATAACTAACTCTTAGTAAGGAAGTTGAAAAAGTAAAAAATATGGTGGGGAACATGTTCGTGAAACAGCACATAAATGCCAGGTGGTAAAAAAGCGGGCAAAGCATAAAAGAAAAAAAAAGGCACTCAAAAGAACCCTACATTTTATTTATTTATTTATTTTGGTATAGCTTAGATATTAAGTTTTAATTAAGAAATTAGGTATTTATAATGTGGAAAAAAATACAAAGTATAAATAAAAGAAAGAAATTTACAATTACTAATTCTCACAAGCACTATTCAAGCGCTGCCAATAACTAAAATAAAGTAATTCTTTTTAATAATAGTGGTAAGAAAAGAAAAAATTTGTCAGTCATGCATTTAGTGCCCCAAATAAAGCTAGTCACGAGCCACCACTTACTATTAGATTTATATGGATAAAAAATGAATTTTTTAATGAAGACCTAATTTTAAAATTAATGAATGAAGTATTTTTAATTGGCGGAATTTCTCAACTGTTTTTAAACATGCTTTACAAATTGAACTAGCTGGCTTCGCCCGCCAGCGGGCCCCTAATTTACATCGGTGCCTCGAAACTTTTGTATTCTCCGGCTCGCATCTCCCTCGAACCGAACGAACCTCCGACCCGGGTCCCCGCTGCCTTCGGCACCGTACACCGGCCGTGCTACGCACGCTCCGGATAATCTCTTAAATTGCACATAGAATAGTATAAACCTCTAACTGAACGAACCTCCGGCTCGGGTCCCTACATATTCGGATGCTGCCCTCTTATGATCCATCACTTCCCTTTTGATAAGAACGAAACTCTCAGATATAACCTTCGTAATATCATTTTCAATCCTTCAAACTCTCAAAAGTTAAAAGAGAATTATAATATTCTCAATAAAAATTTCTCTTTCATTACGAAAGAATTTTAAAAAAAAAATTGACTGAACTGACCATTGACTTTCTGAACTAAAATACCATAAATTTAGGACATTATGAACTTATAGTACTTCGAAAATATTTTATATTTAACTTTCAATTTGCAAAAAATTGTTATTTTTTACCTTTTATATTTTATTATTGTTATGTAATTATATTCATTGTTTCAAATCTAATAAACAGGCGCCTCCTGCGGTGGGGGTTGGAACGGATGGGTGCTATCGGTGCCGGGTAGCGTTTATTTTTCCCCTCGTGGACTTATTGTTCCTATACCTCACGGGTGGCTGTCCACGAGTGGGTGATTTCGGTCCCCGCTGCCTGCGGCACCGTATAGCAGTCGTGCTGCGCACGCGCTGCAGTATACGTTAGTTCCGCCTTCCGCCACCAGGTGGCGCAAATAGAAAAAATAAACCTCGAATAAGATAAACCTCGAACTGAACGAACCTCTAGAACCCCACAGTTAAGATAAAAAAATTGAAGGAGGGGGGAGGACACTGCTTTTCCTTAAACAACTGAATTAGACTGCCGGAAAAAAAAAATCTGATGTCAAACAACTTATTTAGACTACCGGACTTCTTGTTCAAAGACAGGGACAAGTAGGAAAACTTAAAACTGAAAAAAAAAATTGATAACGGGCGAAGCCCGCTTTTCCCTATCATAATATCTGGTTGCCACTCTAAAACAAAAACTTAAGATACTCGTTATGGCAGTTTTTAGACGCGGCCTACTTCTTAAAATCGTAATATCTAGCCGGCACTGTAATAGAAATCTTTTTTTTGCTTTAATTATACAAATAACGATGATTAATTACACAATAAAATAATATATCGGCTCCTAATGAAGATATGAGAATAATTTTTAGATATTCTGAAAGCAGAATCCATTTTGAGTCGCCCTGTCAAAATTTGGAATTAATGCGCCCCTTAGATTCGGAAATGCCCCCCCCCCCTCTGAAAAAATGCAGTTGAAAGTCACGTGACTATTTTATCTCTTTCAGAAAAAAAAATCTGATGACTTAATTACATAAACAATGCGGAATCGATAACGGGCGAAGCCCGCTTTTAAACAACTTATTTAGACTATCGGAGTTCTCGTTCAAAAACAGTGAGCTGTAGAAAAACTTAAAACTGAAAAAAAAATCTGATGTCTTAATTACATAAACAATGCGGAATCGATAACGGGCGAAGCCCGCTTTTAAACAACTTATTTAGACTATCGGAGTTCTCGTTCAAAAACAGTGAGCTGTAGAAAAACTTAAAACTGAAAAAAAAAATCTGATGTCTTAATTACATAAACAGTCCGGATTCGATAACGGGCGAAGCCCGCTTTTAAACAGCTTATTTAGACTATCGGAGTTCTCGTTCAAAAACAGTGAGCTGTAGAAAAACTTAAAACTGAAAAAAAAAAATCTGATGTCTTAATTACATAAACAGTCCGGATTCGATAACGGGCGAATCTTCTTTTGCTTTAATTATACAAATAACGATGATTAATTATACAATAAAATAATATATCGGCTCCTAATGAAGATATGAGAATAATTTTTAGATATTCTGAAAGCAGAATCCATTTTGAGTCGCCCTGTCAAAGTTTGGAATTAATGCGCCCCTTAGATTCGGAAATGGGCCCCCCCTCTGAAAAAACGCAGTTGAAAGTCACATGACTATTTTATCTCTTTCAGAAATGACTTTTTGTCTGGGTTGAATGTTGAAATAAAAAAGCAGCTGTCTTTTCGGAATAGAAATAGATTCATTTGCCGTGTCCTTAATGAGTTTTAATTGATATCTTGAAAAATTGGTCGATTTTTACGAATTTTTTTTTGTTGAATTCGCGATTTTTTTATACACGTGTTAGCAAATTTTCGCGAATGTAGAGTCATTATTTCCATTTGTTTCAAAAAGGACTGGGGCGATTCGATCTCGGATCTGTCGACCCTGCATTCTTTAGGGCAACCTCTTTTTACGTCTGGGGTCGATGTTGGATGTCTGGTCAGTTTTTGGCCGAAATAAAGAAAAGTTACGGTCCGAATTTCAAAAAATTTGACGTTTTGCAACGACAAAAATCGGCCGCGTGTGTACCCCGATTTTCGGATCGATACCTCCGGTACATTTTTTTTTATTCGATGATGCGTTAAAAAGCGACGATTTGGATGTCTGCGATTATCAAAACGGAAGGCGAACTTTTCGCTGTTTTGACTTCTCTTCCAACCTCGGTTTCGGTCGGTAATTAAAACACTTTCGGTCATTAATAACTCCCCGGGTCCGGGTCGGAATCCCGACCCGATCGAAACTTGAGCGTCGCGCCTTTTTTGCGAATTTTTCGGTCCGAGTCCGCCGTCCGTGCGTCGCCTGGTCCCGGAGCCTTTGCGGGTACAAAGGTGGAGTGCACAGACAGAAACACACACACACAGACGTTTACCGCCCTTAATATTAGGGACTAGCTGGCTTCGCCCGCCAGCGGGCCCCTAATTTACATCGGTGCCTCGAAACTTTTGTATTCTCCGGCTCGCATCCCCCTCGAACCGAACGAACCTCCGACCCGGGTCCCCGCTGCCTTCGGCACCGTACACCGGTCGTGCTACGCACGCACCGGATAATCCCATAATTTGCATAATCACTTAATTTGCACATCGAATAGTATAAACCTCTAACTGAACTAATCTCCGACCCTGGTCCCCGCTGCCTTCGGCACCGTATACCGGTCGTGCTACGCACGCACCGGATAATCCCTTAAATTGCACATAGAATACTATAAACCTGTCAGTGAACGAACCTCCGGCTCTGGACCCCGCTGCCTGCGGCACCGTATAGCAGTCGTTCCGACCCTGGTCCCCGCTGCCTTCGGCACCGTATACCGGTCGTGCTACGCACGCACCGGATAATCCCTTAAATTGCACATAGAATAGTATAAACCTGTCACTGGCTTCGCCCGCCAGCGGGCCCCTAATTTACATCGGTGCCTCGAATTGTAGAAAATCTCTAATCTTGTAAAACCTCAAACATGACGAACCGCCGACCCGGGTCCCCGCTGCCTTCGGCACCGTATACCGGTCGTGCTACGCACGCACCGGGTAATCCCTTAATTAGCACATTGAATTGTACAAACCTCTAACCGAACGAACCTCCGACCGTATACCGGTCGTGCTGCGCACGCACCGGATAATCCCTTAAATTGCACATAGAATAGTATAAACCTCTAACTGAACGAACCTCCGGCTCGGGTCCCCGCTGCCTGCGGCACCGTATAGCAGTCGTTCCGACCCTGGTCCCCGCTGCCTTCGGCACCGTATGACGGTCGTGCTACGCATGCACCGGATAATCCCTTAAATTGCACATGGAATAGTATAAACCTCTAACTGAACGAAAACCTGCGGCTCGGGTCCCCGCTGCCTGCGGCACCGTATAGCAGTCGTGCTGCGCACGCGCTGCAGTATACGTTAGTTCCACCTTCCGCCACCAGGTGGCGCAATCTGTTTATATGATCATAACTGAAATCGTTAAGACTTTCGATGTCGAGTCGAATGAGCCATACCCCGTCGTTTTCATGCCCGTAGAACCGAAGATAGGAAAGCGCCCCCTAGTGGTGAAAAAACGAAATAAAATCGGTAAGCTGTATCGATGTCGAGTCGAATTTATTTAGACTACCTGAGTTCTAGTTCAAAGACAGGGACCTGTAGAAAAACTTAAAACTTAAAAAAAAAAAAAAATCGATAACGGGCGAAGCCCGCTTTTCCCTATCATAATATCTGGATAGGGGGTCCTTATTACTTTAATTATGATGTTTGGAATCAGTTTGGTGGACATCCGTAACACAGTTTCTTAGTTATAGAAACGGACCACAGCGGGGGGGGGGGGGGGGGGGGGGGTTTGGCGATGACACTGCTTTTCCTCAAACAACTTATGTAGACTACCTGTGTTCTAGTTCAAAGACAGTGAGCTGTAGAAAAACTTAAAACTAAAAAAAAAAAAAAAAAAAAAAAAAATCGATAACGGGCGAAGCCCGCTTTTTCCTATCATAATATCTGGTTTCCACTCTAAAACAAAAACTTAAGATACTCGTTATGGCAGTTTTTAGACGCGGCCTACTTCTTAAAATCGTAATATCTAGCCGGCACTGTAATAGAAATCTTTCTTTTGCTTTAATTATACAAATAACGATGATTAATTATACAATAAAATAATATATCGGCTCCTAATGAAGATATGAGAATAATTTTTAGATATTCTGAAAGCAGAATCCATTTTGAGTCGCCCTGTCAAAGTTTGAAATTAATGCGCCCCTTAGATTCGGAAATGAGTCCCCCCTCTGAAAAAACGCAGTTGAACGTCACGTGACCACGTCCTCCTTGCCTCTTGAAAATCGAACCAGACAATCGTCTGCCTTCTGGCATTCGCAGCGCCGAAAGAAATGAAAAATAATTTTTTATAGATCGATTTTTAAAGAATTTTTTCGGTTCTAATGGTCGTACGGGAATGATTTTTCGATTTTCTGAAAGCAAATGCTCTCGTGAATCTGTCTGTACGATTTTCGAATTTCTGGTCCCCCGACTTCATTGTTTTTCGAAAGCGCACTGGAGCGATGAATACAGGCCGGTCACGTGAAAATCCTCCGGAACACCTGCGGTGGCGGAGAATGAAATCGTTTTGCAGCCGTGTCTCCGGCTGTCTGCTGTCTGACATTCCCAGCGGTGAAAAAGAATTCGAAAATTACATTTTATCGATCGATTTTTAAAGGATTTTTTCGGTTCTAATCGTCGTACGGAAAAGATTTTTCGAATTTATCAAACCTGACGACGTCCCGGTTCCGTACGTACGACTTTCGAATTTCTGGCCCTCCGACTTACGGAGATACGGGTCGGACCTGCACTGCGGTTTGGGGCTTAAATCGCTCCCTGGGAACCCCGCCGTCTTTTCCTTCCCGGACCCGACGGAGACTGGCAACCCTGTTCGGAGGCGAAAATGTTTGCTGTTTTGCTTTCCTTTCCGAGTTGGGTTTCGGTCGGTAATTAAAACACTTTCGCTCATTAATAACGCCTCGGGTCCGGGTCGGAATCCCGACCCGATCGAAACTTGAGCGTCGCGCCTTTTTTGCGAATTTTTCGGTCCGCGTCCGCCGTCCGTGCGTCGCCTGGTCCCGGAGCCTTTGCGGGTACAAAGGCGGAGTGCACAGACAGACACACACACACACACACACACACACACACACACACACACAGACGTTTACCGCGCTTAATATTAGTGACTAGCTGGCTTCGCCCGCCAGCGGGCCCCTAATTTACATCGGTGCCTCGAATTGTAGAAAATCTCGAATCTTGTAAAACCTCGAACCGGACGAACCTCCGACCCGGGTCCCCACTGCTTTCGGCACCGGATAATCCCTTAATTTGCACATCGAGTAGTATAAACCACCTATAACCGAACGAACCTCCAACCCGGGTCCCCGCTGCCTTCGGCACCGGATAATCCCTTAATTTGCACATCGAATAGTATAAACCTCTAACTGAAAGAATCTCCGACCCTGCCCCGCTGCCTTCGGCACCGTAAACCGGTCGTGCTACGCACGCACCGGATAATCCCTTAATTTGCACATAAAATAGTATAAACCTCTAACCGAACGAACCTCCAACCCGGGTCCCCGCTGCCTTCGGCACCGTATACCGGTCTTGATACTCACGAACCGGACAATCCCTTAATTTGCACATCGAATAGTATAAACCTCTAACTGAACGAATCTCCGACCCTGCCCCGCTGCCTTCGGCACCGTAAACCGGTCGTGCTTCGCACGTACCGGATAATCCCTTAAATTGCACAAAGAATAGTATAAACCTCTAACTGAACGAAAATCCGGCTCGGGTCCCCGCTGCCTGCGGCACCGTATAGCAGTCGTGCTGCGCACGCGCTGCAGTATACGCTAGTTCCACCTTCCACCACCAGGTGGCGCAATCTGTTTATACGATCATAACTGAAATCGTTAAGGCTTTCGATGCCGAGTCGAATGAAACATACCCCGTCGTTTTCATGCCTGTAGAACCGGAGATAGGAAAGCGCCCCCTGGTGGTGAGACTCGGAGCAAAATTCGATAAGCTGTAGTATCCTCTATCGACGTCGAGTCGATTGAGCCAAACCGCGTCGTGATGTGACCCATAGAACCCGAGTTGGCTAAAAAATCCTTTAATTACACCTTCCACCACCAGGGGGCGCAATGTGTTCTATACGAACATGACCGAAATCTGTAAAGCTGTCGAAATCCAGTCGAAAGAGCCAAACCCTGTCGTAATCCGGGCCATAGAAACAGAGATAATAAAACGCCCCCTGGTGGTGAAAAACGAACTAAAACCGATAAGCTCTAGTATCCTCTATCGATATCGAGTCGAATGAGCCAAACCGCGTTCCGATTGGACTCGTAGAACTCGAGATAATGTGAAATCAAAGTATAAAATCTGATATTATTATTCGAAAAGAGTGGTATAAACTCAGAAACTTTTAAAAATGTTATAGAGGGTCCTTATTACTTTAATTATGATGTTTGGAATCAGTTTGGTGAAAAACCGTAACATAGTTTCTTAGTTATAGAAACGGACCACAGTTAAAAGAAAAAAGCGGGGGCCGGGGGGGGGGGGGGTTGGCGATGACACTGCTTTTCCTCAAACAACTTATGTAGAAGACTACCTGAGTTCTAGTTCAAAGACAGTGAGCTGTAGACAAATTTAAAACTAAAAAAAAAAAAAAAATCGATAACGTGCGAAGCCCGCTTTTCCCTATCATAATATCTGGTTGGAGCTGTAGAAAAACTTAAAACTAAAAAAAAAAAAAAATCGATAACGGGCGAAGCCCGCTTTTCCCTATCATAATATCTGGTTGCCACTCTAAAACAAAAACTTAAAATACTAAAACTTAAAATAATAATGCAGTTTTTAGATGCGGCCTACTTCTTAAAATCCTAATATCTAGCCGGCACTGTAATAGAAATCTTTCTTTTGCTTTAATTATACAAATAACGATGATTAATTATACAATAAAATAATATATCGGCTCCTAATGAAGATATGAGAATAATTTTTAGATATTCTGAAAGCAGAAAAAATTTTGCGTCGCCCTGTGAAAGTTTGGAATTACTGCGTCCCTTAGATTCGGAGATGGCCCCCCCCCCCCCCCCCTCTGAAAAAACGCAGTTGAAAGTCACGTGACTATTTTATCTCTTTCAGAAATAACTTATTCACAGACTGGGTTGAATGTTGAAATAAAAAAGCAGCTGTCTCTTTGGAATAGAAATAAATTCATTTGCCGTGTCATTAATGAGTTTTAATTGATATCTTTAAAAATTACTGGTCGATTTTTACGAATTTTTTTTTGTTGAATTCGCGATTTTTTATACACGTGTTAGCAAATTTTCGTGAATGTAGAGTCATTATTTCCACTTGTTTCAAAAAGGAATGGGGCGATTTGATCTCGGATGTGTCGACCCGGCATTATTTACGGCAACCTTTTTCCCGTCTGGGTCGATGTTGGATGTCTGGTCAGTTTTTGGCCAAAATAAAGAAAAGTTACGGTCCGAATTTCAAAAAATTTGACATTTTGGAACGACAAAAATCGGCCGCGTGTGTACCCCGATTTTCGGATCGATACCTCCGGTAGATTTTTTTTTATGATGCGTTAAAAAGCGACAATTTGGATGTCTGCGATTATCAAAACAGAAATTTTTTTGGATTCTTTTTCAAGTTCGGTTTCGGTCCGTAATTAAAACAGTTTCGTCGATTAATAACTCCCCGGGTCCGGGTCGGACTCCCGACCCGGCCCAAACTTGACATCTGCGCCTTTTTTCCCAATTTTTCGGTCCGCGTCCGCCGTCCGTGCGTCGAGCGGTCCCGGAGCCTTTGAGTGTACAGACCGGGAATGCACAGACATACTCACTCACTCACAGACGTTCACGGACATTAATAATTATAGGATTATCTGAAGATAAAGTCTGGATGCTTGGAAATAGGAGGAACTTGTGTAAGTAGGAGGAGTTAAAACAAAATGAAATCCCAAGTGTAATTTATAACCCATTGCTCTCTTTGTACTAGAACAGCTTCTGGGAGATGTTGAAATAAAAGTTTTATCTAAAAAGGTGGGTTAAACTTTGTGCCGTTATCTTAAAAATAAATGTACAACGTTGAAATAGCACAAATTAAAAACATGTATACTGGCAAACAGCTGTTTCAAAGTCCTTAAGCTCCATCATCAGTGCCAATTCAAAAGATTAAATATTCCAATGGCCCGTTGCAACCGAAATATCTAAAAAGGTGGATTCATGTTTTTAATTTGTGCTATTTCAACGTTGTACATTTATTTTTAATTATTTTTAATATTTTTAATAAAAGTTTTATTTCAAAGATATTTCATAAATTAATTCATTCTGTTGAATGAAATATATTCCTTTTCTTCTACAAAAAGTTTTACAGATTCCTCCTATTTCATGGAAATCGGTTTTTAACAAAGGTTATTTAAAATGGTGATCTGAAATTAAACAAAAACTGTGGTGATATACAGTGTGGATTTCAGGTAAAGCATTGTGCATATTTTTTGAAGTGGTATATACATAAATGTATGAAGAAACTTCCAAGTGTTTGCCTACTGCGCGACATTATTGTCGCATTTAAATGTATGCAGCTTATTAATGCAGTTGTACCGAGCCTATGTTAAATGGGCTAACTAAGCTTTGGATAAGAAATTCGTTTCTCATTTGATACACGCTGCCACTGTATCTGACGAGAGAGGAAAGAAGTGAACTTATTCAGCTCTCCTCTGATGGATTACTGGAGTCCTCTCATTCAAAAGGATGTTTATAATAGAATTTTCACTGGCGAAAATATCAGAGTACCGTCTTTAATATCGTCAAAGTCTGCTTGTGTTTAGCACAACATATCTCTGTGAATATGCTCCCCCTCCCCTTCGTTATATGAAAAACAAATACAGGAATAAACTAAACGAATCTGACTTATGACTAAAACTATCTAATATTGAGCCAGACATGAGGAAGCTGTGCTTGATAAAACAAGTCCACCCCTTTCATTAGCAATACAAGCAAATTTAGTGCATTCAGTCTACTATAAAAGTATATGAATCAATGTGCGCCAATATGTCATTAAGTACACTGTTAAAAATTTGCTGTAAACTGTCCAGTCATTTGACCGCTTTTGTTAAAAACGGTTACATAACTGTAATTTAACTCTACTCTGATCATAATATGGTCAGAATAGCGCAAAATTATGGTTATGTTTCCGTTACGGTGAAATGACTGGGCAGTTTGCTTCAAATTTTTAACAGTGTATTGTGGCTTTTTTCCTATGCCAAAATACTGTATTTTGATATTGTATGTCTTACTAAAATTTAATTATGACACTATTTTTTACTTGCATGTTATTATAAAGCAGTCAATCTAAGTACCAATTTAGTAATATGATCATTCATTTTTAAATACAATAAAACTTGCTATGACGGAAACACAAAAGACCGGGGATATATTTCGTTTTAGACAGGTTCCTTTTTACAGGTTTTTCTATATTAGCTTTACGCTTGTTACTTGGTGGTACGCGGAAGTATGAACTTCGATTTAGTGGTACGTCTATCTAAAAGTTTGGGAACCTCTGTACTAGAATGTTCTTGAACGTACTAGAATTTTCTAGAATATACTAAAATGGTCTTTATATTTTATACATACATATATATTTTTTTACATGTATATATACATACATATACATATTTTTTTTTATTAGGTTTACACATGGACCGAAGGAATCGAGAACGTTCTGAAATGTTCGAGGACCATTATGTGGGGATGTGGGAGATAATGGTGGTTGAAAGTGGTAGACGTAGGGCAATTTCATATTTCGACCAAAATGTTCTAAAAAATAAAAGAAGAAACAAAAAAAATGTATTTTAATGCACGTCTTCTATATTAAATATGTGAAAAAACTGTACAGATGTTAAAAAAAAAAAAAAAAACAGCGTAGTGGGTTGTTTTCAGCTAGTTACTTAATAAACTTCAACGTAAGTTGGCTTTGTATCTCGGAGAATGTCAGATCGGTATTCCAGATCTCGCTACGTGTATTTGAACATTTACCCTGAAACATATGACTCAACATCTGTTATCTTGTTTTAATATCACGAACTGGTATGGCAAAAACTATCTCATTGATAAAACCCTAAAAAAGGAAGTGCTACCAAGCAAACGCTCAAATATACATATCGAGAACTGGAATATCGACTTGACATTCTTCGAGATATACAAAATGAACTCATTTTGAAGTTTACTAAGGTAACTGATATTCATAAAAACTCTATTACTGTATTTGCCATATTCAAGTTTATATAACTTTTCGCGCAATACACTTTTGTAATCAGGTGGAAACTTTGTCCACACCCTGTACATAAAATAGTATGCGTTATCTCATTGTGATTTATTGGGAATATCATAGTGAATAAAATTATAGCTTGCTAATACAATAAAAAAAATGTAACTTACCTAATATGCAAAACCAATACTTTCTTCAGAATACTTCACTACTAGGCTATCGAAATCTCAGTCGACGTGTGAAAATTGACACTTCGTTTTTATTCTACGCTTTTTATGAAATCGGTGCGTCAGCAACCAGGTGTATTGACAAAAATCTATATCTATTTATGCCAAAAAAGGCTGAACAGGTGGGAATTCACACTTACATGTTGAAACTACTATTGATTGTACTAATGCTGCAATTTTGCTATTGCAACTTATTTCAAGCAAGACACGTAGTGAAACAAATAAAGTAAGACATCACCTTTGACGTCATTTTGAATTTTTTTCTTACTAGGGGTTCCAACCCGGGCTTGCCGGGTTACAGAATAAAGGTGAAAACAATTTTCTCTTAAATTAAAAACTCTGATACTATACATTTAATATATTTTTTGAGATTGCATGCCTTAACAATACAAAAAAAAAAAAAAATTATGGGAAAAATAGCAATTGTGTAAGTTGTATTTGTTAATAATGTATATTATGTTTTGAAATTTATTTTAAAGCAATACTTTCGTATTGGCCTCGTGCCAGGAGTTAATAACGGAAGAAAGGGCCAATGATTGCTATTTGCATCAGCCTTTTTTAAGTTGATAATTTAAGTGGTTTTTAAGCGAGTAGATCGATTAGAGCAGGGGTTCCCAAACTTTTAGATCGACGTACCAGTAAATAGAAGTCCATACTTTCGCGTACCACCAGGCTATCAAACATAATGCTAATATAAAAAAAACTGTGAAAGTGGAACTTCCCATATTTTGTTCGATTTCAAAGATATCGATTTCGATTTCAATAGAAAAAAACTTAAACATTTGGTACAGAAGAAAAGAAAAATTTCAACTGTCAGACTTAAACAAATAACGAATTACGTTTCAAATAAAACTTCAACACTGAAATAACTTCACGGAAAAAAATGGGTACTCAAAATTGAGTAAAAAGTACTCAATTTTTAATACGTCACATACTCAAAATAGCTCCGATCCAAATGTACTCAAAATTGAGTAAAAAGTACTCAATTTTTAATACGTCACATACTCAAAATAGCTCCGATCCAAATGTACTCAAAATTGAGAAACACATGTACTCATTTTTGATCCCATGGATGTATTCAAATATGAACTGCTATGTACTCATTTTTGATCCCATGGATGTATTCAAATTTTAAGAAAATTATGTCGTTAAAATAAAATTTATAAGATAAAAAAAAGGGGTACTCGCGAGGACAACCTTATAAGGGATACATACATTTCTGCTCATTTTTTTTTCATTCCTGCGTGAGTTTATAGTAAATAACCAACCCTTGCCATGAGAGGAATCGAACCCATGATGCCCTGTGTACTAACCTGACGACTCAGACCAACGCCCCATGAGTGGTCACGCCTCCTTCTTAAATGTTGTTAGTTATTTTGCAAAACTTGCAAAAACTTGAGGTTTCATCTGTAGATGGATTTTTTCAGTTCCAATGTTTTTAATATTTTCTTTTCATAATTTTCAATATTTTGCTGTATGATTTGGTGCCTTATAACAGATAAATTTCAATTTATTATGTATTATATGCGTAAAACATTGCATTAAGAATACTGATTGCTTCTTTTTGCAACAGTACCAACAATTTCTTTATTCGAACATATACTTTTTTTAAATTATTTGCCTGATTATCTATTTATCAATTCTAATAAAAACAACAATTATCTTAATCAGACGTGTTTATTACATGCTATTAAAATATTTTTTAATGTCTTATTTTAAAAAAATTATGTAAATAAAATTTTTTACAATAAATTAAATTATTATATTTCAGCTATGCTGAGAGCTTTTGCGTACGGTTCGGTTAAACTAAATAGTTTTAAAAAAAAAGATTTTTAGAGACAAATTTGAAATTAATGACCTTGGGATAGGTAGGTTTAAATCTGGACTTATTGATTTTATTTAAATTAAATTAGTTTAATTTATAAAAATATAAGCTAAATAAATAAATTAAAAACGTTATAAAGTTAAAAACTTTATTTTTATAAAAGTAAAGAAAAAATATTAACTAATTTTATAAATTTAAGGAAAAAATTATAAACTTTGTAAAATTATAATTTATAAAATAATAAATTTTAGCGTAATTCATAAATTTGTAAGCCAAATCAGCTTAGTTTAATACCAATTTGCATAGCTATAATTTGCAAAGATATTATGTTACTAGCCGCCACTGGCGACCAGTTTGGTCTCCTTTAAATGTATGTTAAGCATTGTCACACGTTACTTTTATTTATAATTTAACTTTTTTCCCTAATCCTTCGCGAAATCGGAGGATTCTAATAGACAAATGAAGAACTTTTGCGATTATGGTAGTATGTCGCATATTTTTTGTTGTTATGTATTTCATCTTTCTTGACAAAAACCACTTTTAATTTATTGCCTATCAATTGCCTATTTATAATATTTATTGCCTATCAGTTGCAATATGTTCGCTAATGCGGATATTCTTAAACATATTAAGTAATTTTCCGTAATTGGGTCCATTGCCAATTGGCGTATTTTAGTTAATACGATTTGATGCAATGAAGTCTATTTTGTGAAAATCTTTAATGATATCCACATTTACACTTAACCATATGGTTGCTAATATTTGTTTTTCTTTATTGCTAACTTTGGCTGTAAATTCGATTACGGAAGTTTATAAAATCTATCATTATTCCCATCTAAAAGTCTTGAATAATGTGCCATAATTGAACTGCATATTATTACACGTAATTTTCGAGTATGGTTTGGTGAAACATTGAACTTTTGAAGGCCAGTTTTGATAATCACATTCCCTTTAAATCATATTTGGTATCAGTACTTTTGACCTAATCTGATTAAAATTCATGAACTTCCTTCTAGAAGCCGATCTCTGTACGACTTTGTTTTTCTCTGCTCCCCTTTTTTTATATTATAGTTCGGGAGTTTTTATAATTGCGTATTTTCTTTACTTTGGCATTTCTGCTTAATGTTTACTGACTATTAAGATCCGTAACAGGTAAAATATGCCACGCCAACATTGGCGCCTATAATTCTAATTACAGCAACCTGTTTTTTCTCTCTATATTGTAACTCTATAGTTAATATTATGTAGTAGCAAGGGCGCCCATATGATTAATTTTAAGGGGGGGGGGGGGCTGAGAAAAATCTCAACTTCCACCAAAGCTATCATACATTTTAGTAAATATTTAAGGTACTTTGTGTTTTTTTTACTATCTTTTGACAAAATTTGAGATTTTTCCCCCCGCGATCTTTTGACGAAATTTGCATTTTTTGCGATCCTTTGGCGAAATTTGTGTTTTTTCACGAATCTTTGACTAAATTTGCGTTTTTTTTTCGCGATTCTTTGACGAAATTTGAGTTTTTCCCACGATTCATTGACGAAATTTCGTTTTTTTCGCGATTCTTAAACGAAATTCGAGTTTTTATTCTTCGCGATCTTTTGATGAAATTTGCGTTTTTTCGCGATCCTTTAACGAAATTTGCGTTTTTCTCTACGAATCTTTAACGAAATTCGCGTTTTTTTCTGCGGTTCTTAGACGAAATTTGCGTTTTTACGCTATTTGACGAAATTCGCATTTTTCTCGTGATCCTTGAACAAAATTTGCGTTTTTCTGCGATTCTTTTACAAATTTTGCGTTTTCCCAACGATTCTTTGACGAAATTTCGTTTTTTTCTCGATTCTTTGGCGAAATTAGAGTTTTTCCCGCGATCCTTTGACGAAATTTGTGTTTTTTCGCGATTCTTTGACAAAATATTCATTTTTTCCACGATTTGTAGACGAAATTTGCGTTTTCTCCACGATTCTTTGACGAAATTTACGTTTTTATCGCAATCTTTTGACGAAATTCGTCTTTTTGCCGTGATCCTTTGACGAAATTGGTGATTTTTTTCTGCGAACGATTCACGAAATTGGTGTTTTTTGTGGCCATTTGTCAAAATTTGTGATATTCTTCCGTGATATATTTTATGTTCGAATTTTTGGAACCGAATGCCTTTTCAGACAATTCGGAACATAATCACCCTTACCACTGGCCTGAGGGTACTGAATAAGGGGCTCACAACCATAGTAGACAAAATCCATTTTGAAAAAAAAAAATGAAATAGTCTATTGAGAAGGTGCATAAAATCTGTTTTAACCACTCTCACAGTAAACATAGTCTGTAAACAGGTGAATATTTTTCTATTCTATTCGCACCACTACAAAAAAAAAACAGATTTTGTAGTATATTTCTCTTGAAAATTTTCTCGAATTTTATTTCAATAATTTTTTTTTTGAGAAAGTGGTGTGAGGTAGAATTAAAAAATTGTCGCCTGTGTCAGCTCTGCATATATGAGAAAGTGAAAACAGATTTGGCTCAGTGTGGTTATGGATAAAACAGATTTTATGCACCTTCTAAATGGGCTATCTCATTTTTTTTTTCAAAGTGGTCTTGGTATACTATGGATGTGAGCCCCTCAAATGACCTTCCTACAGTGCAAATTTTTGGCAGAATTGACTATAATTTAATATGGCTGTCTTAAATAAATGGGGAAATGTAGTTTCTGCGAGGAGATCATTTATCGTGACATTCTCACCACAGTCTTTGCTTTTCCACAAATCAAACCATGTTCTTGCTTCTGACTCCAAATTCTCAATATTATAAAAATGAGATAGCTCCTTGATTTCTTTGACAAAAACATTTTTTTCCATATTTATCATCATATTGCTTTGAATAACGTTTCATTTCGATTCAAAAACGTTGACTGAAGGGATATAATTAAAGAGTCTAAATATGGATTTAGAAATGCTGCTCTGTAATATTCAAGAGGAGTAGCCATAGGAAGGTAAGATTATCTAGTAGACGTTCTGTACATTTTGATATCGATTTCTTACAATTACAATTCTCCATTAGCTCCATGAACATTTCTGAAAATTCTTCTTCTGATTCCATTCTGTGCATAAGAAAAATCTCAAGAAGTTCCATTTTTATGTTCTGATAAACCGAATGCAAATCTTAATCTACAGATTATAATTTGTTTACAACTGGCTACAGATAGAAAAAATATCGAGAAATTATTTTGAGATATACAATAAACTTTATAGATGACGTTGCAGCATCTAAATGAATGACTTGTGAGCGTGTTTCTTGGTTCGTACTATTGTCTTGAGAAAGATTACAGAGATTTTCTTTAACAGTGGCAAAATGATAAGAAAAATATGGTGTGGACTTATACTTTTCTGGCCACATTGTTTCACATAGACCAGGAAAGTGTGATTTACAAGAATTATACAGTTTCAGGTCGACGAAAATTATTTTGTCTTGTTCTGTAGACTTAAGATAGAATTTTTGAGTTTGGGCTGCGTACAATCTGACACATTCAGGATTCTAATCTTTATTGGATTCGGGAAAAAGAATTTTTAATTAAAAATCCTTCCTTACAAAATCCTTCCTTATGCAGAAAAAGTGTTATCGTCTTGTAGGGAAAAAACCACACAGTAACACCGGCTAAGATAAAAATCGTCTGAAACGGAATTTGTTTCCTATCTTGTGCTTTTCCTCTTTGTAAGAAGCAGACTATTCGAAAGGACTAATTAAAATTTATGAAAATAGAACCTGTCTAAAACAGAATCCAGCTTTAAAAGAAAAAAAAATTATGGTTATGACAAAATGAATTCCTAACAACTATACCTGCTAAGACGGAAACCCGTCTAAAACGGAAATTTCTTCCGGTGACTTCTGATGTTGTCGAGGCATTTTTATTATGCTTTGTTTTCACAAGGTAAAGTTAAAATTTTCATTTCTTGCAACTGATTTATATTAAAAAAATTGACAAAACCAAAATCTAGGGGGGGGCTCAAGCCCCCCCTTGCCCCCCCCCATATGGGCGCCCTTTTGTAGTAGAAATATAAAAGACTATTGAAAACGCTTTTATTGATATAGTAGGTATAGATATGTATATTATATTCATAGGTATATAGTATGTGATTAGAATATCTCATAGTCATTCCGGTGGATATAAATAACATAACGCTATTATGTGTTTAATAAATGTATCCGAAAAGTATTTTCTGTATTATTTTACTTTGCATCTATATTATTTACCATTTTTAATGATGGGTCCTTTTGGGTACAGTTGTCGCAGATGCACCGGGGTATCATTTTAGCTCCAAAATGGCGATTTTATCCCTAGCCAATCCGGCGGTTTTGGCTAGATTTTGCTTCGTATGGCAACCTGGTAGAGCAGATTCCGTATGTTTTATAATAAATTAAATACTGCGTGTTTTATAATAAATTAATCCCTGCGTGTGTTTTATAATAAAATTGTGCGTTTTTTTTTTAAATATAAAATGAACTATTTCATAATAAAATAAAAGTAACGCGCTAATTTAGCAATCTCTAACATCTAACAGGTGCCTGAAAATGGGATTTTCTCGCCAAAATGGCGCAAAACAAATGTCGCGCCAACCCCGGTGCGTCTGCGACACCAATTTAAAATGCATGTCGTTCAGACTTTTCATTTAAAATAGAAAATAGATAAATCGAAAATAATATCGTAAATCAAAGCATCGTTTCTAATTTGCACACGTGGAAAATAAAAGCTGGTATTGGCGATTTTTAAAATGCTATTGCCGAGATTTGCGGCTAAATAACATAAAAGGGCTCATATGTCATATACGCACCAAGCTGGCGTGATTGAAACAAAATGGCAATTTTATGGCTCACGTGGTAACTCGGTTATTTTGTTTATATTGTTGTTTATTTACTTTTATTTTTTTATTCTATTTCTATAAATTATTTTTATTATGTATATCAATATTTATTTATATCAAACTCTCATTTATTTATTTTTAAAATAATAGAAGCTATTTCATTTATTACGTTATTTTATTTTTATATTGGAATAAAAAATCACGTGCTATTATTGCATGCTATTTGAAACTGATATTCAAAAACAAAGTCTTCGCCAAATTGGCGGGGAAAAAATCGCTCCAACGTAGTGCGTATATGACATCTGTGCCCATAAAAGTACTTAACGATGTTATATATTTTATAAATGCATATTAAATTACTGTTTTGAACGCGATTGGTCATCAACAACGGTAAATATGATTGACGATTAACAATCATTTTAGGTGATCTCTCTTCCTGCCACGTATAATACATAAATACCAAATTAACTGACAATTTTTATCGAATTTTGATTCATTAAATATTATTACATTAGTTACATTTGTTTATATTCAAAGTCATCAAGAAAAGAGAGTTGTATAGCGCTGCATCAAACAGAATTATGGTAAACTGTGATTGTCTCACAGGTCCTGGTGCAAATTATTTTTTTTACACCAGGCAGCACTCCAAAAATTCATTCACGGAAAACTTGCTTTGCGAATTATTGCCTTCATGGTTTTATATTATCGTTCACGGCGAATGAATCTTTATTTTTTGTTTACTTTCAATTTTCATGGATAGAGAATTTAAACTGCGAAGCTAATTGCAACTGAAGTTATTTCAGAATATATACATAATTGAATGTAAGTCATCTCTCAAATATTAATTTATTTTGAATGATCTTTCTAAAAATGTAACTTTTATACAGTTTTATTCGAAAAAATAATTTTTAATAAAAATGGCCGCCTGGCATATGAAAAAGCGATGCGGCATCCCGGAACTGTTGATGACAGTCACATGACTTACAGTTTTATTATAGAGATGAAACTTTTAAGTAACACAATATTGCCTCACGTTAAAAAAGTTAAAATAAATTTTAAACAAATTAGTGGGAAAAAAATCATAATTTTGAAGTACTATTAAGGGGGGAAAAAAGTAGATGTGTAAAATGTGAGGAAAAAAAAAGAGTAAATGTGTTGTAGTGGATCCACTTTGATGAAAATCCCGAACAGCCAGATCCACTTTTCATTTCTCTTATTCTTCGTTTTTCCTTCAAATAATAGCTTTTTAGTCTCCGAAATTTCGTCATTACACATTTTGAAATATACAAGTATGTTGGGTTTGATCATATGTTCATTTTTTATCCAAAAATACTCATTTCGAAATGAGTACATGAACTTACTCATTTTTGAGAATACATATGTTCATTTTTTATCCAAAAATACTCATTTCGAAATGAGTACATGAACTTACTCATTTTTGAGAATACATATGTTCATTTTTGATCCAAAAATACTCGTTTCGATATGAGTACATGAACTTACTCATTTTTGAGAATGCACATGTTAATTTTTGATCCAAAAATACTCATTTCGATATGAGTACATGGACTTACTCATTTTTGAGAATGCACATGTTCATTTTTGATACAAAAATACTCATTTCGAAATGAGTACATGGACTTACTCATTTTTGAGTACTTCATTTTTTTCAGTGTTGTACAAACAAAAGAAAAAAAGTTATAAATTACACTTGGATTTTTTTTTTTTAACTCCTCTTATTCGAACAAGCTTCTCTTACTTTCACGGATTCAGACTTTACATTCAGATAAAACAATTTAAAAAACCTGTTTAAAACAGTTTTTCTGCTAATTAAAACTGTTTCATTGATTAATTTTTGAATTAGGTCTTAATTTAGAAATTTAATTTTTTTCCCATATAATTGTAATAATTACGTATGTTTAATTCCAGAAAACTGGTTGTATCATACGCAGCGTGTGCAGATTTCAGAGAGTTCACTATAACAAACATTTCTAGGGACAACAACAACAACAAGCTGGAAATTGTACGTCAAACGTGACAAATGAGGTGCGTTCGTACTGTAGCTAGCTATATAAATATTTAGATCTTGATGATTTTTAATTCTGTGAAATGAATGATATCGTCTGCAGATTAATTTCTGTCATAGAATAAGTATCTCGGTCGCTTGACGATTAAACTTCGGAAGCTCCTCTAACAAGAAAACACCGATTTAAAAAAAAAATCAAATTTCTTAATAAATATTTTTATTAATATCTCCTAAAGTTTTGATTCGATTTTCATAAAATTTGAAATGTCTCCACAAAATTCTGCAAAGATAATATATCTTAAATTTCAAACCATTCGATTGGGTAGTTTTTGCGTTGTTATATGCGGACGGACAGACAGACGGACGGACCAAGCGACGACTAGGTGCTACGTATTTATATAATTACGAACGCACCTAAAAAGCGGTTACAATCTCTAATTTTCATTCGAAAATTTCCAAAGTGATAAATTCATGCCGTTTTTGATTTTATAATATTATGCTGGTATTTCATTTTACTTACCAGCATCGCACTTTCGGGTACCAGTAGCCAACCCCTGGATTAGAGGTCTTAAATTTATGTTTTATTTATATTTTTTATTTCTTGATGAAGTTTTAATTTCGTTATGGAATATAAGCCGAAAACAAATGCTGAACTCAAACACCTTCAGTAAAATATTTTATGAAATGGTACGTATATGTTTTTTTTGGACATTTATGTTATTTTTAATTAGTACTTATATTATTTTAAGTGCAAACGGATTTATCTTTCGTAATCGTCTTTACGCGATAGAGATAGGTAAAAAAATATATACTATATTGCTTGAGAATTATTTTTGAAAGAATAAGAAATGAGTAAATTGCGGTACATTTTTCTAACAAATTGCATTTGAAAATACATTTTTTCCCTTATTCAATTATGAAAGAGTTCGATGTTTGGAAGTTTAAACAAGTTAGAAATTGTACGTTAAACGTGACATATGAGGTGCGTTCATTTTATAACTAGTTTCGCAATGTAAAAAAAATCATCCTTATTATTTCAGTGAAATGAATTATATCGTCTGCTATACGCGAAATGAACATACCCTTTTTTTTTCTTGTTACGTATGCCACGTAAACAAATGCGATTTTTTTTCTACACCAGACAGCGCTGCAAAATTCACCATGGAGATCTTGCTTTGCGAATGATTACTAATGTAAAGAATTCACATTATCAAGACTTTGTGTGTAACATAGTGGCAGAAAAGGATGCAATTCGTTACGCTTATGGAGACAGAGCAAATGAGGACATTCTAAGACAGTTTGCATCAGTAAATTCTAACATTGATGTAGGTCTGATTCTGAAAATACAGCAACAAACCACACACGAAGTTTTCTGAGAATATCTTCCCAGGATAAGGGGAATTGATTTAACCCCTTCGCAACGAGCGTCCTTTACGAAATTTTTAATCTTTTACCACCAGTTTTTCAAAACAGAAATTTTCGCGTAATTGAATCGTAGAAATACTATCATTAAATAAGGCAAAGCTTACAATAAAAAGTAACTGGAGGGAATAATCAAGGATTTTGAGCATCTTATGAGTCACGTATACGTGTCGCTCGTCCCCAGGGGGTTAACGCGATTGGTTTGGGCAACGTAGCATCAAAAATAAAAGTTTAATTAGATGCGACCACGAAAAACCAATGAGAGAGGGAGCAGGCTGTGGAAAACTGACGGGGAAGCAAATTCAAGAGAATACAAAGCACTGTCAGACTCTGTCAGGCTCTGTCATGCAAATTTGTGACCAGTGAGTAACACCCCCCCCCCCCCCCCCCCGACTGCAGCACAAGAGGGTTTTTGAAAAAATAAAAAGAAGAGAAAGCATTCTCTCTTCATTATAGTAAACGGAAGGATGTCTTTCTGTTTAGAGAAAGTTTGTTTTTCTCTCTGGTCTGAGAGTCGGTAGACCATATTTTGGTTTTGAGAAAAACATTTACTTCCTTATTAAAGGACTTTGAAATATGTCATAATATTATTTTTTAAAAGTGTGTCGTGATGGTGAACTGACAAGAGCAAAAAGCGCCTGCCATTTCTAAAGGATGATAAACATTTCCAACTCTGGGACATGATGAGCGAGAACCTACAAACATGTTTTGCTATTAGAAAACAGAGGTAATCATCCAATATTATTCTATGTATTCCCTTGATAAATCTATAAATATATATTAGGGACTCCTGGTAGTTGAGCCTGAAACTTTTGAGGAAGATTTAAAATATTGTTAATTATAAAATGAGTAAAATATTGTGTAAATGTTAAGTAAATTGCAATTTCTTTTGCAAGGCTAAAATTGAATTAATGTTGATAAGAAGATAAAATGTAATCATTTTTAGCTATTATTCTATAAACAACAATCAGTCAAATGAATGCTGATTTTTCCTTTTTCATATATATGTGTCGGAGTGGCAACGGCACCGGTATCAGACTGTGTTACTAAGAACAGACGACAGCGCCACCATTCTCCAGCAGTAAAAACGCTTCCCGCTAGCAGTTGACGAGATGATTTTGAACGCGTAAGACGTACCTGACTGTTGCCGATCGTAACGGAAGTTACACAGAGAAGATGTTTAATAGAACGACGATTATGTGATTTAATCATTTAAATTTGTATATAGTTTTTTGTAAATAGTTAATATAATATTTTAATCCAATTTGAGTTTCTTCACTGCATTATGTTGACAACTCATCAAGACTTCATTAATTATTATATAACATGGGCGCTCAGCCGGTTAAATCCTGAATAAATGAAATAAAAACCCTCTAGACACGGATCACTGATAAAGACGACGCCACTCTTCTATTATTAAAAAAAAGAGCCTGGAAATTTGAGCCTGGATGTTTATAGTTTTGCCACAACGACGCCGCACTGGATAATCAAGAGAAAGAAGAAAAAAAGAAGGAAGGAACAAAATAAAGAGAGGCTGAAGCAGCAGTTGTTCTCATTTTCCACGACGACACAGATTTTTTTCTTCTTCTTCATTCTAAAGGATATCTTTTTGCGGTGAGTTCATTTTTTTTTCTACTGTTTCTTTTGTATATTTCATTTTCAATCATGAAGCTCGTTGAAATAGCTGAACTGCAAACTGTTTTAAAGAATGAGAAAAAAATAACATAAAACTTTTCCATAGATTTTTATATGATAATGCGAGTGAGTGTTCCAATAGAAAACGAATCCATGAATTTACGGGTTTTAATTTTGACACGGATTATGATGAGTTAAAAAGAAAGTCGATAAAACTACAGCCGACTTTTCTTTGAACGATTTAATTACTTTGTGCAATCTACTTTGTGTTGATAGCGCGGGAAATTTAGTTGACATTGCTACACGTTTGATTACGTATCTTTCAGACTTAACTTTGCTACAAGCTAATATCTTATAAAACGATAGTGAAGCAGAATCAGATTCTGAACTAAATTCTCCTGATACTGAAAATAAACAAAGTAATGTACCGGTTTCGACTGTTTTAAGCACTAACGAAGAATTTTCTCATTCTCCTAACAAGCATCTTCCAGTTCAACATGTTTTGCCAAGTACTGTAAATTTTCATGATATAGAAACTGTTCTTGCGCCGTTCGACGGCAGTTCCTTTCAAAGTATACGTAAATGGTTATCCGATTTTGATGATGTAGCTAATATTTTTAATTTGTCTGAGTTGCATAAATTTTTATTCGCCAAAAGATCTTTAAGAGGTAAAGCGCTATTACTAGTGCAAACAAAAAGTCACATAAATTCATGGAATAAGTTAAAAGAGTTGCTTCTTTCCGAATTTGGTGAATTATATAATTCTGCTGAATTACACGAAATTTTAAATGCGCGAAAATTAAATGAAAAGGTGTCATCAGATGAATATTTTTTAATCATGAAGCAGTTGGGTTCACGCGGTAATATCGAAGATTCTGCTCTTATGCAATATATAATTAAAATCTGGTTCTGTTTTCAGAAATCTATCCTTTATGAATGTAAAACTATCATAGAATTTAAACAAAAGTTAAAAATTTACGACAAAATTCGGCATGTTTTTCTCAAGAATTAGCGCCATTTTCACGATGAAAAACCGAAACACAATGAGAAATTTGTTCCTAAATTTAAATCTAAACCTAATAATACTGAATCATCATTTAATTCCCAGAATTCCTAAAGTCGTAATGTTAAGTTCTGTTACAATTGTGGCCAGTAAAATCACGTGAGTATAGACTGTAAAAATAAAGATAAAGGTCCCCTCTGTTTTTCTTGTTATCGGTACGGGCATAAATCATTTCAATGTGATAAATCAAAGCATGCAAAAAATTTGAATGATCATTCTCAAGTAAATGTTCTAACGTGTTCTCGAAATGAAATGCATAAATTAGTTAAAATTTCTGGTGTTACGATTGATGCTCTCATCGATACAGGAGGCAATTTTACTTTGCTTCGTGAAGATATTTATGCACAACTGGGTTTGTCAGCATTAACACCCGTGGGTTTAACATTAACAGGGTTTGTTAGCGGTAATTCTAAACCAGTTGGCTCATTTTCTGGTAACATTGATATTGATAATACTATTTTTTCTACAACTATATATGTCATCGAAAAGCATCACATGAATCTTCCACTTATCATTGGTACAGATATAATTACTCAAGGCACGTTACTTTACAACAAAACTAGTATTTCTCTTAGTAAACCAGCATCTGGTGATAATTTGTTTGTTCATTTAGTAAATTCTGTTGACGATCCCCTTGGCGTAGATTTAAGTCATATTCGTGATAAAGCATGCAAACAAGAAGTGTATAATTTAATTCATAGTTACAAACCAATCAAAACACACACCACCGATCTAAAGATGTCCATTATATTAAAAGATGATATTCCCGTTTGTCAACGAGTCCGTCGAATGTCATTGCCTGAAAAACAAATTGTTTCTGCTCAAATTGAGCAATTGCTCAAAGAAGGCATCATTAAACCATCCTGTAGTGACTATGCCAGTCCAATAGTCCTTGTTAAAAAGAAATATAATTCTACACGTTTATGTATTGACTATAGAAAATTAAACAAAAAAATTGTTAGGGATAATTATCCTTTACCACTCATTGATGATGTTTTGGATCAATTGCAAAGTGCCCAAGTGTTCACATCAATTGATCTCAAAAATGGTTCTTTCCATGTGGATATAGATCCTAACAGTACTAAATATACCGCTTTCATCACACATGATGGTCAGTGGGAATTTTTAAAAGCCCCTTTTGGATTGAGCCCCTGCTGCTTTCAACAGATATTTAGCTTGTGTTTTTCGTCCTTTATTAGCAGACGGCACATTAATTTTATATATGGATGACTTTATCATACCTGCGAAAACTGAAAAAGACGGACTTGTTAAATTGAAACGCGTCCTACAAGTAGCATCAAGCTATGGTTTGAACATTAATTTTTAAAAATGTCGATTTCTTGTCCGTAAAGTTGAATTCTTAGGACACGTGATAGAAAATAACACAATTGCACCATCGCCCTTGAAAATCAAAGCTGTACAGAATTTTCCAGAACTCCAGAATGCCAAACATGTACAATCCTTTTTAGGTTTAGCGGGTTATTTTCGCAAGTATATCTCTGGATATGTAGCCATTGCAAAACCCCTAAGTGATCTTCTCAGAAATAATTCTACATTTCATTTTGGCGCAGAGCAACAAGCTGCATTTTCCACTCTAAAAAAGCTGCTTACAACTGAACCTGTTCTTCATCTTTTTGTCCCCGGTTCCGAATGAGAAGTACATACAGACGCATATAAGTTTGGCTTCGGCGCAGTTCTTTTACAAAAATCTGCCGATGGCAAATTTCATCCTGTTTTATACATGAGTAAAAAGACATCCCCTACACAAGAAAAATTGCACAGTTATGAATTAGAGGTTTTTGTGGTCGTTGAAGCGTTAAAAAAATTCAGAGTATATTTACATGGAACTAAATTCAAAATTGTTATAGATTGTGAAGCCTTCCAAAAAACTATGGATAAAGCTGAGATTAGTGCAAAGACTGCCAGATGGGCTCTTTTTCTGCAAGATTTTAATTTTGTTGTTGCTCACAGAGCTGCAAAACAAATGCAACACGTCGACGCGTTAAGTCGATACCCAGTAATGTTTATCCCACATAACGAAATTACACAAAAAATCATTGCATCTCAGGCCACTGATGATTTCATCAGTAGTATGAAACAAGCTGTTGAGCATTCACCCGAGAATGATTTTTTCTTAAAGAACGGTGTACTCTATAAACTTGTTCAAGATCGCGAATATATTAGTTGTCCCACAAGCTATGCAAAATCAAATGATACAAGATGTACATTCTAAAGGTCACTTTTCCACTCAAAAAACTGCGGATATCATTAATAAAGACTGTTACATTCCAAATCTTAATAAACTAGTACAAACTGTCATTGCGAACTGTGTACCATGCATTTTGTCTTCCAGGAAGTCTGGAAAGCCCGAAGGTTTCCTTCACCCAATTCCCAAAGGTGACACTCCTCTCGATACGTACCATCTCGATTTTTTAGGACCGTTACTGTCGACGAACAAAAATTATAAGCATCTCTTAACGGTAGTTGATGCATTTACTAAATTCATGTGGATATATCCTGTAAAATCCACAACTGTCCCTGATACTTTAGACAAGCTTAAACTCCAACAAACTCTCTTTGGAAATCCACGTCGCATTATTTGCGACAAAGGCCCTGCTTTTACGTCGACTGATTTTATAACATTTTGTGAGGAAGAGCACATAGAGTATGTCTCAATTGCTACTGGTGTACCACGTGGAAATGGCCAAGTCGAACGATTCCATGCCACGTTAATCCCAGTTCTCACTAAGTTATCTTTGGATGATCCCACCAAATGGTACAAACATGTCCCTTCAGTACAAAGAATTATCAATAGTACAAAGTCAGATACAACACAGTTTTCCCCATTCGAATCGTTGGTTGGAATTAAAATGAAAAATAAAGATGACATTCGCATAAAACAACTCCTAGAAGAAGAGCTTGCCAACGTTGCATTAGATACTAAAAACGAGTTAAGAGAAATCACTAAAAATAACATTATTCAACACCAACAACAAAGCAAACAATTTTACGACAAACGTAGAAAACCGCCCAAAGTATATCAGGTTGGTGACTTAGTCGCAATTAAGCGTACTCAATTCTGACCAGGCCTGAAACTTAGAATCTAATATTTTGGTCCGTATAAAGTCAAAGCTGTTAACAGTCATGACAGATATGAGGTAGAAAAGGTTGGACACCATAAGGGTCCAAATATAACATCCACTGCAGTTGATATGATGAAACCGTGGTCAACCAGGTAAAAGATGAAATTCAACGTTTTTGTTTTCTTAAACTGTACACATTTTCTATATTTTTGTCTTACATTATTACACGACGTCTATCATGTCATTATTCAAGTATATTTTTGTGTTTTCCATGTTTGTCAAGAAAGATTCTATTATTATTTTTATTTTCAAGTGTATATGTCTTAATATTTTGTTTCATTTCAATTTGGTTTACGAAGAAAAGTTTATGAAAATTTTTAACATGTATACAGCAAGACGAAATGATGTGTTCAATTCATACGACGAATATGTTGTAATATTTTTATTATCTGGTGATATTGAGATAATTTGGTGATATTAAGACGAATGTTACGACTATAAGATGACGACGAATTTTTAAGACGATCCAAGACGGCAAACTTTAAGACGGTCTGATGACGACGAAGACGAGAAAAAAAAATCATCACCAATATTCATCAGTTGCTATATATATTTTTAAAAAAACTGTTTGTTTTCCATTGCTGTTGCTTTTTTCCTTTTCAATTTTCAGTTCCTGGCAACGTCGCCATGAGGACATGGCAAGTAGGATGGCCGAGTGTCGGAATGGCAACGGCCCGGTAGCAGATACGCACTGAGAGCAGCGCCACCATTGCTTCAGCGGTAAACATTCCCGCCGCAAGAGATGAAAAGATGATTTCGAAGGAACAAGACGTGACTGTTGCACAATAAATCGTAACTAAAGTTACATAGAGAAGATGTTTTGTCGAACGATGTAATTTAAGCATTTAAACCTGTAAATAGTTCTTTTTTGTAAATAGTCTAAATATAATATCTTAATTTAATTTACGTTTCTTCACTTGAATTATTTTGACAACGCACAAGACTTATATTAACATATATATGTGGTGATATTTAAGGCCGAGCTGATTGAGCAGTACCATTTTTTAATAAATGTTTTTTTGAAATAAGATGTGTTCTTTTCACATTATTAACCGAAGAGGAAATTTCAGCACTCGGATTAACGGCAGTCGTGTTTTTCTCCGTCGATGGCGTGTGTACGTAATCATAATTAGGCATCTCATCCAAGAACACAGAAGTTTTTATTTTGAAGCTTAAAGTGACATCAGGGAAGAATCTCCTTTCACTCGAGTCCTCTTTTTGTTTCAATCACACGGCTCCCACTACAGCAGAGCACGATGGCCATTTATTTAAAATAAACATTCCGCAGGCGTATAAGAAAAAGCACACTGGACTCCACGCTAATACCAGGCAGAGATCCCATCACTAACCCAACAAACCAAACTTCGAACTAACGTCTCTCTATTCGAATGTTCTTACACGAATACGTCTAGCTTTCATCAGTCATCACATCTTCGACTGTACGAATAGAATCCTCCCCGAAGCGGAAAAAGTGACGATATATCCTTTCAATAAGAGTAGGGATACAGAGATCACGTGAGAGCCTGTGCGCCAATCGTGAGCCGGGACCTAACCGGGACTCTTTGCTACGGCTCCAGAATATTGTAATAAAATGGTTTCCGCTAATTTTTGGCGCGAAAGAAGATTCTCGAAAATTCCATGATGTTCGATGATTTAGCTATGACACAGAGTGTTTTAGTTTAATTTGATTATCGTTAGTTAATTGGTTCGAGAATATGGAATGATTTTGACTTTTAGGGAAAGGAAAAAAGAAAATAAAAGAAATGGTTTATCGAATTTGGAACATAGCCAGAATTAGAATAAATGTTTTTACATTTTAATATAAGAAAAAGATTTTATGATCTGGCGAATTATTTTTAATATCGGAACTTATTAAAATAAATAGTCTTTTTAGGAATTTAGAAAATTAAAAGGGAATTATGCGGGTTTTTTAAAAGTATGAATATTAGGGAGTTTTATAATTTAAAGATAAAGACGCGATTTATTGAACTAATTAGCAGCCACTGAAATATTGAATTTAAATATGAGGTTTTTTGGAATAAATAGAGTTAAAATGCATTAATAAACGGAGGAAATAAATATTATAGAGTAAGTTAGACTAGGATGGAATAAAACTACTTTGGCTTATCGCGATAAATTTTTAATTTTGTTATATTATCCCCCCCCCCCCTTAAAAACTCTTGACTGAACAAGCTGTTTTATAAACAGCGGTTTCAGACGAGAAGAAAAAATTAAATTTTAAATTTGTTTAGAGTGAGCCTGCACTGGCATTGGCGAAAGAGAAGCAATCAAAAAGAACGAAGTATAATAATTTTGAAGTTAACAGTTTTGAAGAAGGACGTGAAAGAAGATCTTACTGAAATACAAAAATGTTACAATCTCACTTACCATTTGTAAGTGCACAAGAAAAATACAATAACAATAATTAATAAATATTAATAAACAAGAAAAACAGAATAATAATAATAAAAATTTTTGCTTTCACCAAATTCACAAAGTTTAGACTAAGTAGTCACAAGCAATTTGTAGATCCAACTTTTTTATTCAGTCTCTTTCTTGGATCGTTATAAGTCCTCATTTTGTTAAAAAAATTATTACTGCAGTCCCTTTTTTTTAAAATACAGTTTTTATATAAAGGCTGAAAAGTAAGACAGTTTTCCATCAAATTTTAAAAACTGTAGTCATTTTTGCCAATACTTTATAATGACTTTATAATGCTAGCATTTTGTCACAACATCTTTCTCTTTCTCTTAAGTATCACAGTAAATTTCTCACATAATAAACAAGCAAATTATTTTCTTGGTCGTTTATTGTACTTGGAATATGTTATCTTTGTTATATTCCTGTGGGATCCCAACATCTTTAACTAATATTTGTCAAACATTTTTTCACTAATAAATAATATAACTCTTCAATAATATAAATAAATGCTATAATAAAATTCAATTCATAAACATAACAATAATAACTTTCAATATAACTAATACTTCTCAACATATGTAGTAATTCATAATATAATTCAATAGTAGAAATAATAATAATATAATAACATTAGTATAATTTAAGAAAATATCACAGTTTGTTTATTTATTGTTAGGGAAAATATTGGTTGAGGAATAAAATAATTACATAGCAAATAAATAAATTTCTTATTTTTTAATTATATAAGAAAGTATTTTTGCCAGTCGAAAGTATACAAAAAAAATAATTTCAAAATCCAAATAAATTTAAATCTAAATATTTAGAAAGTGAACTCTCAACCAGTAGTTCCTTACAATAATTTTTTCCTCTGATACCCTTTTACAAAATTATACTGTTAAGTTATAAGTATTCATATCCTAAATGCAGAGAGTTGTTTTTTGGCAAACTTAGAATAAATAAAGACAATACATAACAATAAAAAGATGTTAATTTTAGCTGAGAAATGGAATACAAAGGCAATTAGTTTACATACTTAATTTTCTATTGTTACACAAAACAATCACTGTAAAATCACATCATCACTATCCAATTATTTATATAATTATAGAAATATTTATAAACTGTTACTATTTGATTATCTATTGAAATAAATAACATAATATTAAATTTTGAAACAATTGGTTTAAGAAAAAGTAAATAAAGTAAAAATAGTTCATTTTGATATAGAATTAAAAACATTTAATTTCATTTTTCAACATCAATTTGAAAATTCCTAAAATCAAAATACACATCTTATGCCTGCATAAGGTGTCTACTCAATCTCAAAAACTCTCAAAAACAAGTAATATTCTCGTTGCGCACCAAGAACATACCTGATAATGTTGAAACTATGATAATAAGAGGTATTTGAATAATTAGAATTTACTCTATTGTTTTTACTTTAGTTTGATTTTGTGATGTCTGTGGTGGTTTTGATTGTTGTTTGGGTTGCTCATGAAATAGTCTGAAATTATCTGGTGAAAAATATGGTCGTAATTTAGACACATGTACAATAACTGAATTTAATTTAGTCTCATAATTAAATTGTCTATTAGTCTATTTCATAGGTCACATCAGAAAGTTTATTTATTATTTTGTATGGCCCAGAGAAAGTAGGTTCTAATTTTCGAGTGTTAGAATATTTAAACTCTTCACAAATTACATAATCTTGTATTTCTAGTGGAGATTCAACAAATTTTCTATCATAGAGTCTTTTACTTTTAAGGTGGAATTCACAAGTTCGCGCTTTTGCAATTTTGAGTGCTTTATTAACAGGAGGGTAATAATTTTGTTTTAAAGGAGATTCATAAGGTAATTGACCATAAAATAAATAGGCAGGTGGGAATTTGGTTATGGAATGTGGTGTGTTATTGTATTCTTGGATGACTTGGTCTAATAATCTAGTCCAAGGTATTTTAGAAGAAATGGAATTAACTTTACATTTGAGTCTAGTAACTATAGTTTGATTAACTCGTTCTACCTTACCATTGGTTTGGGGGTGATGTGATGATGTAAAACGTTGTTGAATATGATATTTTCTGAGGAATTTTTTGAATCTTGGAGACCTAAAAGATTTATGTCTATCGCTAAGTATTGTTTTAGGTGCTCGAATATTGAAAATTTGTTTTAAACAGTTAGTATATGTTTCGGTAGTAACACTTTTGGATGGAAAAGCCCAAACAAACCTAGTTGCATGATCTATTATTATGTGTAAGAATTTTTTTGTTGAATTGTAATAATTAAATCCACCCACAGTATCAATAGAAAGACATTCAAAAGGTTGATCTGTGGATGGCATAGCTTGTAGCAAGCCAAATCTTTTTTGTTTTGGTTTTTTATTTCTCTGGCATGTATCACAACGTTTAACAAATTGTGTAATATCTATTGTCATGTTGGGCCAATAATAGTTTGGACCCACATAGCAATTTTAGTTTGCAGCAAAATTGCAGCAGTCTTGCTTTGCAAGTCTGCAAACTTGCAGCAAGTTCAGCATGACAAGTCTGCAAGTTCATAGCAAGACTGCAGCAAGTTAACGCAAACTTCGAAGTCACCATACATTGAACTTGCAGTAAACTTGTCGTGCAAGTTACACTCTTGTCATGTCAAATGCACTGCAAACTCATTGCAAACTAGTAGATAATTTAGCTTTGTCATGTCCAATGTACTGCAAATTCACAGCAAAGTAACAGAATTTAGCTTTGCCATGTCAAATGTGCTGCAAACTCATTGCAAACTAGTAAAATTTGTAGCTTTGTCATGTCAAATATACAGCAAATTCATTGCAAACTAGAAAATTTATCATTGTCACGTCAAATGTACTGCAAGCTTGCAACCTTTTCATATCACACTATCTGCAATTGCATTGCAAACTCTGAACCTTGTCATGTCACACTATTTGCAAATATGTATTACCGTAATTTCCGGCATATTATCCGCAGCTCAAAGAGTCGTTTTTCGACCCAGAAATATTATTTTATAAAATGTAACTTAAAAGATCGCTGTAAATATTTAACTACAATTATTGAATAAAATTTCTGGGTCGAAAAATGACTCTTTGAGCTGCGGATTATACGCCGGAAATTTCGGTAATTTCATAGAAACCGTGTCAATATTTTGAATTTATATGATCATACCTTTCAGGGTTTGAAATAATGTGCGAGATTGAACAAAATCCCTTTTTTTTTAATACAGACGGATAAACTTAGAAATTTTTTATAGTTGAAAGACTATACTAAATTAAATATTCAGTTTAATTTAATACTATACTATATAATACCAATGTAAAGCAATATAATAAATATTTAATTGCATATTATTTATGTTTCATTGAATGTGCCCTATTTGTGCAAAGTAATTGAAAAATTCTAAGGAGTTCAAGAATTTTAAAGGGCTTACTGTATTTTTTTTATGTATGCCACCCCCTCGGGCGACATACACTCCCACTCTAATTTTAATGCCTCATTTGGAGAGATAGACAAGTAGCAATAGTTGATGCTTTAACAGGGTTTGTATGCTTTTACTACAACTTTTTAATAGAATTTTTCTATTTAATATTCAAATAGCAAAAATTGTTGACGCTTTTTCAATTGCAGGATTTTCAATACTTTTCTGTATTTAAGTAAGGTGAAATATTCTATTAAAAAATTGTGGTAAAAAGATACGAACCCTTTTAAAATTGCACAGTGTATAATGTTAATGGTTTCTTAACGTTGAATTCAAAATCACCAGTCAACTATTTTAAGCAGTGACCACAATAATGATGTATACAGAGACCAGGCAAATCTCAAATACTATATCATGTATCGCATGCATGGGTGCAAGAAGTCCATCCAAGGCAAGAATGAAAATTTTCCTGTGTATTTGGAATAACCAAGGTAAATTGTCTAGAAGATTTTTGTCATCCATTACGGCTAAAAATTGATTTCTTAGAAGAAAAGAAAATGATTAAAAGTTCATGATAGTAAAACTGCTATTATTTAAGTATCACTCTTAAAACTGTGCCTCTGATTTAAGAAGTACATTCTGAATTTTTGTGCCTCTAAATATTAAGAGGCACATGGTGCCTTTAAAATTAAGGGGCATGTGGTACCTTTGAAATTAAGAGGCACAGCGTGCCTCTGAATTTATATATTCAAGTACCTCTTATTTAAAAATACATTTTATGCCATATATAATGGTGGCACATGCATATGCCACCATTATAAGAGGCACACAGACTGAAATTTAATTATATTTTATATTAAATTTATATATTTACAGTAAATTCTATCTACTGCAGAAAGATTTCCCAGCATGGCATATCCAAAGGCAGATTAAATTTTGTCTAAGGCAGAATACTATAATAGAAAATTTTCTCACCCCCAATTTATTGAAATAAATATTAAAATGTGTGTCCATGTGGCCTAAGTTAGTTCTATGGTTCAATAAAGAACCTTGTTAACATATCATTTTATTCTATACAAACAAAATACATAAAAGCTTTATTAAAAACAAATAAGACAAACATTAAAAACATGAAAAATGATGCAGGTGCCACTGAAGTAGGAGAACATCAATCAGTAATGTCGGCCGCCAGAGTTCTAGGGGAGCAAAAAAAGATGGTTTAAGAATAGTTTGCTACAAAATATAGTTTTTTCTCAATCACTGATAATAAGAAATACTCAATGACAATATGTGGCTAAGTCAGAGGTGGCAGATATTTATTACTTGGTGTTTTTTACCATCTTTTGAAAACTATAATATTTTACCCAAAAAATGCATAGCTAAAAAAACATAATATTTGGGTCTCCATGCCAAATCAACTAACAAATTTCAATATTCAACCTGATGATATAAATGAGAATATATTTTTATTACATTAAGTTTTTATACCATTAATTATTTAAATTTTTAAAAATCATTCCCCCCCCCCCCCCCCCCCTGAAGTGCTCTCCAGGAAATTTAGGACTTAATACTTATTAATCATTTAGAGTTGAAATCCCCATTCCTCAGAATTGACAAATGATAAATCCAATGAGAAGTGTCCTTTCACTCAACAGAACGTGCCCCTTTACTCAATATAAATGCCTTTTTCAGCAAATCCACACACTCAATATAGGTGCCCTTTTACTGGACAAAAATGCCCTTTTCAGCAAATCCACCCTGTCCTTTTTAAAAGAAATGTGAACACTATATTTGAATATAAATGTATATTAATATACGCAATTATTCATAGAAACTTTTTGTACATCAAAATATGTGTACAAAATATAAAAAAGTTCGATGCAGGTTTTTTTCTTGGGGCCCATTTTGTGAAAAGTAAAGGTTATTTTTGTGAAATTTATTATATTTTTGTGAAAAATAACATTTTGTAACGAAAGTTGAAGTCCAGTTAATCAAATACAAACCAGGCATTTATAAACAAAAACTTTTTTAAATCCTTTCGCTGAAGTTTTCCTCTCTGGTGAACTTGTTTGTTTACAAATTACACATTTTAAAACATCACAAAATAATAAATAAATAATAAATAGTAAGTTTTTATGAAATAGAACTTTGTGAAGGGGCCCATTATATCAAATTAATTTTTGTGAAGGAGCCCATTTTATTAAATAAGATTTTTGTTGTCCCAAATTTTCCCTGGATCGACCCCTGAATAGATCCTTTTTAAAACTAAGAAAAGGCTATTTGTCGAAACATAAAATATAATAAATGAAAAAGAAATATTTTAATACTTAAATTTGTTATATCCACATTATTGCACATTGCGAATAATGCAAGCTACACACTTTTTCTACCAGCATTTTGCATTATTGAAGATCAACTAATTAAAAACTTTCACAACTTGCATTTTATACTCACCAAAACAAACTACAGGATTTAGTATCAAGTTTAAAGAAAATTTTGTTTCATATACAACAAAATTTTAAATATGAAATATATACAGTCGAACCCAGATTTAACGAATTGTTCAGGACTAGCAACTTTATTAGTTAAATCGAGATTATTTGTTAAATCAGGATAATCAAAATAATTTATTTATACAATAGAATAAGTTTTAAAAAGGCTATAAATAAAAAGAACAATGCTCACTTTTACCTTAATAATGATGTTAAACATTTATTGCTTTAAGAAATACACTATATAAATAGTGATTCTTTTTTTATGTACTAATATAAATCACAAGCATCATAATTAAGACAAAATCTCATTTATTCAAATTTTATAGATATAAATTATTTTTTAGAAAATAAATATTTTAGAAATGTTTGTTTTCTTTGTTTAGATTTTGTATTCCAAACTTCTTTATCATTTTTTTTTTTTTCAAATCTGTGAAAACAGTATCAACATCACCAGCTATCAAATACCCTTTCAAAATATCCAAACCAGGGATCTGTTTAGGAAAAAATTGGGTCCTTTAAAGTAGGGGTGCACAACCTTTTTAAGCGAAGGGCCACTTACAAAAATGATTGAGTTGTCGAGGGCCACCATCAGTAGAATTTTGTTTCGGAGAGGTGTGATGGGGGGGGGGGGGGTATTGTATTTATACAGGGTGTAACTGAAATGCTTCAACAAACTTTGAGGGATGATAGTACTCATGAAGACGAACAAAAAATGCAATCGAACATGGGGTCGCAAATGACGTTTAACCCCTTCAGGGGCAGTGGTATGTTTATGAAAGCGCTTAATTTTAATTCCAAAACGCCATAATGGCACCAGAATTTTGCTAAAATCTTTTCCATTTAATATGTATGTGAAATATAGCCTTTTTCTTATTTACAAACAAATTTTTTTATAAATTCCGGTGCCAGTAATTTATTTCAACATTTTAGTACTAAAAGTAGTTTGCCCCTAAAAGGCTTAAAGGATAAAAATAGAGAAAATGCGTCTGAAAATGGACTGGCACCGGAATTTACAAAAAAATTGTTTGTAAATAAGAAAAAGGCTATATTTCACATAAATATTAAATGGAAAAGATTTTAGCAAAATTCTGGTGCCATTGTGGCGTTTTGGAATTAAAACTAAGTGGTTTTTTAGACATACCACTGTCCCTGAAAGGGTTAAATGTCATTTGCGACCAGTGGCGCAGCCAAGGGGGGGGTTTGGGGGTTAAAACCCCCCCTAGAGCTAAAAAAATTACTATAATTGCCGCTTATATGAATCAACACTGCTAAAGTTAAAATTAAGTTTTTTGGCCTTTACGCCTTGGCAGAATCTTTTATCGCAGCTTGAAGTGATTCTTTTTCAATTAATGTACATGTCTAAATTTCTTTCGTATGTGCTTGCGGTTTTAATACGAGAAATGAAATCATTTTCAGTTTGGCATCTGCGTGCTTCCTAATGCATACGTTTTGGATCACAGAATAAATAAAGAAAGATAAAATGCAATGTCTATTTCTCAATACATCTGCATGCTAAAATTCCTGCAGGTGTTAAGTTCGGACAGTTAGTTTTCTGTAGTTATAAAGATGCTGATATGGTAATGTGGTTTCGTGGTTTGCGTTAAAAAAAAAAAAATAGAATGTGTTTCTCCCTAACAAATTTTCTTCTGTCATTTTTTTTTTCCGCTATTTCTGGGCACTTTTTTTTTTTTTTTTTTTTTTTTTTTTTTTTTTTTTTTTTTTTTTTTGCTTATTTTCTGCTCTACTCATTTATTAAATTCCATTATTAAAAGTCAAAATGTATTATTATTTTTTTTACAAAAGACAAAATTGCTTTAAATTTTACAAATAATGTATGAAATATAAATATGCGGGTGGGATAACAAGCATAATGCATACCTCCTTCTAATGAAAGGGGGTTTGGGTTGATGGTTGTTGTTACTGCTGAAAATTAGAGCCCCGGTACTCTTTTTTCCTAGAATTTAAGCCCTGCCTGTGAGTATGGATTTTGAAAAAAAAAAGGCGTTAAATGTGCGCTAAATGCATTTTTTTTAGAAAAATACTATCTATAATTACACACAATTTTACGCTAACCATGCATTAATTTAAATTGATCAGCAATAAATTAGTTATGCATTGATTTACACTTATTGTATTTTAACGAATGCTATCTGCATGTCATTAAAATTATACTAGCTGACCCGTCCGGCGGTGCCTGGGCTCATGATAATTACCTCAAATTTGTATGATTATCTATCTTATATCAATTTTATATTTTTAAATGAAATTTTCACAAAAAAATATTGATTATTAGACAGAAAAGCATTTCTTAAAGACACCTTCTTGTTTGGTTGGGTGTTTTGTTTGTTTCTTTTCCTCGTAAGGGTCTCTCGTTTCATAGTTTAAAAAAAAATAACCCCAGTTGTCTGAATTCTATAAATTTTTCATCAGTTATAAACAGGTCTTGACAAATGCAGTCGCCAAGTTGCCACTGGCGACCTAGTTTTTCTATCTAGCCACCAAGTTATTTAACCTGATTTTTTTTTTATTATTATTATAATTTTTTGTACAAAAATTGACCTAAGAAATGACCATAAATAGCATTTTTTCTCATTTTCGGCATTTTTAATTAGGTAAAAATAAGTTTAACAAATGCAAATTTTAAATTAATAAAAAATAATTATTTGACTGACTTCGACACGAAAACAGGCAGAAATTGTTTTCCTGCTTCACTGTTTCATCCATGCCCCCCTCATCAGATATAGATTTTGCAGCACTCACTTATCCAGACATTTGAAACCTTCAGCAATCAGCATTTCCGAGAACATACCGGTTAATGTAGCCTTTACATTTTTTTTCATAGATAAATAATTTTGATAAATTTCATTAGAAAACTTTGTTTATACCATCTTTTTAAATGATGTAACTATTCTAAACTATGTAACTAATAATCCGACAATAGGCTTATTATTTTTCTCAATTAATTGATAAAAAACTTTTGTGCTTTTGAAAATTAGTGACTTCGGAGGGGAGCCGTTTATATTTTTTTACTGGTAACTAGAATTTTTTACTGGCTACCAGATTTTATCAAATTTGTAAAGCCATGGTTATAAATATAATGGTTTTAGAGACCGCGGAAAAATATTGATATCTAGCTGTAAAATAAATGCTTTCTTCTCGCGTCTTTTTTTTTTTCTTCTTTTTTTTTTTTTTTTTTTTTTTTGCGACGTGTCCTTTAAAATAACAACACAAAAAAGTTATTGTCCGAACTCTCTGAACGATTGTCAATATAACTGTATCCCACCCCTCTTTAAAATTCCGTGAAAAAAGTCTGTCTTTGACTAAAGTCGAAGAGAACAGAGTCGCAGAAACACAGAGTTACGTCAAAAAAGACTAAGTCACAGACTTAGTCACATTTAATACTGAAAACATGAGCCGACGCTGAGCAAACCCACGCCAAAATACCCAAATTTCTTTTTGCATTGTCATCGAAAAATTCTGAGATTTTTTTAAATACTTTTATTCATCAGAGCGTTTCCAAATTTTTGTAGGCGCTGTAATTTTGATCTTCCAAGATGCTTTTAATGGATTTAGTCGAAATACAGACGTTTAGTTACTTTTAGAATAGAAAAAAGATAGTCTTCGAAAGGCCCGATATGACGTGAGGTTCTAAATAAATCGTAATTTAGAATGCTTTCAGCTGTTTCACACCTTTAAATTTCCCATTTATAATAAATTCTTTATGCCAATAAGCATTTCCATCTTAAAAGTAATCTCTATACTAAATTTCAAGTTTCTAACACTAACAGTTTCAACTAAATCATAATTTAGAACGCTTTTTGAAAGTTTTCAGCTCATTTCGTCCTTTTAAATTTTTAAATGTTTTTAAAAATGTTATAAGCAATTACTACATAAAAGTAATCATCATGCCAAATTCCATGTTTTCATACCAATTGTGTCACATAAATCGCAATTTTAGAATGATTCTTACTCTTGCATTCTTTTAAATTTCGTAATGAAAAAATAAATTCTGGGGAGAATTTACGTCTTTTAAGTAACATGCATATAAAATTTCAAGACTCTAGCTCTAAAAGTTCTAAATGACTTGTTACATTTGGCAAAAAGCAAGGTAAGTAAGTCTAATGAAAATTTTGTTAAAATTGCTTCATTATTATTAAAGTTAGGAATAAGAATTCGTGATTCTTTGCAATGAAACCTTGTGTATTTTTAACACTTTCCAACCTAGTTGAAAAGTTTATGACTTCGGTTTGTCTGGTCGTATGGCCGTCTGGCCGTGCTCTAACTCCCGTAAATATGCTCGGATTGCCCTGCAATTGTTATATGTTATTGTCCTTATCTATAGCATGTTCGCTATTTCAACTGAAGTGTGTAGCACTTATAGTTTTTTTACAGGGACACTCAAAAGAATTCCGTTACATTACGCTCTATAGGGAAAAATCATTTGCGGTTTATTTTAATGATGTTACACAATTTCAAACACATTGTAATTGATATATATCACTAAGGTGCATTACAAGAAGCTTAATATGGAATAGGATGTGCATAGCACTTATAGTTACTTTACAGGGACAGTCAAAAGAATTCCGTTACATTACGTCTATGGAGAAAAATCGTTTGCGGTTTAATTAAATAATGTTTCACTATTTTAAACACATTGGAATTTATATATATCACTAAGATGAATAATCACTCACTTTTTGTCTATTACTTGGTGTGTATAAATTCTGTAGATCATATATAGGGCAGCACAAAAGTTCGCGAACACATTTCCGTTTATTGACAGAAACTCCAGATGGAGAATTTTAAACTGTGTTACGCGTTTCCTAACTAAACTAAAATTTAACATCCTATGTATAGTAACATATACAAATCTATAGATCATATACAGGGCTGAATAAAAGTATTCGGATAATTTTCCGAATATTGTATATGTTGGAAATATATGTTGGAAATTCCTGAAATTACGTTTTTAAATATGTTATGCGTTTTCCAAATTGTTTACTTAGATGTTATGTTTCAGCTTATTAAATGGTAATGATTTGTAAAATTATTTTCGAAGCGTTGGAAAGTGTTACATAATCTATGCTTGACGCATGAATTTTCGTTCTTGTTATTATGATGGACATAGTTGAATTTTATAAATTTTATAACCGTCTTCATACCCCCCCCCCCTGCCCCCACCCTCCGCCTGATTTTTCGTTCTTGTTGATTGAACAAATGGATTCCAACTCTGTTATTTTCTACGTAAAAATTATTTGCTGTACTGTGCTCTTCCATCTTTAAGTTTACCCCTCATCATTTTTAAACTAACCTAGTTTTGTGTTATTTCATTGGTGCATTTCATAGTTTGTAACTCTAATATTGTAAATGCTGTTTAAATGAATCATAACCAACGTAATTGCGGAGAAAAGCATTATGACTTCATTCATTTAAAAGACTGATTCCATTAACCGATGATTCATATAACCGGCGAAAATCTTTATTATAAACTCAAAACCCCCCCTAGAACCGAATTCTGGCTGCGCCATTGTTTGCGACCCCGTGTTCTATTGCATTTTTTGTTCATCTTCATGAGTACTATCATCCCTCAAAGTTTGTTGAAGCATTTCAGTTACACCCTGTATAAGAGATATAGTTAAGGTTATTTTCAAAGAGTGAAAATACTCCTTTGACTTTAATTGAAAGAGTAAATTTAGATTGCCAGTGCCAAAAAAAATTCTGCTTGTATGAATGAAGGTGGGGAGACGAAGAAACATATATTATTCTAAATTGTACTTCTTAACATATTCAGTCATAAAATGTGGATATCAAGTAGGGGTGCACTACCTTTATAAGAGGAGGGGCAGTCACAAAAATGACTGGATTGTCGAGAGCCAACATCCGTAGGGTGGACAAATTTTTGTTTTGGGAAAGGATCGGCCTAAATTTAATAAAAATGCTAATTTTAAAAGGAGGGCTAGCTCCCTATACTCAACCACCTCCTTAGTCAGCATAACCCAATTCAGTTGGAAAGGATGGAAAAAACAATTTTTACACGCCCGTTCGGCGAAATTTGTGATTTATACGCATCCGATAGGCAAATTTCGCGATTTTTACGTGCCCGAACGGCAAAATTTATGATTTTTACGTGCCGGATCGGCCAAATTCGTAATTTTTAAGCACCTAATCGGCAAAATTTGCGATTTTTACGCACCTGATCGGCAAAATTTGTGATTTATACGCACCCGATCGGTAAAATTTGCGATTTATACGCCTCCGATAGGCAAAATTCGCGATTTTTACGTGCCCAAACGGCAAAATTCATGATTTTTCCGCACCTAATAGGCAAAATCTGCGATTTTTACGCGCCTGATCGGCAAAATTCGCGATTTTTACGCAGACGATCGGCGAAATTTACAATTTACACGCACATGATCGGCAAAATTCGTGATTTATACGCACCCAATCGGCAAAATTCGCAATTTTTACGCATACGATCGGCGAAATTTGTGATTTACATGCACCCGATCGGCAAATTTCTCAGAATATACGCACTCTATCGGCAAAATTCGCGATGTTTACGGGCACGATCGGCAAAATTCGTCATTTTTACGCATACGATCGGCAAAATTTACGATTTATACGCGCCTGATCGGCAAAATTTGCGACTTTTATGGGTACGATCGGCAAAATTAGCGATTTTTATGGGTACGATCGGCAAAATTCACGATTTTTACGCAGGCGATTGGCGAAATTTACGATTTATACGCATCCAATCGGCAAAATTTGCGATTTATACTCACCCGATCGGCAAAATTTGTGATTTTTACGCACCCGATGGGCGAAATTCGCGATTATTACTCGTCCGATCAGCGAAATTTGGAAAAATTCGCGATTTCTACGCACCCAATCGGCAAAATTCAAGATTTTTTTCATGTCCGATTGGCAAAATTGATCCGCGGGCCACAGGCTGTGCACCCCTACTTTAAAGGACCCTTCACAAATTTTTTTATTTCAAAACAGGACCCTTCACAAAATTATTTTTCCTAAAACAGGACCCTTCACAAAATTCTGTGTCTTAAAAATAGGTTTTTAACAACATTTTTCCCTTTTAAGCCGAACATTTGACAAATAATTCATTTAAAAGTAAAATCTGACCTGTCACTTTTACATATAATAAAGAAAATATATGTATTTTACATCCATGTATCTTTTTAAAAATGTATAAACAAGAACCTGGATATACCGATCATTTCAAATTCACAAAATTATGATTAGATTTTTCACAAATATAAAAAGCTGTTCACAATTTCACAAAAACAGGACCCTGGGAAAAGTGTCTGGACAGACCCCTGCAAACTGTTAACTGCTTCTTCGAATGTTGCATGCTTCATATCTATTTCATCTTCTACATCCAATCCAATACTACTGCTATTAATTACCTCGCTGTAATGTACATTTTCGAATGTAGATAGTCTTGCATCACAAGATACATATTCAGAAAGAATTTCCTACCGCTCAGTTACTGTTTCCTCATTTTCACTGATGTAATGTAGATTTTTCAGCACATTTTCTGACTGGAAACCTGCTTATGGAAAGCAATTACTGTTAGAGCGATTAGTAACCACGTTCCACGACTCTCAAATGCCATTCAAGAATGTTTTAAAAAAATTTCAGCTTTCTTCTGCGAGTTTTCTTTCATATTATCAAGAATTTTCTTGCAAAGAAGTTTTCAATATTGAACTTTAAATGATAGGATAATTCCCACATCAATGAGTTATAGCTCAGATGTACAATTTTCAGGGACAAAAACCACTTTAAGATTCAGAAAATAAAAATCTGTGGGATCATCAGAACATTATTAATCTATGAAAAAAAAATCAATTTATTGAAAACCTTTTACGTTTTTCGATTTGGATATTATACTAGCATAGATTTCAAGAACGTCTAGAGCAAAGCACAGAAACTTTGTCAATGGACATTTTAGTGACCTCTACCACACTATAATGATTCATTGGAGAAGGGGATGAGCGTTTCTTCGAAGTTAGTCAAGGTCATTCAACAGTTCTACATTTCAAACACTACAGAGCAATCATACATTGACTGAAAGGGGAAAGTGGCAAGCCATCTTCTCGTCCCCGGTTAACAACAGAACCCTTATGTCTATGTGTCAGGAGAGCCTAGTTGACCCAGGACATAGCACAGACCCATGCTTCTGGCCACGGGGGAACACTGCCCCTGACAACCCAAATGACTTGTTGTCACGACATTAGTACCCATGCACTAAAGAATATTTACCAGATTACTCTGAGTTCCCATGCTCGATTAATCAGAGGCTTCGGCTATGCTGTTCACCTACAAGAGTTACCCGTCTCTAGATCATAATTTCGAGTTTCTCGAACACACAATTGCTTTACCAACGCTTTCAAACATGAACAAATCTACAAAGATAATCACTAGCCCGTCAGCTGTGGATGGAGCAATAGGGGCTGCTTGCAGGTGCGGGAGGCTGCGGTAACTTCCTCCCTGGACGCTTAGATATGTACCTGCTTAGACTGTAGGTTCCAGGATCAGACCACTTAGCCTACAAACTTCAGCACACCTTACCTCCCGGCCACTTAGTTCCTAAACGTTGAAGAATTCCAAACCGTGCCATGTGACTGGTACACCAAGGGGAATAATAGGCAGCACTAACAAGAAAGGAGGACCATGGATACCTTTCTCCCGACCGCTACAGAAGTGCCCCCCCCCCCGCTCGGTAGTTAGTAGCTTGAAAATTAGTTTCAAGAAACTCCTACTTATCCAAACGTCGGGCTCAGAAACCTCCAAAATATGCAGACACGCTAACTGGTTCTTGACCCAGGGTTCTGTCATTTGTCTAGACACCATCACTTTAATTGAAGAGCCTCCGACCCAGTTCTTCTTGGCTGATAGGTAAATGTGTCGGCTAATAGGGTAGAACTAAAGGTGAAAATAAGGAATTTTGCTTAGTAGCCACTGGGCGGTAGGTTGATTTTTTTTAGTAGCCAGTTAGTGGCGAGTGAGAATAATTTCTTTAGTGGCCAGTAGGTACATTTATGTCACTGAATATTTAATTAAAAAATATATATTATATAATGAATTCACAGTATAGTAATTTATGTACTAAATAAAAATATTTTAATTTATATTGCTTTGAATAAACTTGAGATTCTAATTTCCAATTTATTTTAAATTTTAAAATAAGTTACCAGCAAAGTTATACACAACATGCTTATATAGCTAGCTACATAAGTCTCACTAAGCTTAGATACTTGTGTAGCTAATTACATAAGTACATGTTTTAAAAAATATATTTGTCTAGAATTAAGATCTGACAATAATAAAATAGGTATGTTTATACACTAAATAATAACTCACAACATGATATACATTACACATGCACAACCTGTGGCCCGCGGACCAAAAGTGGCGAACATCTTTAGAAAGGAAGAAAATGTGTATTTTGTCAATTAGCCTGGAAAAAAAATTGCAAATTTCGTCATTCAAAGAGTGTAAAAATCATGAATTTCCATCATTTGGGAGCGTAAAAATAATGAATTTACGTCATTATCAGAAACGTAAAAATAGTGAATTTCCGTCATTTATCAGAAACGTAAAGATCATGAATTTCCGTCACTATCAGAAGCGTAAAAATCATGATTTTCCATCATTTGGGAGCATAAAAAACATGAATTTTATCGATCATGTGCAGAAGATCACGAATTTTGTCGATCGGACGTGGAAAAATCAGCAATTTTGTCGATTGAACGTGGAAAAATCCTGAATTCGATTGATTGAACGCAGAAAATCAGAAATTTCGTCGATTAGGTGCGGGAAAACTCCTGAATTTCATCGATCGGGTGATGAAAAATCATACATTTTGGCAATCAAACGTTAAAAAAAATCATAAATTTCGTCGAACGGACGCGAATAAATCATGAATTTCAGAGATTGAGTGCGGGAAAATGACGAATTTTAGAGAAAAAAAGAAATCAGAAAATCCTGTATTTGGCCGGTTCTTTCCATATTTTTAATCGATAGTTTTTCAAGTTTAATTGATGAGTTGCGACTGGCGAGTGCTTATTTTCACCTTTAGGTAGAACATGTCATCCCCCTACCAAAGCAGTAGTTATCCGCCATAGTACCACTACGTTGCTACGATAGGCACGAACTACCTTTTGGTCAACGGGCCGTCTCCCTTTTTCGACTGAACCTTGAGGGCGGCGCACAACTATTTCAGATGCAGAGGAATTGCAAGGATTGAATGGTCACGAGGGGGCTCAGACGGGAAACCCAATCACTCGTGCCATTGAACGGTCATACCTTGTCTATGTTCCACTGTCTGCCAGTACTGAGGAATGCTTCACACCGCCTCACGCACTGGACAAACGACACTATAGAGCCCCAAAGTGGTCCTTGCTCTTCAGGTTACGTCTTCGTCTCTGTCTCACCCTAGATAATCATAGATGTGGTCCTATCACATTAGCTAGCCTTTGACACCCATGTCATATTCCCGACTTAGACTGTACACTGGAAATCGGCCTACGAGGTGTTTTCTCCGCTACGAGCTGTCTCTTGCTTGGCCGTTTTATCCCACTTTCTTCCGAGAACCGGGCTTGAGGGGGACGGTCCAGAAAACTGCGACCGCCGAGTTTATCAGTACCTCTTTCTTCGTGGGTCATCGCTAGGAGGTTGTAATTTGTCCACATACCAGTACCCGTCGAGCTAAACGCGACTATGTGCAATGCCAGGCACCTGATCATCTTTCACACCTAAGCAGTCGAGTCAGAACCACCCGGAGACTCTACCCGTAAGCTGACTGAGGAATACGGAGGCAGCTATTTTTACAAAAAAGATAATGGAAAAAAAGACTAGTGAAGAGGTAAAAAAAAAGCTTTGTAAGAAACATTGAGCATTTTTGAAAAATATTAGAACATTTCTTCAATTTTTCTTTTTTGACATCGAAAATTACTTGTTAACTCGAAGTACTTTTATTCCATTTTCGTCAGGACCATAAAAAAATTAGTTACATTGAGAAATTCATTAAATCGGGGCTCGACTGTATATATATGTATTTTTAATTTGAACATAATTGTAAGCTTGTCTGCTTTTTCATTCCCTAATCTGTTGTGCTGTTTAAAATGAACTGAACAAAACCAAAAAGATTTTTTCTAATGAAGCTATAAATAACTTATCTAAACTAAACCTCTTATCTTTCAATAGGTGTTCTAGGTAAACACTCTCCCTCTTAATTATTGGTTCTACATTTAAAAATTCAGCCTCAAACATAAAGATTGAATATATATATATATATATATATATATATATATATATATATATATATACAAAACTTTTGTAAATAATAACCATTAAACCACATAAATAATCGACAATAGTTAAACCAATAATTACAATACAATAAAAAAAAAAAATTCTAGGAAAAAAGTCATTGCCAGAGAAGAAGTTCTTTATCTATAGAACAACACAGCCAATAACACTGGAAAGATTCATTTACACTTGTTTTGACTGAGAATAAAAATATCACACACATCGTTTTAATAAATTAAATATAAAAAATCATGCTATTCTGAAAATAAATGTTGGATATGTATCTTGATATTATCAAGATGTATATCCATTGATACATATCAATGAACCCTGTAAAACATACAGGAATAAATTATGGGATTATAAATTTGCTTACAAGTTTAACACATTTCTTATAAATTAGTAATTCTTTAGACACAAGTTAATTATGTTTTTTGTAAATGGCCTAAAGGGGAGAAACCTTCAAACTCATTTTTTCAATAATCCAAATTTTAACTCTAAGCACCAAGCAAAAACATAATATGCATGTATTTATGATACTAGAACTTAAACCATCATTTTAATGAAAAATAAGTCTTTTTTTTTTTTTTTCAAACATTTAAAGCATTATTGAAAAACGCTTCAAATAGTTCCATGCACATTCCAAATCATTGAAAATAGTAATTTTTTTCATATGATTAGTTTATATATGTCGTAGGCTAACCGCAAAATTCTGCTCTTTGCAAAAAGCCTAATTGGTGATTCATCTCCCTTTTCCCAATCAGCCATATACTTTTCAGGCTTATTGCACAGAGCCTTGACAGCGTTAGGCTAATTGGAATATGGTCATTATTTCTCAATCAGCCTGATGTATTTTACAAATATCGTGTTGTACCCGATCCAAATCTGAAAATTCCATTCGAAAGTAACCCAAAATATGACAACAAAAAACTCCATTGCACCGCAACCTGATCCAAAAAGGAGAAAATAATTTCCGCCGGTACGCAACCTGTTCTGAAACTAAAAATTCCATTTTGAAGTTAACCTGCAACCGACAAAAAAATCCATTTAACCATAACCACTATTTACTCGGTACATAAAAATTTATCTATAAAACATAGAAAAAGGTAAGAAAAAAATCCCATGCAAAACTAATGTAAATTAAAGTTTAGTTTTATATTTATATTAAATTAAAAAAAAGTTATTTTTAAAACTGTAAGTAAAGACTATGATTGTGGATAAAGAAAGCAGTGTATAAAAAAAGAAAAAACAATAAATGCAATTAAAAAAATAAATAATTAAATTTGTTATATGGCAAATTATGGTACAAAAACACTAATCATTCTACATATTTAAGAGATAGGGCATTTCTTTTATTGTTGTAAATTTGGACTGCCTCAGAAAAAATGTGTTAACTGCGAGCACTGATAAAATATCATTTTAGCTGTACATTATGAAACAATGTAAAGCCAATACCCTTTTTGGTACTTTCGTGTTCTAGCGGCCTCCACAAATACAATTATGCCAAGGTTCCAGTTCTGATTTCGCCAAGATCTCAGAAAAGCTTATATATGCATCAGGGTTGGGTTTCTTCCGGAAGAAATGGAAAAAACTGAAAGAAACGGAAAAAACTGGAAGAAACCAACAGAAAATAAAACAGATGTTTAAAATTAAAGTTTATTAACTATATAAAAGAGTTAAATTCAAAACCTAATTATATGGAATTTAAATTGGAAACTTTAATATTAAAATATTGTTTATGAAAATATAAGTTATTTTTTAATAACAAACTTCATGTTCAGCAGGTATTTACAGGTTATGTTTTTTACAACTTTAGATGGGGGGGGGGGGGTATTTTTTCATTGTTTATGTCATTTCTGTAAAAAAAAAAAACTATCTACCAATTCTTTATTTATCATATAAAAATGCAGTATTTTAAAAACTATTGTGCAACACCTAAAATAAACAAATTTGGTACTTCTCTATTATCCCGTCGACCACTTTTCATAACAAACACTATCACCAAACTGAAATGCCTAATAAACGGGAGAACATTGCCATTGGAATATCAAAATAAATAAATAAATAAAATATAAGAATTTAAGGACACAATTGTTATTTTAATTAATGAAATAATTAATAAATCAGTCAAACATAATGAAAAATACACGCAAATGTCGAATTAAAAACCGCTTGATGACATAACAAACACATATAATGCTTCTGACATCAAGTAAATAGGACTGCATTTTTGGCGTTAATCTTAGTTTGGTGATAGTTTTTTGTTATGAAAAGTGGTCGACGTGATGATAGAGATGTACCACAAATTTGTAATTATGTATACTAGCATGCATATCTCAATGCTGATTTTAAAAGATAAATGTTCTAAAAATCAATTCTACGGGTATGCCAAAATTATTTTAAACTCTCCAAGTTGCACAGGACTTGAAAGATTTTTTTCATCTTTTGCAATCATCCATTCTAAGTTGAGAAATTGATTGCAGCATCCTACTGCTAAAATACTTTGGTTTTGTTATACCATGTTGCACTGTAATATGGAAAATGGAGATTTTAATGAAATCTTTCAATACAGCAATTATTCTATATTAGTTCCCTTAATAAAATGAATGTAAATTAAAAGCACTGTCTTTTATTTAAAGGAATTTCATACCACAGTAGGTAAATAATTCACATACTATTTACTACGGGTTACAAAAGTTAAAAAAAAAAAATGTTACCTGTTTTGAATTGAATTAGTAATTGATTATGTATAAATTTATTTGGTACATTTCTGTTAGTAATAACACCATAGTTGTCGCCAAGTATAATAAGCACAATATGGAATTCAGGTGAAAAGATTCATTTGAAAAAAAAACATTGTTGGCATAAAATTGAGCAATTAAAAATATAACATTTGAAAATTACAGACTTTCACAAACTATTTTAATAAATCAATACAAATATTGATTTGAAATTAAAAGAAATAATAAATATTATACGACAAAATAATAAAATAAAACTCAATTTAAACTCCAGGCATGGAATTGTAAATGTCTCTTAGCATTGCAGTAAACATTTCACTTTTTGAATGAAAACGTTTATGTTTTTTTTTTTTCTTAATAAAAAGCTTTTTTATGTATTCATAGTCCTGAAACAGTTTTATTGCAGTTTCTTCATCATCTGGTAACTGCCAAATGATAAGATCCATATCAGTGTCAACAATAAATATAAGTTACAACTTAATATTAAGTATTTTCTATTTGAAAAATAGCAAATTAAGATATTTTGCGAGGTTACGATTAAGTAATGATAGTTAAAAAGATTCACGTTCAATAAATAGCAAATCACAATGTTTGGCATGGTTTGCAATAAAAATCCTTTGCACTATCAGGGTTGAAATAAATAGCATATTAGCATGGTGTTAGTTTAACAGAAAAAGTACCATTTATTTTATTCAGGTACACAATGATTAGAAAGCTTTAGACAGGTGTGTGATCTTGGCTAAAAAACTGATGTAATTATCAATTTATCATATATCAGTGTTTCCTCCAGACAGTTTCAGAAGGGTGCTGCACCCTGCCTGCCCTTTGGTTTACAAAATAGCACCCTTCTTGGCCTTCATAAAAAGAATTACCACCATTCTTGCCCCCTCTAGTAAAATAATTAGCACCCTTCTTGCCCTCAGTAAAAAAAGTGCCCTTTCTCCTTTTTTGCATTAACAAATTTGCTTTTATAGTAAAAACTGACTAAATGTTGTCTTAAAAAGAGTGTTTTGACTTTGAAATATCAAAAGTGGCTTTAAAAACTAAATGAATATTTAATGCCTCTACAACTATTTCATTTCTACAACTTTTTCATTCATTAACCCCCCTGTAACATGAATATTTAATGAACATTTAATGCCTCTACAACTTTCACTTATAAGATTGCTGCCTTCAATTCATTCATCAAGCGTGCTTTTCTGGTTTGTTCAAGTGAATTCATCCAAGATGAACTTAATGTTATCAGAGATATCGCCATTGACCATGGTTTCCCCGCTCATCACGTACAGAAAATTATAGAAAAATTCAATGGCCATTTAATTCAGCATCCTGTCCCTAGCAATAATAAACCAACCTATCGTAAATTCCAATATATACCTATTATATTTGAAAGGATTAAAAGGGCCCTCCGTAAATACAATATCCATCTTATTGCTGTCCCTCCCAGAAAATTGGTTGACTTAGTTTCATGTAAATTAGATCCTATCCCCCCTGATCAATTCGCAGGTGTTTATGAAATCCCCATTAGCTTAAATAATAATAGTATAATTTTTTACATTGGTATGACTAAATGAAAGTTTTTCGAAAGGTTAAAAGAGCATAAAAACGACATAAAATTTGGAAAGTTATCCACTGCACTCTCCCGGTTTTACGCTAAAAATAATGATACTGTAATTAATTTCGATAAAGCAAGAATTATCCATAGGTTCAATAACCCATTTAAAGCCGCCATTAGGGAATCATTGGAAATTAAAATTAGAAAAGATTGTATTTGTAATGATAACTTTTCTTTCAACATACCTAGTCTATGGGATACATTTGTAACCCCTTGTTAACTCCTTGTTTTGTTTTTCGCTCTTTGGCAACAGAGAGCGCCCGCTTATTTTATTTAAATTTTTCCATACTGTTGATTTCAATTTTCTCGTGTCGAAAATTAAAAGATCAGTAGTCGTTTGTGTTGTTCCTCTTCCCCGATGATGGCTTTAAGTTTAAAGCCGAAACATGTAGGAATTTAGCTCTTTTATGAGTTTAAAACAATTTTTACACTGATTTTAGCAACTAATAAGCACAATTTGTGCAATTTGTGTTTTTAAAATAAATGAATACCTTTAACAATTAAAAAAAATGCCCTTAAGAATCTGAAAATTGCCCTAAAAAATCCAAAAAGTTCCTTTAAGAATTAAAAAAGTGCCCTTTTCTCACCAGCAGCACCCTGCCCTTTTTAAACCTGGGGGAAACTCTGATATATAGTTAAATTTTTATAGATCTCATTAAATTTTCTTAAAGTTATCTATATATCTATTAGAAAAATGCATTTATTTTTATTGTATCTTACAAAGTTGCAACTTATATGGTAAATTTCAAAAGAGAAATAGTTTCTTCCACTTTGGAAGAAACTTGCCAACCCTGATATGCATCATATATACACATATTATTCCAAACACCCATATACGTCATTATATACATATTATTTATGTCTTATATGTCATATATATACATATACTACATCATATATGACTTATGCACTTTTAGGGGCTGGAAAAACTACTTTTTTATTGTAGCGAACTACAACTACAAAAGTAGCGACTACAAACTATTTTTCAAAAGTAGTCACTTACTTCTCTACTTTTAGATTTTGTTAAAGGATTCAATTTACACTCAAAAATGAAGACACAGATTAAATGATACAGCGATCCTTGGTTATATCACGTTTACCGGGATATAATTTTAAAAATGCGACATAACTGAGGACATTAAAAAATTAAGAAAGATAACATACAAGAAAATGTTTTCTGTTTGTCTTCTAAATGTTACTGTATATACACATTACAAATTTCGTAGAAAAATTGAGTGGTATATTATAATCTAGAAAATTGCAGAAAAACACCTCTAAATGCAAATAATAAATAAATATGTAAATAAAGCAATTCCGAAAAGTATGATACCTGGAGGTTAAGACCTATTAACAAGTAAATAATCAAATGTTGAGAGGTAGAAAATTAGTTCCTTTGATGAGTTAGTACTTGATTTTAGCAGCAAGTGTCAATGGGAAAAATCTCTAACTTCATGTGATGCGTTGCTATACAGTGCAGGATTCTTTGGAACTAAAATAATTTGAATTTGAAAAATTCTGTAATATTGGACTTACTGAGACAAGAAACAACATTACACAATGATAAAAGATAACATAAATAATATTTTTCAAATGGTACTCAAAACAGTTTGTAATTTTTTGATGTTTTTAAATACCTTTGAAGTTCAATAAATTTGTGAAAGTGTAGGGATTTCCTCAGATTACACTAAATAACAAAAACTGAAATCAGAACAATCTGTGTATGAAAAAACAAAATAGTAACTGACATTTCTTGAGGAGGAAGTTGGGAGGGAAGAAAAACTTGACCAACTTACAAATTGTTACAACATGCTATAACAGAGCTAAGAAACTACAGAAATCATTCCCTAAATTTACATACATCGAAATAAAATTAAAAATACTACAAGACACAAATCCTCGTTACTTTCTTACTTAAATCGTATGCTTTTGAGCATTTGTTGACACAGTTAACTTAACGCCACTAAAAATGAAAAATAAAACATTTACCTCTAACTGCAACTAGCGAAAAATCCTAGTTCTGGAACAAAATGTATACTCCTTCTGTAAGAGCGATTTACAATTTGATGTGTATAAAACACAAGAAATCCATAAATTTTCCAATTTTGATTTTTTTTTATATAAATTTTGGAGGATGTACCTCAATTTTAAGTTAACCAGAAAATGTTCAGACAAAACAATTGGAGAAAAATGTGTGAGATATTAAGCAAAACATATGTGGCGGTTATATTTTACGAATAAATTTTTTCTTCTATTACTTAATATAAATTTCTGGATTGTTTATCTTTTTGTTCCCCTTTATAATTGTCTTAAAAAAAAAAATGTAAAAAAATTATATAATATTGCAGATTCTGCATATATTTTTTTAATTCTTTTAAATTTTATCAGAAAAATTAATTTTGCTATTTTAAATTTCATCTGTTCTTATACTGCCTAAAATCAGTTTTTTTTTTTCCTGCAACATAAAATATATATATAAAGGAGAATTGCATGATTAGAATATTCATTATTCTATTCCCTTTTTTATTAAGCCTTTAATAAAAAGTAATCCAGATATATGAATAAAAAATTTCTCTCAAAAAATAATTGATACTTTTCAGTTAGCCAGGTGCCAGTGAAATAAATAAATAAATATATATATGAAAGGATAAAAGCTAAACTCCTTTTTAAAATGCAAAATCCCTTTTTGCCCCTTTTAAAATTTTAAATTACTGTTTTAAAAAATAGAAATTTAAATCAAAACTTTTAAATGCTTTAATAATTGTGTTTCAATTGATTGAAAATGCCGTCGCCCCTGTTAAATTAGTTTTCCTGCATCGCATCTTATAACTTTCAAAGATCATTTTCTGACTCTTCATAAGAATATTTGTGCTGACGCTAACGCAATTTTAAAGTCTTGCTGCATCCGATCGGCCGATGGAGCCAACGCCTTTATTCCGCACAATCAATCACTCAGCTCGCGGCCAATTAAAATTAAAAATACGCCTCTTTTGACTTAGACGACCTCTAGCAGAAATAATGCAAAAACCTCATATTTATACCATTACACGGCTATCAGGAGCGAACTTTTTACGATTTCCCTCATCTAAACAAATCCACGCCAATCTGCTCTCTCGGAATTGCCTCGCGATGGACGAACCTTCGATGTCCAGACAGACTTAAAAAGCAGCTCTCACGCCAATATGGGCCTGGTTTAAAAGGATGCATGTAAGAAAAAGAAATAAACCAGGTTCCGTAATAGACGGTGTCTTCCTTTAAACAGACATACATTCACTCGGAATTTAACCGAATCCCGCTCACGGCCCAGGACTACAAGAGCATGCAAGGGAATCAGAATGAGCGCTTTGACGTAAATACGGAGCCGCCATCAGTCCGCGCAGCCACCGGCCCGGCGATCAAGGACCCACCGACGGAGCAACACGCTTCGTTTCAGAAGTCGAGTAGGACAGTTCATCTCAACGGGAAAATCCCAAAAACTAAACAGTTACGTAATCTACGCCCGTCAATCACAGCGAATACCTCCGTGAAAAATTCTTACAGCATACGGTGAAAGACTTACGGAATTTATCCCAAGAACTCAAAAGTACTTAATCTCCCTTCGTCAAAAGGAAAGTGAATCATTAACTTTTCTCTTCATTCTCAATCTTGTGCTGTATTTCATTCTGCCGGCAAAAATCAAGTGTTTTATCTGCAGAGAGAAGTAGGTCAACCAGACAGCTGTTTTCAATTTTCAAGAGCGCGCCGGTAAAGAAATGAACTCGTGACTCAGATGTTTCGGTTTCTGGTTTCTGGACTATTTAGAAAAATAAATCAGAACTGCGCTCAGCAAAAACAAAAACCACGTGACTACGGGAAAAAGTATTTTTGTGGGCAGTGCAAGAAGATATAGAGATAAATATTTCAGTGAAATTAATTTATTATTGTTTCGCGTCGCGGTGAAAAAAAAAAAAAAAAAAAAAAAAAAAAGTAAGAGGTAAATTTTTCATGGATTTATTTAAAGCAAAGCCGTATAAAGGTATGTACTTTTGATATTAACGTACAGAAAAAAAAAAAAAAAAAAAAAAAAAAAAAAAAAAAAAAAAATTTTTAAAGATCTTTTTAGTGAGAGGCAGTGGTTCTCAAACTTTTTATTTAATTTTTTATGCATGCCAAAAATAAATTAAAGAGGATTATTTTAGTATGCTATTACTTGTGTGAAAACTTTAATTATTTTTAAGTCAGCTATTTAAGTTCAAATATATAATTGTTTATGTATTGTGTTTAACGTAATTTTAAAGAGATGAAAGAGTAAGAATGGTGATTTTTATGAAAATTCTTTAGTTGTGTTGAACGGATAATTACGATTTTAATGAAAAATAACATTAACTAAACCTCATATTAAAATCATTTTTCTAGACAGTTTGAAAATATTTTAGCAGAAGTGAAAATTTTATTATTATTATATTATTATAATATTTTTATTATTAAGTGTTAAACTTTTTAAAGGTGATTTATATGCAACGTACTTTATAGTTAGTGAGGTTATTTAAATTTTTTTTATTGAATTCAAGTTATTGAAAAAAAAAAAAAAAATTATTAAGGTGGATTTTAATTTTAAAAAGATGATTTTAACAGATATTTACAGATATAGTGTAACAAATTTTAAATAGCTTGAAAGATTTTTTCATTTTTATTCTTATGTGCTTTAATTGTGTATTATATTTCTGTGTAATTCAGTGATATTTAGTATTTATATCTATCATGAGTAACCCAACCCCTCCCAAAGAAGTAGAGGATTTAACAGACAAATCAGGTGACCCCGAAAAAGAAAAAAATCAAATTTCGAGCAAAGATGATAATACCGTTAATAATCCTGAAGAGAAAAATAATCAGAAGTCTAGTCAGGAATCTGGAGGTGCACCAGAGACATCTGGTGTAACAATGTTAGGTGGACAGACTCTGTCAGCTCAAGCTGGGTCTGCTCACACATCAGTATCCGCCAACCCAAAAACGTCAGTAGACCCCGATATCATTGCGTTTTCTCCGCAAGATGGAATGTCTTGGATACCATGGTTAGCCTATTTCGAGAGTGTCTGTATAGGACAGGGAAAAGACGAGTGCTGGAAAATTAGGCACATACAGAAGTATTTAAAGGACAGTGCACTTACGTTGTACATTAATAATTGTCTAAATGTACTTCATTGGTCCGAATTTGTCACTTTGTTTAATGAACACTACGAAATTCCAGATACCCTTTCTCTCACTGATTTTTCACGTATTAGATATAAAGTTGGAGAGGACTTGAACGAATATTATCAAAAAAAGACTAAAGTAGGCCGAACCTTAGGTTTAGAGCAGAAACTTATCCTGGAAGGGTTAACGGAGGGCTTGCCATTAGAAATGCAGAAGTTAGTTATTGCAGGCAACCCCTCAACTACACATGCATGGCGTGAATTAGTTTTCAGAATTAGCAAACTGCAACTGGACAGAAAGGGAAATGAGAGCAAATTTGAAGCAAGCCCCCAAAACCCCAATCAGTATCGCCAATGGCGACCAAACCGACCTCCATATGAGAATGGACAGAATTTTAACAGGCAGTGGAACTACAGAGTTCCCTATCAAACACACCCCATTCGACCTTTTCCATCAAATCAAGCCAGAAATCCCCAAAATACGTTTAGACCGACTTCAAATGTTCCACCACGACCTAATGTACACCACCAGACCACTTTGCCGCCCTATCCATGCAAAGTTTGTCTTAATATCGGAATACCAAATGCGTATCATTGGGTGGGAAACTGCCCTTTTCGACAACAAGTGTTAGCAGTACCAACCACTAGTCACAATATGACTTTGCCGAACCCCAACCAAGATCATAGCGCTAATGAGTCATCCCAAAATACATCTAGTAATCAATGACGATTTCTTATGTCCGGACATATACAAAAAGAAAAAGCTAGCTATAAAAAATCAAATAGAGATTGTCATAAAGTTACTTATGTAAAAAATGAAGACTCACTACCTTGTTTGATCGATACTGGGAGTTCGATTAGTGTTATTCCTTGTCATTTAGCCCATAAACTTAACCTAAAAATATGTAAAGTTCAGCAGAGTATACCAGTCACCCAAACACAAGGTGTTCTTGCTTTGAAAGAAAAATGCCTTGTTAGTTTGCAATTAGGACGTATCTCTAAGAGAATTGAACTTTTTATAATTAACAATCAGTTACCTTATGCTTTGATTGGGCTACCCCATTGCAAACTGTTTAGATTAAATATTGACTGTGTTAAAATGCAAATAACTCAAGATAATAAGAAAGTACCTCTCATGGACCATATTCCAACAAATGCGTCTCACCATACTTTACATTTATCAGAAGTATATACTAACCAGCCAGCAATTGAAAATGCAGAGATATTCGAAGAAAATTTTGAGCCGGAGTTGTTCGAGACCACTGACCATGTGCAAAATGTTCAGTCTGTCAGAGAACAATTACCTGCTCTTCTAGCCAAATATGTCTGTATTTTCGCCAAAGATAAATATGATATAGGCTGTGTAAACATGGAACCCCAGAGAATACAGTTAACATCAGATCTCCCCGTTTCTTTAAGAGTATATCGCACTTCCCCTAAGGAAGAAGAGGAAATTAAAGAACAAATTCAAAATTTATTGCGAGCCGGTATCATTAAAGAAAGCTATTCCCCTTATTCATCACCCGTAACTTTGGTGTATAAACGTGAAGAAGGGAAGAAAACCCGGTTATGTATTGACTTCAGAAAATTAAATGCCATTACAAAAACAGATGCAGAACCCTTACCTCGAATCGACACCCTGTTAGATAAATTGGCGCATGCTAAAATTTTTCCACTCTTGACTTAGCTAGTGGATATTGGCACATTCCTATCCACCCTCGAGACACTGAGAAGCTGGCATTTGCCACCACCTTTGGATTATATGAGTGGAATCGTTTACCGTTTGGATGGAAAAACTCACCTGCTTGGTTTAACCGTACCCTCCGTAGAATTCTTAATAAATACAAAATTGACTTTGCCTGTAGTTACTTTGATGATGTTATTGTATTCTCCCAAAATGAAGAGGAACATTTATGTCATTTAGAGACATTATTTAATATCTGTGTTCAAGAAAACCTTAAACTCAAATTGTCAAAGTGTAATTTTGTGAAATCCAAAATTAACTTTCTAGGATATGAAGTTTCGAACGGTTGTATCACACCTGACAACCCTAATATAGAGACGATTAAGAAATTAACACCACCAACGAATGTAAAAGAATTACAACGTTTTTTGGGATCTATAAATGTTTATCACAAATTTATTCCAAAGTATGCTAACATTCGATACCCTCTCAACAATTTTTTGAAGAAAAATGTCCCGTATGTGTGGGACCAAAATTGTCAAAATTCTTTTGAAAAATTAAAAAATGCTTTAATTGAAAAACCAATCTTAAAGTTGTTTGATCCCAAAACACCTTGTCATTTGTTTGTAGACGCATCAAGTCATGGAGTGGGATGTGTAGTGAAACAAGTTGATGAAAAAGGAACATTACATCCTATAGCATATCACTCTAGAAATCTTCGCGATTATGAAAAAAATTATGCAATTACGGAGTTAGAATGTTTGGCGATTGTGGATGCTTTAGATAAATTTTATCATTATTTACACGGTCAAAAATTTGTCATACATACAGATCATGCGGCACTTACCTGGCTCAAAAGTGTTAAAAATTTAAGAGGACGTCTTTTCCGCTGGTCCCTAAAACTTAGTATGTTTGACTATGAAATTAAATACCAGAAAGGCTCCACTAATGTTGAAGCTGATATGCTATCTAGACAACCTGTTTCAGAAAATTTACCCCATATTATACATCTCCTTGACTTGAATGAAGTAAGAGACAATCAGAAGAAAGAAAATGTAACAATTGATGGTAAAAAGTACACTGAGATAAATGATGTTGTTGTTATTAAAAAGAAAGGTTTGTATAAGATTGTGGTCCCCATGTCTTTACGTTTACCCCTATTAGAAAAAACCCACACACAATTTGGCCACCCTGGAATTTATAAAATGATAAATTTAATCTCTCCGCAATATTATTGGCCTAACTTTAATCAGGACATTGAAAATTTTGTAAAACACTGCCACACTTGTCAGATAAACAAAAAATGTAGACAAAAAAGATTTGGCTTATTGCAATTAATGCCCCCAACAGAGATACCTTTTGAATGTTTGGCAGTAGACTCTGTTGGCGGATTTAATTATTACAATTCTACAAAAAAATATTTGCATTTAGTCGTTGACCATGCAACTCGCTATGTGTGGGGTTTTCCTTCAAAAAGTGTAACTACCGAAACTTATACAAACATTTTGAAACAATTATTTCAGATACAAGTACCAGATAGATTGTTAACCGACAGAAATGGAGCATTTACAGCTTCCAGGTTTAGGAGATTTCTTCGTAATTACAATATAAAACACAGATTGACGAGCAGCCATCACCCGGAAACGAATGGGAAAATTGAACGACTAAATCAGACTATTGTCACTAGATTAAAATGTAAAGTCAATTCCACATCCAAGAAAATACCCTGGACTAAGCTTTTAGATGAAGTCTTATATGAATATAATAACACCCCTCATTCTGTAACCCAATTCACCCCTAGCTATTTATTTTTAGGAAATTTACCATATGATCCCCCTTTACCAAATAATAGTTACTATCCCCCTGTGGAAGAAGCTAGAAAATTGGCTAAAGAGAGAACAATTGCTTACCATAAAAAGAATAAAGTCCGTTATGATGCTCGTTTCCTTCCTGTAAAGTTTAAAGTTGGTGACATTGTGATGTATGAAGAATTTCACTATCCGAATACCCGTAAATTGACTGCACCATATTCTGGCCCATACACCATTTTAAAACAACTTTCTGATGTATCCTTTGAAATTGATAAACCCAGCCCACATTTTAAGAGAAATTCCGAAATTGTCCATTCCTCCAAGTTAAGATACTACCACCCTCCTCAAAATCTTAAACTCAGCCATGAATAAACCCCATCTATCTCTTTCAGCTGTCAATTTTTTTTAATTTTTGCTTTCCTATCGTCCCCCTTACTCGTAGCATTTGGATGAGGACCCAGCTGGGCGTGTAACCTATCTCCCCAGCAGTGTAGAATGATGGTGACAGTTTAAAAGTACTGTTAGAATTTTTATTTTTTTTTTTTTAAATATTATAATGACGAATTGATGACACATGAAGGGGTCCTCCGCTCCGTGGCCACCCATCTTTAGCCGGACTGTTTTCCCAGATTCTCTTTCCAGGTTGAACGGAGAATCTGGCAAAACTGCTTCGCTTCCCCTCTACAGGTGAATATCGATTACCCACTTTTCTTTTTCTGTCGTGCGAGTGGCACATTTTTGGGTGATATTCCCCTCAGAGTATTAAAACCCATATCGCACTGACCCTGCGCATGGTGAAAATTATAGCAAGTGTATATTTAGTTTTTATTAGCTGTAGTTTTCTTTTTTTTAAACAACTTAGTGTTGTTTTTTCATGGATATAAACCTAAGGCTGCATCATAGAAGTAGCTAAGTCCCGAACAAAACGGAAAGGTATACGAAGAAATATAATTTGTTTTTGTTATTAGTATTTTAGGATATTTTACTGTTATTTTATCTCAGTGTGAAAATTCAATATTTCTAGAAATGCAAGCTTTTCAAATTGCATTTGAGATACAATATATTTTGTTGATAGTATTAGTGCATATTTTGTATTATTGAATATTTTATATTTTTGAATAATTTGTATTTGTGAATATATTTTACATTTTAATATTTTGTATTTGTGAATATTTTTTTTTACATTTGAACATTGTCTATTATTGAATATTTTTTACATTTGCATATGTTGTATAGTTTTCAGTATGTTTACCTGTGAATATTTTAATATATTATATAGTTTATGGTTGCAATTTGCAATTATACACAAAAGGATGTTTCCCAACAAACTATATCAAAAACTTTAAAACAAAAACTGGAAAGAAAGGGAAACACTACAAACACAGTTATGTTATGACAACTGTTATAATCAAGATATGTCGTCTCGAGACACATTATTGTTTTGCTGCAGCACCATTGAAAGAATTCCAATATTTTAGTGTAACCAATATTTTTATGTAAATTTGATATATAAATGTAAAAATAGGTCCAATTGACTTGAGAGCTGAAGTAAATACTGAAGAGCTGAAGTAAATACTGAAGAGCTGAAGTAAATACTGAAGAGCTGGAGAAATTACTTGAGAGCTGGAGAAAATAAGAATCTAAAAAAAAAAAACAAAAAAAAAAAACATGGGTTAAATTCACGAGATAAGACCCACAGGTCTTGCAGGCGAGCCCTGTGGCTCTTGTTTTAGTGGGGGGGGATATGAAAGGATAAAAGCTAAACTCCTTTTTAAAATGCAAAATCCCTTTTTGCCCCTTTTAAAATTTTAAATTACTGTTTTAAAAAATAGAAATTTAAATCAAAACTTTTAAATGCTTTAATAATTGTGTTTCAATTGATTGAAAATGCCGTCGCCCCTGTTAAATTAGTTTTCCTGCATCGCATCTTATAACTTTCAAAGATCGTTTTCTGACTCTTCATAAGAATATTTGTGCTGACGCTAACGCAATTTTAAAGTCTTGCTGCATCCGATCGGCCGATGGAGCCAACGCCTTTATTCCGCACAATCAATCACTCAGCTCGCGGCCAATTAAAATTAAAAATACGCCTCTTTTGACTTAGACGACCTCTAGCAGAAATAATGCAAAAACCTCATATTTATACCATTACACGGCTATCAGGAGCGAACTTTTTACGATTTCCCTCATCTAAACAAATCCACGCC